>BQMF02000021.1:0-1200000 GCA_027922465.2 Turritopsis dohrnii
CTAAATGATGCAAAACAGTGCAGTTTATATGAAATGACAAATATTACTTCTTTCACAGCTACAAGATAAACTGTAAAACACAAAGAACATCATAACACATTATGCATATTGTTTTAAAACCGTGAACAAACATTCACCTTTTAAAGCACAGATTATTCTTAACGCGATAATCATTTTAATTAGTTAATTGCTTCTTGAAGATGCTTTAGGGAGTGCAACTTCGAATGGAAATCTTTTGAAAAAAATCTCTAAATTGATGCAAGACTGAAATTTTATATGAAACAACAAAGTTTAATAGTTATCGTAGCTAAAAGGTAAAATGTAAACTACTGCAAACATCATTCCGCATTATGCATATGGTTTTAAAGCGTGAACTAACACTCATTTCTTTCTGAAAAGCCTCCAGAAAGTCTTACAGTCACCCGCAGGAATACTTCTGCCCGGTAGGGCATCTTGTTTGTTTTTTTTTTTTTTCACTGTCCAAACCTAGACCAATTTTTGTCGATGGGAAATAGCCACTCAAATCCTCTAAGTTCCAAACTTACATTTTTTTATCCTTTAAATATCTTAACTCACACTATATTCATTGTGTGCAAGTACTTTGCTTGAAAAGACTCTAAAAGTGTAAAATATAAGCTCTAGTGAAAGGAATAGTTGACATATGGCTAAATCGCAGATGCCAAGGTAGAAATGTTTTTCACGTGAGTCTTATGCAACGTTCTTACGTTTTCCGTAGTTGTTTTAAAAATGGAAGCGAAGAAGCACGCGTAGATCTGAGAAAATTTCTTGTTGAATATATGGATATAGAAGAGGTTATACGGCTGTCAAACTTAAAAGAATCAAGAACATTTATGATCCAAACTGATAATCTACGTGAAACTAATACTCTTAGTAGTTGTTCGTGATAAATAAGCAGTTTTTGATGCTTCAAATCAGATATGAACGACTACAAAAACGGTATGCTTACATCGATTTAAAAAAATGCGTAAGGTTTCTATTAGTCTTTTTCTAAATATAATACAATTTTCTATTTCATGTTCCTAGGTAAGCTATCCTGTTTTTATAAAGCTCTGGAATCTTGAAGCACAGCTCATCTTCCTCATCATCTTATACCAATTTTATTAATCAATAGATGACCACTTTTTTAATTGACTAGTCGAATTTAAAATATTGTGTGATTCTAAAATTTGTATACTATCAAGCTGACGATAAAAAGGAAACACAGATATTTTTATTATTTCGCAAGGCCAAGTAAAAGTTTTTATTATGAAGTTCAGGTACAAACAACATAAAGATTTTCATACTGTATAGTTTTAAAAGGAGTATTTTGAAGCGTCCACGGAAGAGTGTTCTCTAATGGATTTTCAAACTGACGGTGTTCCTTTTTAAGCTTGATCTCCGGCAAACTTTTTCAAAGTCTTTTAACTTTTATAATGCTCTCGGGAATGTAATTAAATGAATTCGAAGTTATTACTTCTTAAGCACAGACTATTCTTGACGCGACAAATTTTTATTACTTAATTACTTCTTGAAGATTCTTTAGGGAATACAACTTTGAATTAAAGTCTTTTTTAAAAAATCTCTAAATTGAAGCAAGACTGAAGTTTTACATGAGACAACAAAGTTTAATTGTTATCGTTGTTAAAAGGTAAAATGTAAAATACTGCAAACATCATTCTGCATTATGCATATGGTTTTTAAAGCGTGAACTAACACTCATTTCTTTCTGAACAGCCTCCAGAAAGTCTTACAGTCCATAGGCGTATTCAAGGTCAGTCACTAAAAGTGGAGGAGTCCAACATTACGATGTTTTTTTTTCAGTCTTAGTATCGATTAGGTTACTTGCACGCTTTCCTTTTCTACTTTAAATGACTAAACTCTCCTCCACAAATTTTGACTGACCTCTGGCTACGCCTCTGCAGTCATCCGCAGGAATACTTCTGCCCGGTAGGGCATCTTGTTTTTTTTTTTTTTTCACTGTCCAAACCTAGACCAATTTTTGTCGATGGGAAATAGCCACTCAAATCATTAATGTTCCAAACTTACATTCTTTTTATGATTTAACAGTCTAAACTCACACTATATTCATTGTATACAAGTACTTTGCTTGAAAAGACTCTAAAAGTGTAAAATATAAGCTCTAGTGAAAGGAATAATTAACATATGGCTAAATCGCAGATGCCAAGGTAGAAATGTTGTTTCACGTGAGTCTTATGCAACGTTCTTACGTTTTCCGTAGTTGTTTTAAAAATGGAAGCGAAGAAGCACGCGTAGATCTGAGAAAATTTCTTGGTTGAATATATGGATATAGAAGAGGTTATACGGCTGTCAAACTTAAAAGAATCAAGAACATTTATGATCCAAACTGATGATCTACGTGAAACTAATACTCTTAGTAGTTATTCGTGATAAATAAGCAGTTTTTGATGCTTCAAATCAGATATGAACGACTACAAAAACGGTATGCTTACATCGATTTATAAAAATGCGTAAGGTTTCTATTAGTCTTTTTCTAAATATAATACAATTTTCTATTTCATGTTCCTAGGTAAGCTATCCTGTTTTTATAAAGCTCTGGAATCTTGAAGCACAGCTCATCTTCCTCATCAGCTTATACCCATTTTATTAATCAATAGATGACCACTTTTTTAATTGACTAGTCGAATTTAAAATATTGTATGATTCTAAAATTTGTATACTATCAAGCTGACGATAAAAAGGAAACACAGATATTTTTATTATTTTGCAAGACCAAGTAAAAGTTTTTATTATGAAGTTCAGGTACAAACAACATAAAGTTTTTCATACTGTATAGTTTTAAAAGGAGTATTTTGAAACGTCCACGGAAGAGTGTTCTCTAATAAATTTTTAAACTGACGGTGTTCCTTTTTAAGCTTGATCTCCGGCAAAATTTTTCAAAGTCTCTTAACTTTTATGATGCTCTCGGGAATGTAATTAAATGAATTCGAAGTTATTACTTCTTAAGCACAGACTTTTCTTGACGCGACAAACTTTTTATTACTGAATTACTTCTTGAAGATTCTTTAGGGAATACAACTTTGAATTAAAATCTTTTTAAAAAAATCTCTAAATTGAAGCAAGACTGAAGTTTTATATGAGACAATAAAGTTTAATTGTTATCGTTGTTAAAAGGTAAAATGTAAAATACTGCAGCATCATTCTGCATTATGCATATCTTTTTAAAGCGTGAACTAAAATTCATTTCTTTCTGAAAAGCCTCCAGAAAGTCTTCCAGTCATCTGCAGGAATACTTCTGCCCGGTAGGGCATCTTGTTTTTTTTCTTTTTTTTTCACTGTCCAAACCTAGACCAATTTTTGTCGATGGGAAATAGCCATTCAAATCTTTAATGTTCCCAACTTACATTCTTTTTATGATTTAACAGTCTAAACTCACACTATATTCATTGTATACAAGTACTTTGCTTGATAAGACTCTAAAAGTGTAAAATATAAGCTCTAGTGAAAGGAATAATTAACATATGGCTAAATCGCAGATGCCAAGGTAGAAATGTTGTTTCACGTGAGTCTTATGCAACGTTCTTACGTTTTCCGTAGTTGTTTTAAAAATGGAAGCGAAGAAGCACGCGTAGATCTGAGACAAATTCTTGGTTGAATATATGGATATAGAAGAGGTTATACGGCTGTCAAACTTAAAAGAATCAAGAACATTTATGATCCAAACTGATAATCTACGTGAAACTAATACTCTTAGTAGTTATTCGTGATAAATAAGCAGTTTTTGATGCTTCAAATCAGATATGAACGACTACAAAAACGGTATGCTTACATCGATTTAAAAAAATGCGTAAGGTTTCTATTAGTCTTTTTCTAAATATAATACAATTTTCTATTTCATGTTCCTAGGTATGCTATCCTGTTTTTATAAAGCTCTGGAATCTTGAAGCACAGCTCATCTTCCTCATCAGCTTATACCCATTTTATTAATCAATTGATGACCACTTTTTTAATTGACTAGTCGAATTTAAAATATTGTATGATTCTAACATTTGTATACTATTAAGCTGGCAATAAAAGGAAACACAGATATTTTGATTATTTCGCAAGGCCAATTAAAAGTTTTTATTATGAAGTTCAGGTACAAACAACATAAAGATTTTCATACTGTATAGTTTTAAAAGGAGTATTTTGAAATGTCCACGGAAGAGTGTTCTCTAATGGATTTTTAAACTGACGGTGTTCCTTTTTAAGCTTGATCTCCGGCAAAATTTTTCAAAGTCTCTTAACTTTTATGATGCTCTTGGGAATGTAATTAAATGAATTCAAAGTTATTACTATTTACGCCACAGATTTTCCCTTCAAAACTTAATGTGACAAAGTTTTCATTACTTAATTACTTTTTGAAGATGCTTTAGGGAATATAACTATGAATAAAAAACTTTTTGAAAAAATCTCTAAATGATGCAAAACAGTGCAGTTTATACAGTGTGTCTCAAAATGTCTTATCCACCAACTTTCAAGGCGTATTTTTCATTACATGTCTGATAAAATATTGTGAATTTTATATCACATGAAAGAGCTTTTCATGCTCCATCCATTAATATAAAATGTTTGATAAAATATTTGTTCTTCGAAAAGATATTGAAGAAAAACTCAAGGATTTGGTTCATTACATTCTTAAAAGTCAATTAGCTCATTTTACAATGAAGGCCATTTTTAAACACAATAAAAAAATTAAAAATCATCACGCAGTAAAAAATTTTTATTTGAAATTTTTAAGATTAGTTGTTATGGGAAATTAATACGCAAAGCTATACTTAAAACTTTCTAAAGGTTTCACCAGCAGAACAAAAGATAATTACTTCATTAAAAGGTCAGTTAATTGCCTTTTAAAAATTTAATGAACCAAATCGTTGAATTTTCTTTCAATATTTCTTCGAAGAACAAATATTTTGACAAACATTTTATATTAATGGATAGAGCATGAAAAGCTCTTTCATGTGATATAAAATTCGCAATATTTTATCAGACATGTAATGGTTAACACGCCTTGAAAGTTGGTGGAAAAGACATTTTGAGACACACTGTATGAATAAAAAACTTTTTGAAAAAATCTCTAAATGATGCAAAACAGTGCAGTTTATATGAAATAACAAATATTACTTCTTTCACAGCGCTACAAAATAAACTGTAAAACACAAAGAACATCATTCTTCTTACGCACAGACTTTTCTTGACGCGACAAACTTTTTATTACTTAATTACTTCTTGAAGAATCTTTAGGGAATACACTTTTGAATTAAAATCTTTTTTAAAAAAGTCTCTAAATTGAAGCAAAACTGAATTTTTATATGAGACAACAAAGTTTAATTGTTATCGTTGTTAAAAGGTAAAATGTAAAATACCGCAACATCATTCTGCATAATGCATATCTTTTTAAAGCGTGAACTAACATTCATTTCTTTCTGAAAAGCCTCAAGAAAGTCTTCCAGTCATCTGCAGGAATACTTCTGCCCGGTAGGGCATCTTGTTTTGTTTTTTTTTTTTTACTATCCAAACCTAGACCAATTTTTGTCGATGGGAAATAGCCACTCAAATCACTAATGTTCCCAACTTACATTCTTTTTATGATTTAACAGTCTAAACTCACACTATATTCATTGTATACAAGTACTTTGCTTGAAAAGACTCTAAAAGTGTAAAATATAAGCTCTACTGAAAGGAATAGTTGACATATGGCTAAATCGCAGATGCCAAGGTAGAAATGTTTTTCACGTTAGTCTTATGCAGTGTTCTTACGTTTTCCGTAGTTGTTTTAAAAATGGAAGCGAAGAAGCACGCGTAGATCTGAGAAAATTTCTTGGTTGCATATATGGATATAGAAGAGGTTATACGGCTGTCAAACTTAAAAGAATCAAGAGCATTTATGATCCAAACTAATAATCTACGTGAAACTAATACTCTTAGTAGTTATCCGTGATAAATAAGCAGTTTTTGATGCTTCAAATCAGATATGAACGACTACAAAAACGGTATGCTTACATCGAGTTAAAAAAAATTCGTAAGGTTTCTTATATATATATGGTTGCATATATGGATATAGAAGAGGTTATACGGCTGTCAAACTTAAAAGAATCAAGAGCATTTATGATCCAAACTAATAATCTACGTGAAACTAATACTCTTAGTAGTTATCCGTGATAAATAAGCAGTTTTTGATGCTTCAAATCAGATATGAACGACTACAAAAACGGTATGCTTACATCGAGTTAAAAAAAATTCGTAAGGTTTCTATTAGTCTTTTTCTAAATATAATACAATTTTCTATTTCATGTTCCTAGGTAAGCTATCCTGTTTTTATAAAGCTCTGGAATGTTGAAGCACAGCCCATCTTCCTCATCAGCTTATACCCATTTTATTAATCAATAGATAACCACTTTTTTAATTGACTAGTCGAATTTAAAATATTGTATGATTCTAAAATTTGTATACTATCAAGCTGACGATAAAAAGGAAACACAGATATTTTTATTATTTCGCATGGCCAAGTAAAAGTTTTTATTATGAAGTTCAGGTACAAACAACATAAAGATTTTCATACTGTATAGTCTTAAAAGGAGTATTTTGAAACGTCCACGGAAGAGTGTTCTCTAATGGATTTTTAAAGAGACGGTGTTCCTTTTTAAGCTTGATCTCCGGCAAAATTTTTCAAAGTCTCTTAACTTTTATGATGCTCTCGGGAATGTAATTAAATGAATTCGAAGTTATTACTTTTTAAGCACAGACTTTTCTTTTTATTACTTAATTACTTCTTGAAGATTCTTTAGGGAATGCAACTTTGAATTAAAATCTTTTTTAAAAAATCTCTAAATTGAAGCAAGACTGAAGATTTATATGAGACAACAAAGTTTAATTGTTATCGCTGTTAAAAGGTAAAATGTAAAATACCGCAACATCATTCTGCATTATGCATAACTTTTTAAAGCGTGAACTAATATCAGTTCTTTCTGAAATCTTTCTAGAAAGACTTCCAGTCATCTGCAGGAATACTTCTGCCCGGTAGGGCATCCTGTTTTTTTTGTTTTTTTTTCACTGTCCAAACCTAGACCAATTTTTGTCAATGGGAAATAGCCACTCAAATCATTAATGTTCCCAACTTACATTCTTTTTATGATTTAACAGTCTAAACTCACACTATATTCATTGTATACAAGTACTTTGCTTAAAAAGACTCTAAAATTGTAAAGTATAAGCTTTAGTGAAAGGAATAATTAACATATGGCTAAATCGCAGATGCCAAGGTAGAAATGTTGTTTCACGTGAGTCTTATGCAACGTTCTTACGTTTTCCGTAGTTGTTTTAAAAATGGAAGCAAAGAAGCACGCGTAGATCTGAGAAAATTTCTTGGTTGAATATATGGATATAGAAGAGGTTATACGGCTGTCAAACTTAAAATAATCAAGAACATTTATGATCCAAACTGATAATCTACGTGAAACTAATACTCTTAGTAGTTATCCGTTATAAATAAGCAGTTTTTGATGCTTCAAATCAGATATGAACGACTACAAAAACGGTATGCTTACATCGAGTTAAAAAAAATTCGTAAGGTTTCTATTAGTCTTTTTCTAAATATAATACAATTTTCTATTTCATGTTCCTAGGTAAGCTATCCTGTATTTAGAAAGCTCTGGAATCTTGAAGCACAGCTTATACCCATTTTATTAATCAATAGATGACCACTTTTTTAATTGACTAGTCGAATTTAAAATATTGTATGATTCTAAAATTTTTATACTATCAAGCTGACGATAAAAAAGAAACACAGATATTTTTATTATTTCGCAAGGCCAAGTAAAAGTTTTTTATTATGAAGTTCAGGTACAAACAACATAAAGATTTTCATACTGTATAGTTTTAAAAGGAGTATTTTGAAACGTCCACGGAAGAGTGTTCTCTAATGGATTTTTAAACAGACGGTGTTCCTTTTTAAGCTTGATCTCCGGCAAAATTTTTCAAAGTCTCTTAACTTTTATGATGCTCTCAGTAATGTAATTAAATGAATTCGAAGTTATTACTTTTTAAGCACAGACTTTTCTTTTTATTACTTAATTACTTCTTGAAGATTCTTTAGGGAATGCAACTTTGAATTAAAATCTTTGTAAAAAAATCTCTAAATTGAAGCAAGACTGAAGATTTATATGAGACAACAAAGTTTAATTGTTATCGTTGTTAAAAGGTAAAATGTAAAATACCGCAACATCATTCTGCATTATGCATATCTTTTTAAAGCGTGAACTAATATCAGTTCTTTCTGAAATCTTTCTAGAAAGTCTTCCAGTCATCTGCAGGAATACTTCTGCCCGGTAGGGCATCCTGTTTTTTTTGTTTTTTTTTTCACTGTCAAAACCTATAACAATTTTTGTTGATGGGAAATAGCCACTCAAATCATTAATGTTCCCAACTTACATTCTTTTTATGATTTAACAGTCTAAACTCACACTATATTCATTGTATACAAGTACTTTGCTTAAAAAGACTCTAAAATTGTAAAGTATAAGCTCTAGTGAAAGGAATAATTAACATATGGCTAAATCGCAGATGCCAAGGTAGAAATGTTGTTTCACGTGAGTCTTATGCAACGTTCTTACGTTTTCCGTAGTTGTTTTAAAAATGGAAGCAAAGAAGCACGCGTAGATCTGAGAAAATTTCTTGGTTGAATATATGGATATAGAAGAGGTTATACGGCTGTCAAACTTAAAATAATCAAGAACATTTATGATCCAAACTGATAATCTACGTGAAACTAATACTCTTAGTAGTTATCCGTTATAAATAAGCAGTTTTTGATGCTTCAAATCAGATATGAACGACTACAAAAACGGTATGCTTACATCGAGTTAAAAAAAATTCGTAAGGTTTCTATTAGTCTTTTTCTAAATATAATACAATTTTCTATTTCATGTTCCTAGGTAAGCTATCCTGTATTTAGAAAGCTCTGGAATCTTGAAGCACAGCTTATACCCATTTTATTAATCAATAGATGACCACTTTTTTAATTGACTAGTCGAATTTAAAATATTGTATGATTCTAAAATTTTTATACTATCAAGCTGACGATAAAAAGGAAACACAGATATTTTTATTATTTCGCAAGGCCAAGTAAAAGTTTTTTATTATGAAGTTCAGGTACAAACAACATAAAGATTTTCATACTGTATAGTTTTAAAAGGAGTATTTTGAAACGTCCACGGAAGAGTGTTCTCTAATGGATTTTTAAACAGACGGTGTTCCTTTTTAAGCTTGATCTCCGGCAAAATTTTTCAAAGTCTCTTAACTTTTATGATGCTCTCAGTAATGTAATTAAATGAATTCGAAGTTATTACTTTTTAAGCACAGACTTTTCTTTTTATTGCTTAATTACTTCTTGAAGATTCTTTAGGGAATGCAACTTTGAATTAAAATCTTTGTTAAAAAATCTCTAAATTGAAGCAAGACTGAAGATTTATATGAGACAACAAAGTTTAATTGTTATCGTTGTTAAAAGGTAAAATGTAAAATACCGCAACATCATTCTGCATTATGCATATCTTTTTAAAGCGTGAACTAATATCAGTTCTTTCTGAAATCTTTCTAGAAAGTCTTCCAGTCATCTGCAGGAATACTTCTGCCCGGTAGGGCATCCTGTTTTTTTTTGTTTTTTTTTTCACTGTCAAAACCTATACCAATTTTTGTTCATGGAAAATAGCCACTCAAATCATTAATGTTCCCAACTTACATTCTTTTTATGATTTAACAGTCTAAACTCACACTATATTCATTGTATTCAAGCACTTTGCTTGAAAAGACTCTAAAAGTGTAAAATATAAGCTCTAGTGAAAGGAATAATTAACATATGGCTAAATCGCAGATGCCAAGGTAGAAATGTTGTTTCACGTGAGTCTTATGCAACGTTCTTACGTTTTCCGTAGTTGTTTTAAAAATGGAAGCAAAGAAGCACGCGTAGATCTGAGAAAATTTCTTGGTTGAATATATGGATATAGAAGAGGTTATACGGCTGTCAAACTTAAAATAATCAAGAACATTTATGATCCAAACTGATAATCTACGTGAAACTAATACTCTTAGTAGTTATCCGTGATAAATAAGCAGTTTTTGATGCTTCAAATCAGATATGAACGACTACAAAAACGGTATGCTTACATCGAGTTAAAAAAAATTCGTAAGGTTTCTATTAGTCTTTTTCTAAATATAATACAATTTTCTATTTCATGTTCCTAGGTAAGCTATCCTGTTTTTATAAAGCTCTGGAATATTGAAGCACAGCTCATCTTCCTCATCAGCTTATACCCATTTTATTTATCAATAGATGACCACTTTTTTAATTGACTAGTCGAATTTAAAATATTGTATGATTCTAAAATTTGTATACTATCAAGCTGACGATAAAAAGGTAACACAGATATTTTTATTATTTCGCAAGGCCAAGTAAAAGTTTTTATTATGAAGTTCAGGTACAAACAACATAAAGATTTTCATACTGTATAGTTTTAAAAGGAGTATTTTGAAACGTCCACGGAAGAGTGTTCTCTAATGGATTTTTAAACTGACGGTGTTCCTTTTTAAGCTTGATCTCCGGCAAAATTTTTCAAACTCTCTTAACTTTTATGATGCTCTCGGGAATGTAATTAAATGAATTCGAAGTTATTACTGTTTACGCCACAGATTTTCCCTTCAAAACTTAATGTGACAAAGTTTTCATTACTTAATTACTTTTTGAAGATGCTTTAGGGAATATAACTATGAATAAAAAACTTTTTGAAAAAATTCTCTAAATGATGCAAAACAGTGCAGTTTATATGAAATAACAAATATTACTTCTTTCAAAGCTACAACATAAACTGTAAAACACAAAGAACATCATACCACATTATGCATATTGTTTTAAACCGTGAACAAACATTCACCTTTTAAAGCACAGATTATTCTTAACGCGATAATCTTTTAATTAGTTAATTGCTTCTTGAAGATGCTTTAGGGAGTGCAACTTCGAATGCAAATCTTTTTAAAAAAATCTCTAAATTGATGCAAGACTGAAGTTTTATATGAAACAACAAAGTTTATTAGTTATCGTAGCTAAAAGGTAAAATGTAAAATACTGCAAACATCATTCCGCATTATGCATATGGTTATATAGCGTGAAATAACACTCATTTCTTTCTGAAAAGGCTCCACAAAGTCTTACAGTCATCCGCAGGAATACTTCTGCCCGGTAGGGCATCTTGTTTTTTTGGGTTTTTTTTCACTGTCCAAACCTAGACCAATTTTTGTCGATGGGAAATAGTCAGTCAAATCCTCTAAGTTCCAAACTTACATTTTTTTATGCTTTAATTATCTTAACTCACACTATATTCATTGTCTGCAAGAACGTTGCTTGAAAAGACTCTGCAGGTGTATAATATAAGCTGTAGTGAAAGGAATAGTTGACATATGGCTAAATCGCAGATGCCAAGGTAGAAATGTTTTTCACGTGAGTCTTATGCAACGTTCTTACGTTTTCCGTAGTTGTTTTAAAAATGGAAGCGAAGAAGCACGCGTAGATCTGAGAAAATTTCTTGGTTGAATATATGGTTATAGAAGAGGTTATATGGCTGTCAAACTTAAAAGAATCAAGAACATTTATGATCCAAGCTGATAATCTACGTAAAACTAATACTCTTAGCAGTTATTTGTAATAAATAAGCAGTTTTTAATGCTTCAAATGAGATATGAACGACTACAAAAACGGTATGCTTACATCGATTTAAAAAAATGCGTAAGGTTTCTATTAGTCTTTTTCTAAATATAATACAATTTTTTATTTCATGTTCCTAGGTAAGCTATCCTGTTTTTATAAAGCTCTGGAATCTTGAAGCACAGCTCATCTTCCTCATCAGCTTATACCCATTTTATTAATCAATAGATGACCACTTTTTTAATTGACTAGTGGAATTTAAAATATTGTATGATTCTAAAATTTGTATACTATCAAGCTGACGATAAAAAGGAAACACAGATATTTTTATTATTTCGCAATGCCAAGTAAAAGTTTTTATTATGAAGTTCAGGTACAAACAACATAAACATTTTCATACTGTATAGTTTTAAAAGGAGTATTTTGAAACGTCCACGGAAGAGTGTTCTCTAATGGATTTTTAAACTGACGGTGTTCCTTTTTAAGCTTGATCTCCGGCAAAATTTTTCAAAGTCTCTTAACTTTTATGATGCTCTCGGGAATGTAATTAAATGAATTCGAAGTTATTACTATTTACGCCACAGATTTTTCCTTCAAGACTTAATGTGACAAAGTTTGCATTACTTAATTACTTTTTGAAGATGTTTAGGGAATATAACTATGAATACAAAACTTTTTGAAAAATTCTCTAAATGATGCAAAACAGTGCAGTTTATACAGTGTGTATCAAAATGTCTTATCCACCAACTTTCAAGGCGTATATTTCATTACATGTCTGATAAAATATTGTGAATTTTATATCACGAGAACGAGCTTTTCATGCTCTATCCGTTAATATAAAATATTTGCCAAAATATTTGTTCTTCGAAAAGATATTGAAGAGAAACTCAACGATTTAGTTCATTAAATTCTTAAAAGTCAATTAACTCATTTTACAATGAAGGTCATTTGTCAACACAATAAAAAAAACTAAAAATCATCACACAGTTTAAAATTTTTATTTGAAATTTTTAAGATCAGTTGTTATGGGAAATTAATACGCAAAGCTGTACTTAAAACTTTCTAAAGGTTTCATCAGCACAACAAAAGATTATTACATCATTAAACAGTCATTAGCATGTCAGTTAATTGACTTTTAAGAATTTAATGAACCAAATCGTTGAATTTTTCTTCAATATCTTTTCGAAGAACAAATATTTTGGAAAACATTTTATATTAACGGATAGAGCATGAAAAACTCTTTCTCGTGATAAAAAATTCACAATATTTTATCAGACATGTAATGAAATATACGCTCTGAAAGTTGGTGGATAAGACATTTTGATAAACACTGTATGAAATAACAAATATTACTTCTTTCACAGCTACAAGATAAACTGTAAAACACAAAGAACATCATACCACATTATGCATATTCTTTTAAACCGTGAACAAATATTCACCTTTTAAAGCACAGATACTTCTTAACGCGATAATCTTTTAGTTAGTTAATTGCTTCTTGAAGATGATTTAGGGAGTGCAACTTCGAATGGAAATCTTTTTAAAAAAATCTCTAAATTGATGCAAGACTGAAGTTTTATATGAAACAACAAAGTTTAATAGTTATCGTAGCTAAAAGGTAAAATATAAAATACTGCAAACATCAATCCGCATTATGCATATGGTTTTAAAGCGTGAACTAACACTCATTTCTTTCTGAAAAGGCTCCAGAAAGTCTTACAGTCATCCGCAAGAATACTTCTGGCCGGTAGGGCATCTTGTTGTATTCCTGCGTAAGGAAGGAATACTTTGAAACCGTTCGTGTTTTTTTTTGTTTGTTTTTTTTTTTCACAGTCCAAATCTAGACCAATTTTTGTCGATGGGAAATAGCCACTGATATCATTAATGTTCCCAACTTACATTCTTTTTATGATTTAACAGTCTAAACTCACACTATATTCATTGTATACAAGTACTTTGCTTGAAAAGACTCTAAAAGTGTAACATATAAGCTCTAGTGAAAGGAATAATTAACATATGGCTAAATCGCAGATGCCAAGGTGGAAATGTTGTTTCATGTGAGTCTTATACAACGTTCTTAAGTTTACCGTAGTTGTTTTAAAAATGGAAGCGAAGAAGCACGCGTAGATCTGAGAAAATTTCTTGGTTGAATATATGGATATAGAAGAGGTTATACGGCTGTCAAACTTAAAAGAATCAAGAACATTTATGATCCAAACTGATAATCTACGTGAAACTAATACTCGTAGTAGTTATTCGTGATAAATAAGCAGTTTTTGATGCTTAAAATCAGATATGAACGACTACAAAAACGGTATGCTTACATCGATTTAAAAAAATGCGTAGGTTTCTATTAGTCTTTTTCTAAATATAATACAATTTTCTATTTCATGTTCCTAGGTAAGCTATCCTGTTTTTATAAAGCTCTGGAATGTTGAAGCACAGCTCATCTTCCTCATCAGCTTATACCCATTTTATTAATCAATAGATGACCACTTTTTTAATTGACAAGTCGAATTTAAAATATTGTATGATTATAAAATTTGTGTACTATCAAGCTGACGATAAAAAGGAAACACAGATACTTTTATTATTTCGCAAGGCCAAGTAAAAATTTTTATTATGAAGTTTAGGTACAAACAACATAAAGATTTTCATACTGTATAGTTTTAAAAGGATTATTTTGAAACGTCCACAGAAGAGTGATCTCTAATGGTTTTTTTTTTAACTGACGGTGTTCCTTTTTAAGCTTGATCTCCGGCAAAATTTTTCAAAGTCTCTTAACTTTTATGATGCTCTCGGGAATGTAATTAAATGAATTCGAAGTTATTTCTAATTACGCTACAGATTTTCCCTTCAAAACTTAATGTGACAAAGTTTTTATTACTTAATTACTTTTTGAAGATGCTTTAGGGAATATAACTATGAATAAAAAACTTTTTGAAAAAATCTCTAAATGATGCAAAACAGTGCAGTTTATATGAAATAACAAATATTACTTCTTTCACAGCGCTACAAGATAAACTGTAAAACACAAAGAACATCATTCTTCTTACGCACAGACTTTTCTTGACGCCACAAACTTTTTATTACTTAATTACTTCTTGAAGATTCTTTAGGGAATACAACTTTGAATTAAAATCTTTTTTAAAAAAGTCTCTAAATTGAAGCAAGACTGAATTTTTATATGAGACATTAAAGTTTAATTGTTATCGTTGTTAAAAGGTAAAATTTAAAATACTGCAACATCATTCTGCATTATGCATATCTTTTTAAAGCGTGAACTAACATTCATTTCTTTCTGAAAAGCCTCCAGAAAGTCTTCCAGTCATCTGCAGGAATACTTATGCCCGGTAGGGCATCTCGTTTTGTTTTTTTTTTTTTTTTTACTGTCCAAACCTAGACCAATTTTTGTCGATGGGAAATAGCCACTCAAATCACTAATGTTCCCAACTTACATTCTTTTTATGATTTAACAGTCTAAACTCACACTATATTCATTGTATACAAGTACTTTGCTTGAAAAGACTCTAAAAGTGTAAAATATAAGCTCTACTGAAAGGAATAGTTGACATATGGCTAAATCGCAGATGCCAAGGTAGAAATGTTTTTCACGTGAGTCTTATGCAACGTTCTTACGTTTTCCGTAGTTGTTTTAAAAATGGAAGCGAAGAAGCACGCGTAGATCTGAGAAAATTTCTTGGTTGAAAATATGGATATAGAAGAGGTTATACGGCTGTCAAACTTAAAAGAATCAAGAACATTTATGATCCAAACTGATAATCTACGTGAAACTAATACTCTTAGTAGTTATCCGTGATAAATAAGCAGTTTTTGATGCTTCAAATGAGATATGAACGACTACAAAAACGGTATGCTTACATCGATTTAAAAAAATGCGTAAGGTTTCTATTAGTCTTTTTCTAAATATAATACAATTTTCTATTTCATGTTCCTAGGTAAGCTATCCTGAATTAAGAAAGCTCTGGAATCTTGAAACGCAGCTTATACCCATTTTATTAATCAATAGATGACCACTTTTTTAATTGACTAGTCGAATTTAAAATATTGTATGATTCTAAATTTGTATACTATCAAGCTGACGATAAAAAGGAAACACAGATATTTTTATTATTTCGCAAGGCCAAGTAAAAGTTTTTTATTATGAAGTTCAGGTACAAACAACATAAAGATTGTCATACTGTATAGTTCTAAAAGGAGTATTTTGAAACGTCCACGAAAGAGTGTTCTCTAATGGATTTTTAAACAGACGGTGTTCCTTTTTAAGCTTAATCTCCGGCAAAATTTTTCAAAGACTCTTAACTTTTATGATGCTCTCGGGAATGTAATTAAATGAATTCGAAGTTATTACTTTTTAAGCACAGACTTTTCTTTTTATTACTTAATTACTTCTTGAAGATTCTTTAGGGAATGCAACTTTGAATTAAAATCTTTTTTAAAAAATCTCTAAATTGAAGCAAGACTGAAGATTTATATGAGACAAAAAAGTTTAATTGTTATCGTTGTTAAAAGGTAAAATGTAAAATACCGCAACATCATTCTGCATTATGCATATCTTTTTAAAGCGTGAACTAATATCAGTTCTTTCTGAAATCTTTCTAGAAAGTCTTCCAGTCATCGGCAGGAATACTTCTGCCCGGTAGGGCATCCTGTTTTTTGTATTCCTGCGTAAGCAAGGAATACTTTGAAACCGTTCGTGTTTTTTTTGTTTTTTGTTTTTTTCATTGTCCAAACCTAGACCAATTTTTGTCGATGGGAAATAGCCACTCAAATCATTAATGTTCCCAACTTACATTCCTTTTATGGTTTAACAGTCTTAAATCACACTATATTCATTGTATACAAGTACTTTGCTTGAAAAGACTCTAAAAGTGTAAAATATAAGCTATAGTGAAAGGAATGATTAACATATGGCTAAAGCGCAGATGCCAAGGTAGAAATGTTGTTTCATGTGAGTCTTATGCAACGTTGTTACGTTTTCCGTAGTTGTTTTAAAAATGGAAGCGAAGAAGCATGGGTAGATCTGTGAAAGTTTCTTTGTTGCATATATGGATATAGAAGAGGTTGTAGTACGGCTGTAAAACTTAAAAGAATCAAGAATATTTATGATCCAAACTGATAATCTACGTGAAACTAATATTCTTAGTAGTCATTCTTGATAAATAAGCAGTTCTTGATGCTTCAAAACAGATATGAACGTTTACCAATAGGGTATGTTTATATCGATTTAATGCGTAAGGTTTCTATTAGTCTTTCTTAATATAATACAATTTTTTAATTCATGTTCCTACATAAGCTACCCTGTTTTTATATAGCTCTGGAATCATGAAGCACAGCTCATCTTCCTCATCAACTTCTACCTATTTTATTTGTCATTTGCTAACCACTTTTTTAATTGACTAGTCGAATTTAAAATATTGTATGATTCTAAAATTTGTATACTATCAAGCTGACGATAAAAAGGAAACACAGATATTTTTATTATTTCGCATGGCCAAGTGAAAGTTTTTATTATGAAGTTCAGGTACAAACAACATAAAGATTTTCATACTGTATAGTTTTAAAAGGAGTATTTTGAAACGTCCACGGAAGAGTGTTCTCTAATGGATTTTTAAACTGACGGTGTTCCTTTTTAAGCTTGATCTCCGGCAAAATTTTTCAAAGTCTCTTAACTTTTATGATGCTCTCGGGAATGTAATTAAATGAATTCGAAGTTATTACTATTTACGCCACAGATTTTCCCTTCAAAACTTAATGTGACAAAGTTTTTATTTCTTAAATACTTTTTGAAGATGCTTTAGGGATTATAACAATGAATAAAAAACTTTTTGAAAAAATCTCTAAATGATGCAAAACAGTGCAGTTTATATGAAATAACAAATATTATTTCTTTCGCAGCTACAAGATAAACTGTAAAACACAAAGAACATCATACAACATTATGCATATTGTTTTAAACCGTGAACAAACATTCACTTTTAAAGCACAGATTATTCTTAACGCGATAATCTTTTAATTAGTTAATTGCTTCTTGAAGATGCTTTAGGGAGTGCAACTTCGAATGGAAATCTTTTTAAAAAAATCTCTAAATTGATGCAAGACTGAAGTTTTATATGAAACAACACAGTTTAATAGTTATCGTAGCTAAAAGGTAAAATGTAAAATACTGCAAACATCATTCTGCATTATGCATATGGTTTTAAAGCGTCAACTAACACTCATTTCCTTCTGAAAAAGCTGCAGAAAGTCTTACAGTCATCCACAGGAATACTTCTGCCCGGTAGGGCATCCTGTTTTTTTTGTTTTTTTTTCACTGTCCAAACCTAGACCAATTTTTGTCGATGGGAAATAGCCACTCAAATCATTAATGTTCCCAGCTTACATTCTTTTTATGATTTAACAGTCTAAACTCACACTATATTCATTGTATACAAGTACTTTGCTTGAAAAGACTCTAAAAGTGTAAAATATAAGCTCTACTGAAATGAATAGTTGACATATGGCTAAATCGCAGATGCCAAGGTAGAAATGTTTTTCACGTGAGTCTTATGCAACGTTCTTACGTTTTCCGTAGTTGTTTTAAAAATGGAAGCGAAGAAGCACGCGTAGATCTGAGAAAATTTCTTTGTTGAATATATGGATATAGAAGAGGTTATACGGCTGTCAAACTTAAAAGAATCAAGAACATTTATGATCCAAACTGATAATCTACGTGAAACTAATACTCTTAGTAGTTATCCGTGATAAATAAGCAGTTTTTGATGCTTCAAATCAGATATGAACGACTACAAAAACGGTATGCTTACATCGAGTTAAAAAAAATTCGTAAGGTTTCTATTAGTCTTTTTCTAAATATAATACAATTTTCTATTTCATGTTCCTAGGTAAGCTATCCTGTATTTAGAAAGCTCTGGAATCTTGAAGCACAGCTCATCTTCCTCATCAGCTTATACCCATTTTATTAATCAATAGATGACCACTTATTTAATTGACTAGTCGAATTTAAAATATTGTATGATTCTAAAATTTGTATACTATCAAGCTGACGATAAAAAGGAAACACAGATATTTTTATTATTTCGCAAGGCCAAGTAAAAGTTTTTATTATGAAGTTCAGGTACAAACAACATAAAGATTTTCATACTGTATAGTTTTGAAAGGAGTATTTTGAAACGTCCACGGAAGAGTGTTCTCTAATGGATTTTTAAACTGATGGTGTTCCTTTTTAAGCTTGATCTCCGGCAAAATTTTTCAAAGTTTCTTAACTTTTATGATGCTCTCGGGAATGTAATTAAATGAATTCGAAGTTATTACTTTTTAAGCACAGACTTTTCTTTTTATTACTTAATTACTTCTTGAAAATTCTTTAGGGAATGCAACTTTGAATTAAAATCTTTTTTAAAAAATCTCTAAATTGAAGCAAGACTGAAGATTTATATGAGACAACAAAGTTTATATGTTATCGTTGTTAAAAGGTAAAATGTAAAATACCGCAACATCATTCTGCATTATGCATATCTTTTTAAAGCGTGAACTAATATCAGTTCTTTCTGAAATCTTTCTAGAAAGTCTTCCAGTCATCTGCAGGAATACTTCTGCCCGGTAGGGCATCTTGTTTTTGTTTTTTTTTGTTTTTTTTTCACTGTCCAAACCTAGACCAATTTTTGTCGATGGGAAATAGCCACTCAAATCATTAATGTTCCCAACTTACATTCTTTTTATGATTTAACAGTCTAAACTCACGCTATATTCATTGTATAAAAGTACTTTGCTTGAAAAGACTCTAAAAGTGTAAAATATAAGCTCTACTGAAAGGAATAATTAACATATGGCTAAATCGCAGATGCCAAGGTAGAAATGTTTTTCACGTGAGTCTTATGCAACGTTCTTACGTTTTCCGTAGTTGTTTTAAAAATGGAAGCGAAGAAGCACGCGTAGATCTGAGAAAATAATATATAAAATATAACATATATAATATAATATTCGTTATTTGACGTCAA
The DNA here is from genome assembly GCA_027922465.2 of Turritopsis dohrnii. Lineage (NCBI taxonomy): Eukaryota > Metazoa > Cnidaria > Hydrozoa > Anthoathecata > Oceaniidae > Turritopsis > Turritopsis dohrnii. The sequence goes on from BQMF02000021.1 coordinate 19,735, forward strand.
ATAAGGCGGACGTGTTTGTGGAGCAGGAGAGAAAAAACTGTTTTTTCTCCTGCTCCAAAAAATCAAAAATGAGGTAAAACCAGTGTTTCTTCAACACGAAAATTTACGAAAGAAGACAAAAAACACGCAGTTTACGAAAGAAGTCGACCGAACACTACGAAAGAAGTAAAGCAAACGCATTGTTTACGAAAGGAATGAAACGAACATAAAGTTTAGGAGAATATAGACAAAAATGCGAATCTAAGAAGTTCATTTACGAAAAAAAAAATAAAGGCGAAAACAAACCGGAAGAAGTTCATCTATGAAAAAAAATACGTCGAAAACGAATCTAAGAAGTTCATTTACGAAGAAATAACGTTAAACACGAACCTGAAGAATTTCATCTACGAAAAAATTACGTCGAAAACGAATCTAAGAAGTTCAAAACATGTACTATGAAATGACGTAGAAAACGAATGTATGAATATTCCATTTATTAGGATATCACGTCGAAAAAATGAACCCAAGAAGTTCATTTACGAAGAAATAACGCCAAAACACACCTAAGAAGTTCATCTACGAAAATTTGCATCGACAACCAAAAAGTTTCGATACCCAGAAAGTATGCAAGAGGACGCAAAACATAGTCCATAGAATACATAGAATATAATTGTAAATTACGAGTGGTTCATAGAGGCTCTAACGAGCCTGCGAACTTGTATATCGTGAATAATAATAATAATAAAAAGTTCTTGGTTGAATATATGGATATAGAAGAGGTTATACCGCTGTCAAACTTAAAAGAAACAAGAACATTTATGATCCAAATTGATAATCTACGTGAAACTAATACTCTCAGTAGTTATTCGTGATAAATAAGCAGTTTTTGATTCTTCAAATCAGATATGAACGACTACAAAAACGGTATGCTTACATCGATTTAAAAAAATGCGTAAGGTTTCTATTAGTCTTTTTCTAAATATAATACAATTTTCTGTTTCATGTTCCTAGGTAAGCTATCCTGTTTTTATAAAGCTCTGGAATCTTGAAGCACAGCTCATCTTCCTCATCAGCTTATACCCATTTTATTAATCAATAGATGACCACTTTTTTAATTGACTAGTTGAATTTAAAGCATCGTATGATTCTAAAATTTGTATACTATCAAGCTGAAGATAAAAAGGAAACACAGATATTTTTATTATTTCGCAAGGCCAAGTAAAAGTTTTTATTATGAAGTTCAGGTACAAACAACATAAAGATTTTCATACTGTATAGTTTTAAAGGGAGTATTTTGAAACGTCCACGGAAGAGTGTTCTCTAATGGATTTTTAAACTGACGGTGTTCCTTTTTAAGCTTGATCTCCGGCAAAATTTTTCAAAGTCTCTTAACTTTTATGATCCTCTCGGGAATGTAATTAAATGAATTCGAAGTTATTACTATTTACGCCACAGATTTTCCCTTCAAAACTGAATGTGACAAAGTTTTCATTACTCAATTACTTTTTGAAGATGCTTTAGGGAATATAACTATGAATAAAAAACTTTTTGAAAAAATCTCTAAATGATGCAAAACAGTGCAGTTTATATGAAATAACAAATATTACTTCTTTCACAGCGCTACAAGATAAACTGTAAAACACAAAGAACATCATTCTTCTTACGCACAGACTTTTCTTGACGCGACAAACTTTTTATTACTTAATTACTTCTTGAAGATTCTTTAGGGAATACAACTTTGAATTAAAATCTTTTTTAAAAAAGTCTCTAAATTGAAGCAACACTAAATTTTTATATGAGACAACAAAGTTTAATTGTTATCGTTGTTAAAAGGTAAAATGTAAAATACCGCAACATCATTCTGCATTATGCATATCTTTTTAAAGCGTGAACTAACATTCATTTCTTTCTGAAAAGCCTCCAGAAAGTCTTCCAGTCATTTACAGGAATACTTCTGCACGGTAGGGCATCTTGTTTTGTTTTTTTTTTTTTACTGTCCAAACCTAGACCAATTTTTGTCGATGGGAAATAGCCACTCAAATCACTAATGTTCCCAACTTACATTCTTTTTATGATTTAACAGTCTAAACTCACACTATATTCATTGTATACAAGTACTTTGCTTGAAAAGACTCTAAAAGTGTAAAATATAAGCTCTACTGAAATGAATAGTTGACATATGGCTAAATCGCAGATGCCAAGGTAGAAATGTTTTTCACGTGAGTCTTATGCAACGTTCTTACGTTTTCCGTAGTTGTTTTAAAAATGGAAGCGAAGAAGCACGCGTAGATCTGAGAAAATTTCTTGGTTGAATATATGGATATAGAAGAGGTTATACGCCTGTCAAACTTAAAAGAATCAAGAACATTTATGATCCAAACTGATAATCTACGTGAAACTAATACTCTTAGTAGTTATCCGTGATAAATAAGCAGTTTTTGATGCTTCAAATCAGATATGAACGACTACAAAAACGGTATGCTAACATCGATTTAAAAAAATGCGTAAGGTTTCTATTAGTCTTTTTCTAAATATAATACAATTTTCTATTTCATGTTCCTAGGTAAGCTATCCTGTATTTAGAAAGCTCTGGAATCTTGAAGCACAGCTTATACCCATTTTATTAATCAATAGATGACCACTTTTTTAATTGACTAGTCGAATTTAAAATATTGTATGATTCTAAAATTTGTATACTATCAAGCTGACGATAAAAAGGAAACACAGATATTTTTATTATTTCGCAAGGCCAAGTAAAAGTTTTTTATTATGAAGTTCAGGTACAAACAACATAAAGATTTTCATACTGTATAGTTTTAAAAGGAGTATTTTGAAACGTCCACGGAAGAGTGTTCTCTAATGGATTTTTAAACAGACGGTGCTCCTTTTTAAGCTTGATCTCCGGCAAAATTTTTCAAAGTCTCTTAACTTTTATGATGCTCTCGGGAATGTAATTAAATGAATTCGAAGTTATTACTTTTTAAGCACAGACTTTTCTTTTTATTACTTAATTACTTCTTGAAAATTCTTTAGGGAATGTAACTTTGAATTAAAATCTTTTTTAAAAAATCTCTAAATTGAAGCAAGACTGAAGATTTATATGAGACAACAAAGTTTAATTGTTATCGTTGTTAAAAGGTAAAATGTAAAATACCGCAACATCATTCTGCATTATGCATATCTTTTTAAAGCGTGAACTAATATCAGTTCTTTCTGAAATCTTTCTAGAAAGTCTTCCAGTCATCGGCAGGAATACTTCTGCCCGGTAGGGCATCCTGTTTTTTTTGTTTTTTTTCACTGTCTAAACCTACACCAATTTTTGTCGATGGGAAATAGCCACTCAAATCATTAATGTTCCCAACTTACATTCTTTTTATGATTTATCAGTCTAAACTCACACTATATTCATTGTATACAAGTACTTTGCTTGAAAAGACTCTAAAAATGTAAAATATCAGCTCTAGTGAAAGGAATAATTAACATATGGCTAAATCGCAGATGCCAAGGTAGAAATGTTGTTTCCCGTGAGTCTTATGCAACGTTCTTACGTTTTCCGTAGTTGTTTTAAAAATGGAAGCAAAGAAGCACGCGTAGATCTGAGAAAATTTCTTGGTTGAATATATGGATATAGAAGAGGTTATACGGCTGTCAAACTTAAAAGAATCAAGAACATTTATGATCCAAACTGATAATCTACGTGAAACTAATACTCTTAGTAGTTATCCGTGATAAATAAGGAGTTTTTGATGCTTCAAATCAGATATGAACGACTACAAAAACGGTATGCTTACATCGAGTTAAAAAAAATTCGTAAGGTTTCTATTAGTCTTTTTCTAAATATAATACAATTTTCTATTTCATGTTCCTAGGTAAGCTATCCTGTATTTAGAAATCTCTGGAATCTTGAAGCACAGCTCATCTTCCTCATCAGCTTATACCCATTTTATTAATCAATAGATGACCACTTTTTTATTTGACTAGTCGAATTTAAAATATTGTATGATTCTAAAATTTGTATACTATCAAGCTGACGATAAAAAGGAAACACAGATATTTTTATTATTTCGCAAGGCCAAGTAAAATTTTTATTATGAAGTTCAGCTACAAACAACATAAAGATTTTCATACTGTATAGTTTTAAAAGGAGTATTTTGAAACGTCCACGGAAGTGTGTTCTCTAATGGATTTTTAAACTGACGGTGTTCCTTTTTAAGCTTGATCTCCGGCAAAATTTTTCAAAGTCTCTTAACTTTTATGATGCTCTCGGGAATGTAATTAAATGAATTCGAAGGTATTACTATTTACGCCACAGATTTCCCCTTCAAAACTTAATGTGACAAAGTTTTCATTACTTAATTACTTTGTGACGATGCTTTAGGGAATATAACTAAGAATAAAAAACTTTTTGAAAAAATCTCTAAATGATGCAAAACAGTGCAGTTTTTATGAAATAACAAATATTACTTCTTTCACAGCTACAAGATAAACTTTAAAACACAAAGAACATCATACCACATTATGCATATTGTTTTAAACCGTGAACAAACATTCACCTTTTAAAGCACAGATTATTCTTAACGCGATAATCTTTTAATTAGTTAATTAGCTATCCTGTTTTTATAAAGCTCTGGAATCTTGAAGCACAGCTCATCTTCCTCATCAGCTTATACCCATTTTATTAATCAATAGATGGCCACTTTTTTAATTGACTAGTCGAATTTTAAAATATTGTATGATTCTAAAATTTGTATACTATCAAGCTGACGATAAAAAGGAAACACAGATATTTTTATTATTTCGCAAGACCAAGTAAAAGTTTTTATTATGAAGTTCAGGTACAAACAACATAAAGATTTTCATACTGTATAGTTTTAAAAGAAGTATTTTGAAACGTCCACAGAAGAGTGTTCGCTAATGGATTTTTAAACTGACGGTGTTCCTTTTTAAGCTTGATCTCCGGCAAAATTTTTCAAAGTCTCTTAACTTTTATGATGCTCTCGGGAATATAATTAAATGAATTCGAAGTTATTACTTCTTAAGCACAGTCTTTTCTTGACGCAACAAACTTTTTATTACTTAATTATATCTTGAAGATTCTTTAGGGAATACAACTTTGAATTAAAATCTTTTTTGAAAAATCTCTAAATTGAAGGAAGACTGAAATTTTATACGAGACAACAAAGTTTAATTGTTATCGTAGCTAAAAGGTAAAATGTAAAATACTGCAAACATCATTCCGCATTATGCATATGATTAAATCGTGAACTAACACTCCTTTCATTCACCTTTTAAAGCACAGATTATTCTTAACGCGATAATCTTTTAATTAGTTAATTGCTTCTTTAAGATGCTTTAGGGAGTGCAACTTCGAATGGAAATCTTTTTTAAAAAATATCTAAATTGATGCAAGACTGAGGTTTTATATGAAACAACAAAGTTTAATAGTTATCGTAGCTAAAAGGTAAAATGTAAAATACTGCAAACATCATTCCGCATTATGCATATGGTTTTAAAGCGTGAACTTACACTCATTTCTTCCTGAAAAGGCTCCAGAAAGTCTTACAGTCATCCGCAGGAATACTTCTGCCCGGTAGGGCATCTTGTTTCACTTTGAAACTGTGCAATAACGGAATTCTAGTGAAGTTGATGTCCATGACAATTTCTATTTTTATTAAAGTGACCCTTGAAAATCTTACCAATTTACTCTAGTATAGGCACTGTCTTAGCTTAACACAAACAAAATTGAGAACAAGATTTCTTCTTACTTATGTCAGCGATTTGCAAGTGTCCTGTACCTTACCTGTTAATGGAAAAATTTTGTTAACACTGGTAGTTCGAGTTACCGTGGGTGTTTTCGACCTATGAAATAGTTCGTCTTACAGATCGTTATAGTTATCAGGAGTTCGACTTGTCAAGAAATTTATATGAGGAAGCCTTGGAGAAAAGTTCAAGGGGAAATTTCGATAAAAATCGATTTTTCCCGTTTCCAAAACAAAAGCATCGCTTATTGTTAGATAAACATCATGAGAGATAGAATGGTTTTTCGGTGATTTTCTTATTTATCTTTTCTTATCTACGACTTTTTGATGTTTTTATGAATTTCCTATTAAGGAACAATATGGCTTTTGAAAACAGGTGAATATCTGAAATGTTAGAAATTATTTCACTATGTATGTTTTTAAATTATGGCTAAATATTCTATGTATTTCCATATTGTTGAATTGTATTGGCCAACTTAAACCCTGCGTATGATATTCTGCAAACATGTGGCAATCGTGTATCAGTTTAAATAGGACGACTTTGTTGTTCTGATATTTATTTTATTTATTTCATTTATTTAAAGAATATTTATACAGGCATAAAACTTCAGCTGTGGATAAAATATACATATATACAGAACTGTTATCAATGTTTCTCCTGTTAAATGTTATTAATATTAGAAAGCAAAATAGAAGCAATAAATTTACATATATACACACTAAATAGATAAAAACACACTTTCTTGTAGAAGAAGAAACGAGAAGAAAGATTCAAACTGTTCCATAAATAAGAAATAGCAAGAAGGTGATAAGTATCTGAGGAATTCATAGGCAACAAAAGTAGTATGCACATAAAAACCTACAACAAACTAAATCCTATAATAAATTTGTAACTGAGAGTGAAAATCATTAAAAATTAAACATTTTCTGATATTTAGTGGTAATTCATTGAATAATTTAGCACCAGAATAATAAAATGATTCCTTTCCAATCTCAAGTCTAACTTTCGGCAAGTCTATATAATAACCACAGTTTCTAGTATTTCTTGAGTGACGCTTGATATTAAAATACTGATTAAAATTTGAGCACATATCGTTATCCAAACACTTCTTCACAATAACGAGAGCTTCCTTCTGTATGGAATTTATGATTTTCGGAACAGATCGACCGATGATTTGGTTTGCTCGACTTTCGATCGACTCAAATTTAGTCTGTTGTGTACGATTGTAAGACAGTTTGACAGTGTCACGATAGGTCAGTACTGGCATAATCATCATTGTATAAATTTCATATGCGGAACCTACCGTAAGGTAAGCACGTAAACGGTGTAACAATCGCAATCTCCCACTTGCCTTTTTGTAAAAATTTGCAAAATTGGTATTGAAGTTCAAGTAACGGTCAACGACACTACCCAAGTACTTGTATTCTTTGACATTGTTGATTTCTTGTCCTCTATAGGTGATTTCTAGTTTTTGATTGGTTGATGACAAACGTTTTGCTGTTCCAAAGATCATCGCCTCCGTCTTTCCTTTTTTCAAATTAATGAGTAGCTCATTGTCATCAAAATATTTGGCTATCCTGTCCATATCTTGTTGTAAAAACCTTTCAATATCATATCATACAAAATAAAAGCAGTATCGAGATAACGACCGCCTTCCACGACGCCATTATGAAATCATGTATGAAATCATGAAATCATGATATCATCATATGCTTTATTTCACAACTAGAGAAGCGCATTAACATAATTTGTGAATTCAGTTTATATGGGATTATTTGAACATTTTTCTTTAATGGTTAAATTGCTAACATTCTCCTACACAAATTGCGGCTTACCTCTAGATACGCCACTGTATTATCTGTATAGATATATATTAAACGTGTATGCCAATATAAAGATGTGTGTGCAAATAAGCAATTATATTAAAAACACATCATAATTTCGCAATACATATTTCGGCTGCAAGCCTTCTCCAGTTGTATATATAAATATGTACATAAGAGTAGTTTAAAAATATCTGCTTTGCAGAAAATACACACAGTAAGGCGAATATTAATTTAAATCGAATTTATTTATTCTCTTTCAATTTTTTTACAGTTATTTTCAGGTCAAGGGAGCAGTTTTCAGGTTCAACTACTTTGCGAAATAACTCCAATATAACTGGTTAACTACTGTGATTACTTCTATAATCACAGTTCAGGAACTTGTATTTTTTTACATGTATATTTTCCATTGTAAGTATATCCAGTTTAGGAAGAATCTAATCGTTTTGTCTTAACTTTGTTAAGTGTATATTATATATATTATTTTTTAGTACTTTGATAAGGCTATTGTTTTGATACCTTAACAATATGACAAACAAAGTGACGTTTTTGCGATTTTTTTATTTCTTTTTATCTCAACTAAAATGCTAAGGTCGAAATTTTTATTCTCCTGAAGAAAAACATTGCGCAAGAGTGCAGTTATTACCGCAATTGAATTTGAATTTGAATTCACTCTGTTCTACAAATTAAAGAAAGATCACATTGCCACAATTTCGATGGAGAATTCTCCTAATGTAAAAATTATGCTAAAACAAATCTTAACGCAAACGGACGTCTGAAAACGCTCCATCTATTATCCAGAAATACCAAATTCATTCTCAGATATTCTTCTCATACATGAAAGACGATAATTAACAACCTTTTTTTCTTTTGTTAGGCCTGTATTAGGGTAGGGCTTCATCATGTACCTTGTAACAGGAAACACATCATCTCCCGTACATGGAAATGGCGTATCAACTGATATTCCCAGTAATGGGGTAAGATTCGGAATATTCAGAGTAATACTTTCCAAAGCTTTTTTTAATGAACATTGTGCCCAGATGCCACCTTCAGAATTTCGCCCATTAGCTCCAACGTCGCACTCCGGTTTGATCATCGCCATTAGAATGATGCTTTTAGTTCCTTTATAGTTCCTGTAGCGTGAGAAGGAGTTCCAAGGTTGTTGCATCTGTGTTTATTGTCAACTCCACCTAAACCATTTGGAAAATTTCTACGAAGTTCAAATTTACGTGACACAAGTTTGTTGAGCTGTGATTGATCAAGACGTATATAGATCCTGCGCATCTTGATTTAAAAGGTCTTGGCAAAGAGAATGAAGCATTCATAATTCTTTTCGCTTTTTTAAGATCGGTTTCACCCAAAATCGTCGTGTTAACGCTTTTTTCAATATCAATAGAAGCATCCATGACTTTGCAAGCAATATTTTGAGCTCACTACAAATATCTTTTTGCTTGCATAATTTAAGAATTTGAATTGAATGCACATGAAAGAATTGGATAGTAGCTTTAAACTACTTTAAACTACATATAGATGAGATTACATAATTGCATCATCAATTGTGATCTAGGTATCACCAAAGAACTGTGGAATTGCGGGAAACTTTTCGGAAAGCATTGTTGATCTTCCACATGCAAATTTGGATGATAGAAATGATGCGGAAATACAGTGTGATGAAATTTCTTTAAAAGCTTAAGTGTTCATTAACACGTTTTTACCATAGCTTACAAAAACATTCCTTGATAAGTAGTATAAGCCGCAGCTTTTTTCAGCGCCAGTGACGATAACTCTGGTCCACAGAAGTTACCCAGCGGGCACAAAGACGTCGTAAAGACGTCGTAGAGACGTCTTTCCAAGACGTCCCTAAGACGTCGCAAAATGGTCGTGAAGTGGGAATCGCAAAAGACGTCCCAATTACATCTTCACTGAGACGTCTCGATGACATCCCAACGACATCGTAACAACGTCCCAGGACTATGAAATTTACGTCGTAGAGACATCGTAGAGACGTCGTAAAGACGTCGTAGATATGTCTTTCCAAGACGTCCCTAAGACGTCTCAAAATGGTCGTGAAGTGGGAATCGCAAAAGACGTCCCAATCACATCTTCACTGAGACGTCTCGATGACATCCCAACGACATCGTAACAACGTCCCAGGATTATGAAATTTACGTCGTAGAGACATCTTTCCAAGACGTCCCAGAGACGTCGCTCAATGGTCGCGAAGTGGGAACCTCCAGAAGACGTCCCAATCACATCTTCACTGAGATGTCTCGACGACAGGATATCGCAACGACTTCAATCTCTGGCCGTAACGACATCGTAGAGACGTCTGATTAACAACCTCCTTTTTCTGGGATCATAGGCCATGTTGGGATCATCAAAACAACAAAACATACAAATTCAATAGATGTCTCCATTTTAATTCTTTTTAAAAGTTTACAACGCAACAATTTACAGTTCAACATATACTAGCTAATTTGTCATCAAGTTATAAAATTTTGAATCACATGTATTTCCACATTTAAAACTCCCTTCGGCTAGCCTTTTTGAAATTTCGCCAACCTCATTATCGATCAGGAGATCTTTGAGCATCAACAGAAGTTTTTTTATGTCATCTACAGTGCTTTTCTGATGCGGGAAAGCTGAAACTAAGTTCAACAAGAATGTATAAGTATGTATAAATATACCCACCGAATGGATTCAGAAAACAGAAACTCACCGTTAATTTCATCGAACAGGATCGTATATTTTCAGGGTGTTTTTCCATTTCCACTTTGCCAGTTTACCTTTGATTGACAAAACGCCATGTTTAATTAATTCTTCTAAGTTTTATCTAAACGTGTTTTATCGAAACTTACGTTACATGTATCATTATTAACAGTATTAACCTTTTCTTACAAGAAAGTCATTGCTTTTGAAACTTTCTATATCACACGTGAATTTTATAACCCGGGAATTTCTCTTTGTCTTACGTATTTGTGATTGGTCTATTTTAAATTCTTTAAATCATGCAACTGTAGTAAAACCTATTCGATGAATCTTTGTTGACGTCATTCAAACGCCCGGGGCGTTTATTAATTTTTTTGAATTTTTAGGGGGGGGCGTCTATTCAAGGGGGGCATTTAAAAGAGGGGGGCGTCTATTGAATTTTTGTGAAACTCTTCTTTTTCGTAAATATGAACTAAATATAAACATCGATAAAAAATATACAAAATTAAACTTCAAGATCATCGTCAATAAAGACAAAGTTTCCAACTGTTAGTTTAAAATTCAAAAAGAAAGGCGTCTATCGCAAATTTCCATATTTTTATACAAAATGAAAACATTGAGGCTGAAACAATGCAATGTAATAGTTCTACATGCCTTAATTAGTGTGTCTCTAATAAACACCCCTGTCTAGAGAGGGGCGTCTATTCGAGGGGGCGTCTAATAGAGGGGGCGTTTATTTAAAAATCTCCTGAAAAGGGGGGGCGTCTATTCGAGGGGGGGGCGTTTAAAAGAAGGGGGCGTTTAATCGATGCATTACGGTAATCGCTTTTGAAAATTTATAATTCTTTCGAAGGTCGTAATTTAATCTGTATAGAGACGTTCCAAAAACGTCGTGAAAGCATCCCTCGCACGACCAAGAAAAAGAATCGGTACGAATGTAAATTCCATATGGAGTATGTTGTTGTTACTCAAAGTTTACTGTTTAATGACTGCTGAATGAAATTTGAATATTTTTATCAGGTCCCAAATTGATCGTAAAAGGATCCCAATTGCGACGTCCCATTTTCAGACGTCTCTACGACGTCGCAAAATGATCCTAAATTAATAATTGTTTCGAAGGTCGTTATTTAATCTCTATAAAGACGTCCCAAAAACGTCGTAAAATCATCCCCCACACGACCAATAAACAGAATTCGATACGAATGTAAATTCTATATAAGTATGTTAGTATTACTCGATTTATACTGTTTAATGACTGCAGAATGAAATTTGAAAATTTTTATCAGGTCCCAAATTGATCGTAAAAGGATCCCAATTGCGACGTCCCATTTTCAGACGTCTCTACGACGTCGCAAAATGATCCTAAATTAATAATTGTTTCGAAGGTCGTTATTTAATCTGTATGGAGACGTCCCAAAAACGTCGTAAAACCATCCCTCACACGACCAATAAACAGAATTTATTACGAACGTAAATTCTATATAAGCATGTTAGTACAGTGTGTATCAAAATGTCTTATCCACCAACTTTCAAGGCGTATATCTCATTACATGTCTTATAAAATATTGGGAATTTTATATCACAAGAAAGAGCTTTTCATGCTATATCCATTAATATAAAATGTTTGCCAAAATATTTGTTCTTTGATAAGATATTGAAGAAAAACTCAACGATTTGGCTCATTAAATTCTTAAAAGTCAATTAACTCATTTTACAATGAAAGCCATTTGTAAACACAATAAAAAAATTAAAAATCATCACACAGTAAAAAAATTTTATTTGAAAGTTTTATGATTAGTTGTTATGGGAAATTGATACGCAAAGCTATACTTAAGGTTTTCTAAAGGCTTCATCAGCAAAACAAAAGAAAATTACACCATTAAAAATTCATTAGCATGTCAGTTAATTGACTTTTAAGAATTCAATGAACCAAATTGTTGAGTTTTTCTTCAATATCTTATCGAAGAACAAATATTTTGACAAACATTTTATATTAATGGATACAGCACGAAAAGCTCTTTTTTATGATATAAAATTCCCAATATTTTATAAGACATGTAATGAGATATACGCCTTGAAAGTTGGTGGATAAGACATTTTGATACACACTGTATTAATCGATTTATACTGTTTAATGACTGCAGAATGAAATTTGAAAATTTTTAACAGGTCCCAAATTGATCGTAAAAGGATCCCAATTGCGACGTCCCATTTTCAGACGTCTCTACGACGTCGCAAAATGATCTCAAAACCAAACGACCATTTTACGATTAAATTGAGACGTCTCAAAGACGTCTTGTGCCCGCTGGGTATCTTTATTTCAAGCACTAACCTATGATAAATTGCGTTCCCCTCTATTATAAATTGCAGTTGCTGTTGGTCCAGTCTGGGTTCGTGGATATGTCTTGTTTAATTTATACATGATGACGCTTGATGATTTCAACAATTTTCCTGTATTTCAAATTTGGCTTTGCAGAAAATTAGTAGGATCAGCTCGTGTATGTCTCCCAGGCTTTTATTGAGAAAATGTATGCTCTCACAGCCAAACTGTACTCAAACCTTTTAAAACAATGTTGAATTTTGTGGACCAGAAGCTGCTTTTCAAACAATAGTATTGGTTGTATGTAAATCCAGTAGCGGCTGCCACTTATGTTACAGGCAGTCGTCAGTACAAAAGAAGATTTAGTTCCCAGTGTAAATCAAAATGTTGCTGGGATGATTAACTTTTAAACCAATTTGGTTAATAATTATGGAGTTTTTTTTGACAATTGGAGTGATTTTGGTACGATCGAAATAGTATTTAATTTTCAACAGATTGACATTGCTGAGGCAGTCTCATTCAGTAATACCAATGCTATTCGAATTAGTGAAAGCGACTCAGAAAGTATTTCAAGTTTTAAAGGAATCCCAAACACAGATGATTCCCTATATCACGGCTTTTTTGTGAGAAGTTAAAACGTTGTATTTAGTACACCTTTGAGAAGTTTAAGCGAAATCTCTTAATTGATATCATACTACCTTTTTAGTATCCAATTATTGTTTCAAAAGAACACATCCAAAATTTATTTTAGGCAATTTGATAGTTATTAAAGTAACTACTAAATTGTTTAGTAAATGCATTACTATCCTTTCAGAATTAGCGTCAGAATTTAGAGTGGTACGACTCTACATCTTCCAAGAAATTTAGGGCTATCACTTGGTAAGCTACAACCCTTCGCGAAATATATTGGGAAAACTTAAAAAATTTGTTGCCAAAGGGAAAATGCCCTGAAAATTCAAAGACAGACAGGCCCATCCTGCCCCCAAATTCAATGTCGCTTATGTTGAAAGTTAAAAAAAGCAGTTGCGCGACTAGCACCACTTCATACAACATTGAGGGCTTTTCCAAATATTTTAATGGGCCTATTTTCTCAAAATGTCTTTTAAATATCTTAAAATTCAGTACACTATCTATGACGTTTAAGCTCAATCCCTTGAAAAATATCGTGGAGGTTTTGAAGTATCCACTTAACAATTTGGAACGATGCTACCTGCATTTCTTCTGAATACAGTTGACGCTCTCTAATTCGACGTTCTATAATTCGATAGGTTCCCGTTTTCGATGAAATTGAAAGTCACCGTCAAATTTCCTTAAGAAACTCTCATAAACGACGCTCTACTATTCGACATTCTATATTTCGATAAGCTCCCGTTTTCGATGAAAATTTGAAGTCCCTTGAAGGTTTTCCGCTCTCTAATTCGATTTCTGGCGTGTAAAAAGGCCTTTATGGCTGATTTCGAATTTCGAATTTTCAAATTTTTTCGTTCAAACGTTCGAATTGAAATTTTCCAAAGCGAATTTAAAACAAAAACAGACCTTCGAATGTAAAAATGGCGTCTGCAGGGTCAGCCAAACGAAAACGTAAAGATGTTAGCCCCAAAACAAAATACGAGGCCTTAATCGAGCTCGAGAATGGCAAAACAAACAAAGAGGTAGCAGAATCGTTTGGCATTCCACAAAATACTGTGTCGACATGGAAGGCAAATAAAGCAAAGATTGTGGAAGCTTTTCAAACAGGTGGCACAAAAGTTAAAAGGACCAAATCAGACAAATTTGATCAAATCAACACAGCCGTCTTCCTATGGTTCAAGCAAATGCGATCTGAAAATGTTCCATTGATTGGCGTTCTAATCAAGGAGAAGGCTTTATTCTTTGCAAAGGAACTTGGTATTGAGAACTTTCAAGCATCTGATGGATGGTTGGGAAAATGGAAAATCAGGTTAGTTTATTGAGAAAAATATTTTACGATTAAAAATTACAAAAGTTTAGGTAACGTTTCCTTTAAAATGTTCAAATATTTTTCCTCGGAGATAAACTACAGACAACAGGGAACTTTCGTCCCTAAATCATCCTTTTGGTTGACAGCTTTCTCTGCATTAACTACTGCTTTACAACGGTTGTAAGATGAAGCCTTCAGAAAAAAATAGATCGTCTTAGCAAATTTTGCTGATCGACCCAAAGGAAGGTGACCAATCACGTCTGATTTCCCTTTTTGATGCACAGCTACAGCATACTTGTCTTTAATGTTGTTCGGTTCCATGGAGACGTCAAGCTCTTCCCTAAGTACAGGCTTCCAAATGTCTTTGTATACGTGGTGTCCCATTACAAAAGCGTCAATACAATAATACTTCTCTATGATTAAGGGCACTTGATAACGACAAATTATTTCCAACAAAGTTTGTACTTTTTCATCCTTTTTGGTTGGGATTTGCAAATTTTGTGGGTCCGCCATACTTACTATCACCAGAAGCTGCAGTTTGTAGTTTGCTTTTGAAAAATCAAACAAAATAGAATGACATTCCCGAGGATAAGGCTACTGTTACACTTTGTGAATTTCCATTTTTTCCCGTTTTAGACTTGGTGTATCGTTCAAGACCGTTTCCGGAGAAGCAAGATCGGTTAGCGATGAGATGACGGCACCATGGGTAGAAACAACACTACCAACCCTATTGTCTCGCTATGATTTGAAAGATATCTATAACGCGGACGAGTTTAGCCTGTTTTACCAGTGCTTACCAGGGAAGACTTATCATTTTACAAATGAAAAGTGTGTGGGCGGAAAAAATAGCAAAGTTCGCTTGACCGGGATGGCAGCAGGTAATGCTTTTGGTGAAAGAAACCCCGCTGCTTCAAGGGAGCAAAAAGTATCCCATGTCGATATCGTAACCAAAAGAAAAGTTGGATGGATTCGGAATTATTCGAAGATTTGGTCAGAAACTTGATAGAAAGTTTGGTGCACAGAAGAGAAAAATAGCATTAGTTATCGACAACTGCCCAGCTCATCCTGAGGTTACAGGCTTAGATTGGGTCGAGCTAATTTTCCTCCCTCCAAACACAACTTCGATAACGCAACCGATGGACCAGGGCATCATCAGGTCACTTAAAGCCAAATATCGTTCACTTGCCGTAAAGAAACAGATCATGAGTTTGGAGAAGAACAAAGAACTTCCCAAATTCACGATCTTGACAGCAATGACAATGCTACGACAGTCTTGGGACTCCATTCCGAACCAGACATTCACAAACTGTTTCAAGAAAGCTGGAATGTCAACTGAAGCTGCCGAGAGAGCGTTGAATGACCAAGACGATCCATTTGCTGATCTGGACATTGAGGAGAATATTGTGAAAGAGCTGGAAACCGACCTGGAAAAGTTAAAGGAAAACTTTGCCATTGACTACCGATTATCGGCTGACCAACTCGTGGATCTAGATGCACAAACCTCAATTAGCGGAAGCAGATCTGACGCCGACATACTCGCAGAAGTATCTGGATCAAACGTTATCACTACTGATGAAGAATCTGATACTGAGGAGCCAAACGAGAGCGACATCCCCCTGAGAAAACCATCCACGAATGATGTCGTCGCTGCTTTAAATACTCTTGAAGAACTTAGTGTATTTATGAAGTTTAGTAACAACCTTCTTCACGGTTTAAAAGATGTAAATAAGGCAATAGAATTAGAATCATTGTCAAGTAAAAAACAGGCAACTATCGAAGAATTCTTCCGGAGAACTTAGGTTCTCAGGAAGACCTTCCATATTTGCCCTGATTCGAGTTCAAACCAATCGAGTCTCGTCTATACTTTACCTTCCCAGCTCTATAATCCGATATTTGCCTTGTATTTATCGAATTAGAGAGACTTCCTACTATTCGATACGCTCCTGTATTCGATGAAATTTGAATTCCCCTTGAAAATCGAATTAGAGAGCGTCAACTGTAGTTCAAATGTCTTACTACTTTTACAATATTAGCTTGAGGATTAAAAGTGGAGTCTTCTAACTGCCTCACTATACTTTTAGCAGCATCAGCATGACAATTTAAAATATTTAGTATACCTCCTATGAGATTTAAGGTAATATCTTAAATAAATGTATTTCTACACTGAGAGACATCCAGGACTTGATTGAGTATTGAATGATCGACATGCGCACTGAATACGTAGTGACGTAAAAAATGTTCAAAGTTCTAGCTTGTTCTATTTTTTCCCGCCTTCATACTTTCCCTGACTCATGAGTGATTTGCGTACATGTTTGAACATTCTAGGAGAAAGGTAGTGGCTCCTTAATTGTCATGAGTTTACTCTCTGGAAAGGTTGAAGTGATATCAATGTGCACAAATATTCAAATCTCATTTCCCTAAAGAAACTCCTATCTGCACAAGTAAAGTTAGATAAGTTGGCGATGCCAATTTTACTGATTTAGCTTTAAGAACCTGTTATATTTCTATAGATATATATATATGTATATCTTCTTTTCGATATCTCTTATTCACCAGAGTGCTCGATACACGCGGTAGAGCGGATTACATGAAAGTAATGAGACTTGTTATTTTCAAAACTAATAGTTTCATGCTCACGCAATCGTCAGTTGAAAATAATGATACAAAAACGGTTATATTACAATTATAAGGCTTCATATACAATGCGTTGGCATCTTTTCATTTGACGTCATTACGTCAGTCTTTCGTGTCGAAGCAGGCAAGTGTATATTTATTTATGTGACGGCATTTCGAAATTAGTTCGGACCTGGAGTTGATGATGTTGTCTTTCTGGGTTGCAATTTCTAATTTTTCGCCTAGGCAAAGGTGTGTTAATATTGTTGTCTATGGACTTGCATGTTCTTATAATTTTCCAACTGACTTTGGGTTGGCGGTTTTCATTTTTTAGTTTCCAGAAAGCTTTGGAAAGTTCAGTTTCGTTCTTGTAGCGTTCATTGTTGAAAGATTTTTTGTGGTTGGCGTATCGCTTTTTGAAGGTGGTTTCTGCTAATCCTATGTATAGCATAGGTTTGTCATTACTGTTGTTGGTTGTTACCTTCGCTTGGTAAACGGTGTTTTCTGTCAAGCAGTTTCCTTGTAGTGGGCATAGTTCTTTCTGAACACAGTTGCAAGTTCGTTTGGTAGTTTCATTTTGGGCCTTGAGTATGGTCTTGTTATGATTGTCGATGATACATTTTATGTTTTTGGTGCAGCTGTAACTCACTTTTACGGTGTTTCTGTTGAACAATTTGTGGTATTTGTGATTTGTTGGGAAGTGTCTGTCAATCAGGTTTAAGAATCGTTGGGCAATTTTGGTGGAAACATTTTTGCTGTATGGTGGATTGAACCATATGATTTTTCTTTTTCTGTTGTTTTTTGTTCTTTCGTTGGTGTTTTGATATTTTAATGTTGTTTGGTATCCTGAATCATTGAGTGCTTTTTCGTAAATCGGTTTTGCGTTATTAAAGATTTGTTCGTTGGAGGAGTGTTCAGATAGCCGTTTCTCTATTGTTCTGGGTATTTGCCGGATAATGTTAGGTGGGTGGTTAGATTGGGTGTTTATATATTGGATATTGGTGTCGGGCTTGTGGTATGGTTTGTAAGATCCATCTTTTAGGTTCAATGTTATATCAAGGTAGTCCACTATTTTTTTATTGCATTCGATTACAATTTCCAGATGGTGGTCATTGAAGATTTTTTGTAGGTTCTTTTTAATTCTTTCTGATTCTGGGCCGCTAACGTTTTTGAATACTGCTAATCCGTCGTCACGATATCAACCAATGTTTTCTTTATTGTAGTGTTGTCCGATTTGATTTTGTAGATATATTCCAACGAGTTCACATACCTCTGCGCCGTCGTAAGCTCCCATTGTAACGTCGAATAGGTTTCCTGTTTTTTTCATCCACGCTTGTTTATTGCTGTATAGAAGTGACTTTCGAGCGTATTCTATAATTCTTATGTCATCTTTTGAAATTTCGGTAATTTCTTTAGCAAAATTTAATGCATTGTTCATTAGCGAATTTGTTATTGAAGGATAAAAGTCTTTAATGTCAAAGATTATAAATTTGTGTTTGTTTTTTTGCGGTATATTAGTAAACAATTTTAATACCATTTTAACTCTACCGCGTGTATCGAGCACTCTGGTGAATAAGAGATATCGAAAAGAAGATATATTCTGCTCCTACTAGTTGAGCACTCTACTCAAATTCAATAAAAGAAGAAATGGAACAATTACAACTCGGTTATTCTTACAAAAACATACCAATACCATCCGAACGCAGCTTCAAACTACAATTAATCGAAAAAATCGAAACTGTAATAAAACGAATGAGATGGAAAGCCCACTTTTACGAAAAAAACAACGACAAAAACAGTAAAGATAAAGATGATTCAGATAAAGATACAGAGACACGCGAAACTTACGGTCTCAAATCTCTCAACTGCCCACCACAAATCAAAGATTTGATAGCCTTCAAAAACGACCTATTTGAATTGATAAACTCCATAAAATTCCGAAAGATCCAAAACCAATTCCAACAAAAACTTAAAGATGATGTCGAGATGATAAATAATACCGTTACCACACTCACGTTCGCGGACAAAACAACGAATATGTATAAGTTGTCTAAAGAAGAGCATGATAAACTTTTGAACAACGCAATAACATCCACTTACAAAAAAGCCGATTCGAACGTCGATCGAAAAATTACCGCTGAAGGTAAAACAATTGTCAAAAACAAATCTTTTTTCAACCGTATGTTAATAAACGGAAAGAACGAAGCCTTCATCACTCTCAAAGACCACAAAGCAAATTTCCAGAATAGTCCCAAAGTTCGACTTATAAACCCAGCCAAGAACGAATTAGGACGCATAAGCAAAGTTATACTCGAGAAAATAAATAAAGAACTCCGATCCATCCTCGAAATTAACCAATGGCAAAACACGAAAGAAGTATTAAAATGGTTTACTAATATACCGCAAAAAAACAAACACAAATTTATAATCTTTGACATTAAAGACTTTTATCCTTCAATAACAAATTCGCTAATGAACAATGCATTAAATTTTGCTAAAGAAATTACCGAAATTTCAAAAGATGACATAACAATTATAGAACACGCTCGAAAGTCACTTCTATACAGCAATAAACAAGCGTGGATGAAAAAAACAGGAAACCTATTCGACGTTACAATGGGAGCTTACGACGGCGCAGAGGTATGTGAACTCGTTGGAATATATCTACAAAATCAAATCGGACAACTCTACAATAAAGAAAATATTGGTTTATATCGTGACGACGGATTAGCAGTATTCAAAAACGTTAGCGGCCCAGAAGCAGAAAGAATTAAAAAGAACCTACAAAAAATCTTCAATGACCACCATCTGGAAATTGTAATCGAATGCAATAAAAAAATAGTGGACTACCTTGATATAACATTGAACCTAAAAGATGGATCTTACAAACCATACCACAAGCCCGACACCAATATCCAATATATAAACACCCAATCTAACCACCCACCTAACATTATCCGGCAAATACCCAGAACAATAGAGAAACGGCTATCTGAACACTCCTCCAACGAACAAATCTTTAATAACGCAAAACCGATTTACGAAAAAGCACTCAATGATTCAGGATACCAAACAACATTAAAATATCAAAACACCAACGAAAGAACAAAAAACAACAGAAAAAGAAAAATCATATGGTTCAATCCACCATACAGCAAAAATGTTTCCACCAAAATTGCCCAACGATTCTTAAACCTGATTGACAGACACTTCCCAACAAATCACAAATACCACAAATTGTTCAACAGAAACACCGTAAAAGTGAGTTACAGCTGCACCAAAAACATAAAATGTATCATCGACAATCATAACAAGACCATACTCAAGGCCCAAAATGAAACTACCAAACGAACTTGCAACTGTGTTCAGAAAGAACTATGCCCACTACAAGGAAACTGCTTGACAGAAAACACCGTTTACCAAGCGAAGGTGACAACCAACAACAGTAATGACAAACCTATGCTATACATAGGATTAGCAGAAACCACCTTCAAAAAGCGATACGCCAACCACAAAAAATCTTTCAACAATGAACGCTACAAGAACGAAACTGAACTTTCCAAAGCTTTCTGGAAACTAAAAAATGAAAACCGCCAACCCAAAGTCAGTTGGAAAATTATAAGAACATGCAAGTCCATAGACAACAATATTAACACACCTTTGCCTAGGCGAAAAATTAGAAATTGCAACCCAGAAAGACAACATCATCAACTCCAGGTCCG
Organism: Turritopsis dohrnii; assembly: GCA_027922465.2. NCBI lineage: Eukaryota > Metazoa > Cnidaria > Hydrozoa > Anthoathecata > Oceaniidae > Turritopsis > Turritopsis dohrnii. The sequence continues at coordinate 40,600 of BQMF02000021.1, forward strand.
AACTAATTTCGAAATGCCGTCACATAAATAAATATACACTTGCCTGCTTCGACACGAAAGACTGACGTAATGGCGTCAAATGAAAAGATGCCAACGCATTGTATATGAAGCCTTATAATTGTAATATAACCGTTTTTGTATCATTATTTTCAACTGACGATTGCGTGAGCATGAAACTATTAGTTTTGAAAATAACAAGTCTCATTACTTTCATATATATATATATATATATATATATATATATATATATATATATATATATATATATGTACACTAAAAGGTTACAGCTGAATTAATATAAAAACAATTAAAAACAACAGCTTCTTCAACAAATTTTCGACATTTTACGTGCCTTCATCAGGTTACAATAGAACAAAGTTCATAGAAGGGCGTTTAAATACTTAAAAAAGCGCGTAATTAAAAATAAATAAATAAAAGCATTGTCGAGATTGGATGTGGCCTGGTTTCTATATATTTCTATATGTTTCTATATGTTTCTATATATCCTGGTTTATATATATATATACTATAACAAAACTGAACATATCAGATAATTTTTTAAAATTTTACTCGTTATGGTAAAGGAAACAGTTGATGGTAAACGTAGAAATAAATACTATAGATACTAGTAGATGTTTGTGCCGTTGCCTTTGCTTATACATTAACAAGCCTCCTTTTTGCAGCACAAAATTACTCCATAAACACATCTGATCATTACGGCTACTAGACTGACAATGTGAACAGTTAAACAATATCACTGCATGAACTGAAGAGGTCTTCCTGAATAAATAACAATAATAAATAAATCAATAATAACAAAAAAAGTTAATTTAATCATTATCTTCTTACCACTCACTGAGTTGCAATGTTAATCAGTTTTGAAATTTCAATAAGCTTGTGCCATCTTAACAAAACTTACGCTAAGGACCTCCGAAAAATATGAATTTTGAAGTCTCAAACTGGTTTGATTTCAGTATGGCTACCATTTAAACAGCCTCTTAATCTACAATATCGAAGTTTATTTCCCAATGCATTGACCACGGAGCAAAATTTTGTTTGGGTGGGGCTGACTAATTAGGGCCAAGAAAATTTTGCGAATTTTATTGGTTTAGAATGGCTAAAACTGCAAACCCTAAACCGAAAAAATCATTGGTGGTTGTGCTACCCTGCAATGTTTTTGTAATGATGCCAGGTATAATACAGCAAATTTGCTCGACTCCGAAAGACATTTGTGCTGTTAGAACAATAATAGTGTGGATATCCATGAACATTACTAATGTGTTCTTAACGCAGCTGTTTAAGTCTCATTTTTCATTGTTTGCATATAAACAAATTTGACACTGATTTTTGACCTATTTGACAGTTATGACGTAAATGTCTGTTCGCATGCAGCATACTGGCAATTTATTCCCCACGTTTTTCACAGTGTCTATCTTGTTATTTGTCTTTTGTCAATATTTAGGTGATGATTTTTTTTAATCAATCAACTTTTTCTTTTTTTCTTTTTTCTTTCTTCAATTTACATATAACGTTTATAACAAGAAAGTGATTGTCACAACATAAGAAACAATACCAACAGCACATTCAATTAAGCAATATTTCGTACATGAATTCCGAAAAAGTCAAACTATTTTTTGGAAATTTAGAACATTTGGCTCTGGAATATCGGATGACCTGATGTTTCACTCGTTGATACTGCATCATATCGTGCTTCCACGAAATTTTAAACCACATAATGAACATGGCAACTTAAGCTTTCTTTGTGTTTCTGTAAATAACCTTTCTTACCAATTCCTTCCTCATTAATCCAAACCCTAACTACACAAGATAACAACAAATTTCGGAGCATTTGGTATATTCTGGTAACAGCATATCTGAGCATATCTGAGATTCGGGTCTTTGACAATTTATGGGTAGTGGTACCATGATACATTTCCATGCAGAAATTCTCATGGAAACATAACGAAACCTAAAAGAGGAATAGAAAAGGTAAGCAATAATTCCATTAGAGATGAAGGATGTTGAAGAATTTAATATGTTAAAGATGCTGCTATACGGTTTTTCATCATGTGGTGCTTGTTATGGGTTCAAATGAGATTCTACATGAGAATCTTTACAAAACCGCAGAAATGTTTACAAAGATGGAAATATTCGATGTGGTTGGCTGAAAATTCCAATGCTAAGTCCAGATAAAGAAGTAAATCATCGTTAGGGTAGTCGGATTTGGAACAGCAATCCTTCTGGAGGAGAGTTGTGTTATTAAAAAAAATAAAAAAAAATAACTTGCGATTACTAGACAATAATTAAGACTGAAAAGAAAATTCGTGACAGTGTACTCTTCCACAAAATTGTCTGTATCCGCCTTAGCACATACAGCACATACTGGCATGCTGATGACCTTTTAATAAAGTAATTATCTTTTCTGCTGATGAAACCTTTTGAAAGTTTTAAGTATAGCTTTGCGTATTGATTTCTCATAGCAACTAATCTTAAAAATTTCAAATAAAAATTTTTTACTGTGTGATGATTTTTAATTTTTGTTTAAAAATGGCCTTCATTGTAAAATGAGTTAACTGACTTTTAAGAATTTAATGAACCAAATCGTTGAGTTTTTCTTCAATATCTAAGAACAAATATTTTATCAAACATTTTATATTAATGGATAGGGCATGAAAAGCTCTTTCTTGTGATATAAAATTCACAATATTTTTATCAGACATGCAATGAAATATACGCCTTGAAAGTTGGTGGATAAGACATTTTGATACACACTGTATATAATTAATGCATACTTTACAGACATCTAAAAATAGAACTAGTATTTACCGTAAATCATGTAAAATTTGTCTGGGTTAGTGAGGGTAAGGATCTGGCTTTGCCTTCATCATTCAAACGCATTTACAAAGTTTCTGAAGTTTTCATGACTCAAAAAGAATAATATATGTATATATGTATTTCGCCTTTAGTAATTATTTACAACATAGTCCATAAAATCAAAAGATAACGTCATAAACAATAAAAGTTAGATAACTAATAAAATGTCGATCCTAGTTCAGAGTCATCTAGTGAGAAAAAAAATACTAGGCAGGGATCCCAAGAAAGCATCGTGCTTTATCGTAGGCACCCTTTACAATGTGGTATACGTAGATCTGGTTAAAATAGTGAAATATTTACAGAAAAAAAGTCTTATCACGTATCTTCAAAAGTCTTTACAATGTTAAATAAAAGTTACCAATGTTAGGAGTAATACAAAATAAGGAAAAATATATATAGGTATATAAATAAATATATAACGGAAAAGAGTTTACTTAAAAAAAGACCTCACTTTCTTGTAGCTGTAGACAAAATTCTTTGCATTGTTTTTTAAAATGCACTGTACGGTATATTTTGAATAATGTTTCCTTAACCCTACCTACTGTGGGCTTTTTGGCTCCCTCAAACCCATAAGGGGGGGCACTTTGTGCCCCCCCTTTATAATTCCTGATAGGATTATTCTTTTGCCATGAAATTTGGTACAGCAATACTTCAACATACAGGAAACAAATATATATAAAAAGAAATTTCAAAAATAGATCTTATTTTTGCTGACGTCATCAATTATAGTGACAATTGTCGAAAATTATGCGAAAAACTGGAAAAAAGTGATGTTTTTTTAAATTGCGACTGAAGTAGGTAGAGAAACACATTTTCCTTCATTTTTCTTTTCCTTAAAAGCTTTTACAATATACTAAATGAATATACAAATCTAAACTGACAATTTTGTCTCAATGGTATATTATGGTGCGCCAACTTTGAAGAAAAACTCAAAAAACTTCTAGACCGCGCAAAATCATGAAGTTTCCACTTTTTCAAACAATGACTCATAACTTTTGATATAAAAGTGCTATAAATGAATATAAATGAAATATGCATTCAAAATGCAAGTGATATAGCCTTGCAGTAGAGTAAGCCCTAAAAATTCAAACCGGCAATTGCGGTTTACAAGATTTATCGCATGCACCAAGTTGGAAAAAATTGATCCTTGTCCCAAAATTTATGGAAGAGGACATAATATCCAATCAAAAATACATGAAATCAGTGAACTCTGCTTAGAAAAACAGTTGCCCAGGAAATAAAATCATCAGTTGCAGGAAAATAAGCTAAAAGTAAGCTGTCAATGTTCCATGTCTGAGCCTGCACAAAACCGTCTAGTGGTAGTCGTGACCGACAAACATGCCGCTGTGCCTAAATTACTCAACCGATGAAAAAAATTTTTTTACCCAAATATTTCCAATAAAATTTGATGAAAAGTCGTAAAATTTCAGCTTCATAGCTCTAACGGTTAAATAATGCCGGTCAATTAACTAACAGGGGGGGCACATTGTGCCCCCCCCCCCCCCCCCCCCCCCCCACAGTAGGTAGGGTTAAGTTTATTACCAAGGCTGTAGCTCAAAATGTAGTATGGATTCGCTGTTTATAACTATCTTAAAGAACTAAAGCTAAAATGGGTAACTTATATAACTTTTTAACCGAAGGCGAGACCTGTCTGAAAAACGAGAACTGTCTGGAAAAGCCCACGAGAACTGTGAGACCTGGAAAAGTTTTTAGTTTATTTTGATGCGCATATAGAAAGGTTCTACTGTGATTTTGAATGATGATTTTGATAATTCTTTGTTTTAGTTGCTGTGTAAACTTAGCCTCTGGAGCTTACATACATGCAATATGGTAATTAGCAAGATAATTGCGATTTTATTACCGCACATGCGTTAGAGGATTTCAAAAACATTACGGTCACCTTCAGCATATTCATCTTACCTTGCATACTAATGAAGCCGACGGATATAGAATGACAATTAGCGAGATAATTGCGTTTGTTTCTACCGCGCATGCGTTAGAGGGCTTCAAAATCATTACGGGTCACCATCAGCATGTTTGTCTTACCTTGCATACTAATGAAGCCGACAGCTATAAATTGATAATTAGCGAGATAATTGTGTTTTTCCTACGGCGCATGTGCTCAAGAATATCAAAATGTTACCATCGCATTGTGAACTAATGAAGCCGACAAATTGATAATTAGTGAGTCAACTAGGTTTTTTCTTACTCAATGAGCATGCGCAAGAAAATGGAATACTCTGAAGATAGTCATCTCCCGTATAGACGCCAGGAAATAAACAGGGAAAATATGATCACAAATTACAAAGTGGGAAAATTATGTAGTGCAACAATTGCCTTGGTTGATTCACTGACATGTTCAACTTTTCCAACCATAGTTCGTCTTAGTATTCGAAATCTTGCAGCACAACCTGGCGCCGTAGTATAGTGGTTATCACTCATGCGAGAGGTCGGGGTTCAATTCCCCTTGGCGGCGATTCACCATGCGCGAGTGATTATACCACAGCGTCGGGTCGACCCATGCCATGTGAGGGAAATTGGGTAGATAATATAATACATCGGGTGTTGCAGGAGGTCATCCAGGAGAGCACGCGATCTTGATTGGGTTCGTGTCACTCATGAGAGTGTCAAATATTTCGGATCCTCCAACCTAAGCCGTGGCTCCACCTGGAAAACAGAATAGCAACTGATTGTGGCCAGCCACGTAAAATAATACCTAGTAATAATAATAATGATAACAAATTCCGAAATTGTTTTCAACTATTCTTCTAGCACGCAAAAGTCTATGATTGAAAATACATTTCGAGTCTGTTAAAGGGGCATTGGCCGGCTTAAATGTCAATATTATTCTCACGTGATCAAAACAATCAAAATCAAAACAAATATGGCGCGAAGATCGCGATCGTTTTGAACATCGTTTACTGAACTGTGAAGTGAGAAAATAAAATAATAGAAACACATGGCTTTTAATAATAGAAATACAGCTGACACATGTATTTTGTGACATGATTTAATGTGAAGACAGAAATAATATTTTACACAAGTATTAAACTTCGATTTTTGATACTTTAATTCTGTTCCTTCCTATAAGAATGCAGCAGTGTGGGGAAGAGACAAGATAACAACAACAGCTCAATTTGCCAAATAATGTTTTTTTCTCAGATTGAATCGGTGTTCTTCTTTCTTCATGATGCCATGGCCATATTAGAAATCATACATGTGAATGAATCAAAAAGACAGATGTAAAATAAACCTTGCATGGAAGTCATATCCAGTAAGCAATCAAATGCCCAAAAATGACAAAAAAATAAACAAATACAATTTCATATGTTTAATAAAAAACAAAAGTTATTTCCAATGATTATCCAGATGCAATAATGTATATGTAAACACGAAAAATTGATCAGCCACAGAAGTCACTCCATGAGGCAGAAATAACGGATATGTCATTCTGACAAAATCAAGATTTGTGTTTTTATTAAAATTTTGTAAACAGAAAAAAAGTAAGCGTAATGAAAATTAAGGAGAGAAAAACAATTTAAAAACAAATTGTTTCCCTTTACAGTGTTAAATGTTGAAACTTATTCCAGCTACAGTGTACGAATATGTCAAAGTAGATTCAAAAATTGTATATATAGCTTGCAATTGAATTCATGCCATGCCAGTAATGTTCTTATAGATGAGTTTCTAAGTGACGTGATGTTTATAAACATTAGTGTTTTTTGCTTGATAATTGCTGTGAGTTTCAACATAAATGCTTAATAGATCGCACGCATCTTGATTGGCAATTAGATGCTCTCTGCACACTTGTCGGTTAAACCGGTTCTCAGGAGGCGTTTTTAAGACAAACTAAATTATTAAAAATAATACTCATTAGCACTCGAAATCTATTTTTGTGAAGTTTATTAAATTTTTAGTTTAAACAGATCTTTAACTGGTAATTAACATCAGAAACTCATCTATTCACTGGGATATATTTTTCAAAAAGCAAAATGGATTTTCCTTTACATTTTGTTTCTGTTTTCCAGAGAGGAAAAGCAAAATTAGTTCTCATGAAATAACTCAAAATCAAAACTAATGGACCATGGCCACAAAACATGCCACAAAATGAAAGTAATTTCAAGAATCTTTATGATCTTCAGGTAGGAATACCTAGCAAGCTAACAACAAAAAATGCTACCCAAGAAAGCAATCCAAACGACCTCTCCGTCTTCCTCTAAATTATCTGGCAGGTAGAACTCAGCAAAATCAAAAGCAATAATGCAAGTTATATACAATAGCAAATTTAAACTTATTCTGTATAAACTATGTATAGATGTGAATGTAGAGATTTCACCCGGCACTCACGAATCCGTGTATATCTTTAAAATAACAAATACTCTCATTCAATAACTAGCACAGAAATATTCCTTAATAAATTCATGATAACTTCGTACCAATATTTAATACCATATTAAAATATACGCCCATAGACAAGACATTGAAAAAAATAATTCTGACAGCAATGAAAATCTTCCGTCCTCTTCGCCATGATGTTTACAAGTTGTCTCGATCATTCTAATTTTTTAATCCTCAAATCACATGGCAGATTTGAATAACCAAGAGTAACTCAAATTCTATTGTTTTAAGCCGGCCAATGCCCCTTTAATACGTTTCGAGAAAAAGGTTTCATTAAATCAAATTTCAGTGGAAAAGCTTCGTCTTCGACAAATGCAAAGGATATTCTTTATTTCTATCGCCAGACAAATGACGCTCTGGAAGGAGATTCAACAATTTTTCATTGATTGCATAACCAATATTCTCTTTTGCGAAGACTCTTCCGTCACTTTGGCGCCTACTGTCGCCAACGTCAACAAGCAAAAAATTATAGCCAGCGTCACAAACTGTCATTAAAACGATACTATGGGTTCTTCTATAATTAAAAAATGATGAGCCTGCTCTAGCTGAGGCTTGCCATCGATAGCGCCCGCACAGTTCGGGAAATGCCATAGTTTTCGAATCTTTTTGCGATCTTCATCCAGGGCTTTTTAGATAACCTAATTCTAAGAGTTTCAACCAAACAGCCTTTCAAATTTCACTAATTATTCTTCCAAATGTGGCAGGACCAACACGATAACTGCTCTTGATAGTAGTTTTAGCATGCACAAACGTTTGTCTGCTGATATACTTTCACGTCTGATAGATGACTTGGTTATTAGTGGCGCAACATGGAACAACAGTATTTCAAATTTATCTGGAAGCATTCTGAACTGTTTAAAATTGTAATATCAAACGAGAATTTCCGAAAAGTCTTAAAAATGCTGACGTGACTCCACTTTTCAAAAAAGGCGGCAAATGTCGAAAGGAAAATTACAGACCAGTAAGCTACCTAAAAATCTTTTTTTCTCAAAAGTTCTTGAACGTATTATGTATGATGAAACGAATTTATGAATGATAGGTTGTCTCCGTATCTGTCTGGATATAGGTCTAATTATTGTTCTCAACACGCACTATTGTCTATGATTGAAAAACGGAATAGAGAGCTTGAAGTAGGGAAAGTAGTAGGAGGCATATCAATGGACCTGTAAAAAGCTTTTGATAGCATAAATCATAATCTTTTGATAGCGAAGTTAGCTATTTGAGTGATAGAACTTAACGTGTAGGAGTGACAAATATAGTGAATATAGCTCTTATAAAGGTCTTGATATAGGTGTTCCTCAAGGTTCAATCTTAGGACCTCTATTGTTTAATATATATGTCAATGATTTATTTTTGTTTATGAATGATTCTGAAGTGTCCCGATGACAACGCCCTATATACTGCTGACGAGGACCCTTCTACTATGATGAAGCGCTTGAATGAGCAAATGTGTATAATTTAAGTTAAATGATGATAAGTGTGGGCTTACTGTTTGCAAAGGAAGGAGAAATTATAATATGGAATTTACTTTGAATATAAATGGTTTTATTTTAAAAGAAATGTCAAATGTGAGGTTCCTTGGCATTGAAATTGACAACCAGCTGTCATATACAAAGCACATTGAAAAACTTTGTGAAAAGGTTGGTTCAAAAGTTAATGCCTTGGAACGTGTTTCTTTATATATGACACCAGAGCAACGTAAAACTGTTGCCTCCTCATTTATCAAATCTGAAATTGGATGTTGTCCTCTTATCTGGTCTTTTACCAGTAAGACTTCGATGAATAGAGTACAGAGACTACAGGATAGGGTCGAAAAACTTTCTATTACTAGTCTTTATATTTCTATTTATCGAAGAAATTGCGAGACTCTTTTGAAGGAGGTATTTAAGACAGACATAGTCTTAATCCTTCCTATATGAAGGACGTTTTTAAATTTAAAGCAAATATTCCATATTAAACTAGCATGCGTTGTGAAATTTTTAGAAACCATGTCATTACTACTCGAGATTGTATTCAAATGGCATCTTATATTAGTGCAAACCTATGGGACACCTTGCCTATTTCAGTTCAGGAAAGTGAGGATGCAGCTTCTTTCTCAAAAAAGCTTTTCCGGATCTTCTCTGCAAGTGTCGTTTTTGTGCGTAATATCCAGTTTTTAACTTATTTTTAATTTTTACGAATCGTCAATTTTAATTAGCCATATATGAAGGCTAACCAACCTCTCCTTTGAAATCTGTGTTCAAAACAGACTTCATTGGAGAGCTGGTATTTACTTATTTTCATTTTCTTACTTGTACATTAATTAACGCTAAATAAATTTATCTTATCTTATCTTAAAAAAGTACTCATGATCAAACAATCGCATATCTCTGACAAGCAGATGAAATTCCCTTTTCTGCTTCCTTTCCTTGAACAACTGTCGAACCCAAAAATCTTTTCTTGTATCTAGATTGCTGGCCTTTCTCTCTGCTTGAGACTCCATATCAATAAAAACGACGAGTTCGAGTTTTGATAGCCGCCATATTTATTTACAAAAACGTTTAAAGAATCTTTACGCGTAAATGTTTAAGTATAAATCCAGCTGAGCGGATCGGATTGGAGTATTTGATCCTATCCAGTCTGATCCATGGAAGTGGAAACCCGGTTTTTGAAAGCGTGATCTGAGGTTTGTGGACGAATTTTTTGTGATTCATCAATGAACAGAAAGATTATCTTAAATTTTAGAATGAACATTTTCTTTACATTTTGACAAAATAACAATTATCTAAAGACAAGCCTATTCGATAATAGAATCATTATCAGCGTTAACAATGACTGATAACATTGATTAAACACTTTTTCATTAGTTGCTTTCGACTCATATACACGTTGTTTTCTTTATAAGAACAAAGCGTATAAACATATGAGCCATCAGAATAGCCCAAAAATTAAGCATATGCTAAGCATATAGCGATTTTACTTTTTCGTAACAAAGAGGACGATGGGTATGGTGTTTTCAAAACTTATGGACTAAGAGAAGAGCAAAAGGTAACTGTAATATGTTTGATCTTTAGGATTTTCTTAAGTTGAGAGATGTTTTCTGGGTGAAATACCTACAAACGGCAGATTACATGTAGATTAAAAGACGCATGATTTTATGAAGACGTCATTACAACAAACGACATCGCCAAATTTTCTCGATTCATAACAACTTCGTAGCTAAAGACGTCCTCTGTGTAGGGTATCCAATATCAGTGATGCAACTTTGTCATCAAGGAAAAAGAAAAGTTTTCCTTGCAAACTTCTGGACGTAACGTCTAGAATATAGTTGACTCTCATTATGTCGTACTTCACGCTATCTCGAACAAAAACATTGGTCCCGTCAGCATTTACAGCTCGCTATAAGTCTCGCTATCTTCTATAAATCTCGTTTTCACGAAGTCGCCATCTCAAACTTCTCACCTGTTCCATTGAGAGTTCGAGATAGAGGGACTCAACAGTACATCACAGCATTGTTTCAAATACAACAAATGATTTTACAAAGGTAAAATATGTATAGCAATAGAAGAATTTTGCCTCATTTACCGATTAACATAATTACGTAATTCTGAAAAACGGTAATTTCGGCAATTTTTGCTGCAATTTTTGGCAGCATTTGTAGATTTCAACTCATAATCGTCCCAAATCAAAACATGTTCACAATGAAATTAACACCTAGGCAGTTGGTGCAATTGTTAATATATTTATAATATCGTAGATTTAAATCAAAGCTGGCTACAAATCTATTCAGAATCTGATGAATGTCAATATAAGAAATGCTATAACAAAATTTTATTTGGAATTGTACTGATTTCTTGTAAAGAAATTAAATAAATAATATCTGCAAAGCTCAAACTGTTTCCCATAGATTTTTCAAATATGAGACGTATACAGATGCTTTTAAAAATCTTAGTACCTTTTATCACTTTACTTGAAAACTACTGCGAAGCTATACATTTCTATTTAAATTTACGCTTCAGTTAGAATGCTATTCATCGTAGTGCTTTCGACCTTTCCTTATCACAAAAGCATTTGACAAATAACGCCAGCAGGTGCATTACACTATGCAACTAGTTAGTCTCGTGTCATTAAAATATTTATAAAATAATTCCATGCTGAAACATTAAAACGGGAAATATTATTCCATGAGAACTGGCCAAGGAAGCTGTCCGTCTGTTTTCAAACTTTGTATGGAGGTGGCTGCATGCTACGTTCTTCGTCACCATCATCAATTAAAGGAGCTTGATCGTGTGTTTCCACACTTGACGGGGTTTCAGGATTGGCGACCTGGCATTGTTGCTGATGTCGAATTCCTGAAATGTTAAATTAGAATTGGTCCCTTCATACATTGGTTTCATGCTTTCATAGTTCTAAATGGTTCTATATGATTTATAGAAACATCCTACATCCTAATTTCCTCAGTTCTCTTATGGTGTTTTGTTATCCCTTCCTGGCTTTGAAAATAGTTTTACCAAATTTCACGAATAAGCATGTTATTCCTACTTAACTACATAGCTTGTTTAATTCGATTGACGTTTTTACTTGGCTTGAAAGTTCAGATTTGATGAGAATTGGAAAAATGAAGACTTCATACCATTTTTCTTGAGTCTAGATAATGCATAAATGGCTGTATTGAAACTGACGATAAAAGCAGTCAAAGCAGTTACCAACAAAATGTGTTGATAAGTTCCACGTTCTGCTCCTTCCCTCCTAGAAGTAAAATGCCATTATCACAAGTCAAAAATGAGTTTGTTGCTTTAATTGCCCTATAAAATGAAAATGCAAATATTTTTTATAACCAAATATTTAATGAGGAAAACGTCATGCCTAAAAGTCATGAAAAATATCCAAACGTGAGAGGTAGCAATAAAATTACGAAATATCAAAATATATATTTCGTATATTACATGAAAGTATTGCAAAAGAATGAAAGTTAATTCAGTTCTTACAATTGCAAGTAAAATAAGCTAGAACCCAATACCAACGAGCCAAGTGTTGTAACTGCACTTGATATCGAGGTGGCAGTAAGCAAAACTGTATTATTCAAATGATACGAAACTGCAATAATCAAACCTCCAGAAACAAAATAACCGATCCCAATCATCACACTCCCGATTAATAAACTGGTAATTATAGGGCTTGCGTGGGGAAAAAAAGCGTGGTTGTTACGGAATGACAACACTCCAGTAATGATGAAAACCAACGAGATGATGAATTGAAAGACACCTAAACGAAAGTTGATGAATTATAATTCAAAATGACTTAGCTTTCTAAGTAACATTTTGATAACGTGGAGACTGTTCATGTTTTATTGAATAAGTTCATAAAATGGTTTTCCTTCTTTGCTTCATCCGAAGATTAAACATTGATTTTTAAGCCTAAATTCCATTGGAATTATTTGCCAGAATGGTTAATAAGCGTTGAAAGTAAATAGATTTAAGTCCTGAATCAGCTTGATTAGGCAGGATTGCCTATAATACATATTTTAATAATAATAACAAATCAGATGACATATAGAAAAATCATACCCAAACTTCTAGCCCGTATTCCCTTATGAGGTTCAATTAAATCATCTCTAGCACATCCAGGAGCTGATAAACTAAAACAAAATCAAGTACATAAGGGGCGTTGAAAGACCTAAGACAAAATTTGAGGAGGAGGGCGTAGTCATTTAAAGCGGAAAAGAAGTAGAAATAGAAATAGAATGAAAAGAAATATCATATAAAGGTTATACTTTTAAAACTTTTCAACTAAAAAGTTAGTTCAGAGATTTAAAGCATTTTCCTGTATCAAAAGAAACATCATTACTTTGTACGCTTATTTTGAGTGTTTATGTGAAGTTTCTAATGACTTTATAGGGAAAAATTCACGAACAACTCTACAAAGTTGTATATAATTCCTTGCAAATCCATAGAAAATAGTTTAGTGTAAACGAAGCATGATTTTTCCGAATCCTGCTAATGAACTGTCCAAGAATAAACGGATTTGATATGCTTCAGAATCTCCTATGACTAAAATCAAAACAAACTCCATGAAATAATAAAAGAGACTTACCAAAAGGTTTTTACGCAAGAACTGATATTACCGAAAATACAGATCATGATATATTTATATAGTTGGAAATACAATATTTTTTAAGTTTTCATCAATAAGGAAGCGTAACTCCTTATAAAATCTATAATAGAACTATCCCGTAATTTTGTTTAAACACCGTCATAATGCTTTGTTGCCTATTTTCCATATGTTCTATTATTTCACTAATTGCACTTCTTATTACTTATTTACATTTTTGTGAGATTACTAAAAGCAATTAAAATCTTTAAAACGAGGCTATATTCGTTGAATAACACTGTCTTTAAGCAAAAAGTCCATTAGAAATTTAAGAAGAAGCTACGCTTTCTTATTGATGAGAATCTGAAAAAAATGGCTTGTTGGCTTACTATTTTCAAAAAACTGTTAAAGACCAGTTGACTACAAATGGCTTTTCAGAAATACGAATTCAAAACTCTTGAGTAACGAAAGTCACTATCGAAATGTTTTATCACTAGCTTTACATATAGCACGGACATATTCAGTGTTATGAATTTCCTATTGTAAAGCTTTATTATGTAATGGAATGCGAAGATAAATGTTGCCATGGAAGCAGATACAGTCTATGTGTTTACAGATTTCAGTTGCAAACACCTTCCTCGCATGAGTGGCTTTCGCTAGCAAAGATTAATAACACTTTTCCTCGTCAGGTTTTTATCAATGCACCGAGCTCTAACTGGCTATCATCCACCAAATACTTACCAATTATCAAAGACCAGCAATTATTGCATTATTATCATCATTATTCTTTCTTTATATCCTGTTGACATAATTCTAAAATAGGTTTTGCAATAGTTAAACTTCACAATAGTAGAATTTGAAAAAATAGTTCAACATGATGTTGACTAATTCAAGTCAACATATTCAAAATGTCCATTATTTGGTTTATTTCAACCCAAGTAAAACAATTAACTGAGAAGAATCAAAATTTCGACAAGGGCAATTTTTGAGGATGCATTTTTTAATAGATTGCTTGAACAAAATCGAGATTTTCTCATTCTAATATAAGGCTACGACTCCGTTACTTTAAATATATCTGATATGGATGAAGGTGATAATCTATTTTTAACGTATCTCTATCATACATTTTGAATATTCTTCATGTGTAAACAGACAGATTCTGTCCTACTGTTAATGTTAAAGGGGAAGTATACTTTTAAAATCAAAATTTAGTTTTTTTTACCATTTGGAAGACTTTCAAAAATGATGAAAGTCAGTTTTTAAATTTTCAAAAAATAGCTTTTCGTTCACGAGATATTGCTGTTTAAAGTTTTTCCTGAAAACTTGATCTCCATGGCAACGTAACATCACAATGTGCAAAAAATAAATTGCTGACATAAAAACATAAAAAACCCAGGATTATAACGATGCAGCGTTTAATTTAAGTGATTTGTTAGTGTGCATCACTAAAAGTTTCTGAGCTATTTACATGTTCATATGTCAGCAATTTATTCTTGCACGTTGTGATGTCACATTTCCATGGAGATCAAGTTTTGCGCAAAAACTTTAAACAGCAATATCTCGTGAACGAAAAGTTTTCCACCGAAAAACCAATTTGATATCAAAATGTTCATCAATAATGCAACAAGGGACAAACAGCAAAGTAATTGTTAATTTCGTTTAATTGTTAATCACATCAGTTATAACTACAGTTTGTCCACGAGAAAGTGGGTCACTCATTTAAAACACAAATAACCTTTCGAATTTTCACAAATGCAATGAGGTTTTTATACTGTTGGAAAGAAGATTTTTTAAGCTTTCTAAATATTTGACATTTTTAATAGAAAAACAATTTTTAGGGAGATATAATCCATTTTACCATGAAACCTCGCAATTAAATCTATAATAATCGATTAACGCTTGCTTGAATAGAAGTTAATGAATCGAATATATATGGAAAGTCGTGAAAAACTAAAATGTCGTGATAAAGCTGCATTTATACTGCATTTGTACGTGGAAACACATATTTTTTTACAAACTTGAAACATAAAAGTTTCATTTCTAAAAATCGTACACGAAGATTTTAAAAACCTTCTTAAAGTTTTTTTTCCTTATAAAGATTTTGGCAAGGCATTGAAGAAAAGTTTGTGCCTATTCAAAATATTTCGTGACAAACTTATCACAACACCATTAACAGCGGTTGTTTCAACGAAACAAAGAATTAATTGCTCGTTAAAAGTCTGTTTTATTGATCATTACAAATTTTACATTTTTACAAATAACAACTTATACTTTTGGAAAGCTCAAAAAATCGTCTTTCCAACGGTATAAAAACCACATTGTGTTGTTGAAAATTCGAAGAGTTATTTGTTTTTTAAATGAGTGACCCACTTTCTCGTGGACACACTGTACATATAATTTAGAAAATGTTTTTACAAATTAAAACAGATAGTTCGTTCTATTTGTAATTGTCTGGGGATGATACGTTACTTAATTGATATTCTAAAAAGGATTGGAAGTCACATCTTTGTTGTCATTTAGTATTGAGAATTCATTTTTCTCTAATGAGCACAAAACTGCAACCATATAAAAGGAACTAAAAATAAATAAATAGAAATAAAAAGAATAAATAGAAATAAACCACATCATCTGCTATGCCCCAGAATGAAAAAGCACACCGAAAAATGAATCCAAGTTAAATTTTCCTGTGACAAGCAAAAACTTTCGAAAATTAAATTCCTTTGCTAGCTATAAATAGGACGTGGGGATTAACGCAAACAGTAAAACTGAACTTTAGTTGCATACCAATCAGATCAATCCAGTTATCTTAATAAGAAAATTGAGGAAATGCTTACTAGAAGTATAATGAATTCTTTATAATTCGATGAAAGTCTTTGTCAAAGAATACCAAAGTAATGTATACATCACAACATCGAAAAATACAATCAGCAATTGTTATTAAAAAGGACACAAATATTAAGTTGTTCAATAATGAGGTGCTGGGGTTTCTCGCCTAAAACTATTGACAACATTCAAAGTTCTGAAATATGTAACGTGCACTTCTAGCTGGGAACTACAAAACCATGAATTTTTATAAAAAAATCTAATGTTGCAGCAGTGCTGTTGTTCAATAATCTGGTATGATGGATGAGATGTGCCAGATTCAATTGATGTTGGCAATTAAGTCGAAGCAATTTCATTAGGCAACAAATCCAATGAGGACATTTATTTGATGTAAATATTTTTTTCATTTCAGTTTTCTGTTGATAATCCACCAACCAATCCAATCTTAGAATGTAATTTTTGCTGCATTTCTTTTGTTATATATGTTGTCAGCCTTTTAGACGTATTTTAATATGCTTTTTTAGAGAAGAAATCATCCTTTCATAGGTTTTGTATCGTGAAATGCTTCTGTTAATTTTCCATCTTTTTCCACCATCTCGTTAAAGTTTCCATCTTTCTGATTTGGACTGAATGTCCATGCAATGAAGTAAAGCAATCATTTTGTTCGATGCTTTTATGACAACCACGTTAAATTTTTAAAGTTGTGCCATTCTGAAATTTCCAATAATACTTCCTGTTGTCATTGAGTTTGCAGCTGCAATCTGCTTTATTCAATTTTTCAAATAGAGGGTGTCTAAAAAACATATTTCTGAATTAGAACAAAAAAAGATACCTTTTTCAACACACCCTATATAGTGTAGGCCAGAACCTAATGGATTAAAAGGTAAATTCGACTGGAATGTTGGAAAAGGCCAAAACACAGTATAAAGGCTAAAATACGAAATTCGACGCAAAAAGTGAGTAAACAAATCAAACATATCTGCAGACTCTAGCAAAGCGTATATAGACAAAAGGACAAGAGTAAGTCTGTCATGGTTTGAAAATAAAGATTACGGACATGGTTCAGAACACGCCTTTAATCAAAATTGGCATTCTTTCAAAAAATGTCTAAATTTAAATAATTCCTTGGAGCTTTTGCCTCTGTGGATTGCTTTAAACACGTCGAAAACAATTTTACGTTTTACTTGAATTTTCCACGGTGGGCACAGCTTCGTACTTCAAACTTGTTTTGTCTTTCTCAATAGCGACTTAAACTTTTTCGTCCAGGCATTACTCCAACCACTAAGTGTTGTCACTAAGTATTGTCACTCGACAATAGAAATAAAACCACAGCACCATCAAATTGAAGACTATTTGAGCTATATACGGTGTTGTGTTTCAGTGGATGTGCTTCAGTACATTAATACGAGTTGCGCAAAAAACACCAAGGTACTTGTACGAATCAGGTTCATGAATTTCATTATGACTAATCACAATATCGATGGACGATTTTGGTAATTTGTTGGCAAAAAACACAAATTCGGTTTTCCTTACTTGGTCTAAAGACAAAGCACTTCTCTGTCATCCAATCAAAGATGAGATTGGCACAAATAATTTTTTTTATATCCTCACCCATCTGATATCATCTAATTTGCCAATTGCGCCACGAGTCAATCTGTTCCAACTAAAACGAAACTGATATTCAGTAATTTATTGGATTCTAGATAAACTATTTGGTCATAAATAATCCGTTCAACAACGTTTGAGAGACAGCTAGGGAATGTTCCTGTGTCAAAGTATTTATTGATCAAACACATAATTGGTGCTGCAACCTCGTTTGAAATCTCTTGAATGACTCTCCCTGGAGTTGTGTTACACTCAGCAGCTTTAGAAGATTTTATCGATTTCAGCACTTTTAGGACTTGATCGAGTGTCACTTGTTTGAATTTGAAGGATGCATTTTTGATTGATATTCTGCAGATCGTTGCGAACATTGAAATAGTTCCCGGTAAGGTTTGTAATTGTTGATTTCATTAAATTTGCTCCAACTTTGGTGAAAAATGAACAAATTGCATTAGCTATTGTCATGGTGTTACAGGTTACGGTACCATTATGGAAAAGGACTTGCTAAGTTTATATGATTTGTTGTAGGGTAGCATGATTTGATATGTTTCCAGAAACAACTTGAGAATGATGTTTCTTTCAACATTTTTACGAATATGATTAGCCTTAGCACATTGGATCATTGGAGTCACTAATTTTTTTTGTCGCGTGTAAATTTCCTAATGTTCTGAAGAGTTTGAACGCTTGAATCTACACTGATAATAATCATGAACGTTGATTTCATTCCTCAAGACTCTTATATATCTAAGCGCTAGAAGTGTTAACGAATTCACGAGTTGAAATTACAGAGTTTAACGATGTCTTTGATACGATATCGAACTGTCTTATAAACAAAGTGTATACCGTGTATTGATACTTCCTTTACATTCTCAATGGAGCAATTCGAAACAGCATCTATCACTAAGATTACGGATAAATGTATTTTGCCTGCCAGGTATGTTTAACGTTTTGCTAGCATTACCGTATTCTCTCTCTAATTAGCGGCCGCTTATAATTTCTTTTTGGAAAGTTTTGGGGCACTTATTACAGAAGGGCGCTAATCGGAGAGAAGATTTTGTACTTATAACTTACATATACATCACAAAAACATATTCTTCCGTTTGTATTACAGAATTTTCGCTTTGTGTTCAAAGTTCAAACTACCGCCCGGGCGCTTATTAATTTCTGAGTTGATGTTAAGTCACTCTAATAAGCGCCCGGGCTTTGTTTGAAAGGGACGCTTGTAAAAATATTTTTGACTAGGGAGGAGTCGCTTGTTAGAGAGAGGCACTTATTGGAGAGGGGTGCTAATTAGAGAGAATACGGTATTTAGATTTGTGACTCATCATTTGAACATGTTCAACATTTAATTTTTCAATGTCACTTCTTTTCTGTTGTTTTCAATCGAATCTATTGTTTTCGCGCACGTGTTCGTTACACACGATTAAGATATAAACATGAACGAAAACAACATTTTGAACGAAACTAATGAAGATGCAAGAAGCAAACGAATTGGGTCTCGTAAATGGCTTGAACGTCTACGAGATGAAGCAGCTCATCTAAAATATTCGGTGGTATTTCTTCGTATACCATGCGATTTCTCCCACACGTAATTTATGCATAAGGGTATTATAGATGCCAACTTTATTTCCTCCATTTAGCCATGGCTTCACCCATGCACTTCTTTTTTCATTTTCTACGTTCAACTCCCTTTTTTGATAAAATGTAATCAACGACGGCAGCTACTGTTTCTTCCTCAGAGTCCATATTTGTAATTTTCAATGATAGTGTATTCGTGCCAACATTTTGAATTTTCAATGTCATTGGAATGTATCATTGAAAAATATTTCAAATATTTCAAATACTTCAGCCTTAAGTCTCTAAAAAAGGATAATTGAACTTTGAATGTAAATAAAGCGTGTTTTCGCTGAGTGATTTTTTTTCGTTTGCGGATATTAGTAAACAATAGAAAAGTTTCAGGTATACAAAGAATTATTATTACTCTTGTGGTATATAAAATACACATATGTTTGTATTAAGGCCACTTTCCAGTTCATTCGTTGTGGTCACGAGAGTGAGCGAACTGATGTATGATTGGCTGGTAGTTCAAATCATTTGAATTGCTGAGCGGATGAAAAAGCGGTTCGCTCAGTGGCGCGACCGAACCGAATGAACTGGAAACCGGCCTTTAGATTTATTTTATCGTATGAAAATATAGTTTTAGGCATTAATAAATCAAAAAATGTGTTTCCTTACTCACTTTCCAGGTTGGTTTGTTCCTTAGAAACTCTAGGAAACAGGTCTTAACAGGTTAGAAAGTTAAATCTCGCTGCTTCGGGATATATTTTTGGAAGAACGCTGTATACTGAAACATTAATACATTAATTAAATATAATTTACATTCAACTCGCCGTCATATACCCACTATTGAAAATCACTGTGGAAGAGTGAGTTTCTATAGAAATATACCAAATGCTTCCATCAAAATGCACTTCGTTGCAGTGACTTTTCGACGACTTTGCCCACTGGTTAAGCATTTGTCTTCAAACTTTGTATGGAGGTGGCTGCATGTTATGTTCTTCGTCACCATCATCAATTAAAGGAGCTTGATCATGTGTATCCTGGACGGAATATACGTTCGTAGAATTTACACTTGCTTCCGTCAACGCAGTATATACTGGACCTTTTCCGCGCATGAAACCTATGTGAGACACCACTGTGGTGCGTGGTTGTTGCACCATAAGCGTACCTGACGTGGTTTCATGAGTGGTGATCTGGTATTGTTGCTGATTTTCATTTCCTAAAAATGTGTAATATGAATTCATTCCCTCATAGTTTGGTTCCAATATTTTTTGGAAAAATCCTATGTCATAGAGTTTTTTTTGTGGTGGTTTGTTTTTTCATAAATAAAAGCAAGTAAAAACTTTAGTGGTGCAACAAGCAGGCTTCATTGACCGTGTTTTTAACTAAACCTTGAAAGTGTGTAGACTTACGCAAAACACAACGTTTCACATTTGAGAGGACTTCGCCGTTGATCAAGAGGACGATTACTTTGATATTCAAATTAAACTTCCCTGTATAGTGAAGCATATCCAGGGACGCAATGGTTTTCAAAAATGATTAAAGATAATGAACTGTGAATCATCACGTTTCTACATAGAAATCTTCACGAGAATGTCGAACATTTGTTTATTTTGTTAGTTGGAAATCTCGTCACTAGTCAGGTGCTCGTTCCAGATCATTTTAAATTCTTGTGAGATAACACTGATGACATCAGCATAGAAAAGCAGCAGAAATAGCAGTCCATTATCTTTATCCATTTCTTCAATATTAACCTCGATGATCAAAATCATGTAAGTTCGAACAATAATTGGGAATAAAGACTTCATACCATTGTTCCTGAGTCCAGATAATGCATAAATAGCTGTATTGAAGTTGAAGAAAAATGCAGGCATAACAGTTCCCAACAGCATGAAATGATAAAATGTATCTTTGCCTTCCCTAAAAGTAAATTTCCATTATCACGAGTCAAAAACGTATTTGCTGTAGCAAATAACTTACTTTGCTCTATAAAATGGAGGCGATTCATGCGATTTAGTTAGTAAGTATTTGCATAACCAAGTATTTCGACGAAGTTTCTCATGACTATACATCATGAAAAATTTTTCCAAACATCGGAACTAACATCATCTTTAAGTATGAACATCTATATTTTGCATATTACGTTGGAGTATCGTAAAAAAAAAATTAGTTCAGTTCTTACATTAAAAACAAACACAATCCAATACCCAAAGCAAACGAAGTGAAACAGTGTTGTTCAAATGATACGAAACCGCCATAATTAAACCGCCAGAAATAATGTTACCGATGCCAATCACTATACTCCCGATATATAAACTGGTTAGTATAGAGTTTGGGAGTTGATGTGGGTAGTTGCTATTGAGGTAGTTGCTATTGAGTGATAACGACCCAGTAACGATGAAAAAGACTGAAAAGATGAATTGGAAGACACCTAAACCAAAGTTTAACTAGAAGCCATTAGGCTTGAACAATTTCCACATCAGCCCTTGAGAAAATTGCTTTAGGCTAATTTTCAAGATGTCTGAATGACTTGTACACTGACTAATAATTTGATACAGTCTGGAATTCATCAAATTACTCCCTTCTTTAATTTATTTAACTTAATCTTGACAGCTTTGCAATTCACTATGATGTTTCGGGGCCAGAAAAACCGTTCACCATTATCTTACGCATGATGTTTATTCATGAAAATTGAAGATTTTTCGAAATTTGGTCCAAATTTGGCCCAAATAGTCCAATTTTAGTCAATTCTGACAAAATGAGTGTCAGATTTGAAATCAGCACCTTTCAAATGTAAACCATGCAAAATTTCATGAAATTTGAAGAACAAATTTGGCCCAAATTGTCCAATTTTATTCAATTCTGACAAAATGAGTGTCAGATTCGAAATCAGCACCTTTCAAATGTAAACCATGCAAAATTTCATGAAATTTGAAGAACTTTCGAAATTTGGTCCAAATTTGGCCCAAATTGTCCAATTTTAGTCAATTCTGACAAAATGACTGTCAAATTTGATATCAGCACCTTTCAGATGTAAACCATGCAAAATTTCATGAAATTTGAAGAATTTTCTAAATTTGGTCCAAATTTGGCCCAAATTGTCCAATTTTAGTCAATTCTGACAAAATGACTGTCAAATTCGAAATCAGCACCTTTCAAATGTGATCTGTGCAAAATTTTGTGAAATTTGAAGAACTTTCTAAATTTGGTCCAAATTTGGCCCAAATTGTCCAATTTTAGTCAATTCTGACAAAATGACTGTCAGATTTGAAATCAGCACCTTTCAAATGTAATCCATGCAAAATTTCATGAAATTTGAGGAACTTTCGAAATTTGGTCCAAATTTGGCCCAAATTGTCCAATTTTAGTCAAGTCTGACAAAATGACCGTCAACTTCTAAATCAGCACCTTGTCTAAATTGCCCAATTTTATTAGTCAAACCTGTCCTAAGTTCCTAGCATAGGTCAGTCATTAACTATTCTGAATAAACAAACAATCCGAAATCCGAACGGAATTTCCGAAAACGACGAAAAACTGTGACAGAGATAGATAGATAGATAGATACTTAGATAGAATGTGTAAACCAAACAATTTCCTACGCTATAAGCGCGGAAATTGAATAAATCATAAGTCATACCCAAAATGTTTAAGTACGTTGATTTATCTTTAAGAGAACAAGAACACTTTGAAAAAGTTGAGATTGCTCCTGCTTTATCAAATATTTTCATAAAAAGATTTCCCTTCCTTGCTACATCCGAAGATTAAACATTGTTTTTTAAGTCTAATATCCATTGGAATTATTTGCCAGAACGGTTAGTCGTTTACTAACCGTTCTGGCAAATAATTCCAATGGATAATGTATTTCCATAATATCAACACTTCAGAGGACTGATAGGAAAGTCATACCCAAACGTCTAGCCCGTATTCCTTTATGAGGTTCCATTTAATCATCTCTAGCACATCCAGGAGCTGACAAACTAAAGGAAAATCAGGGGCGTAGTAACAGCTCAGTCAAAATTTGTGGAGGAGAGTTAAGTCCTTTAATCATAAAAAAAACCATTGAAGTAACTGAAATCGATAGTTAAACTGAAAAGAAATACAAGCTTGTATATTTTTGACTGGCCTTAAGAACGTCTATGGAACGTGACGTATTAGACGTTGTCCGAGAAATAATCCGAGAAATTGTCCGAGAAATAATCGATTATATAAGCTTAAGAATCGCTTATAACTAAAATCGAAACGAATTCCACCAAATACTAAAAGAGACTTACAACAAGACTTTTGTGACTTGTACTTTTACACAGTAAATACAGAAAACCATGGTATGTTTTTATAGCAGGAAATTACTATTCTTCATCAATAAGGAAGCGTAACTCCTTGTAAAATCTAAAATGGAACTATCCTGTATTTCTATTTAAACACCGTGCTAATGCCTTGTTATCAAGTTTAGTGTTATTCTATATTCTATTATTTCACTAATTGCACTTCTTAATACTTATTTATATTCATTTATTGTTATCATTTTACTGTGAGATTACTAAAAGCAATTAAAATCTTCAAAAGAGGCCATATTTGTTGTCTTAATTACACTGATTTCAAACAGAAATTCTGCAAAAGTCCATTAGAGATTTTATAAGACGTTACGCTTCCTAATTGATGAGAATCTAAAAAAATGGTTTATTGGCTTTATTTACTTATTTCAATTCTCGATTAAAAGACGAATTCAAAACTCAGTGTAACGAATGTCACTATCGAAATTTCTAATTACTAGCTTTACATATAGCAATGACATATCCTTTTTAAGTTATGAATTTCCTATAATAAAGCTTTATTATAATGTGGAATGCGAAGATAAATGTCGTCTTGGAAGCAGATTTAGTCTATGTGCTTATAGATATCAATTGCAAACACCTTTCTCGCATAACAAGAGTACGTTTTTTCAGGTAAACCTTCAACTTTTAAATCTGCAAATAACGTCTTCTGGCATCAGTTGTTTACAAATGCACTGATCCCCGACCATTAAACACTCATTAATATGTCCAGGACGCGAAAAAGTCCCACAGATTTGTAGTATTTAAGCCGATTTGGTATGTAACTAATAAACCATTAGCTTCTTCAGTTTTAGAAGTGCGTGGATTCAAATTCCAATTCGATTACCTTATCGGCCAAAACTTAGTCGGCCTTAATTTTAGTCGGTCTTAATTATTAGTCGGCCCTTAGTGACTAAATTTTGACGAGGTGACTAAAATTAGGGCCATTTCTAAATTTACAAGCAGATGGAAAATAGACACTTTTTAATGATAATTCACAGATTTTTAAAGGAGAACGAACGTCAGAAAAATTTTTTTCGTAATATTCGTTGATATGACATCAGTATAGCCTATTCAATATAAAAATGATTTTTATTTTTCTATTTTTTTATTCTAAGGGGTCAAATTCCTTGTTTTTATATAAGTGAAAGTGAAACTAATTAGCACGGTTTATTTTGAAAACATGCTGCATAATGACGTCAATGTTGCGGCACAGCAGAACGAGAGCAGATGGCAACGTAGGAAGAGCAAGAAGCAGTGCGTAGTGAAGAGTGTTTGGATGACGATGAAAATTTTGAATATAGCTCTGATGAAGAAGATGATTGCCAATACGTTGAAAGTTATTCATGTGAACCGGAGTATTCGAACGAAGAACTGCATTAACGATTAGAACAACTTTATGACTCGTGTGAACAACGCTTAAGAATGTTTTTTTCAAGAACTATAAACTTATAGCATGGACCTCGTGTTTTAATAAACTAAATCTCAACGGTTGAAACTAAATTCAGAATTTTTCCGAAAGCTGCGAAAAAAGTGCTAAATGTTAATAAACAAACTTACTGTTCTTGAATTTGAATTTCCTCGTCACATAGATAAACATGAATATGAAAAAATGCTTGAGAAAAAATCAACTAAAATCAAACAGCGTTGACAATAACACATAGAACTTATGCGATATTCTTCGCCAGAAACTGTAATTAGCTTTTCGAATTCATGAATAATCAGATACCATGCAAAGAGACAAATGAGTTGGTTAATACACCTCCATGGTTAATATCACTGATAACATTGCATTGCATAACATTCAGAATGATTTCATGCACATCCGCAACACTGACGTCATATCACGGAAAGTTATTGAAAAGTTGTTTAGAGCTAATTTGGGACCAAGTTGAATGAATTTTGCAAAACAAAACTTTGGAGGCTGTTACTGATGTTAAAGACTGAGAGTTAAGATGAAAAAAATATCTAACGTTCGTTCTCCTTTAATACTTATCATGGATATATTTCAAAAACAAGTATATAATCAACAATAACAACATATCAAACGTTTGTACAATCTATTGGAAGCATAATTACTTCTCAATAACGATTTCGCACATCTCACTCGGGTCAATGCAAAACAGTTCAGGTGTTTCATCACCAATTTCGGCTATTCTTTTCCTCTTTATTTGCTCCAAGATCTCATCATCACCGCTCCCACTACTGTCACTAGAAACGACTACGGGAACTCTTTTATTCCGTTTCCTTGGCAATGACATTAACGATCTCATTGTCACTTTCTTGATCATTGTGCGCGTTGTTTTCGGATCTTGATTTTGTGATAGCAGGTTGCGGATCTGTGGCTTGTAACAGATTCGGTCTTTCCTCTCCTTCACTGTCTATGGATTCTGTGATAAAAAAAAATTGATTTCATCATCTGAAGATTCTGACTCTACCTGTTCCCTGGTGCCAGTATACTCGTAGGAATAAAGTGTTGTTACAAACTCCTTCATTTTAGTATGAGTTATATAACGCCCACTTTTAAAAGTTAAGAGGAGTGGAATTTCCAACCCTCCGGCTGGAATAGGTGATGGTCTATATTGAACTGATTGAACAATACCATCAATTGTACCTCCTTCTTCTTTTCAGAAAAAACTAAGTATGGCGGGAAATTTCTCTGGGAATATGTCCAACAGTTTTCAACATTTCAGGTGAACCAACCATGCATTTGATAGCACAAGCATAGGGGTCAATATCAATACTTTTTTATCGGTTTCTATTGATACTTTGACTTTATCTCCAGCTTTTGCTCTAATCCAAGTTGTGTTTTTGTACACCTTATCGGCCAAAACTTAGTCGGCCTTAATTATTAGTCGGCCCTAATTTTAGTCACCTCGTCAAAATTTAGTCACTTAGGGCCGACTAAGCTTTGCCCATAAGGTACTTGTTTGATTCCACAGAAAAACAATACTTGCATAGTGTTTGATGTAAGCAAGCGAAACATTCATTGTTACCAGATACTATTTTTCACCTTTGATAATTATCTATTCTTTTATTGGTCATCTAGGCTTGCTATCTTCTCAGTACAATAACGAATTGTGATGGATATCAGGTTGCCGCAATATGCATCAATTATTTTTCATAATTACAAAAGAAGCGTGACAAATGTAGAAGTTAAGATGTTATATATGACAGTCGACGCTCGTTGTCTCGATTATAACCGCTATGCCGCATTTCACTTTTTCAAGCCTTTTCTACGGTCCCTTTCAGCATTTAAACCTCCTGTTGTTTAAAGAACTTCCAATCTCTGGAACTTTCTTTTTCTCGAACAGTTTCGCTGAGAAACTTAGAAATGTTCGATCGAAGTAAACTTTCGATCAAAACAGACTTTCGAATGATTGAATTACTTTCATTTACATTACTTTTATTATCTAGGCTTGCTATCTTCTTAGTACAATAACGAATTGTGATTGATAACAGGTTGCCGCAATATGCATCAATTATTTTTCAGCGTGACAAATGTAGAAGTTAAGATGTTATATATGACAGTCGACGCTCGTTGTCTTGATTATAACCGTTATGCCGCATTTCACTTTTTCAAGCCTATTAGAAAATAGAAGAAAATCATGGCACAGCGTTTATGCTTGTTGTGAAGCTAATATTCGCGCCTCACAAATGCCTAAGCTACATAAAACGGAGAGTGGTTTATTATTCTTTTCTGGAAGTTTCAAGTTTGAAGCTTTAGGAACTCCTAAGGAATCATACTTTTTAGTTTTGATGTTTTTCAACAGTTTTCGTGTTTTTAACAAATGGCTGCTTGTTTTACCCGCGTTTTGCGAATCTATTGTTTGCTAGGTACATTTGGACATTATATACTTTCAGACTTGTCTGTGATGTTTTTGGCTTGGTTGTACCTTTTAGTTTTCCTGCACCATGGGTTTGAATCCTGTGACAAAAAAGAAATTTTTTTATCTGTTTACCTAGCTATATAATGTATCATTTGTATCATTATACATTTGAAATCTTTTAGACAATATCATAATATAAAAATTTAGTAACAAACAAAAAATGAACCTCATGGTTTTAAAATCATGATGATGATGGTTAGTGAAGAAGAGATTATTCATTTCGAAATTTTTGTCCAACATAAATTTGGCACAAAAGAAACACAGTTTCAATTTGTTCAATTTGAAGGAATCAATTTGTTTCAATTCATTTTGTACTGCTATCTGTTTAATGTTTGCTTATGCCTGGGTATAGAGTTCTGTGTTTTATTGCTATTTGTTTATACATTAAATCCGTATATAAAAAACATGATATCCGTCAATATATGGCATTTTAAAAGTTTCGGTGTTTGGTTGGGTTTCATGTCACTAGGGTAAAAACTACTTTTACGAAACCTTTATTCGATTCAGCGCCAGTGAACCCGTAAAAAGTTTTCACACATGACGCTACATGCATATGCATTCATATGTATTATAAATTGGGATGTTAGTTATCTTTGTATATATGCCTTGGTATATGGTTTTGTCTTATGTTGTTGTTTGCATTATGTAAAATTTATTATTCATCTTCTCCATAAAATATATGTTTTTTGTCAACAGTAGGACATTTTAAGTGCTTCAATGTGTGGTTGCGTGTTACGCCTCCAGTGAAGAAAATAATTTTAAATTAATAAAACATTTTAACACATGACGCATTTGCATCTGTATGTATATATGTAGTATATGTAATTTTTACTGCAATAAAAATTCTCGCAGGATCCTATGGAGGATCACTTTGCAAGGCATCGAAGGCAGTGAAAATCCGACACTTCATCGATTTGGTCAGCAAGAGTTGTTGTTACATGTAATGCGAATTAATTGGGGATCTTACTGACAATACAAAAGGCAGAGGTGTTGATACTCCAGAATTATAAAATAAATTATTTGAGAGAATTACGCCAAGAAAACAATTGAATTGTAAATTCTGAAAGTCTAAAAACTGTTAGGACAGCTTTATACGGCCGCATAATCGTCGCGTCGAATTAAACTCTTAATTAAATGCGACGAAAATTCGACTGTATAAAGTGAAAAATTGATTAAGGGCGACATAATGAATTAAGTTCAGCAGAGTTTGTCGAATAAAACGGCAATCTTCGACATAAATTCGGCATCACTTTATACGGCCGCATAATCGTCGAATTTAACAACAGCTTGAATGAACTTCGTGAAAAAAGTACACGAAAGTAGTGACAGCGTGTAAGAAACACACGATGATAAATTCATTCGACATTTATGCGGCTGTCTAAAGCCATGTCGAACTTGATATGCGGCAACAAAACCTGTATAAAGTGAATGTCGCATTTTTGTCGAATTTTACCCGAATAAAAGTAATTGAATTCGACACGGCGATTATGCGGCTGTCTAAAGCTGTCCTTAGTTAATTTTAGTAGGTTTTAATGGGAAAATGACTTTTTGATGAATTCTGAACTCAAGTAAATATACTGAACGCTTATTCTAGCGTTTAAAAGCCGAGTGTTTGTTTATATTTGGCTTGTGGACGAATGTTTTTTATTCATCAATGAACGGAAAGAAGGATCAAATCAAATCCTTATCTTAAAATTTAAAATGATGATTTTCTTTACATTTGACAAAACAACAATCAAATAAAATAAGACTTTTCGATAATAAAATCATTATTACGGTAGCAGCGAAAGCGAATACCGTATTAAAACACCCTTGGACTACTACTACTACTACTACTGCTACTACTACTACTACTCCGGCCGAAATGGCAGTTAGCCTACGATTTAGAGTCTGCGAGACTCAACTAATAACGCAATGTAAATTTTAATAAAGGAACGCAGCCTTTTGACTTTTCGAAGTTTTTACATATCAAGAAACATTTCAAAATAGGTTTCCTTAGATACCTTATTCTAGGAAATTAACGAAGACAGAAATTAACAATGCATTAAATTAACACGAATCAAATTAACGCGGTTGCCCGGAAGAGAACTTGAGAAAGGAATCAAATTAACGCGATTGGCTTCAATGACCTTCATAAGAGCATTTTATTAACGCGGATGGACAAAAGAACTAAAAAGTTTTTGAAACAGATCTTTTCTATATATATAACTAGAAAGCTACACAACTTTAAATGGGTTCATAGGAACAGCACCTAACATTCTTGCAGCCTTTATAGCGCCTGTTATACCTGCTGCTCTCCATCCTGCAAGAATGATATTTCGACCTTTCTCCGTCTTGAGGAATGTGTACATATTTTCTCATGACTTTTGTGTGATCAGGCTTTAATGTTGACAAACGGAGATCAACCTCAATTGTAGTGACATCACGTGTTGGGTCACGCAGCATTTCTTTAGTGATGACATCAGTAAAATAATCGCTGAAAGACTTTTTTCCCATCTTCTTCATGGAGGCATTGGTGGTTAGATCGAGCGGCTGAAGGAGATGTGTCATATTTTTAGGGACCATGACTTGCACAATGTTGAGACGCTCAAGCTCCTGAGCAACCTTTTCTGATGACTGAGCGCTTTTTGATCATTCTGCAATCCGAGATCTTCTTTTACTTTACGTGGGTATGGATCAACTACTTAATTCAACAAACGAATCGTTTCTTCTACATCACTCCAGTGCTTTGGGTTATAGCCCAAACAAAATTATTTATTGATTATTTACTGAAAAATAACGAGTTTTAAATTTACGATAAACTTTTATAAGAGTCTGGAAATTAACGAAACATTTAATTTGCGGGTATTTTATTAACGCGAAATTTTCAAATTCGCGTTAATTTGATGCTTTGTTAATTTCCTGGAATAAGGTATTTTATCACTTAATTTATTCGTGAAGGAATGGATATTAATCAAATAGGTTTATTAAAATTGGGACTTTTAGTTACTTATGCTAGTAAAAGTACTTTGATACTTGAAATTAGATATGTTTTTCTTTGTTAGCAAAACCTCAGTTCAAATATTCTTATTACCTTATGCGCTTGTTAGCTATTTACACTGTCTTTGTGCATAAAGGCTTTCAAAGATCTAGTTCAAAGCAGCAGTTGTTTGTTCGAATTCATTTTCGGTTTCATGAAATTATAATTAAAAACATATATTTTTCTTTCGAAGAAGCGCGTGTTTTTTTTTTTACAACATAAGCTCTTATGAAAAAAACCCTTTAAAAAAAATTATGATACACAACTCACGCATGTATAATTCTTTTGTCTTTGCTGGTGTTTTATGATTAAACCCTACTTACACTAACTAATCATTTAAAATATTATCGTTTATGCCTGTATTCCACGAGTGAGATATCGCTAAAAACAACCTTTAAAGAAATTTTTAGAACTTTAAGTTTAAGTAAAATTTCGAAAGCTTCTGTTTGACAAGTAAATTTGCTGCTACCGTTTTGCGCCATCTGGCTCTTGTTAGCATTAACAATGATTGGTTACATTGAATAAGCACTTTACGTATTAGTTGCTTTCGACTTATATAATTTGGAACTCATAGAAATTATGTACATATTGCGTTTTAATTAGATCGCAGCAATAGGTTTACCCTTGTAAAAAAGGCACCTTTTTACAAATTAAACCAAGATCCACTAGGAAAGCATTTTTGGCGTCAGAAAGCTAGTGGGGGCATGAATGGTAATCCAGTGCCATAAAATTACAACAGAAGTGAATGTAAGATTTGCATAATTAAAGTAAGAACCGTGGTACGCAATTTAGATGACAACACCGAGTTGTAACTAGACACCTTACACAGAACACGCTATATTATGTCGACGTCGCTGAAAAAGATGATAGATCAAAGAAAAAAAAAAGAAGCCTTCTACATCTGTTGTAGTAATGAAATGCCCTCTGGAGTTCTTTTGCTAGTGATAAACATTTTTTCTTCCAGACTTCCTTGATCTTCGAGTTTGTTTTCAAGTTTACTTGGCTGTGTTTGTGATTAAAACAAGCAAGTTTATTAGCTAATAATATTTTTCAATCCCTTCTCAAGATTTGTTAGAAGAAAGAAATGTTTTTAAAATTGTACCTCATATTTCACCATATTACAAAGTCCTACTGTCATGTTCCTTCTTATACCATTGCAAAAAAATGACTTGGTTGTATGGTTGTATTGCTACACAGAGCAATTCTCTTATTGAAACCACGTATAAATCGTCCAGGAAATAAATAATGCGGAAATCTATCGACACCAATTGCGAAGACCTCAAAAATATTACAGAAGTACCTTTCAATGCGTCTCAAAAGTGTATTTCTCAAGAGACTATTTTCCGCCTCCCAATGCAAAAATGCAAATCGAAGATAAGAGAGTACTTCTGGCGTAGACTGTGAAAAAATTATAATTGATCCAATTTTACAAAACTTGATGGAAGAAAGTGATGAGGCTGTTGAAACACATGAGAATGTGGGTTGTGATAAAAAAAAGTAAACAGATGGCAGAAACGTCGAGGATGTCGAGAATGTCAGAAGCGAAGCAATGGAAAGTTTAAGTTAAAAAAGAAAAGCTCTTGCAGGTGATGAAGAATTTATAAAAGCTAAACAAAACACTGGTTATGAAACAATGATTTATCTCAAGGAACGTGATACCGACCAGCGAAAATTGCGAGAACAGAAATTAGAACTGAAAAATAAGGAATTGAAAAAAATTTCAGCTATGCCCATGCAGCAGCTAGCTCAATAGCAGCATGATGGCGTTGATGGATAAACTTGTGAACAAATACTGTATTTTATTTCATAGATATTTCGGATGGACAAATCGATACTTCAGGGCTGTATTAAAAATAGCACATTAATGATACAATATCAAGCAAACGTTTTCCGAAAATATACTAGAATAAAATTCTCAAAATTCAAAAGCATGATTTCTACAAGGATGATAGTCAAAAATATTGAAACAAACAGTTATCGTTTCAGAAGGACTAAA
Source organism: Turritopsis dohrnii (assembly GCA_027922465.2). Taxonomy (NCBI): domain Eukaryota; kingdom Metazoa; phylum Cnidaria; class Hydrozoa; order Anthoathecata; family Oceaniidae; genus Turritopsis; species Turritopsis dohrnii. The sequence continues at coordinate 73,141 of BQMF02000021.1, forward strand.
TGATAATACTTTTGTAACAGAACCGTCTGCAGAGCGAGCGGACAGCTCCATTGATGAAGCCCCAAAACGTTTGAAAGGGTGCACCTGTATTTTGAATATATTGCGCAAATCTGTGAAATCATCTCTTGAAAGCCAGGTCTGGTTAAGTGTTTCAAAACAATGGTGACGGAGATTGTATACACCGGATTTCACTTCTCCAAGTATCATGCGTAACTATGCTTTAGGTCTTGCAAATGTCAGAATTATGTCGACAAGGGTATGCAAATCTTCATAGTTAGATGCTTCGTGCTTCTATTCCAGTAACGATAACTCTATTGCAGTAATGAAATTCTTTTGGTGGTGTTAAGAAGATCTTGTAAAACATAGATGCAATTTTTCAAAAATCTGATCTCAGCCTTACGTTCATCTCCACTCATGTTTTATAAAACAAACTTTGGATAATGCCAACACGGAAAACCTAAATTCTTCGATTTATTAAGGTCACATATATGGTCTTATATGTTAACAAATCAAATGCATTGCTCAACAAAATACAACATGTAAGACATTTTAAGACATTTCTAAGAGTAAAATCCTTGCAATAGTTCGAAAGTAAAAACGAAAACGAAAGTGTAAACAAATACAGCGGATTATATGCAGATGTAAAAACGCGAGCACAAAGGGATTTTATGAAGACGTCATTATAGCATACGACATTGCCAGATTTTCTCGATTCGTAACAACGTTGTACCTAAAGACGTCCTCTGTGTAAAAGCCGATTTCCATTCAGCAAAATGTCCGCGCGGACGTAGGTAATCCACGCTGAGTGACGTAGCACGCATGGTCATTGACTAATTCATAACATATCTGTCCGCTCAATGAACAAAAAATAAAGTTAAAATGTTTTAACTTTTCTTAAGCCCACCTACGTCCGCTGATAAGTTCAGCTAAACGTGTCTTTTGCTTTCCATTTGCAGCGGCTTGGCAAGTCGCTTAGCCTGGAAAATTCTACGTTCACGCGGGCATCAGGGTTGAATGGAAATCGGCCTTAAGTTGTCCAATATTAGTGATGCAAATTTGCCATCAAGGAAAAAGAAAAGCTTTCCTTGAAAACCTCTGGACGTAAGTCATATTGAACAAAAACTTTGGTCCCGTCAGCATTTGCAGCTCGCTATAGGTCTTGCTATTTTCTATAAATCTTGTTTTCACGAAGTCGCTATCTCAAACTTCTTACCTGTTCCATTGAGAGTTTGAGGTAGAGGGACTCAACAGTAGATTACAACATTGTTTCAAATGCAGCAAAGGATTTCAAGAAGGTAAAATATTTATAGTAATAGAAGAATTTGACCTCATTTACCGATTAATCTAGTTGCGTAATTTCGAAAAATTTCGAAATCACTGCCATCCAATTATTTTTTGAGCAGAACATTTGAAATTTGTCACAATTGCAAATTTTGCAGAAATTTCATTTAAACATTCCACGAATGCTCTTCATGGCAGACACTTAAACAATTTTCCTCCCTTTGGCAACTCATAATCGTCCCAAATCAAAACATATTCACAATGAAATTAACACCTAGGTAGTTGGTGCAATTGTTAATATATTTGTAACATTGTAGATTTAAATCAAAGTTGCGTACAAATCTATTCAGAATGTGACGCAAGTCAATATAAGAAAACTGCAATAATAAAATTCACTTGTAAAGAAATTAAATAAATAATTGCATTGCAAAGCTCAAACTGTTTCCCATAGATTTTTCAAGTATGAGACGTATACAAAAGCTTTGAAAAATCTTGATACCTCTTATCACTATAGTTAAAATACTGCGAAGCCATGTGTTTCTATGTGAATCTACAAACTATTTCAGCAAGAATGCTATTCGTCGCAGTGAATTCGACCTTCCCTTATCACAAAAAGTATTTGACAAATGATGTCAGCAGGTGCATTACACTATACAACTTGTCTAGTCTCGCGTCATTAAAATATTGATGAAATAATTCTATGCTGACACATTGAAATGGAAAATATTATTCCATGAGAACTGGCCAATGTAACTGTCGGTCTGTTTTTAAACCTGGTATGGAGGTGGCTGCATGGTATGTTCTTCGTCGCCATCATCAATTAAAGGAGCTTGATCATGTGTTTCTTGGGCTGAGTATACATTTGTTGAATTTACACTTGCTTCTGTCAACGCAGTATATACTGGGCCTTTTCCACGCATGAAACCTTTGTGAGAAGCCACTGTGGTGCGTGGTCGTTGCACCATAACTGCACTTGACGGAGTTTCAGGAGTGGTGACCTGGAACTGTTGCTGATGTCGAATTCCTGAAATGTTAAATTAGAATTGGGCCCCTCATACATTGGTTTCATGTTTACATAGTTCCAAATGGTTCCAAATGTTTTATGGAAACATTCTCAATCCTAACTTTTTCTGAGCTTGTTTATGGTGGTTTGTTTTCCCCTCACGACTTTGAGAAAAGAAATTCCAAATTTCACGCATAAGCATGTTATTCCTAGTTAATGAAATAGTTTGTTTTAATTCGTTTGTTTTAATTTTTGTTTTAATGACGTTTTTACTTGGATTGAAAGATTTCATGAGTATCGGAAAAGTGAAGGCTTCATACCGTCTTTCTGGAGTCTAGACAACGCATAAAAAGCTGTATTGAAGCTGATGAAAAACGCAGGCAAAGCAGTTGCCAACAAAATATATTGACTAGCTCCACGTTCTCTTCCTTCCTCCCTAGAAGTAAATTGTTAAATCAAATCAAAAATCAAACACGAGTTTGGTGCCTACTTACTTTTCCTTATAAAATGAAAGCTATTGTTGCGATTGATCCAATAATTATTTTCATAAACCAAGTATTTTCATGAAGTTATTGATGACTAAGAATTTCAAGAAATAACCAAACATCGGAAAAAATAATAAAGTTACAAAATATCAAAAGTCGTGTTTTCCTTATTACGTGAAAGTATTGTAAAATAATTAAATTTAATACAGTTCTTACGCTATCAAAAACAATAATCCAGGACCCAATACCAACGTGCCAAGTGTTGTAACTGTGTTTAATATAAAGGTGGCAGTAAGCAAAGCAATATTATTTAAACGATGCGAAACTGCAATAATCAAGCCTGCAGAAATAAAATAAATAATCCCAATCAGTACACTCGCGACCAAGAAACTGGGCATTATAGCGTTTGCGTGACTGAAAAAAACGTGTTTGTTACTAAATGACAACGGTCCGGTAATGATGAAAACCAATGCGAAGATGAATTGAAAGAAACCTAAACCAAAAGTTAATAAATTATAATTCAAAATGTCTAGGTATATTGATTTAGCTTTCTAACTAACATTTTAAAAAAGTTCAGACGGCTCATATTTTGTCGAAAATGTTCATAAACGTTTTTTCCTTCTTTGCTACATCTGAAGATTAAACATTTGTTTCTGAGCCTAAATTTCATTGGAAATATTTGCCTGAATGGTTAATAAACGTTGAAAGAACCGACTCAGCTTGTATAGGCAGGATTTCCTATAATACGTATTTCAATAATGTTAACAAATCAGATGACATATAGAAAAATCATACCCAAACGTCTAGCCCGTTTTCCTCTATGAGGTTCCATTAAATCATTATCAGCACATCCAGGAGCTGATAAACTAAACGAAAAATCAAGTACATCACAGGCGTAGCATGAGCTCAAACAAACTTTGTGGAGAAGGGTTTAGACATTTAAAGCAGAAGGAAAACTATTAACGTAAGCTAATCGATACTTTAAACTGAAAAGTAAGGTTGTACTCCACTTTTTTCGACTGACTTTGCGTAAGTCGATGAACCATTACACATTGGGAAAACGGTCAGAGAATTAATCAATTAGATATGCTTGAAAATCACTCATAACTAACATCAAAGCAAATTCCGGGAAATACGAAAAGAAACTTACAACAAGGCTTTTATGCAACCAACACTGAAAATACAGACAACCATGATATATATTTATTGCTAGAAAATACCACTTTTTTAGATTTTCATCAATAAGGAAGCGTAACTCCTTATAAAATCTACTATGAAACTATCCTGTAATTCTGTTTAATGACTGTGCTAATGCCTTGTTATGAAGTTTCTAGATATTCTATTATTTCACTAATTCCACTTCTTATTACTTATTTATACTCGATTCATTAATTCCATTCTGCAGTGAGAAGCAATCAAAATCTTTAAGACGAGGCGATAGTTGTTGACTTGGTCCTTAAAGCCTGGTTCAGACCTGACGATTATGACGATTACCTCAAAATACTAGTTTCAGATTTATTTATTTATTTTATTTGGTATTGTTTTACGTGGCTAGCCTCACTCAGTTGCTACTGCATCTGCTTTCCAGGAGGGGCCACGGCTTAGGTTGGAGGCTCCGAAGTATTTGACACTCTCATGAGTGACACAAACCCAATCAAGGGCCTGTGCTCTTGGATGACCTCCTGCAACTCCCGATGTATCATCTACCCAATTTCCCTCACATGGCATGGGTTGACCCGGCACTATGGTACATTCACTCGCGCATGGTGAATCGCCGCCAAGGCCTTTGTAAAATTTGAATTTAAATCTACAAACAAAGCCAAACTGAAACCAGTTAGAGTTAGATCCATGACCAACTCCAAATCAAGCTGGTGAACACGCGCAAAATGAAAGTGCAGTGCAAAGGTAAAACCAACCAGTACATTCAACAGACAACTTTAAAGAATCTACAGTATTCATGGACAGACAAACGGCTTACAAGGTGACAATGGCAGTGAATTCAAAATGTACGTAAAAGCATACTGTAAAAGAAACAAATTGGAGAAGATTAGATCACAACCTTAAAATTCCAAAGCTCAAGGAAAGGTTGAAAGATCGTATAGAGTTTTGCGACAAAAAATCAATTGCGACCTCATGAATCAACAAAAGACTCGTGAGAATTTGGTTAAAAGTCTTCCCAAATATATGAAATGTTTAAATAACGAAAAAAGAGACGGCTGGCAATTTACTGACACTCACCTGATTTAGAAATGAGTGATAACAATTCCAGAAGTGATTCAGTGATGAAAATCTAATTTTTGCTAAATGTAGAAATGGAAAATGAAAATGAAAATTCATTTTATAATTCATTAAATAGTGGCGGAACGAGAATCAGCAAACGGAAAGAGATGCAAGTTCCTTTCCAATCAAGTAATATGAAAATAAAGTAATACTAACCGCCAAGGCGGCGTCGCCAGCCCAAGAGACCCCAGTAATCCTCATATTTCTTGAAAAACGGCTCGTGCAACCTGTGTTCAGCCAGAGGCAGATTCGAAATCAAACATCAAATATCAGTTTAAACAATGGTTCCAAAAAACCCCAAATTTCATGATGTATTACTTATTTATTTTTTAAAACAATCGTTGATCAGTACAACAATACACTCAAAACGTAGGGAGAAAAAACTTCAACTTTTTATTAGCTTTTGTTTTAAAAAAGTTACGCGCTCTAACATGGGTGCTATCAAACAGGGGGAAAATGGTTTCTCTTCTTAAAAAGTTCACACGGAGGAGAGAAAAAAGGCACGTGCTAAATGAATAAATAGAATAAAAAAACGTTCGATCAGAACGCTTAACAATTAAAAGAAGAAATTAATTTATTAAAAGAAAAGCAAAAAAAAAAACATTTTGTTTTGATATGATACTCTTTTTTAACCTATCAGTTTTTAAACATTTTGATTGCTCAAAAAAAAAAATTCATCCGTCTCAGACAGTCAGGCAAGAGTTAGTGGCAAACCGAACATATGCTGCCACGTTCTGCCACTGCTGCTTTTTGTCGAAAATGTTTAATCAGTTAGTTCATCATCCAAAAAAAGTCACGTTCGATTTGGGTTGCAATGTATTTGCTTCGAACTCACGTTGCGCACAAAAAAAGAAATAATTTCGCTCACAACTCAATCTAACATTTTGCGTGACTTACAAACAAACAAACAAACAAACAAACAAACAGACAGAGAATCGGCTATTAATATATAGACTAGCCGCCAAGGTGGCGTCGCTCGCCGCCCATGTTCAGCCTGCGTTGAGTTAACGAAAAATAAAATTAAGTAATTCGCAATAATAAGTGTGCCCATGTTGTAGAGCTCAAAAAACTGATCAAAAAAATGCATGGGATCGTTTTGCTACGACCAACCGTTACAGAGATATCCTTGTTCAAAAGTTTTGATGACGTCACAGACCCGTCTCACCCAAAAATTAGACCCAAATTTTTCGTCACCCCGTACCCTGTATCGCGGACCCCAAAAAATGTCAGTTATCCATATTGGTTACCGAGATAATTTTCCCTAAACGTCGCATTCGATTAGGGTCTCAATACAATGGTTTCACACTGACGTCGCGCACAAGAGAAATAATTTATGTGTGATCTTACATTGCTGACTCTCTTTCGCAGTTCACATCTACCATTTTGCGTGACTTACAAACAAACAAACAAACAAACAAACAGACAGAGAATCGGCTATTAATATATAGATGAAAATAAAGTAATATGAAAATAAATTATATTAAAGCGTCATTACAAAAGTTTATATTGTATTTTAATTGTTCTTTTTATTTATTAATTTTTATTATTGACACAACGTTAAGTGAGAATTATTTTGTTCTATCTCAATTTTTGGAATAAAATGAGCCTCGAATGTTTTCAAGCTTTTCAAGATTATTTTGTTCTTTCTCCGTGAGCTTTTTCCAAAAGCAAGCGCAAAATCTTCTTCAATCGTAAGGTTGAGGTTATGAAATTTAATACTTAATTTTCTCATTTTAAAAAAACTGGAGATAGAACAAAATAATTCTCACCTAACGATAAGTTGATTTCCAAAAGTAGATGTAAGTTCTCTGTTTTTGCGTTTAAGCCACTTTAAAAGCCTAAACGGGAGAAAGCAATTTTTCCCAAAAGCATACGACACTTTACTTTGTAGTAGTCTTTAAAACATTTGGTTTTGAAAGATACCTCGTTTTCTCTAGATACACACTATATTCAAATATGTGGCTAATTATATAATGTAGTGGTGAAAAATATAGGAAATCATAAGGCATTGTTGTTGTGCAAAATATATCTTATGATTTATTAAACTTCTTTCATGGGACAAGATGGTGATTTTCCCCAAAAAGCATTTATAAATAACACATTTAATAGCTTGCAAAACTGCTGTTTACTGTTAGCATGATAAAGACAAAAATTGTAAAACTTACAAAACTTTGTTCCTGTAGTACCTACCAGTTGTCTATCCCAAGTCTTCTGATATTCTTCTTTAAGTCAAGATAATTTAAGGAATTTAAAAAGTAGTTTTAAATACAAGTTAAAATTACATAGCTACCTATAACTCTTGCAATTTCCCTTTCAAATAATTCTTTCTAAATAGCAATTTCATTACAAATTAGGACAACATGGTTGGAACAGCTGTTTTATTACAATTTAGGGCAAGATTGTACAGTGTGTTTCGTAATGTTGAAAATGGAAATTTTAAAGCTGTTTTTTTAAATGAATATACCGAATTTCAAAATAATTTTTACACCGTTGGAAAGCCATTTTGAAGTTCTTTCGGATGGTATGTTTTTGTGAAAAATGAAAAAGTGGTTTTTGAAAAAATAAGGAAAATGTCTTGGAAAAATGCAATTAAATATTTAATGGTCGATTAAGATGTGAAAGAAAAGAAAAGATTTTTTGAAACAATGACAGCAATTTCGAAAACAATAAACAAATTTAAGCTGTGTGTTCACGAAAAACGTTAAACTTTTATGTTTTAAAATATCAATTTGGGGGTCTCAGCGCAAACATAAAATTAATAAAAAATTTGAATGGATTCAGTGCTTTGAAACAATAAGCACAATGTAATTAAACTACGTGTTAATCGACCATTAAAAATATAATTACATTTTTCGATGACATTTTCCTTATTTTTTGCAAAACCCACTTTTTCATTTTTCACAAAAATATACTAGCCAAAAGAGCTTAAAAATGGCTTTCCATTGATGTAAAAATTATTTTGAAATTCGGTATATTCATTGAAAATAACAACTTTAAAATTTCCATTTCCAACATTACGAAACACACTGTATTATAAATTGGAAATTAATGGTGAAATTTTCTTTTGTTGTGCTGATGAAACCTTCAGAAAATTATAGTATAGCTTTGCGTATTAATTTCCCTTAACAACTAATCTAAAAAATTTCAAATAAAAAGTTTTTACTGTGTGATGATTTTTATTTTTTTTTTATTGTGTTTACAAATGGCCTTCATTGTAAATTGAGTTAATTGACTTTTAAGAATTAAATGAACCAAATCGTTGAGTTTTTCTTCAATATCTTTTCGAAGAACAAATATTTTGGCAAAATTTTTATATTAATGGATAGAGCATGAAAAGATCTTTCTTTTGACATAAAATTCACAATATTTTATCAGACATGTAATGAGATATACGCTTTGAAAGTTGGTGGATAAGACATTTTGATACACACTGTACGTATATTTAAACGTGTCAAATTATTATGCATCTCTATTTTACTGCAACCAAGGGAAAAAAAGGAGACCTTACGTCGGATGAAAATAGCAAAATTGTTCAGATGCTTGGTCATGGAGAAACTTCCAATGTCATTGCAAAAGATCGGGGTCGTGATCATCACACAATTAAGATATTTATCAACAACAGTCAGGATAGAAGAAAGAAGAGAGCAGAAAAGCGATTTTGAAAGTTGAGTGATCGAGACATGAATAAAATTAAGCGAAAAGTTTTGAGGAGAGCATTGGCTGCGAGTAAAGATATTTTTGCAGGTATTTGGCTCGATGATATACCTCGTTCAACAAGGTGCAGAGTACTTAGACACCACTTACCCAAAAGCATCGTGGAAAAAAGGTTGAATGGCCCAAAAGGTATATAAAGTCAGATTTTTCGAAAGTTATATTCACAGATGAATGTAGGGCAACATTGGATTGACCGAAGGGCTGAGCGTCTGGCTGGATCAGAAATGGCCACTCAGCACCAACTAGGAAAAGACATCAGCCAGGTGGCGATGGTGTAATGTTTTGGGCTGCGATAATCAAGGACGAGTTAGTTAGCTTCTGTAGGGTTGGAAATGGAGTAAAATTAAACTCTGAAACGTATTGTGACTTTTTAAAGAAGAACTTTCTTCCTTTGTGGAAAAGGTACCAGCGAAAATCAAGAAAACGCTTGTATTTATGCAAGATAACGCAAGTTCTCACGGTTCTCGATATTCACGTGAATGGTTAGCTTCACGTGGTTTTGTAGATGACCGTCTGATGGTATGGCCAGCTGTTTCCCCTGATTTGACTTTTAAGAATTTAATGAACGAAATCGTTGAGTTTTTCTTCCATATCTTTTCGAAGAACAAATATTTTGGCAAACATTTTATATTAATGGATAGGGCATGAAAAGCTCTTTCTCGTGATATAAAATTCTCAATATCAGACATGTAATGAAATATACGCCTTGAAAGTTGGTGGATAAGACATTTTGATACACACTGTAGATTCTGCCGATTACGCATTATGGGATAATTACTTGAAAAAAACAAGAATTGGAATTAAATACAAATTATCTATAATACATTGTGTTTTATAATGTTGGAAATGGAAATTTGAAAGTTGTTTTTTTAAATGAATATATCAAATTTCAAAATAATTTTAACATCAATGGAAAGCCATTTTCAAGCTCTTTTGGCTAGTATATTTTTGTGAAAAATGAAAAAGTGGGTTTTGAAAAAATAAGGAAACTGTCATCGAAAAATGTAATTAAATTTTTAATGGTCGATTAAGATTTGAATGAAAATAAAAGATTTTTGGAAACAATGACAGCAATTTCGAAAACAATAAATAAACTTAAGCTGTGTGTTCACGAAAAACGTTTAAGTTTTATGTTTTAAAATATCAATTTGGGGGTCTCAGCGCAAACATAAAATTAATAAAAGATTTGAATGGATTCAGTGTTTTAAAACAATTAAGCACGATGTAATTAAACTACGTGTTAATCGACCATTAATAATTTAATTACATTTTTCCAAGACATTTTCCTTATTTTTTGCAAAAACCACTTTTTCATTTTTCACTAAAACATACCATCCGAAAGAACTTCAAAATGGCTTTCCAACGGTGTAAAAATTATTTTGACTTTCGGTATCTTCTTTTAAAAAAGCAGCTTTAAAATTTCCATTTCCAACATTACGAAACACACTGTAGAAAATGATGTTTTTTTATCCTAAAAACGAAATTTCAACATGCTGCGATTAATCTCTCTTAAGATATTTGTAAAAACTAAAACAGATTTTCATTTGCATAATAATTTGGCACGCAGTGTATTATATAGGCGTTTCAAAAGTATCACTTGGATGAATAGAGAATCAGACATGGAGAAAAAACAAATAAACGAACGTTAAACACTTATATGAAGAGAAATTTTTACGACACACCATGTGACTCTGGTTTTAGCAACGTTTTTGGTAGATCTATTTACGATAGATTTGAGTTTCTCTTGTGGAAGACTAAAAAATATCAAATAGCTGAGTTCTTTTACTAGTTTGGGTTTGATCAAATCAAATAAACCAGTTACCCTATGTATTCACGTTTTGTAAGCAACCAAGGTCAGATGTTGCTTGAAAAATGACCATTATTTAGCAATAATGTTGCTTAATTTGCTGATAAAGCTAATCGATTATTCCTTTTTATGTCTCATTTTGAAAACCTTTTTGTAAGTTTTAGTTGTTTAATTAAAAGTACCAAGTATAAAGTCTAGGACATTTAAATCTTTACATAGAGCGTAAAACCTAGTCCGACAACCTTGTGTAACAACATAGGGTAACAATTTAAGAAATATGCTGTGGCTATGCTAGTGTTTCACCATTTCAAAGTTGCATGTTGCTAATTTATCTAAGATTCTGGTAGTACTGTTGCTTAAGTTTTTGATAAAAGTTACTAGTGTTGCTTATAAACATGTTGCTTTTACAAAAAAAATGTGTATGTGTTTTGAACGTAAGGACGCTCTTGACCAACATGAGATTAGTTGTCAACGAGGAAGAAGCGAAGGCTCAAGAAAAATGAATAGTGAAGGGTTGAGAGTAAAAAAAATCAACAGTATGTTCCTTTATCTTCAACCTGTCCTCCCTCAGATATTATTATGTGTTTTTGTTTCTTGAGAACTCTTCGGACACTCTTATATTCAAAATGTACACTGTTTGATGGCACATCGAGCTCCATTACAAACGAAGAGCACACTATGAATTCAAACGCGCTTCTATCTTTCAATGAAACAATTAAAAACTGTATCTTTCGACTGTATCACGGATAAAATTATTTTGGCTGCCAGGTAATATAAACGTTTTGTAGCGTTATCTAAATCTGTGACCCATCATTTAACGTGAATAGTTTATGCAATTTTTAGATCATTGACATATTTTCTTATTTACCTGCTGAGTAAGGCAGATTATTTCCCACTTACGGGAAAGCTGCATGTTTGTTATGACTTGGCTAATTAGGGAAATTTGGGAGAAATCTCAGCACAAAATTCTCACAATTCAAAACATGTATACAACGAGATGAACAAAACATGAAGGGTATACGCAATCTTTGCGAATGAGAACAAACTAGTCTGTAACAGTTACCGCGGCTGCTCAAATTGATCTACGTTAACGGGTCTAATGTTGCTCTCATTCCAAATACGACACCTAATAAGACCCCGCATCATTATTTCTTTTCACACCTTTGACAGCTCATGCAATTTTTATCATATTTAAAACAATACAGATTTGAATCAAATCTGAATGCATTCAAAATGTGTTAAAAGTCAATAGCGTACTGATCTGCTCCTTAAAGGGAAATTAAGCCTTTATCAAAAACTTTTTATATTAGCTGCAGAAAGGTCTCATTAATCTTCTGTGACCATTAAAAATTATTTTAAATGATAACTATACTCAGTTTTTCGTTATTTAGTATCTAACAACGGACGCCATTGCAGTGCTCTGCGATGGAAATTTTGACATCACAGCGCGATCGCTCTTTTTATAAGGATTACATAAACTACAATATTTTGTTTTTGTTGATGAAAGTTCTTGTGTGCTTTGCGATATAAAACCTTTATTAAAAAGTATTTCGTTTTAGTTTTATAGCAGGTATATGTGTGTAAGTGAGTTTTTGAACAAATGTGTATATTTTGGATGTATAAAAAATGAAATCTTCAGTGTGACTGTTTTTGTTTTTCTTGAATCGTTAACGATAAACTTATTTTACATTTTGCTGTTTCTTGATGTTTAAGATTGTTATGTTGGTGAATGATAAATATCTTCGTGTTTTCTTTGTTGTTTTTCTACTGTTTCTCGTATCTTTAGAACGTAAGCGTAAAAAACATGTCATCATGTGCTGCCTACGTCTGATGTTTCTCTGCAAATGAAATTCGCTCTGTGACGTCATGATGTTTATAACGAAAGCTGTAATGGCGATTTAACTAAGTTGTTTTTTTAGCAGTTTTTTTCATTTGGAATACCTTTTATACATAAAAAGGTGTTCCTGTAGTATTTCATGCTCAAATTCAGAAAAGAAGTTTTAAGGCTTAATTTCCCTTTAAAGAAATCAAGAAACTATTGTTTTGTATATATTTTTCAAATAAACAAAAGCTTTGAAAAATATGGTTACTGCGAAGGAATACAATTGTACTAATATTAACATAGCTTCGAGCGAAACTTTACCAAATATCACAAATAAGAATGTTCCCAGTGGGCACGCGAACGTTGGTTCAACGTTGAATCAATGTCACACCAAAACGTCGGAACAACGTTGAATTATAATTGAATTTGAAAGGTAAGACAACGTTATTTCACAGACTAAGTTACAACGTTAAAATACCAACGTTGATTCAACGTTTTATATTCAACGTTGTGTTAATGTTGATGAGCAGACGTTGATGCAACGTCACTTCCCAACGTCGGAACCAACGTTGGATTATGATTGAATTTGAAAGCAGAGACAACGTTATTTCACCATCGCAGTTTCAACGTTGACATACTGATGTTGATTCAACGTTTGATGTGTAACCTTGACTTAATATTGGTTTAAAACATGATTTCGATCAGCTTGAAAGAGAACTTCATTTTACATTAGAGACAAGACATAACAGCAAATTCCGTTTTAGCATGTTTCTTAACCAATATATAATAAGTATATACAATGACTTTCATACACGTTTTCTTTTTTCATAAGAAACCTGATCACTTACTTTAGGGCTGGAGTTCTCAGCTTCAAAGGTTCTTATTAAGTTCCTTGCTTTTTAACTGTGTTTTTTCATTTGGCGTGACACGTTTCTATTATTATCATCACACAAGAATTTAGTACATTTCAGAAAAAGAAAATTGTTGCTGTTTTTTCATTCTTCAGCCTAGTAACTTTCTGAGCAATTCATTATTTTTAAGCCATTTTCAGCCTCAGGTTCCTTATAAACGCGTTCCTTACAAAACAAAAAAACATAAAACATTAACATATATATACATGTGTATATAAACTGAAAATAATTTTAAAAATCAAGATCAAAAAACCGAGGAACCGAATATAAGTGACGATCGTTGTTGAGGCATTTCTAGATAAACTTCAGACCTTTTGATTCATTAAAAAGAATTATGAAAACACGATTGTTTGATTCATTAAAAAAAGAATGTTAAAAACACGAGTGATGGTATCAGATAAAAAATAAAGTAACTGAAATAACGGCCAGCGTTAGTTTTGTTCTTTTCTCTTCAAAAGCAAAATGACTCCCTTAAGATGCTCTCTGTATCATCTGATTTACTCTCTTAGGTTATCATTGTTCAATGAGAAAATCAAAAAAATAAGTTTCTTAACGATCAGTTAAGACAAATGTTAACAGCCGTATCTTTATTGTTTTAATAGGAAAGAGGTCGTTAAATTTTTACTGAATATCACACTCTGTTTAATTTTTTTTGTATAGTGATATATCAGTCAATATTCAACACACTTAACAATACTCTTCGTAAAAACCAGAGGCGTAGCCAGAGGTCAGTCAAAATTTGTGGAGGAGAGTTAAGTCATTTAGGATAGAAAAGGAAAGCGTGCAAGTAACCTAATCGACACTTAAGACTGAAAAGAAATATCATAATGTTGAACTCCTCCAGGTTTTTTTGACTGACCCTAACTCAACGGAAGAAATTTCAACGTTGAACCAACGTTTGAAAAGTGAGGTTGATGCAGCGTTTGTAAATCAACGTAAATTTGTAAATCAACGTTGAAAACTAAATCAAATGAGACCATTCACCTTTCTTCCACACTTTCGTTTAGTTTAACTTCTGCTCTACTTAAACAGAGTTTAAGACATTGACAGCACTGATGTAACATAATTCTTAAAACGTTGATTCAACGTTGTATTTCCATCTGATGAAATAACGTTATTGATCCAATGTTGTATCAACGTTGATTTACAAACGCTGCATCAACCTCACTTTTCAAACGTTGGTTCAACGTTGAAATTTCTTCCGTTGAAATAACGTTATCGATCCAATGTTGGTTCAACGTTGATTTGCAAATGTTGTATCAATGTTAGTTTTCAGACGTTGTTTCAACGGTGAACATAACAACGTTGATGAAACGTCATTTCCGCAACGTTGGTTCAACGTTGTATTTGCATCCGTTGAAATAACGTTAAAAGATACAATGTTGTTTCAACGTTGGTTTTCAAACGTTACATCAACGTTGCAATTTCAACGTTGATTAAGTGTTGGTAATTATTCCGTTCATCTAACGTTGCCAAAACAACGTTGAACCAACGTTGAAAAAACGTTTGTCGAATCAACGTAATTTTTACAACGTTGAACCAAGGTTGATTATAGGTTGTCGACCGACCGACCATAATTCAACCAAAATTCAACGTTGAAATAACGTCGCGTGCCCATTGGGTTATTCCTAGTAAAGCATATGGTTTCACAAATTTTGATTGACGCTTTTGTTTAACATGGCATTTCAAATTTGTAGAAGGGGCATTTGTAATCGTTGAGAAATTCTTGATTAATTTCTTGCAAATGGCAATTAAATTTAAAAAAATCGTGCGATTACTATAGAAATATACACACTATTTCAATGGGAATACCCTTCATAATGACTTTGATCTTCCTTTATAACAAAAGGAATTTGACAAATAACGTCAGCAGGTGCATTACACTATACAACGTGTTAGTCTGGTGTCATTAATATATCAGTAAAATAATTCTATGCTGAAACATTGAAACGGGAAAACTATTCCATGAGAAATCTTTTGGTCGTCTGTTTTCAAACTTCGTATGGAGGTGGATGCATGCTACATTATTCGTCACCATCATCAATCAAAGGAACTAGATCATGTGTTTCTTGGACTGAGTATACATTTTCACTTGCTTCCGTTAACGCCGTATAGTCTGGACCTGGATGTTGCGCCGTAATCGCACTTGATGTACTTTGAGGAGTAGTGGTTTGTTGTTGATTTTGATTCCCTAAAAACATGAATTTAGAATTTGTCCTTTCATACACTGGTTTCGCGTTTACATTGCTAGCACTTGGTTCCAGATTTTTAATGTAAACATCGTGCCTCATCATAAGTTTGTTTATAGTATTGCTTCATGGCTTTGAGGGAAATTTTACCAAATTTCATGAATAAGTAAGTTTATCCTAGATAATCATTTGGTTTGCTGAAATTTGATTAAAATTTTTGCATGGCTTGAAATTTCAGATTTTTTAAGAATTAGAGAAATAAAGTCTTCTTACTGTTGCTCTTGAGTCTAGCTGATGCATAAGCAGCTGTATTGATGCCGAACAGAAACGCAGGCAAAGCAGTTCCCAACAGAACATACACAAAAGTTCCACCTTTTATTTTGTCTTCTCTAGAAGTAAACTGCCATTATTAAAAGTCAAAAACGCATTTTTTGCAACAAGTTACTTAATTTGCTCGATTAAATCATGGAGGTATAAAACAGAAGGAGAACGAACTCTTATTTTTCTATTATTCAGATAATGACTATTCTATTCATTGCGGTATCACTTTGATGTCATCCGTGATGCGCTTTCGGCTGGTTGTCGGTGAAACGAATACTTTTTTAAAAATTAACGAAAATTTAAAAACCAAATATCCTCCATTATAACAACGGATCAACTTGCTGCACAGTGACAAGCAGATTATTAAACCTAAAGCTTCCTTGAGAAACAAATGAAAATCTATGTTTTTATACAGAGTTGAAGATATCGCGTAATTCATGTATAAGTTCCAATCTACATATCTTCTGACTTAAATGCACCTCGATAGTGCCGCGGTACGTGCAAAAGCTTAGGATTATTCTCTCTTCAAAAACTGAAGCTCGGCAAAACTGCTTGAGGGGATCACGAGATATATAGACCTAAAGTTGCAATGTTTTCGTTGCCTATTTGTGACGTTTTTGCATAATTCTCCCAATTCCTACAGATTATGCATGTTAAGAACTTTACCCTAACGATCTTTAATCACATTGGAGAATTGATATGAACGAAATTTTCACGCAAGAACGCCAAAATTATAAAAATTATGCAAGATGATAGCAATTATATGTTATTACACACTGAGGACTTAAACAATGCAGCGCATCACGGATAGTACAATAGCAGATTTTGAGTTCGTTCTCCTTCTGTTTTATACCTCCATGATTAAATGGAAGTGATTCAAGCAGTTTATCTAATAAATATTTTCATAACCAAGTATTTTGACGTTTAGCATCGATCTTTGTGTTTTGTATATTATGTTATAATATTATTAAAAAATGAAATTCAGTTCTTACATTAACAGATACACTATTACAGAACCCATTCCGAACGAGCCAAATGTTGTAATTATGTTCAACCACACGATGGCATTCAGCAAAATTGTATTATGCAAATAATATGAAATTGCAATAGTTAAACCTCCAGAAATAAAGTAACAGAACCCAATCATAAAGCTCCCGATAATGAATAATGTCAGAAGACGGTTTGCAGACACACGTGTGTAGATATCATTGACTGATAACGATCCAGAAACGATGAAAACCAAAGAGATGATGAATTGAAAGACACCTAAAACAAATTTTTAGAAAGTATCATTCAAATTGTTTAGGTCTGTTAATTTATCTTTCCAACTGGCATGAACATTTTCAAAAAGTTAAGATTGCTTCTAGTTTATAAAATATAAAAGTTTTATGAAAGGTTTTGCTTCTTTGCTGCATCCCAAGATACATTTATGATATATCATTATTGTTATTAATTATTATTTTTACTATTTATGCATGTTTACCCAGGATAGCCTCTTCAGTTCCTTAAGGTACTGTTATCAATAAGGGTCCTGTGAAGGAGGTCCGAGAGCATTTAAAGTCCCCATTTGGGCTACGGAAGCTGTAATGACAGAAACCGCTCAGCTAGACAACCACCTTAGACATCATTCCTACTCTCTTGTTGAGTGCTAAGCAGAGAGGAGTGATTCACACTGTTATAGTCGCTGGCATGACTCTGTCGGGAGATAGAACCCGCGACCTCCCGAACAGGAAGCGAGCACTCTACCATAAGGCTACCAGTCTAAGTTTAAATTTCATTGGAATTATTTGCCAGAAAGAAAATAGATTTAAAGCGATGAACTAAATCAGTTTGATTAGGGAGGATTTCCTAAAATTTCAGAAGTCTGTTAGGAAAATCATACCTAACGCTTGAGCCCGGATTCCTTTATAAGGTTCTATTAAATCATTTTCAGCACATCCAGGAGCTGATAAGCTAAAGAAAAATCAAGTACATCAGGGGTGAAATAGTCAAAATTTGTTATGGAGAGATTAGTCATTTAAAACAGAAATGAAAACCATAGAAGTAATCACGTCTATACTTTGGATTGAAACTAAATTTTATAAGGTTGTACTCCACTTGTCTTGACTGATCCTAAATAAATTGATGGACCGTGACATGTTGGAAGTTACAGTAAACTGACAGAGAAGTAATCGATTAGATATGCTTTAAAATCACTTATAACTAAAGTCAAGACTAATTCCACGAAATGATAAAAGAGACTTACCACAACAGTTTTACGCAAGGAACACTGTGAGGACTGTAAATACAGGTCATGATATATTTTTATAGTTGGAAATACAATATTTTTTAGGTTCTCATCAATGAGGAAGCGTAACTCCTTATAAAATCTATAATATCTAAGAACTATCTTGTATATATTTGTTTAAACACCGTCATAATGCTTTGTTGTCTATTTGCTATATATTCTATTATTTCAATAATTGCACTTCTTATTACTTATTGGATTTCTGCGAAAGCAAGAAATACATTAAAACCGGCTCTGTTTTTCTTCTTTTTCTTCTTTTTCTTACTGTCCAAACCTAGCGGTTTTTGTATATTTCGTGCGTATATTTACATAAAACCAAACGTGCATGCGTATTGAGCTTACATTTCTGTTCCACGAGGTCTCTTCCACGAGAACTTTCTAGCGAACGCTTGTAAGAGGCGGTAAGAAAGATATTTTGATTAAACTCTCTTCACTAACTCCACTATTCGAGACTTCTCTCTTTTGGTAGGCTTTCCTTAGTGCACATCTATCCTCCATTTGCTTTCTCGGAGGCTTATATTTAGGGGTATCGAAGTAAAAGTGAAGTCTTTGTGAGGTTTGTCAGCAAGCCCCGAGCTGACCTAGCAAACAAAAGCACTGAAACAAACTTGAGAAATACCAAACTAACAATTGAAATACCAAACTACCTATTGAAATACCAAACATATTGCAATATACCATATTGTATACCATATATATAATATACCGTATTATATTGTCAGTTTTAACTACTGCCTACGCCAGAAATAATACTTACCTAATATTCCTGTACTTTTGATTTGCTTTTATATCTTATATGATCATGATTACTGTTGACCAATGGCGTGCAGCATGTGGTATTTTTTATTGTAAAGTTCGTGCAGACATTGTGTATATAAACCACTTTGAAATATTACTGTTATTTATGCACAACTTTTGTATTTTTACGTTGCGACTGATTTACTTCATTGGAGTTATTATTGATCTAACCTTTCTGAAGAACATTCAACTTCTTGTTGATGGCGATGTTGAAAGTAATCCTGGCCCGACATATAACATAGTTAAATTAACCAAGGCATCTTTCCATCAAGGAAATCATATGTTTGGTGACAGTGCTGGTATGCAGTGTGCATGTAATGCTTTGTTGAGTTTGTGTTGGTCACAATTCAAACGAATGTCTTTCTGGAAAACAACGGACCTAGATTTTGTAATGATTAAGGGAAATGAATTATATCAACTTCTGAACTTGTCACGATACCTGTCAGTTGATGATTTACCTGCTCAAGCTTCTATTGAAAACATTAAGTACACTGTGAAATATGTGGAGAATGTTACTGCAGAAATTGTTGAAGGCCGACATGACTTTTTGAAATCTCACAAAGCCTATTCTGCTGAATCCAATGGCATTTTGTTTTTCGTTAACCAAATGACATTCAGTATAACTTGGGATACAAAATCATTCTATTTATTTGATTCACACAGTCGAAATGAATTGGGTATTAGTGTTGAAGATGGTACTGGCATTTTGTTAAAGTTTTCTAGCCTCTCACAACTTCAAAAATACATCAGTGCAGTACAATTACATGGCAGTGGACATGTGTTTTGTCAAATGCAGTATGTTTTGATAGATATGGAAGAAGCATTTCCTTCAGTTTCTAAAGGTAGTGCAGCAAAAAAAAGAAAACGTGATATAACAAAAAAACTTGAACCTGATAACCATGAACAGATGTTAAAACGTTGGCGAGATGAGCACTCAAGTCTCATTGGGTCAGAACGACATACTCACATGATTAAAAATTTAAAGGACAAATATGCTAACATTAAGAGTTCACCAGAAGGTAAGAAGCATCTCCAAAAATTACAGCAAAGGTACAGTGAAAATCTAGGAACATCTAAACATGCAGAGAAATTAAAAGCCATGCAAGATAGATATATGGAAAGTAAAGGGACTCCTGAATATGCTGAAAAATTGAAAGCCATGCGAGACAGTTATTTCAAAAGTAAAGGAACTACTAAACATGTTGAGAAATTAAAAGCCATGCGACATAAATATATTGATAGTAAAGGAACTGTAGAACATGCTGAGAAATTAAAAATCATGCATAATAAATATATGAAAAGAGTAGGAACTCATGAACATTTGGAAAGGTTGAGACAAAAAAGAGAAAAATATTCAATGATGAATCCTTCTACCTTGAAAGCTATGAACCGAGTTAAAGCATTTAAGGACATGATCATTCAAGGACCTTATTATATATGTGTTGTTTGCAATCGCTGTTTGTATAAACGATCTGTTGTATTATTCAATGAATGTAATTATGCAATTACTTCTAATAGTTTTGAATTTTCACTTGTCGAAAGCTTTGATGGTTGCCAATACATCTGTAAAACTTGTCATATGAAGTTAAAAAGAAAGAACATTCCAGTCCAAGCTTGAAGTTGATAATCTGCCATCTGATCTGTCTGACATCAACCGATTGGAAAAAGTTTTGATTGCAAAACGAATACTTTTCAAGAAAGTTGTCATTCTACCCAAAGGCAATTTTCCAAAAGTAAAAGGAGCCATTTGTAATGTACCAATTGAAGTTGAAGATGTCTGTAATATCTTACCAAGACCAGCAGATAGTAATGGTTTACTTTTGTTGAAGTTAAAAAGGAAGCTTATGTATCGTGGTCATGTCTACTTTGAACCTGTTCGACCAGAGTTAATTCTGAGATCTTTAAATTTTTTGAAAGAACACAACCCATTATATAAAAATGTTATGGACGACTTGAATGTTCTCTCTGAAGAATTGATTAGCTTCAAAAATGAAAATGAAATAATTGATACGAATTCAAGCAATTCACAGGGAGTAAATGAAGAGGATGATAATCCATTGGACATTGACAGAACTGCTACTAATGAAACATTCATGGCCTCCAAAGTACCTATTCATGTCAATGAAGACACTGTCACTATTGCACCAGGTGAAGGTGTTACTTCAATTCCAATTTATACAGATAAATTTTGTGAAGAGATGGCTTTTCACACCTGTTTCCTTTTGGCAGATTTGGATATGATACTGATCGGGAAATGAAAATATCACTTGTAAAGTATTTCAACCAAAGATTGTTGAATTACACTCAAAAATTTTCATCAGATGCTGATTACATATTCTTTGCTAATTATGTCCTTCAATCGACAAATTTACGTAGCAAGATAAATATTGCAAAGAAGAAATTATCAGGATGTAATTTAACAGCTGGCATGTTGAGTCAAAGTTTCAGTGAAACTGTTCGGACTTTCATTGCTAATGATGAAGCATTTAACTTCATGAATCAAATGAAAGGGACTCCAGCATATTGGAAAAGGTTTTTGCTTGAAGTGTTAGCTATGGTGAAACAACTCGGTGTTCCAACATTTTTCTTGACTTTATCGTGTGCAGATCTGAGATGGTTTGAGTTGCCTTCCATAATCTCAAAATTGTATAAACTGAATTTACAGGATCATGAAATTCAAAACATGACGTATCAAGAAAGATGTGACATATTGAATATGAATCCTGTTTTTCTGGCAAGGCATTTTCAGTATCGAGTGGAAGCATTTTTCAAGGAAATTGTCTTAGCTGGTCCGGTAGGAAAGATTGAATATTATGTAATAAGGGTTGAATTTCAAGTACGTGGAAGCCCACATGTTCATGTATTCATTTGGATGAAAGACCCACCCATTTTAACAGAAGCTACTAAGGATGATTACATTGAATTTGTTGATGGTATCGTAAGAGCTGACATGCCTGATCCCGAGTTAGAACCAGAATTGTTTGAGTTGGTAAAAGCATACCAAGTACACAATCACTCAAAAACCTGTCGCAAGTACAAAAATAGTACATGCAGATTCAATTTTGGTCATTTTTTTCAGAGCGTACTATAATTTCATGTCCACTTCCTATTGAGGTGAGCCCTGATGACGAAGAAACAATCTTAGAAAGTAGGAAAGCACTGTTAGATACAGTGAAAGGTTATATTGACGAATACCTATGCCCTAAGAAGCATAATGTTATTGATCCATTGAAAGATAATTATGAAGATCCTGGAACTATTTCAGAAATTTTGGATAAACTTGGCATAACCGAAGAAGAGTATTACACTGCACTTTCAATTTCTAAAAATGATGACTTTGAAATTCACCTTAAACGCCCACCAAATTCTTGTTTTGTCAACAACTATTTTGCGGAAGGTTTGACTGCATGGGAAGCAAATTTGGACATTCAGCCTGTTTTCAATCACTATAAAGCTATAACATACATGTGCAAATATCTTTCAAAGGCAGAAGATGATTGTTCCAGAGCAATGAAACAAGCGTTGGATGAGGCAAAGTCCAATAACTTGAACAAATTTGAACAAATGCTTACTATTGCAAAAGCATATTCATGTAAAAGAGAATGCTCTGTGCAAGAAGCTGTTTATCATGTAATGCCTGAATTGTGGTTACGTAAAACTTTTCCAAAAGTAATTTTTGCCAACAGCAATGTTCCAGAAAACAGATTTCGAATTTGCAGATCTGAAGAGGAGTTAAATAATCTTCCTGATGAAAGTACAGATATTTTCAAAACAAACATGTTAGACCGTTATCTTGACCGACCTGATAGTTCTTTCAAAAATGGAAAGTTTGCAACTCTGAATAACATGTGTTTTGCTGAGTTTTTGGCACATTATTATTTGGAATGTAAGCCCAATGACGACAACGAAAATGATAACCAGCCTGAAATTTTGAATGAAATGCTAATGGAAGAAAACCATCAGTCACCACACCCCCCTGTTGTACCATTGATGAACAGTAAATCTAAATTAAAATGCAGAAAAATCCGTGCTGTTGTAAGATATCACATTCCAAACAAGCACAAATATCCAGAGAGATATGCTTATCATTTGTTGTTTATGTACTATCCGTTTCGATCAGAGGCAGAACTGTTACACAATACATATGTTGAAAAGCTTGGTCAACCTGGTGTTTTGGACATAGTAAATGAAAATAAATCAAAGATTGAACCATACGATGCACTAGTAGATGATGCTTTCCAAAACTACAGAGCTGACCTTAATGTTAATTGTGATCCATTTGCACAACAAGAGAATGAGGCTGTCCAAGATATTTTGGATGCTAACAATGACATTTCGGATGAGGAAGATTTACAAGATACACCACGTGCAACATCGGGAATTATCCCTGAAAGGCAATATGTTTTAGACGATAATGTGTTGAATGGCAAAATCCGATCACTCAATATCAAACAGAGAGAAATTTTTGATATTGTGTTAACATGGTCACGACAACTTGTCAAGAGGAGAAATTGTAAGGAATTCAAAGATCTAAAGCCGTTGCATATTTTCTTAACAGGGCAAGGTGGTTGCGGAAAATCACATCTATTGAAAACTATATATCATGTTGTATCAAAGGTCCTACTTCGCAAAGCCACAGATCCATCAAAACCAAGAGTCTTATTGCTGGCACCTACAGGTGTAGCAGCTGTAAACATTGGAGGTACTACCATACATTCCGGCCTTGGTATTTATAGTAAAAATTATGCACCATTAAGCGACAAGATGAGGACATCCCTGCGTAATAAACTTTCTGAGGTGTCTGCTGTGATAATTGATGAAATATCCATGGTTTCCGATGAACTATTGAAAAATGTTCACATGCGGTTATGTGAGATATTTGGTGTAAGTATTCAGATTCCTTTTGCAGGTAAAACTGTCATTGCTACAGGAGACTTTTTTCAGCTACCACCAGTAATGGGAAGACCTGTTTATTCACCATATGGCTTTGTAGAGAATTTGTTAAAATTATGGGACACTTTTAAAATTGCTGAGTTAACAGAAGTGATGCGACAACAAGGAGATTCCGTGTTCATTGATTTGTTAAACAATGTACGTGTTGCCAATATAACAGCTGATGACGAAGATATTCTTAAAACACGATTTAGTAGTACTAATTCTCCCGAGTATCCAGCCAATGCCCTTCATCTATTTGCTGAAAATAAACCAGCTGTGGACTATAACGAGAAAAAATTAAGAGATTTAGAAAATTCAGAAGTTGTGATAAATGCAATCGATGACTTACCAAAAGATGTTCCTCACCGACTCATTAGTGATGCTCTCAATAGAAAACACACTGAAACCGGTGGTCTACCAACAAAACTTGTTTTAAAAATTGGGGCTAAAGTGATGCTTACATCGAACCTAGATATAGAGGACAAACTCATCAATGGCCAAATGGGCTTAGTATACAATTTTATGACGATTAGTAGTAAGATTACAAAAATTTATGTTAAATTCCTTGATGAAAATGCTGGCATTACGAAGATGGCATCTGACAGATATGCTGTGACCCATAAGTGCGTACCAATTGAACGTGCTGAGACTGATATTAATATCAACAAAAGAATTACCACATCACCCGTAATAAAAAGAACCCAGTTTCCCTTAGTTTTACCTTGGGCTACTAGTATTCATAAAGTGCAAAGTTTGAGTGTTCCTGAAGCTGTTATTAGTTTTGATCTACAAAAACAAAGACGATTTAATCCTGGCCAAATGTACGTTGCAATGATCCGAGTTACAAGTTTATCTGGCTTGTTTTTAACTGGAAAATTTGACAAAAAAGCCATAAAGGCCGACAAAAGAGCTTTCACGGAATATGAACGGATGCGAAAAGCTTGTCCATTGCCACGGTTAGAGACGCTTGAACCATTGTGTCCGAATTCTTTAAGCATCAGTATGCTGAATACACGTTCATTGTCATTGCATGCAAAAGATATTGCTTGTGTAACTGAATTGGCAGAGAGTGATGTTTTATGTCTTACTGAGACACAAATCTCACAACATGATGATTGTTCTGAGATATGTAAGCAGTTGGATTTTGAATTAACATTTTCTGTTGGAGATGATAAATACCAGAGCTTGGCAATTGGATTAAAAAATCATGACATTTATTCATGCTCAACTGAATCTGGCTTTTTATATGTTAACGTTTTTAAACACAGTTTTTGCAGTGATTTGGTCGGAATTGCGGTAATGTACAGGAAACATGGTGAACCATTGCAACTTTTTTACAATAGTTATCTAATTACATCCATTCTTTTGATATTGACATTCTGCTTGGTGATTTAAATATTGATTATTTTACATCTAGTGATACTCTTTCAGAAATTCTTAGCGGTTACGAGATGGTTGTATCTGAGCCGACTTATATTGATGGATCACTACTTGATCATGTTTATATCAAAAAGAGCTTCCTTGCAAATTTCAAGTTAGAGACAATGGTAAAGTGCATTTTTTTCTCAGATCATGATGCAATCAAGGTGAAAATTTCAATATAATTTTGTTTTGTTTTAAATTTTAATAAAATGATTAATGTTCAGCAATTTAATATTTTCTAGGCAATTTTTGTATAATTCATATTTGATGTATAATTATTTATCCAATTCATTGTAAGTTATTCAAATCATTTTCTACTAGTCTATTGCCTTGTTTTATTGATGCACAAATACTTGAGAAGGTAAAGCATATTGTCTAAGCAATGTTTGATTTGCATTCAAGGTTGTAATTTAATTAATTGAAGTCGTTTAGCCATATGAAATAGTGGACGAGGTTGCACATGACTATGGAAAGCTGTTGACAAGATCCTGTGGCTGTGTGTGTGGTGTGTGGTATGTGTAGGGTGTGGTATGTGTTTTATGTATGTGTCTACAGAAGGGACAGATACATGTTCTACTTGTGTATGAAGTCGAATGAAAGGCAGGTATAGCCTGTTTGATCTCATTAGGTCTCATTAAGTATTTATCTGTCTCTGTTGTTTTAGTTGTCTTTGTGGGTTGTTTAAAATATTTTTGTGCTTTTTAAATTGTAAAATTGATTTTTCTTGAAGTTTTTTGGTTATTTGCAGATGATTAAATTTGAAAGTATTTTTTGTGTTTTCAGATCTACTAAGATGGCAGTACCAAATCATGTTTAATGAAATCTTTCTTATAGTTTCCCATTTCTGTGATATCAATTGATTGGACTCATGCACCATCAGCTTAGATTTATATTAATGTAAATATTAATGTCTCAAAAATTTGTGTTTCAAGAGTTTAAGTTGGAAATCAATTGTAAATATCTGAATTTTAATTTTACACTAATATATTTTTTGAGAGGGTTGTCAGTGATTGTGTATGTGGTGGTCATAAAATGCTCCATTTTTCTCAAACAAAGGGTTCTTATGATGTGAGATCTTTCTACAAAACATGCGAATTTCAATTTCAGTTGATTTCGCAACTTTTGTTACTATTCCTATTTTCTGTAATTTCACAGTGTATAGCATTTTATGATCATATTGCGTTTGTATGTTAAACTAACGTGAGCCGATCATTATTTGTCATTTAATATACGTTCCAATGGCCCACACAGAAAAGAAATAATTTTGCACTGTTGAATGATGATCTTTTTGCGTTGGTTTAGATGTATGTTATGCCACAGGAGGTTACCAAACAAGATAGCAACGCAAGTAATCATCAGAGTTAAATATTCATAAAGATTTAAAATGCACTTCCAGAAAATCTACGTTTTGTCTTCAGTGTTTGTTAGTATTGTAAAAATTGTGAGTTAGTGATTGTGTCACCCTCTCTATTTTTTTATTGGACAATATAGGGAATTAATTTTGACTAATTTAATCAGTTTTAGTATTTATGCAAAAGAATTTGTAAATTATTGAATGTATTTGTAAGATAAAAGTTTTAAGTCTTCGTTCCAGCTGTAATCGGTGAAGTACAATTGCAAGAACTGATGTGAGTCCGCAAATGTTGACGAACTGTGTGAGAGAAAAATGTGACGTTTATTACCGAATGATATTTTTGAGCAAAGCTACCGTATTGTACTCGCATTCATGGTTCTATATGTTATTCGAAGGGGATTCCAGAAAAGATGCTAAAATGTATGTGAAAGATTAACTTTGATTGTTATTGTATATACTTTCAATATTTGTGACCGTCCAGGGGATTTTGATAACAAACGATAAAACGTTATATAGTTATAATAACGTTATTATTTTAAGTAATAACGTTACTTTATAACGTTATATCGTTATGCATAACGATATAACGTTATATCGTTGTTATAAAGTAACGTTACTGTAACGATAACGATAACGATACAACGTTACAACATAACGATAAAATGTTATACGGTTATGAAAACCTTTTCTTGTAGTTCTCACAAAAGTAATTATCATGAAATTTCAGATGTTTCAGCTTACAGCCACTTCCATATAAACTTAATAAAAATGAGGACACTGCCTCTCCATTTCCGAAATAAACAATGAATTCGTACTCCGGTAAATTTAATATACCATGGGTTGTTTTTCAGGAATTGCCTTACAGTTCTAACTCTCTTTGTGGTAGCTGTGAAGGTGTGTTTTGAATTTCAGGGAACGATGTATTATCTTTTATTTCCAATGCTTACAAACAAAACACAAATAGTCCAAGGATAACTATATATAAAACCAAAACGTGATTTCAGCCAAAGCATCAGAGAATTCAAATCGAATGTTTACATACATGAACAGAGTGTGTTCGAATGTTTTTAAAATGAAGATGCAATGCAATGCAAATAAAAGATCTTCCTAATGTTTTTCTCATGGGTAGAATAATGAAGCCAAATTTAAATATTTAAGAAATTTCCCATTAAGAGTGTGTATGCGGCCCTCCAAGATCTTTATTAATGCTATTGAAGTATAGGTCTTCAAAAGGTTTCACGAAGAAAATCTCTGCTGAAAACTTTCTCTAAGTGAAAATTAATCTTTTTGAAAATAAAATGTTTTCCCGAAGGGATTGCAATAGCAATTCTGTCGAACAACTTGAAATAGCATTATAGCGGACGGTTTCTATTAGTTGTAGTTTTTTAAATACATATTGTATCTTTTAACTGTAAATGAATGAGAACCAGGTAATCAGTTCATGCAAATAGGCGAAAAGAAATAGATGTTATGTTGAAAGTAAAACACAACTTGAGAAAATTTTGAAAATAGAAAAATGAGTTTTTATTGAACAGAATGAACGTTTTTGGGGTTTATACTGTGATCAATACACAAAAAAGAACCTCCTGCATTTACTATGGCATCCACATCCTAAGTTGTTACATCTTTTACAAGCGATATTTTTTGTCGTGATTTAAAATAAGAAAAATTATTATTCAAAGAACGAAAAACTCTCTCTTATTACTTATTAGATTATTTATTCTTTGAAACATAAACGGCATAGTTTTAAAGTGCGATTGCTGTTGTTGCCTGTCGTGTGCTTTATAATAAACAGGACACGAATTTATTTGTTGTTATAACTATAAAACGATAAAACGTTATAACGTTACTGATAGAAGAATATAACGTTACCAAAACGATATTATCGTTTCAGTGATAACGTTATAACGTTACTTGAGTATCGTATTAACGTTACATAAGAACGATAAATATCGTTATTTCTTTTGTTCTTTTTAACCATAAAACGTTATTTATATAACGTTTTATCGTTTGTTATCAAAATCCCCTGGACGGTCACATTTATTAACGGTATTGTTTCTCTCTTTTAGACGGCCGTCTTAACCTTTTTGGTTGTGTACGATAGTTAAAATGAAAATAAACAAAATTTAATGATGTTTGATATAACATGATGGAATTTTTCTGGGTGCACGAACTTGAATTTCAATCGTTGTTTTAAGAATGCGTACCAGATATATCCTCCGACACAGACAAACAGATAATCGACCGTGCTGTATATCATTTGTATGTCACAATGTATACTACTGTGTACAGCTCGTTTGTTCGTTACACACGTAACTTTGAAGACATTGATGAAGTGGTTCAAATTATGTATTAGTGGTTCAAATTATGTATTCAAGATAATGATTGCGAAGGCTGTTTCAACAATCGGGAAACCGGATTATTGTTTCCAAAATAAAGATCTGATTTAATGATGATATCTTTCGATATAAACCGTCAACTCGTTTTGTCTCTCGCTTTTGCAGTAAATAATGCTTTCAATCATGAACTCATTTAATTTATATTTGTATCAAAATTTATAAAAAATGACATCAAATTGTTACTTTTGTTTTGTTTTTGTTTTTTCGTATCCGCTGGTACATAATTTTCTTTTTTGTTCAAGTAATTTGAGGGGAAAATGTTCGAACCCAAAGAAATTAACTAAAATATGAACTTTTCAATATAACTGGACCAAAAGGGTCGGTGTTATATAAAACAACGGCGTTTGCATGAGATTGGGTGTGAACAAACATATTTCGCTTACACCCTCTCCCACTATCTCTGTCCGCCCTGAGTATATGATGGTAACCTGCCTATTCGTATCTTTGAAACAGACATGCCATTTTGAAAGTGAAGGAGGCAGATTTCATATGAGGTTTAGACGGCTATTCGCTGCTTTGTTGTGATGATGTTCACATGATATCAAGGCGGCCTGAGCATATACAGACCCTGCACATAAACTTAATGCTGGGCGAAATTAGGTGACAATAAACAACAAGAAAAGTGGGATTAAAAAGAACCGATAAATTAAAATAGTTTCACATTTCAAGGTTTACATTTCGTTTATAAGCTGATGTTGGTGAAAATAATTGAAAAGTTTGTCAAGGTTGGGAAACTGATCAAGGCTGCTGTTTTTGCATTTTTGTGCAAACCTTGCAGCAGAAATCCTTCTGCCCGTAAGGGCATCTTGTTTATATTCAATTTTATTCCATTTATTTATTTATTTATTTATTTATTTAGGAATGTTTACCCAGGATAGCCTCTTCAGTTCCTTAAGGTACTGTTATCAATGAGGGTCCTGCGAAGGAGGTCCTAGAGCATTTAAAGGCCCCATTTGGGCTACGGAAGCTGTAACGACAGTAACCGCTCAACTAGACAACCACCCTAGACATCATTCCTACTCTCTTACTGAGTGCTAAGCAGAGAGGATTGATTCACACTGTTATAGTCGCTGGCATGACTCGGTCGGGGATTGAACCCACGACCTCCCGAACAGGAAGCGAGCACTCTACCACAAGGCTACCAGTCGGTTTATAGTGGGATAAATAAGTGCTATTAAAATCTTTAAAACGAGGCCATAGTTGTTGACTTAGTCATAGTACTGTCTTTAAACAGAAATTCTGCAAAAGTTCATTAGAGATTTTATGGAGTCACGCTTCCTTATTGACGAGAATCTAAAAAAATGTCTTCTTGGCCAAATTTATCGAAAAGATTGAAGAAAAAGAAAAAGAAAAAGATTAAAAGATTAACAACAACGTTGCCCATAAATTATCTGAGTAAAAAGAATATTTTAACATTTACTTATTTCAATTCTCGATGAAAATACGAAACAATTATAAACTCAAGATCATTTTGGGACGTCGTAGGGACGTTTGAAATGGGACGTCGCAATTGGAATCCTTTTATGACGTTTTTGGGACGTCTTTATACGGATTGAATAACGACTTTCGAAACAATTATAAACTTAAGATCATTTTGCGACGTCGTTGGGACGTCTGAAACGAGACGTGGCAATTGGGATCCTGTTACGACCAGATAGCGACCTGACAAAAATTTTACAAATTTCATTCTGCAGTCAGTAAACGGTATACAGTGTGTCCTGAAAAAAAACGGAATCCTAGATTTAAAAAGCTGTAACTTTTGAAGTTTTTACTCGTTACATGCGATTTTTATATCATTTAAAAGATCTTTTTCTTAACTTTTCAGAAAAGATACATATATTTTGTGAAGTTTAATATTTAGAAAGTTATTCGGGTTTAAATGTTTTGATACGGTCATTAACTTCTTAAAGATCAATAAACTCAACACTTAACGATCAATTATCCTTTTGTTTTCAGTAAAATGGTGTCTTGAGTATGGCTGTGTTAAAATCTGTACGAAAATTTTTGAAAACTCACAAATATCTTAATGATTGTGTGAAATGTGCTTAAACGTAAAATTAATTCTTCAATGAAAACTTATTCCCCTTTATAACCAGAATAAAATATAAAATAACTCACTCATCATGCAGCTTACAGTGGAACAGAGAGTGTTTGTTGTGAAAAAATATCATGAAAGTAGAAGTTTTGTGACTGTACGAGCAGCTTTTCAACAGCAATTTCCTGGCGTTAATCCACCTTCGAATAGCACGATTTTTAGAAATGTAGAAAAATATAACACTGAAGGCACTAACAAAAATTTGAATAAAGAAAGGAGTGGTGGGAGGAGAACAGCGAGAAGCCAACAAAACATCCAAATAGTGAGACAGTTATTAGCTCAGCAGCCCAATGGCTTTTCCTGCCGACGCAACCCAACTGGCCTATCCAAAACAGCATTTAACGAAATTACCAGAAAAGATTTACGTTGGCATCCTTACAAGATACATGTTGTGCAAGAGCTGCAAAATGGTGACATGGCTAGAAGGTTGCGTTTCTGTAGATGGTTTTCTCACAATGCCCACAATCCACGTTTTTGGCCAACATTGTTATTGGAGACGAGGCTGCTTTTCACATGTGTGGCAGAGTAAACACGCAGAACGTTCTTTGTTATGCTCCCAAAGGCCAGCCTCCTCGTGATTTTAAGTTCGAGAAAAGTTCTTCCCGCCAAAAGCTGAATGTTTGGATTGGCCTACGTGGTAATGGAGAGATTATGGGACCCTTCTTTTTCAATAGAAATGTTAACGCACGAGCTTATAAAGAAATGTTGGAACAGTTTGCGTTTCCTGGAATAGCAAGAGCGTTTGGATTGTACGCCGGTCCTATTTTTCAAAACATCTGGTGGCTTCAGGACGGAGCCCCAGCCCATAGTTCACTCGAAATCCGTCGACTTCTAAGAACAAAGTTTCAAAACCGTTAAATGGCCGCCCAGATCTCCCGATCTGACTCCTTTGGACTTTCTTCTTTGGGGTTATCTCAAGCAGCAGGTCTTTCGTACCCCTCCTGCTAATTTGGTGGAATTACGAAGGAGGATAGTTGATGAAGTAAACGTACTAAGACAAAATCCTGCCATTATCAGGAGTTCTTTTAATGCCATGATGGGGCGAACTAACCATTGTATGCAAAGAAATGGCTTACATGTCGAATGTACCTAGCTTGAATTTTTTTTTGTTATTTTGTGTGAAAAAGTTGTTTTTAGCAAGGATTTCACGAAAAAATATTTTTGGCATGTAAATGTATTGTTACATTTTAGCATAGTCACAAGAGAGAAACGTATTGACGATTCGATCGTGTTTTGTATTGAACGGGTCATTAATCTGCATTCACGTATTTTCTACAAGTAAAAATCCATTCTAAAAAAGCGTATTCACAAACATAGCATTGTATCGTAATAAATAATTGGTTGTCCCGAAGGACATCCATAAATTATTCAGACAATTATATTTCTATTGTTAGCGTACGGCTTTTGTATTCATCTCTAGTGTTTATTGATGGTTTAATTCTTTTCATATAAAGAGCCTCGAGAGTCATTAACTTAAATCCATTAATGTTAGAGTCAATTATTTTCATATCATCGAAAGAGGGTTCAACGTTACACGAATTAAAATGCTTTTTAACGGGTTTTTCCTCCTGAATATGTTCCTTAAATCGCGTAATCATATGTCGACCTGTCTGTCCGACATAGCACGATTGACATCGTGAACACGTGATTTGGTAGACTACGTGACTTTTGAAACGTTTTTCAACAGGTGTTTTGAGTGAAGGAAGGATCGTTCGCACTTTTCATATTGTTGAGATCACTTTACACGGTGCATCTATTCGTTTAAGGGACCGTTCAAAATTATCAGTAACTTTTCCCCTATATTGAAGAAAGATCAATTTCTTCTCGTTCGTCTCGTCTTCTTCATTTTCCGTCTCTCTTTCTGGTGTTCGAATCTTGTCTAATGTCTTTTCAATGATAGGGTTATAGAACGAAGCAGGAAACTGGTTGTTTTCCTTCGTTGCGAATGATCTTCATATCGAGAAATGGAATTGTGCCGTCTTTTTCACGTTCAATGGTGAAGATTAGCTGTGAATGGTATTCATTTATTTCCGCAAGTTTTTCATCGATGTCACAGGACTTGATATCGCGAAGAATATCGTCCATGTACCTTGCATACAGCTTGGCATCTCCTTTGATTCTAGGATCGAACTTGCTTAGCCAACCATTAGCGAAATTGGGCGCTGGAGGACTTCCCATAGCCAAACCATCCTTCTGTCGATAAATACCATCGTGTGTCAACATCAAGACACGTATTTTCTAATTAATCTTTAAAGGAGAACTAACGTCAAAATTAATGTGCCTTTTTTTTCGATAGTTCGATAGTATTGTTAAAGAAGAACTCGTGTTCAAATTTTCAGCTTCATTGCACCATGTTTCGTCAAGTTATGACCAAATAAAGTTTTCTATCTTTTTGAAACTGTGACGTCACGTATGTCCAAGGTTAAGTTTGCGTTTGTGATCTAACATTTATGATCACGCTAGCAATAAATGAAATCGATTAACTTTTTCCTTTTCAATTGACTATTGAAATGTTTTTAAACATCAAAGAAAGAAAAAAAGTTAATGCAGCTACGTCGTAGGGAATACGCGGATGAATAAAGTATTTTTCGATTTGTAATTTAACTTTTTCTTTCACTTTTTAATAAGCTTCCAATTTTAAAGTTAATAAGACTGAAATGACGGTTTGTAAGGCATATGGATGCTCATATCACAGTGGAAGAGTAAGTGAGAAAAACTCGAAACGTTCATTGCATTGCTTTCCCAACCCAGAGAAAGAAAAAGAACGCGCTGAAAGATGGGTTCACAACACTGGAATAAAATTCAAGTTGACATCAACGAATTATAAAAAAACATATTTATGCGCTGAACATTTTCATCAAGATTGTTTTGAAGAGGATTTACAGGCAAAATATGCTGGTTATTCAACTAAAAAGACAACTCTAAAACCAGGAGCCATCCCCACATTATTTAAGCACAAAACGTTCAACACGATAAATATGAATGGAGAAACAACTTAGAGCAAAAGAACTTCATCATTGAAAAGAAATATTCAGAAGGAACATGATGAGGTACGTGCGTTAAATCTTTTACTAAACACCTGTTTATATCATATTTCAAATATACGTGAGCACTTTTATTGACCTGGTTGTTATGCCTCATTTTTCGTTGTTTTTATCATTTTTTTATTTGCTCCTTTTATTCGTTGTTTTATTCCTTTGTTTATGTTAATATTCATTGATTGATCCATCCATTTGTTTATTTAATTATCATTGTCTTTGGAATAATTGAATCTCACAGTTATTTGTTTGTTTGCTTGTTTGACCACTTTCCTCCCACCATCCCTTGCCAATATCAAAAGAATTAAAACACGATCACGTTTCACACTAGTCCTTCTAACATCGTGTGACCATGCATAATTACATGATCTCATGCTAACAGTCCTTATTATAGCCCAAATATTTTTAATTTGAAAATAAAAATTACATATGGAAAGACGAGAAAATCTTCTTTCTTTTAGTGTAAAAATCGCTTAATTTAACCCAAAATATCAAAAGATATCACTGATAAAAGTTAGGATTCCGTTTTTTTTCAGGACACACTGCAAATAGAGTAACACTAACATGCTTATACAGAATTTACATTCGTATCGAATTCTGATTATTGGTCGTGTGAGGGATGATTTTACGACGTTTTTGGGACGTCTCTGAGCAGATTCAATAACGATCTTCGAAACAATTATAAACTTTCAAAAGCAATCAGTCTGTATAGAATGATTTATTGTAAATGTCTGGGAACTTTCAACTTTTAAATCTTTAAGTTCTGCGTTAGCGGTCTACAAATGCGCCGACCCCTCACTGCTAAGCTTCCACCAAATACTTAAAGACAGTGAACTGTTATATGTCGAGCTGAGGGCTGCACTATGCTGTTGTCAGTAGTAATAGAGCAAGAAACAAACTGGTGACCAAATTTGGTGACAAATGTAGAAGTTAAGATGTTAAATGTGACTACTCGTTGTCTCGATTATAACCGCTATATGTCGCATTTCCTTTTTCCAAACCTTTTCTACGGCCCTTTCAGCATTTCAACCTTCTGTAGTAAGAACTTCCGTTATCTCGAACTCCAATCTCTGGAACTTTCTTTTTCTCAAACATCAAACAACAGAAAATTATAAACGTTTGATCAAAACAGACTTTTAAATGACTGAATTACTTTCATTTTGAATAGATGAGACGAGGAATGACTGCCAAGCGAAAATTTACCATATTTAGATGAAAAATGGATAGCTTTATGAGAACTCGGGGTTCTTGATTCTTGCATTCAAATACGGAGTACTAAAAAATAGATGCGTAAAAAGAAAGCCCAGCATTTTTCTGCTTTGCAACATTTGTCAAAACAAATTTGACCAGGGTTGTAAATTCAGCAAATTGAATGCTACAGTTTTAAATGGTTCGTAACAAAAATAAATCAGTGGTGTACCAGTAGACGGCAATTTTAACAGGGAAAAGTCAATGCGGTATTCAAAAGATTTTGATGTGTCTGACTTTCAAGCTTCAGGTGGGTGGTTGCAAAATGTAAAAAAAGGTACATATTTTGTTGTTTTTTTCCAATATCTTTTGCAGTCCAGTAAAAATTAACTGGCTGGGTATTTACATACCATCACACAATCCTCCATACTCACAGGTTTTGATGAAAAGCAGTAATTACAACTGTACTGGAACTCATTTACTCATTTACGGATTCCGTAGCCTAAACTTGGGGCTTTAAATGCTCTAGGACCTCCCTCACAGGACCCTCATTGATAACAGTACCTTAAGGAACTGAAGAGGCTATCTTGGGTAAACATTCGTAAAAAAAAAAGAAAAAAAAGTAGCACATGTCCTGAAGTTTTTGCTATTCTGTTTTACAGAGACTGTGTATTTATCTTTTCATTATCTTTTCATAAAAGAATTTCCTATAATACGAGTGACGAGCCATGATGGCAGAGGAATATTACTGTTGATCCAGCAACATTTATTATATCTCCATTTTCTCTATCCTGTCTGAACATTGAGAGTAATTGTATGTATCCTTATAACAATTGTTTTAAGTGGGAGGCAATGATCAAATTTGAGACATGACATGTATCGTATTGTCATATTTTTTCGTTCATAAACCTTCAAATAACAAAACTAAGAAAAAACATGCTATTTGCTTGCAATTAGCAGGAGAATTCCAATAAATAAAATTATCCAAATGATGTCCTACCAAAACTACATACACACATAATATATAATTGTTATTATTCATCATTATATTCTTTATTTTTACAGGTTAACCTCTTCAGTGTACACAAATTAACTGAAAAACCTAGGCTATTCGTTTCAGGATAAGGAAATAGTAGGTAACAAAATGTGGCAAGTAAAAAATACAAATCGGTGATGCTTTGTTATTATAAATAACTTAGGGTGCAGCTTTACAGATAACTACGGGGTAGGAAATAAATGCCAATGTTCCTTAATAATCACGATAAAAAAAAACAAATTCTCTTTACATCATTATTAATTTTGAAAACAGTTCAAATATTAGGAACTTAAGCAATTGACAATATCCAAGGAATGGGAAGGAACCCCTCGTGCTGGCAGTCTTTTATGCAGTTTATCAAACAATTCCAAACTATTTACAATTCATTTTTGAAAATTACTGGTGATAGGGTGGTGGTGGAGGTATCATTCCAACCGAATATTGCATCGGTTGGGGAAAGTTGAGGTCGCTGTTCTTTGAAATTGGCGCTGTAATTGGAGTTTGATGGAACTGCTGTGGAGGGTAACCATAAGATTGGATAGGTATTGGATATGTTTCCTGGTGTACGTATCCTTGATTTGTGGAGTTAGATACAACAATGTGCTGAGCTGGATACGATGAAAGGACTATTCCTGAAAAAACAGAATAGCACATTACTTACATTCATTACTAGCTATTCAAATTAAAAGTAACTGTTTACATTAATTTGTAAATTAAAACCTGTTAATAAATTGATGAAAGAGTAAATTTCCATAGGAATATACACATTTGCTTTCAATGAAAATGCTCTTTGTCGCAGTAATCTTTAGGATGATTTTACCCACTGAATTATATCACCCTAATGTGACTGTGAATATTAACCACTTCTGGTGATGTTAAATTTACTGTTGATTCAGAAGGTATAAGAAATTCACCTGATGTGCCTGCATTGCAACAACTTGTGGCTTGACAACAATAGATAGACGCCACTAGTGCTACGAAGAATTCTGTGATCATCAGAAGCAAAAGGATGGAATATATGGCTTTTCCTGCAGTAGCATGATCATGGCATTGCTTGTCGTCATAGCGATAATAGCGATAATAGAAGTAGTAATAGTTGTAAAGGCTGTTGGACTTGCAGTTATTGTAAAATCTGTAAACGAAAAAGTTCAATGTTTGATTACATAGATGAAAGCAATAGTTAGAAGGCAAATCAATGGTAGTACGTTTTGCAGTGCAGCGATGGTGTAGTGATTAGTACCTTTGAGTGCGACCGCTGCGACCCGTGTTCGAGTCCAGTTCATGTGGTATCTCAAGACTCCACTCCGATGCGCTTTAAAAGCAGCATGTCAGCCCATTAGGAGCCATCGGCTGACTGCACGCTGGCCTTCGGGCAAGTTACAGCAATGCTATACGTATCTCTGGCGGTAAGTCAAATAATAGATAGGCGGAAGAACCAACCTCTACGGATGGAAGTCCAAGGACTCAAAACTCCCGTTACTTACTTATTTTTGACAGCTCATTTTTCCGAGGAGACTTCCTTTCCTTCCCTCAAACACCCTCAATATTTAAATATATTAATGCACTTTTGAAAGAAATATCAATACAAAAACAAAACTTGCAGCCGGTTACGACAGTAGGTCAGCAACTTTTGCAGGCATTTTTGTTAATCTTATGACACGATCTTCTTCTATGCACTTGAATAATACTGTCCAGAAATAATTTCAAAAATCATAGACGGCGACAAAACCTTATTCCAATGGTTTGCTGGCTAAAGCAACAACAAAAACACACACTTGATAATGTAAGCTTGCACTTGCGAAAAACTTCGTATGTTTTAAAAATATAAATAAAGTTTTTATCAAAATTGATATTCACTGGATGTTACTTTCTAAAATATAATATCTTTTAGGAATAATGTTATAAAAAGATGAAACAAAAAAGAAATTGTTTAAATACGGCTTTAGTGTGGTAATTAATTTAAATTACATTGTTAAAAGTGGAATTATTTTGCAGATGTTGAGAGTGTAAATCATTTAGTGTCTACTAACACTCACCCAATACCAACGCAAAAGAAGATACCATCAATGAAGGTAACAAATGTTGTAATGATACACAAGGCCATATGGAATCCGTTCAAGCAGGCACTTTGTGGTCTTCCAGATGACAAAACACCAATGATGCCTGTTACCAAAATCCATGCACCACCCCAAATTCCTGCACCGCTTGTGGTTACCCAGTACCTACTACTGAAGCCTGCAGTAGAACCAATACCAAACCCAATTGTCAGAATGGCAATAACGATATGTGTGATACCTTTGATAAAAAAAGCAGTTGAACTATCGTACAATCGTATAAAGGAAATGATTTGGGAACATATATATACATATATTTTCTTCACTCTGAAAAACTTTTCAAAATTTTGATTTCATTTTTTTATCATTGTATGTATTTTTCAGTAACAAACTTAAAATTTTTGCAATCTTCCCTTCTGGAAAGCAAGTCACCTTCAAAATGAAGATGGTCCTTGTGTATATTTCTTTAGGAAGCATTTAGGAACATTTAGCATTTGCTAAATAAGCTTTCAATTATCTTCAGATACAGCAATGAAATCACAATATTTACCACCAATGGCTATGTGAAGAAATAAAACAAATATAATTTTGAGATAGCATTACCTAGGTTTCTGATCACCTTAACATTCATTCTTGAGTATTGTTGCGTACCAAGAACAACCGGTGCTGGATAGACGGTTTGTTGGGTGACAACTGTGTTCGATGAAGGGATTGTTGCAATGTTGGTCTGCATTATTGAATTTGATTATATGCTTAACTCAATCCTTGCTTGAAAAATTTTATAGTTACTAAAAGAAACGACTTTTGTATTTTAAAAACCTCTACGTTGAAAAACTTCTAAGTTGAAAATGAAGGAAGAATATTTTAATTGGAATACACAGGCGTAGCAAGAGCTCAGTCAAAATGTTCTGGAGGAGAGCTAAGCAATTTAAAATATAAAAGAAAAACGTACAAGTAACGTAAACGTGACTGGAGTCTGCAAAGGAACATCAAAGCATTGGACTCTTCCACGTTCTATGACTGAGATCCACGTGCGCATTTGGAGTAACACAAATCATGAACAAATTGCAATTTCAGAACTATAAACTGCAGAACAACTACGACTCACTAAACCTCGTCCAATAACATTGTAAGTAATTAAGTAAGTAACTGGAAGTTTATAGTCCTTGGGCATCCATCCGTAATGGTCGGCTATTCTGCCCGCCGACTTGCAAGTAGTAGTTGACTTACCGCCAGAGAAAACGCTACAGTGAGGCTTTAGGACTTAGGATGCTTAAACGTGCTTGTTAACTTCTAATTCGTCAACACACATAAAACAAGTCCTTTTTATGATTTATGATTAAAATTTATGAGAACACGATCCTGAGATTTTGCCCTTAAGATGCAAATAGACAAAGAAGAAATGCCGAAAATGAAACAGTTAGTCTCAGGTTGGATATGGACAAAATTTTTTGGAAACTGAAATTTTTCATATAAACTCATGTTACCTGCATGGAGAATACTAAGGAAAGCGAGATCTCGTTTGTTGCCCTTTCTATCGTTTCATGTAAACCACAAACCTAAGTCTCATGAAGTTACATAGGATCCGTAAAATATAAAAGCTACCATGAAATTTTTTGTATAAATTCTCACTGTAGCGTCTGCCTTAAGCTTTTTCTTCTCTTAGTTTTGTTTGTTCATAGAAACCAATCTCTAATTCATTATAGGTTAAAACAACAAAATATTTACACGTGGTTTCAATTTGCAAACAGAAGCATGTGAGACAAATTGTTGTGATTACTCTGAAATTGTTGCGTGAGTGAGAAATGGAGTAAGATCAACAGCTTCAGAATGATATACGAAAAACTCTTAAACCAAAGGTGATGTCAAATTTCCACGACAAGTTTTCAGTATTCACATATTCACAAATTTTGACAATATAAACCCGTTGTATCAGCAGAGAGATTCGTTCAACACAAATTGCGAATTCTTGTAAAATGTTTCCATAAGAAGTCCAAGATAAAAATTTAAAACACCAGCAATGTTATCCAGATTTTTATTTGCATCTTTATATTTAACATTTACTTCCGATATAAAAAATCTGTATTTTTCTTCTGTTCAAAATCTTATCGATCTTATCTAAATGTTTAATGTTATTGAAAAAAAATTTTTTTTCTCGTTATATATATATGCTTTTTTATTATATGAGAATTTAAAATTAAAAGAAGTTTCTGATTTCTCAAAGTCTTCTAATTCTTACTTATTATAATCGTTTGTGAAAACTTGGAATAGCATAATGAATAATAACTTTAAGGCTTGTTTACACTAGGTGAAATTGTCAAAATGGAACTCGCTTATAGATGAGTTTCCAAATAATGATGATAAATGATGATAATGAAATTAAGTCAATTTCTTTCTTTCCAATGTTTCTGATATATTATCAATTACAAGCTAAGGCCTTGTTTAAACTAAACTGTAATTAAAGCAAACGTTTCAAAAACGTCTTCGAGTGCTAACAATTAATAATAAGGGGCCTCCTAAGAACAAAAAAAAGGACAAAACCTTGAAGTGTATAGAGAGCGTATGACTACCTGGTAAAATACTTATTTAGAATTTCCGTTATAACATACAACATTCATCAAGCAAAGAATAGTAGTGTTAATAAAAACAATATAAATAATATTTATAAACACTACTACCACGATTAAAGAATATAATTTCTGATATGCTCATAATCTCCCTGGAAAACCACTTCTTACAAAGCATACAGTCGACTATCAAAAACACGAACCCTCAAGGGACCAAGGAAAGTACTTTCAGTTATCGAGAATTCGGCTTTCAAAGAGTTGAAGCTAATTGGTAGAAATTACACTGATAGACCTTTCTTGAAATTCTGTTAATACCTTGCTATCGTGTCTATATATTCTATTGCTTCACTTATTACATTCCTTATCAACTTCGTACCCAGGCCATCCGTATATAAAAAAGGCAAGAAATCAAGGAGTTCGAGTTTTCCCGTGTTTCTGTTTAAACACTGTGGCCAAGTTGTCGCGTCTAGCCTCGCTTTTAATATTCAAGCTGCGTCTTGATTATTGCACTAGGAATTGGGAATAATAGAGTTCATTCTTAAAGGTCTTTTTACAAAATTACTTGTTTTATGTCGTACGGACAAATCGATACTTAGGGCTATATAAAAAACAGCACGTTTATGATATGAATATCAAGCAAACGTTTTTCGAAAGTATACTAGAATAGAATTTACAAAATTCCAAAACATGATTTCTACAAGGATGATAGTCAAAAATATTGAAACAAACAGTTATCGCGTCGGATGGACAAAATGCTAGCACTTTTGTAACAGACCCTTAAGTTATAAAGTAATGTGGGACGAGGTTACATATGAAATTCGACCAGAATGCCGTGTACAAACAGAAATTCAGGAAAGGTTTATTCGAGAAAGGTTTATAGTTATGTCAAGGGAACGTTAAAAGAAGTTTGAGGAGTTCGAAAAATTACCTATTTGAACTTTTTGAGAGTTCACTGTATATATGTACGATGTATAAACAGCGATATATTAAAGACATTTGAAAGAATTGGTTTTTCTACAAAAGATCAACTAACAAACCTGTAATTAGCTTCGAGATGTTTTTCATGTAGTGCTTAGTCGCTTTTATAAAATTTTAGATATTGTACATCGAGGAAAAACATCAATTAGTAGATGATGAGTTTGTTCCAATTGATCTTTGTATTCCTGCGTAAGCAAGGAATACTTTGAAACCGTTCGTGTTTTTTTTTCTTGTATTCCTGCGTAAGCAAGGAATACTTTGAAACCGTTCGTGTTTTTTTTGTTTTTTTTTTTTTCTTTTTTTTTCACTGTCCAAACCTAGACCAATTTTTGTCGATGGGAAATAGCCACTCAAATCATTAATGTTCCCAACTTACATTCTTTTTATGATTTAACAGTCTAAACTCACACTATATTCATTGTATACAAGTACTTTGCTTGAAAAGACTCTAAAAGTGTAAAATATAAGCTCTAGTGAAAGGAATAATTAACATAGGCTAAATCGCAGATGCCAAGGTAGAAATGTTGTTTCATGTGAGTCTTATGCAACGTTCTTACGTTTTCCGTAGTTGTTTTAAAAATGGAAGCGAAGAAGCATGCGTAGATCTGTGAAAGTTTCTTTGTTGAATATATGGATATAGAAGAGGTTATACGGCTGTCAAACTTAAAAGAATCAAGAACATTTATGATCCAAACTGATAATCTACGTGAAACTAATACTCTTAGTAGTTATTCGTGATAAATAAGCAGTTCTTGATGCTTCAAAACAGATTTGAACGACTACCCAATAGAGTATGTTTATATCGATTTAATGCGTAAGGTTTCTATTAGTCTTTCTAACTATAATACAATTTTTTAATTCATGTTCCTAGATAAGCTACCTTGTTTTTATAAAGCTCTGGAATCATTAAGCACAGCTCATCTTCCTCATCAACTTCTACCTATTTTATTTATCATTTGATGACCACTTTTTTAATTGACTAGTCGAATTTAAAATATTGTGTGATTCTAAAATTTGTATACTATCAAGCTGACGATAAAAAGGAAACACAGATATTTTTATTATTTCGCATGGCCAAGTAAAAGTTTTTATTATGAAGTTCAGGTACAAACAACATAAAGATTTTCATACTGTATAGTTTTAAAAGGAGTATTTTGAAACGTCCACGGAAGAGTGTTCTCTAATGGATTTTTAAACTGACGGTGTTCCTTTTTAAGCTTGATCTCCGGCAAAATTTTTCAAAGTCTCTTAACTTTTATGATGCTCTCGGGAATGTAATTAAATGAATTCGAAGTTATTACTATTTACGCCACAGATCTTCCATTCAAAGCTTAATGTGACAAAGT
Source organism: Turritopsis dohrnii (assembly GCA_027922465.2). NCBI lineage: Eukaryota > Metazoa > Cnidaria > Hydrozoa > Anthoathecata > Oceaniidae > Turritopsis > Turritopsis dohrnii. Next base: position 116,451 of record BQMF02000021.1, read on the forward strand.
TTTCATTACTTAATTACTTTTTGAAGATGCTTTAGGGAATATAACTATGAATAAAAAACTTTTTGAAAAAATCTCTAAATGATGCAAAACAGTGCAGTTTATATGAAATAACAAATATTACTTCTTTCACAGCTACAAGATAAACTGTAAAACACAAAGAACATCATACCACATTATGCATATTGTTTTAAACCGTGAACAAACATTCACCTTTTAAAGCACAGATTATTCTTAACGCGACAATCTTTTAATTAGATAATTGCTTCTTGATGATGCTTTAGGGAATGCAACTTCGAATGGAAATCTTTTTAAAAAAATCTCTAAATTGATGCAAGACTGAAGTTTTATATGAAACAACAAAGTTTAATAGTTATCGTAGCTAAAAGGTAAAATGTAAAATACTGAAAACATCATTCCGCATTATGCATATGGTTTTAAAGCGTGAACTAACACTCATTTCTTTCTGAAAAGGCTCCAGAAATTCTTACAGTCATCCGCAGGAATACTTCTGCCCGGTAGGGCATCTTGTTTTGTTTTTTTTTTCTTTTTTTTTCACTGTCCAAACCTAGACCAATTTTTGTCGATGGGAAATAGCCACTCAAATCATTAATGTTCGATTTAAAAAAATGCGTAAGGTTTCTATTAGTCTTTTTCTAAATATAATACAATTTTCTATTTCATGTTCCTAGGTAAGCTATCCTGTTCACGACTGTTTACTTGTGCGGCGAGAGCGAATCTTATTGTGAGCATGCGCAGTAGAAACAAGAGTCGAGACGGAGAAGAAACAAGCAAATGGCGGTTGCACAAATTTTACTTGTGTTTACCTTTTGAGGTTATTCAATAGGTAATCTAAAATAATTAATCCAGTTTCATATTGGAAATGATTACCTGATGATGGAACTTATTATTTGTAAATCTATTTTGAAGAAAAATCGAGGAAAAATATAAAATTTCGCCAACAAACATTGTGTGTTTGACATGTAAATTTTACTGAATTTCTACCTACATAATCACAGACAAAATGAATTTTCTTTGAATTGCTACTATATGTATGTGATTCTTCTATCTTTTATCTAATATTTTTTTAAGATGTCTTGGTTGTACCAGTTTTTTTACTCGATTTCCAGAGCTACATTGTGGCCCACCGACTCAAAGCCAGATCACAAACATGTGTTGTTACTGTCATCCGACCGACCTATTTTGTGCCAACTTTTTTTGTAATACTTGTCGGTGGCCATGAAAGTTTTGAACATTGAGTCAAAAACTCTGCTTCTACAAAAATTTGTTCACTGTAATAGTATCCTCCTCTAAAAAGGGTATGAAAGTTATATGGTGCTTTCTGTGTTGAATACAGGCAGACAATGGATTTAGCTCTACGTTATTTTTGTATTTTTAACAAACTGACCCTACGTTTAAATTTGAAATTAATACCACATAATTTGTGATACCTGTCTTGATGGACTTGATTTTCACATTACTAAAATTGAGCAATCTTTTTTCATGGGTGGCTAATTGAAAATATAAACCCTTTGTGTTGCCAAAAATATGAATGATCATAAAAACCTTCATGTATTGCATGCAAGTCCTTCAACAAACAACTTTCTGCTATCTACTCTTGAGTTTCGAATAATTGGGGTGGGATGATTGAATTCGGAGAAAAATTCCACCCAAAAACAAGCAGTTCCATTTATTTAAATTTTAAAAGTTTTTCAACAACCCCAGCCAAAGATAATTTAGACATATTAAATTGTTAAGCATAATTTCTGATAAAACTGAAAAATTTTCAATGATGGAGTTATGATGAAAGGTTTTCTCTGCTTTCTTCAGCACATAGCTTGATTTAGGGACAATTTTCTTTAATATCTGCGAGGGAAGCATACATAATTGCGAAATAGCTTGTATCTATATTTAGAATCGAATGCACATGAAACATAGTTTCAATAATATAGATAGAAATTAACACACTGACTTTTTCCACCCACCCCATTTTATTTTGAGCAAAAATTCCATCCATCCTGTTTTTATTCCACCCACCCTGTTTATCAATCACAACAAAATTTCCCACCCACGCTGATTATTCGAAACTTGAGATTACATTTTGTATACACAGACTTTGGTAGTGAAGCGACATTCAGCTAACTACTATATAACTTGTTCTAAATTCATATATAATTGCTTTATATTCATACCAACACCAATTAAGCTAAATGTATGAGAAAATCTGTGCACAAGTATGCTTTAGGTACTACTTTAACTGCTTTTTCTTACATCTCATTTGGAATTTTAGTCTAAATAACCAGATTTTAGTTTTCTCTAAAACATAGTGTATTTCATTGTATATTTTATTGTAATAAATATATATAGTTACTTAATTTAAGATTTCTTATTTAAATTATTTCCCTTTTCCTAACTACGCATCATTACCCTTACTCTGGGTTCTTTGTTTTTTTTGTTTTTTTTTGTCCTGCTAATCCTTCTAATCCAAATTCTCAGTGCTTCCTTTCCTGGCCGTTTTTTTAGCTTTTTAGATTTTAGTTCATAGTGTGTATTTGAATAAAATTATTTTATATGCACCTAATTTTTGCACTTATATGAGACTCAAAAAATCGATTCAAAAAAATAAGAAAAGCGATCCAAAAGAATCGGAAAAGCGATTTATTAGAATCAAAAAAGCTATTCATTAGAATCGGAAAAGCGATTTTTTAAATCGAACTTTAGCTTCAAATAATCGTAAAATCGATTTAATGTAATCTAATCAATTTTATGAAATCAGAATTTTGATTTCATAAAGATTTTTTTATCAGAATCGATGATAATTATTTTTTAAATTACAAGATTAAATGATTCGTAAACAAGAACCAAATGGTGGAAAACAGTATTATAAAACTGGCGCAATTTGAATAGATACAAAAACACCATCCATCTGGAAATAGATTTTTAAGACTAAAGGCTGTTTTCCACTTTCGTAAAATTTAATTGGGAAAGAAAAAAATGAATACTAGAGAAAGAATGTGATTGGATCTTTTGCTAATGTAAAGATAACTTAATTAATAACCAGAATTTATAACAAAAGATAATTCTGAGATATAAAGAGATATACTAATATAATGAGCTGCAAAACATATTTTAAAGACAAATGTGCATCAAAGAAACAAATTATTTTTCGAAAAAAAAATGAAAATGAAAACTAAAAGTCGTTGATATCGCCGTATTAAGATTATTTGTTTACAACGTAGATTCCATATTTCTATATGTGACCCTCCACAAGGGATTTTGATAATAAACAATGTAAATAAAATAAAGTAACGGTATTTCGTTTGAAAATGAAAAGTAGGATTCACTTAATTACTATGTTTCGTTTCATTCAACGTCTATGTATGTTTATATTTTATTACTGTAAATCATGCTTTATTCTTAACTATTTCTTTTAGAGGTTTTGTGTCACAAAGGGTAAATACTTGATTAGGTAGTTTTTGATTTAGTTCTCTCGGTCATTTTAATAATGACGAAGATGATTAATAATAGACCTTAGCACTTTCACTTACTTTGATACAGATTTTGATTATTTTTCAGTTTATAAATGGTATTAACATGCATATATATCCAGATATAATATTTAAAATGTCATCTATATCCATTATTTGAGCCAGTGAAACTATTCAATGATCAGAAACATCCCCCAAAATCGAAATCAACAAAATATAATATTCAGTTCCTTGAGAGATTTTGTGCTCAATATCCAGTTTCATTACGCTTTCAAAAAAACTGGTACAAGGTTGAAATTTTTTGTATGTTAAAATTTACTCTTTCGGCTTTTAGAAAAACCAAACACCAAAGCCAGGAAAATTCATTATCACATGAAAATCCTTAATACAAATTTGACGGTAAAATCAGTCAAAATTTGCTATACTTGTTTGAAGTGCGAAACAGCATCACAAACATCAACTTCTGTAGATGTAACCTGATGAAAGCTGAGCTTCGACCTTCCCAGAATATTTTTTGCTACTTCCATTTACTTCATGCTTATTTATTTATTGATTTTTGGCATTTGAAAAAGCGCCTTTTCTTCATTTTTGCTGGGCGTCGAAAAAAACTTTCCGCCATCATGAAAACTCGCGAATTTTGAACTATCGAACTGCGCATGCTCACAATAAACGCCGCTTAGGAAACAGACGTGTGTTTTTATAAAGCTCTGGAATCTTGAAGCACAGCTCATCTTCCTCATCAGCTTATACCCATTTTATTAATCAATAGATGACCACTTTTTTTATTGACTAGTCGAATTTAAAATATTGTATGATTCTAAAATTTGTATACTATCAAGCTGACGATAAAAAGGAAACACAGATATTTTTATTATTTCGCTAGGCCAAGTAAAAGTTTTTATTATGAAATTCAGGTACAAACAACATAAAGATTTTCATACTGTATAGTTTTAAAAGGAGTATTTTGAAACGTCCACGGAAAAGTGTTCTCTAATGGATTTTTAAACTGACGGTGTTCCTTTTTAAGCTTGATCTCCGGCAAAATTTTTCAAAGTCTCTTAACTTTTATGATGCTCTCGGGAATGTAATTAAATGAATTCGAAGTTATTACTATTTACGCCACAGATTTTCCATTCAAAACTTAATGTGACAAAGTTTTCATTACTTAATTACTTTTTGAAGATGCTTTAGGGAATATAACTATGAATAGAAAACTTTTTGAAAAAATCTCTAAATGATGCAAAACAGTGCAGTTTATATGAAATAACAAATATTACTTCTTTCACAGCTACAAGATAAACTGTAAAACACAAAGAACATCATACCATATCATGCATATTGTTTTAAACCGTGAACAAACATTCACCTTTTAAAGCACAGATTATTCTTAACGCGATAATCTTTTAATTAGTTAATTGCTTCTTGAAGATGCTTTAGGGAGTGCAACTTCGAATGGAAATCTTTTTAAAAAATCTCTAAATTGATGCAAGACTGAAGTTTTATATGAAACAACAAAGTTTAATAGTTATCGTAGCTAAAAGGTAGAATGTAAAATACTGCAAACATAATTCTGCATTATGCATATCGTTTTAAAGCGTGAACTAACATTCATTTCTTTCTGAAAAGGCTCCAGAAAGTCTTCCTGTCATCCGCAGGAATACTTCTGCCCGGTAGGGCATCTTGTTGTATTCCTGCGTAAGCAAGGAATACTTTGAAACCGTTCGTGTTTTTTTTTGTATTCCTGCGTAAGCAAGGAATACTTTGAAACCGTTCGTGTTTTTTTTGTTTTTTTTTTTTTTCACTGTCCAAACCTAGACCAATTTTTGTTGATGGGAAATAGCCACTCAAATCATTAATGTTCCCAACTTAAATTCTTTTTATGATTTAACAGTCTAAACTCACACTATATTCATTGTATACAAGTACTTTGCTTGAAAGGACTCTAAAAGTGTAAAATATAAGCTCTAGTGAAAGGAATAATTAACATATGGCTAAATCGCAGATGCCAGGTAGAAATGTTGTTTCATGTGAGTCTTATGCAACGTTCTTACGTTTTCCGTAGTTGTTTTTAAAATGGAAGCGAAGAAGCATGCGTAGATCTGAGAAAATTTCTTGGTTGAATATATGGATATAGAAGAGGTTGTAGTACGGCTGTAAAACTTAAAAGAATCAAGAACATTTATGATCCAAGCTGATAATCTACGTGAAACTAATATTCTTAGTAGTCATTCTTGACAAATAAGCAGTTCTTGATGCTTCAAAACAGATATGAACGACTACCAATAGGGTATGTTTATATCGATTTAATGCGTAAGGTTTCTATTAGTCTTTCTAAATGTAATACAATTTTTTAATTCATGTCCCTAGATAAGCTACCCTGTTTTTATAAAGCTCTGCAATCTTGAAGCACAGCTTATCTTCCTCATCAGCTTATACCCATTTTATTAATCAATAGACGACCACTTTTTTAATTGACTAGTCGAATTTAAAATATTGTATGATTCTAAAATTTGTATACTATCAAGCTGACGATAAAAAGGAAACACAGATATTTTTATTATTTCGCAAGGCCAAGTAAAAGTTTTTATTATGAAGTTCAGGTACAAACAACATAAAGATTTTCATACTGTATAGTTTTAAAAGTAGTATTTTGAAACGTCCACGGAAGAGTGTTTTCTAATGGATTTTTAAACTGACGGTGTTCCTTTTTAAGCTTGATCTCCGGCAAAATTTTTCAAAGTCTCTTAACGTTTATGATGCTCTCGGGAATGTAATTAAATGAATTAGAAGTTATTACTATTTACGCCACAGATTTTCCATTCAAAACTTAATGTGACAAAGTTTTCATTACTTAAATACTTTTTGAAGATGCTTTAGGGAATATAACTATGAATAAAAAAGTTTTTGAAAAAATCTCTAAATGATGAAAACAGTGCAGTTTCTAGAAATAACAAATATTACTTCTTTCACATTCACCTTTTAAAGCACAGATTATTCTTAACACGATAATCTTTTAATTAGTTAATTGCTTCTTGAAGATATATTAGGGAGTACAACTTCGAATGGAAATCTTTTTAAAAAAATCTCGAAATTGATGCAAGACTGAAATTTTATATGAAACAACAGAGTTTAATAGTTATCGTAGCTAAAAGGTACTAACACTCAATTCTTTCTGAAAAGGCTCCAGAAAGTCTTACAATCATCCGCAGGAATACTTCTGCCCGGTAGGGCATCTTGTTGTTTTTTTTTTTGTTTTTTTTTTTCACTGTCCAAACCTAGACCAATTTTTGTCGATGGGAAATAGCCACTCAAATCATTAATGTTCCCAACTTACATTCTTTTTATGATTTAACAGTCTAAACTCACACTATATTCATTGTATACAAGTACTTTGCTTGAAAAGACTCTAAAAGTGTAAAATATAAGCTCTAGTGAAAGGAATAATTAACATATGGCTAAATCGCAGATGCCAAGGTAGAAATGTTGTTTCATGTGAGTCTTATGCAACGTTCTTACGTTTTCCGTAGTTGTTTTAAAAATGGAAGTGAAGAAGCATGCGTAGATCTGTGAAAGTTTCTTTGTTGAATATATGAATATAAAAGAGGTTGAAGTACGGCTGTAAAACTTAAAAGAATCAAGAACATTTATGATCCTAACTGATAATCTACGTGAAACTAATTCTCTTAGTAGTTATTCGTGATAAATAAGCAGTTTTTGATGCTTCAAATCAGATATGAACGACTACAAAAACGGTACGCTTACATCGATTTTAAAAAATGTGTAAGGTTTCTATCAGTCCTTTTCTAAATATAATACAATTTTCTATTTCATGTTCCTAGGTAAGCTATCCTGTTTTTATAAAGCTCTGGAATCTTGAAGCACAGCTCATCTTCCTCATCAGCTTATACCCATTTTATTAATCAATAGATGACCACTTTTTTAATTGACTAGTCGAATTTAAAATATTGTATGATTCTAAAATTTGTATACTATCAAGCTGACGATAAAAAGGAAACACAGATATTTTCACTATTTCGCAAGGCCAAGTAAAAGTTTTTATTATGAAGTTCAGGTACAAACAACATAAAGATTTTCATACTGTATAGTTTTAAAAGGAGTATTTTGAAACGTCCACGGAAGAGTGTTCTCTAATGGATTTTTAAACTGACGGTGTTCCTTTTTAAGCTTGATCTCCTGCAAAATTTTTCAAAGTCTCTTAACTTTTATGATGCTCTCGGGAATGTAATTAAATGAATTCGAAGTTATTACTTCTTAAGCACAGACTTTTCTTGACGCGACAAACTTTTTAATACTTAATTACTTCTTGAAGATTCTTTAGGGAAGACAACTTTGAATTAAAATCTTTTTAAAAAATCTCTAAATTGAAGCAAGACTGAAGTTTTATATGAGTCAACAAAGTTTAATAGTTATCGTTGTTAAAAGGTATAATGTAAAATACCGCAACATCATTCTGCATTATGCATATGGTTTTAAAGCGTGAACTAACATTCATTTCTTTCTGAAAAGCCTCCAGAAAGTCTTCCAGTCATCTGCAGGAATACTTCTGCCCGGTAGGGCATCTTGTTTGATTTCAATTGACGTTTTTTAAATTCCTTTCATTGTATCACAAAAATCCTTTGATTGAATCACAAAAATCCTTTGATTGAATCACAAAATGGGTTTTACAGATTGGAGTTGGAAATCAATATTTTTGGTATGTATCTACTTTTAGGGTCGACTGAGTAATAAACTTGTAGCAGAAATAATTTTTTGCAATTCAATTTTCCTAATAAATAGTTACACCTTCTTAAGGAGCAAAATAACTTTTCTTGACATGGCATGCTAAAATCTCAATATTTTCTTTGCTTTTATTTTAGCATTTTGTATGGAGAAATTTGTTGCTACACTGCTCAAAACAAATCTGAAGACCAAGGCTCTCATTACAATTACTACTGGCAATGTTCAAATCAATATGTGTAGAAATTTTCAATTGAATTTCTTAAGGCTGAAATACATTATACATTTAAATAAATGATAATATATTTCAGCTTTTAGAAAGTTTGATTTGAAAATAAGGTCCACATATCCATTTCTTGACAACAAGGGAACAGCAAATTCTAACCCAGTAAAGTCAAGCTGATATTGTCCGTTTTTCTTTTACTGTCTGATATTGTCAGTGTTTCAAAAGGATTAAAGCACTTTGATAATTTGGTCCAAATTAAGGCCAAGGTTCCCTTTTTTTACCAAATTGTGAAAAAATGAATGGCAAATTTCACCATAGGTTAAGTAAAGTATTATATACGAATTTTCACGAATATTGCTTGAATGCCTGATTCAAAACTCTCTGTTGACCATTTCCGCGATTGGTTTACTCTAAATTTTTTGACTTGTTTTCTATCGACAAAACGACAACGATTGCTTTGTATTTCACTTACACCTATGAAAATACAGGATAAAACCTAAATTGTACAATGATACGGATAAAATATAACAGCGCTGTTAATGTTTTTAAATGTTCACCAAATGATATCGTAACTGAAACTTGTTGCAGAACAATATATTGAATTTTTTCAGTTCAGTAAAGCCCGAGGTAATAAGTCACAAATCCTTTGCATTAGATTGGTTGAAGTTTAAGCTCCCCTCGATAAGCGGGGAAAATTATGTGAGCCTACTATGAGTTACTCAAATTACTTTGTACTTTTTACATTGATTACGTCATTTTCACTCTTTAAATCGTTCAAATCAAAATAAAAATGGCATTTTCTTGCATGATGGAAAGACATAATTTTGAGCATTAAAGACTTTATGTGCAAGGAAAAGAAAACGACAAAAATCTAATTTCAACATTCGTTTTCTTTTTTGATCTTCTTGTAGACTGAGTAGCTTTTTCCAGTTTCGCATACCCAGACTACTACGTTATGGTCTAGTTTATCAATTTAAGTGTGGTCGCTGCAATGCTACCTATTACAGCAAAACTATTCGCCACTTTAAAGTCAGAATGTGTGAGCATTTGGGTATGTCTCAATTAACTGGTAAACCTATACACGATATATATCATCCGTCTGCCGTATGTGAATACCGATACGAGCGCGATCACGCTACATCTTTTGATGATGTTACAATTTTATGTAGTGAAGGTAATGATTTTAAATTCACTTTGAGAGAGAGTTTATTAATTAGTCGTGATAAACCTCCTCTCAACAGAACTGTCCAATCACTACCTTTGGAATTATTCTAGCGTACGAATTTCTATTGTTTTTGTTTATATGCATTTTTCCCATATGGGTACAAAATTTAAATAAAAATTTTAGACGTGATCATGTTGACTGATGTCACCGAAAATTTGTCAAAAATGAATTTGTCAAAAATGAATTTTTCATAGATTTTTGTCGTTTTTTTTTTCATTGTACATGATTTGTCGCTGCAACTAACATCTTAAAGACTTTATGACCTCCATTACAAAAGAACTTAAGGACAAGAGGCCCTGAGGCCTTAAGGTCAGCGCTTTCGGCTAAGTTGAAGACGAAGGACTGTGAAGCAAAACCAAAAAAATGTTTGCTCCAGAAAGGTCAAAACAGAAATTTCTGAGTTATAACTAGGGTGGTTAAGGGAATAAAACATTATATGTATCCATGGTTACGGCTCATGAAGTATATTTCTTTTGTTTCCATTTGAACTGCTTTTTATCAGCTTCATTTACACTTACAAATAATTTTAAAACACGAAATGGGGCCAGGATGTAGTTTATTCATACCGGGAGTTAGTGCATGGACGTATAAAAAGAGAAGGACTCACAACTCATTTCAATAGCTATTCAATTCTATTGTTAAAATCCATTGTGTCGGCATCCCTTTCATACCAAAGCGTGCCTCGCATTTCACTGGATTTTTGTTGAGACGAACGATTATTTACGTGCCAATCCAACGCGGAAAACTGAAATATCAGAGGAATTAAGACTCATTAGCTTTCAAAACACTTTTATTCATTGTTCAAAGCCACAGACGACGATATTTAATCGTTTTTAAAATGTCTGTGAGTTTGCTAGAAGATGTTACAAGTGAAAATAGAAGAAAATCATGGCACAGCGTCTCTGCATGTTATGAAGTTAATATTTGCGCCTCAAAAATGCCTAAGCTACACAAAACAGAGAGATAGTTTATCTATCTTTTCTGAAAGTTTCAAGTCTGAAGCTTTAGGAACTCCTAAGGAATCATACTTTTAGTTTTGGTGTTTTTCAACAGTTTTCGTGTTTATAACAAAAGGCTGCTAGTTTGGAAGCCAATGGAAACATGTATTTTTAACAGCACTTGAGGGAGTTTCAAAACTGCTTTTGTCAAAATTTCAATAAAGCGAGACGCGCTTGTTTGAATAGATTTATAAAAGTTGTAAGTCCTTCTCTTTTTATACGTCCATGGTTAGTGTTATAACGCTGCTACCGTTTCACACCGTATGGTTTTTGTTACCTTTTCCTTATTGGTCGGGAGATTTTCGTGGCAACATATAAACTGCATACAGTAATACAGTTCGCATCAATAGAAAAAAGATAAACAACTCGTTTGAACTTGATTGACAGCTTATTGTTAATCTTTTTGTTTCGCGCTTCTATACAACGCCATCCGTGTCCCCAGATCCAGACTCTTTTTTTTGAGAATAATTAAATTTTAGAAAGATTAAGATACATAACGAGTGTTACCGAAAATTTAAGTTGTTGTTGATTTGTCTTTCATAAATATATCCTGAGAGATTTTGATATTTTACAGGCAAATCTTAATCTCACACATATACTCTTCATTTTTCTTAATGTTTGTAAAACAGATCATCATTTTAGAAAAAGAAATAACCAATAAGTCATATACTGGTAAATTTTCTCGTAAAAATAAGTGACTCTCATTGAAATCAATTTTTCAAAAAAAGTACTGAAGTCTGATATAAGTCTGGCTAATAACACTTAAGGTATGCTTTTATTTATCAGTTTATTTGGTTAAGATTATTCAACATTCGTTTCAAAACGAGATATTTTGAGAAAAGTTAGACCTAAAATTCGGTGTTTACAGATGAAATATTCTTCATAATTAATGTACTCGTCTATAGTTTGGCATGTTCGGTGAACGAAAGCTTTATGGAATATTGAAATATGCGCAACTAGGAAAAATTATGAAAATTATGCAATGATTATTAGTATAATTTTAATTTTCAACCAATGAACATGTGAATATTAACAATTAGAATTAATTATATGTTTAAAATATTCGCGCGAAACAATACTCACACCAGAAAAAGGGACACGGATAGCTTTTACGAGAAACAGTGAGTTGTTTATCTTTCTTTTTTACATATCTCTGACAGAAGTCATATGGGCATTACAATACTACAACTACTTTGATACTTTAATCGGTTTTATTGAAGCTTCAAATTCCAGTTTTACTAGTTGGACTTTCCAGCTTTAGGTTCTAACGGGCTTCCTGTTCGGTTAATTAAGCAGGTGAACTTTCGTTTCTACCAATTAAGTGGTCCGCAGATAAGGTTACACGAAGATCGAATCCCTAGCAGTTTCTGATAACTAAAAACTAGCATGTAGCTTTAGCTAAAAATGCCCCCGCGCTCAAGCATTCCAATTTGCACACACGGCAAGCTATACATTGCAAGCTATACAACGGAAACAAAAACAAAGAAAAACTTTGTTACTTTTTGTTATGTCTTAGTCATATGTCACACTGATGCTAATTTATACCTTTCAAAAAGTGTAATTAAGGCTTAACAAGTAATATCAGAAAGTATTGGCTACAAACAAAAGAAATGTGTGAACTGAAACCATGGACACGTATTTTATAATCAAAATAAGATTTGTTAAAGAAATTCTGTAAGCGCCAAAAGAAAGAAAAAAAAACTTTTTCAAAAAAAAAATTAAAGCGAAAAATCCATTAGAAAACTGCGTTTCAAACTTTGATTCGAAACAAGAAATAGCCAAAGTTTACATAAAAAACAAGAAAAAAATATAAGAAGGTTTTATTGATCATGATCACACCAGGTTTGGAGGACAGAAAAAAGAAGGAAAACACGAAGAACGGCAATTGGTAGGCTTTCTTGCATACACAGATATCCAATTAAAATCTTTTTAAGGCAAGATCCGCCAAAAATCAGTGCATTGAATAAAATTTATCGAATGAAAGATTTAGAGCTAAAACATATATACAAAAATTAAATGTTGTTGGCAAAATTTCAGATTTCAAGCTGTGCTTCAAAATCCTAGTCGTTCACTGCACTAAAACAACAAAAAAGTAATATGAAAAATGTCTTAGCAATTTTATCATACGAGCTTCCTAAATAACATAGTATAAATAATAATAAATTAGGAATAAATTACCATGCTTTGAAACAGGAAAAAAAAGCAAAGTCAGCTAATAATTCTATACCACCGTGTAACGTCAACACGAAAAGTTGGAGGATGAAGATGATGATGATGAAGAACAAAATCGGAAACTGACATTCGCCTGTCTCGTGAATATACTATACCTCCTCGCTCGCTTACGCTCGCTGCGGGGGCAATAAAAGTATAAAAAGTTCTAATTAATTCCATTTAACAAAATTCAGACCTTATAGAAACTTGAACTACAGCATCATCATCATCATCAACTCTCATTTTATACCTGAAGGGAAAATAGTTACTGATTCTTTCAATTTCGTATTGACTGGTGAGTCAATATTGGCCAATAAAACTTTAAATTTATCATACCGAAGAAGGTAACATTCAGTTCATGGAAATTCATATAAATTTTTCTTTTTCTCCAGTTACAAAGAAATCTGAAATAATTTGTAGTGAACTTTGTTTGACTTTCAAATATTTTTCATAATGACACACAATTGTAGAAAATGACAACGGCTAAATATTTGCTTTTGATATTTGTCAATTTTTCCTAATTCTGAACACAAATCAAATCCAACTGTCATAAATTAAAAACACTGCACGTCCAATACTGTTAATCAAATGAAAAGACATTTCTACAAATGAGCATGGATACATCAGCTTATTGACCAAAATCCTTCTGGATTCCAAATTGGGAAAATTGCTGGTCATTGTTGGTCATCAGGCATCATCACTGCCTGAATGACTTTTTTTAATGAGCCTAAATCCAATTTACCAACAAAAGACCAACACTTACAATATCTCTGGTAGCAATTTGTCACAAGGGATGAAAATTTCCCTTGTGGATACTTTTTTCCATACTGATAATGAAAATATCAATATTAATATTTGTCTTTATTTAAAAAGGCAAAATATAAAATATGTTACCTTATTCGTATAAATTGTTTGCAGGAGAATTAATTACATGACAAATTTTTTGCAAATTTAACCCCAAAAAAAAAACGGATTTGCGGGATTTATTTTTGCGAATTTGCCAAAAATCTCGGAATCTGTGGGACAAACTTCTAAAAATAAAATTTATATATCCTTTTATCTCTTACTTCATCATCATTTCCATTATCGAGAATATCAAAATTATTCCTATTTGTATATACTATTTTAAGAATCTCCCTCAATGTTACCTGTACAATCAAGAAAAAAAAGTTCTGAATATGTATTAATAATAATGATGTAATAGAGATAGATTCAAAAGTGAAATATTATGTCTTCTTGTTTCGAGATCCATTATTTCCATATATTTCATCATTCTATGGTCTGCAGATACAATTCCCTTGACCTTTACGTGTATAATTTGGGAAAAAATTTACTCTAAAAATGAGAGAAAGCTTATTAATTGCAAGGGAAATTTTTGCGATTTCATGGCAAAATTACAAAAATAAATCCCGCAATTAATAGTGCTGCAAGAAATTCTCCTAGCATTTTTCATTTTTGTCTTCTTAAGAGCTGATGAGTGTAATTGCTATTGTAACTATGTTCACATTTACCTTAAATTTACATTTACATTATATACATATTTTTTTAACACTTTCTCTAATTAATAACTTCCAACATATTCAACCTTTATAGGTAGCATTTTTACTGTAAATTAATTTCTTGTTATATATACTTACGATTCAGCTTGTAATTTAATTTTACAACTAATGATGACAACAGAAATATGTTTAAAAAAAGTTGTATCGTTCGTAAAAATAATTACTAAACTTCTGCCATTAACTAAGGTCTTTTGGTATATAACTTTTTTTTTGTTCATTCAAAATTTTAGGTTACAAAATTGAAGTGTTTAACAGTATATACAAGAACACAATAAAATAGAATAATTTAGTAAGAATCACCTAGTTTTCCCTTAAGGCACGTAAGAATGTTTTGAAAAACCTAATTCTCTTTTTGTACTGTAAATATATTTATTTCGTCAGACACAAATGATGTTTTTTCCAAAAATCAGCGTTGTGCTTTAAACTTACTGATTATGAACTGAAAAATTTAAAGTTAAAAAAAAGGGGCGTACAACTGGGGCGTGAAGAACTGCAATCTTGCACACACACGGACGGACGGACGGACTGACAGACACGGGGAAATGAAAGATCAGCTACCTTGCAGCGCTGACCAATTATAACTTACTGTATTATAATGAAGTCGGTATAACTAAAACTTATACTGCAATCAGCAGGTGCAATTCCTCAGTTTTTTTGAAAATGGATGTAATCTCTGAACAAAATCCTAAAATCTAAAATCCCCTAAGTTTGATAAACTTTTTTGTGTAGATAATATCATTGACACTGTTGCTGCTGTCTCCTCATTCTCCGCATCATTAACTCTACCGCCTCTATTGGTTGTTTTATTTTCAATACCCATTCGCAATACCCATTTGCAATGAAGACATTGGTGATATGAGAGATATTTTTCTTTCAATCTTTTTCTGCGCTAACTACGTTTACTGTTTCATCTAACAATGAGGACACTACACTTTCCTTACCAGGACAATCGATCAGTTGAAGTGTAGTTAAGATATACTGATACTGATACTACCATCATTACGAGTCACGTAAACACATATTTATTTATTTAAAAAATTTATTTATTTATTCAAAATATTCATACAGGATCTTTCTTCAGTAATAAATACTGTTGTGGAGCGATGGTGTAGTGGTTAGTACCTTTGAGTGCGACCGCTGCGACCCGTGTTCCAGTCCAGTCATGTGGTATCTCAATACACCACTCCGAAGCGCTTTAAAAGCAGCGTGTCAGCCCATTAGGAGCCATCGACTAACTGCACACTGGCCCTCGGGCAAGTTAGAGCAATGCCATACGTATCTCTGGCGGTAAGTCAACTAATAGTAGCAAGTCAGCGGGCGGAAGAACCAACCAATACAGATGGAAGCCTAAGGATTAAAAACTGGTACCTTCAAAATTGAAAGATTTCCTTCCAAATTCAAGTTTAGCTTTCGGCAGACGTAACAACAAACCATTATTTCGAGTTTTCACAACATGATTCACTATTTCGGAATACCCACTGTAGTTCGAACAACATTCGTTCAACAACACTTTCTTCATATCTGTACAAGCTTGTGCACGTATTACATTGACTGCACTACATACATGTTGACATTGCACATTTTTGCACACTCTCTAGATTCAATGCTATCCAACATTTTCAACTGGGTAGCAGTAAATGGTAACAAGGCTGTAGATGAATATGTTAAAACTGGAAGAATCATGCAATTGTAAATTCTTTTCAACTCTGGTCCAGGATTACTTCTAAATATTTGTAGGACACAGACTCGTAGATCTTTCTATTACGATATCAAACATCGAGAATATGCTTAGAGCGCTTTTTGCTAGTTTCGAATAACATCACCTCAGTTTTACCTTTACCGAGTTTGATAACTAGCTCATTTTCACGTAAGTGTGTATCGATATCTTCAGGATCTTCAGTTAACGTATTTTCGATATCCAACGTTCTTTTAGATGAAGTATGATTACAGTATCATAGGCATATTTCAGAACTACCAATATAATACCGATAGCCAGCTAAATGTCCTTGATTGAGTTAGTGTAAGCAAAAACGTGGTATCATCTAGCTAACACCTTCTCTACGTTGTCGTCACAACGAACTTGTACCAAAAGATCTTCGTTTTCACTGCAAGGTGAAAACAGAAAGGAGTAAGAAAATACTGTTACGTGCAAGCCACAAGTTATTGCAGGAACAGACTCATTAGAATCATGTAATTAGTAATCAACTGCGGCAAAATTGACAGAAATTGAGGGTGACGTTCTTGTGATCATTACGATCAATTGATAAAAACCCACAACTATAGTTGTGATACAGAATTGAGATTGTTCAAAACCAGACATCTCAAGAAATTCTCAGTAGTCCACTGGATATTGTAGAAACTTCCCTTGACACATTAAAGGGGCCTTTGAACTTAGCTTCCAAACGACTAACGAAAGAAGAAAATAGTGTTCTGTCAAAGGGAATGAATTTTCTATCACTCCAACAAGTTTACCAACTAAAGAAATTGCGAGTTCGAAGGAAGCAATGAAACTCTTAATGAAAGAGAAAGAATTTAGAGCAAAAGTAAGCCTGACTCTACAAAATGCGAAAGTTCCAAAATATAACCTGTAAAAAGAGAAATGCAAATCATTAAACTTGTTTAATAAGCATAAGCATAAGGAGGAATAAGCATAATAATGATTCTACCAGCTTGTAAAGGAAGAACAACTGTTGTCTTAGATAAACTTAATTACTATACGAGCATACAAGTAACGGACCGTGCGCGCAACTAAACTGACAGTGTCGCGATGGGTGGACCGCAATCCTCTGTGGTGGCTAAAATATATATGTAGGCTCATGAGACAACAGGTTTAACGACTGCAGATGACACACCTAGAGATTGGAAAAGGTTCGAAGATGACGCTTTCTTGATAAATAAACGAACGAATCTAACTGAATTTCATGGCCACATTTATGCTCCACAAACCTATCATCCAATCCTTAATTAAAATAAAATCAGCAAAGAGTTGGTAGATTTAATGATGCGGATATACCCAAGACAGTATACTTCCTTGAGTTCTAAAAGAGCAAAAACAAAGACTATATTTCAGTCAAAAAATACACTGAATAGTTTATTGTCGAATCCAAAAGACAAAATAAGTCTTGAAGCTCAGTGTAATTTGTCTATCAAATCCCTTGTACGGGTTGTAGTGCTGAAACAAAAGTTCAAACAACGTGTTCAAGAGCACATGAGAGCCGCACGCAATGGTGACATGGATAGAAATGAAAAAGCGGACCATATTTGGAACAAAGATCGTGCTATAAGCTTGGAAAACAGAAAGGTTACAGACCGTGATAAGAAGCGGTTGGACTGCCAGTGAAGGAGACCATGGACGTATAAAAAGAGAAGGACTTACAACTTTTATAAATCTATTCAAACAAACCTCGCCTCGGTTTATTGAACTTTTGACAAAAGCAGTTTTGAAACTCCCTCCAGTGTTGTTAAAAATACACGTTTCCATTGGTTTCCATGATCGTAACAACCAACCAGAAATGAATTTAAAGATTTTATGATTATTTTTAAGCCAGGTTTCCTCGTGACTTCTTACAGTCTTAAACATGAAATTTTCAGAATTTAATGAAAAAGCATTCTTCTTTCTGTATATTCTCAGGCATCACCCAGGCGTCTTTCAAAGTACCGAATCTTTGGATATAAGTATATACACAAAATACTTCCAAACTCCGCAAAATTTATCTTAATTCCAATCCAACAGAGTTTTATTGAGGATTTACACTTGTATATATTTTTTGTTTTTTTAATGAGTTGCTTCCTGCAAGGCCGAAGCCACTACTAGGCAGAAAGCTACTAGATGAGAAAAGGAAGAACAGTTATAAAGACAGATGAGAGAGATGAAAAAAGGAAGAACAGTTATAGAGACAGAGAAAGGTGGCGGTTAACCCTGGATTTAAAAGATTGCAGATCATACTCTGCAGGAAAACAACTATGAGGGAGAGATATGTTTTGTATGAAAAACATCCACCGTTTTCTCAAAGGACAAATCCCAGACAGTGTTAAATTCTGGAATGGCGGAATTCAGTCATTCAGATTGGCTGTTGATAAACTTCAAGTTGAAAGGTGCAATGTTGGGAAGACATTTCTTGTTTGTCCATTCATTAGTAGCACAGATGAAAATGTGAATTTCGTTAACATGAAAAACGTCCTCCATCGGTTAATAATAAGATGAGAAATAATTTTCCACCTACAAAATTTCTACATTGATGGAAGAATTGTAAGGGCAACGTTACAGAATAAAAGTATATTAAGATATTCTATAGTCGTTATTGGCATCAACGTTCAAGTAAATATTGCGATTCCCAGACAGGAAAAATTATTTTTATTGTGTAGGAGTGTGGAGCGTAGGGGATTTAAAACTTTGGTAATGGGGTAACACGATAATTCTGAAAGTGAAGTAGGGCTACATGAACATAACGGTATGGTGAAAACAGAGAGCGAAAAGGCAATTTCTCGGATTCTGCAGCTTAATAATTTGGGATTCATGTCTAACCTACCGCGAACTACACTCTCAAGAGAAAGAACCATTTGAAGTAAACGGCTTCCTTAAAAATCCTTCGAAAAGGTAATCTTGAGACCATGAAGTAACCGCAATAGCTTGCAAATAGGTTCGAGAAAGCAATACACCAAAATGTCAGAACAATGTCGTGACTTCAAATAGTAAACACTGACTTGTAGAAGCTCAAGCAAATAGCTCTTACATATGCCAGAGTTACTTGTTTGGGATTCTCAAAATCATATCGGGGTCATCGATATGTTTTGTCATTCCCAAATTTCATAAACATGAGTGTAAACCTAACATAATTATATACTGTGTTACCTCATCGAAAGTGTGTGTTAGCCAATCGAAAGTGTGTGTAGCCCCAATAAGAAGTTTTGACAGTTCCTTTTCTTTCTGAAAAATACTTTCAAGGTCAATCTCGTTCAGTTTAATGCAGGCTTGTGAGTAATATTTACAAATTTCGTATAAAAGCACAATTTATCATTAGAACACCACGAACAGAAAATCAAAAGAAGAACGTAAATCATAAACCAATGTATAAACTACCAACATTACAACAGCTTTGTTCAAAAACAGCAAGACAAGAAAAACTAAAGAGCCTTGATTTCTAACATAGTATAACATAGCTCTATTTTTCATATTTCATGAATATAGAGACACATTCAT
Source organism: Turritopsis dohrnii (assembly GCA_027922465.2). Classification (NCBI taxonomy): domain Eukaryota; kingdom Metazoa; phylum Cnidaria; class Hydrozoa; order Anthoathecata; family Oceaniidae; genus Turritopsis; species Turritopsis dohrnii. The sequence goes on from BQMF02000021.1 coordinate 136,092, forward strand.
AATTGCCTTGTCTATTGGCCAACTGCCTTGCCGTCCATCCGCTATTGCTCATCAATTCAACATTGCAATTGTGTTTTAACAATAATTCCACACATGCAGCATTTCCAAGAAAAGATGCACGAATAAGTGCAGTGTTTCCACTTTGATTCTGTATATCGACATTACAGTTATGTTCAAGTAAAAGTTTGAAACATTCAACATGTCCTTCCTGAGATGCACAAATAAGTGCAGTGTCACCATCGTTGCCCTTAATATCCATATCGCAATGATTATCAAGCAGTAATTTGACACATTCACTATGTCCATTACAAGTTGCAAGAATAAGTGCAGTGTCACCATCGTTATTCTTACTATCGATATCGCAATGATGTTCAAGCAGTAATTTGACACATTCACTATGTCCATTATAAGTTGCAAGAATAAGTGCAGTGTCACCATCGTTATTCTTACTATCGATATCGCAATGATGTTCAAGCAGTAATTTGACACATTCACTGTGGCCTTCATCAGATGCAAGAATAAGTGCTGTGTCACCATCGTTGTTCTCAATATCGACATGGCAATTATGTTCCAGTAATACTTTCACACATGCACTACATCCACTTTGTGCAGCAAGCATGAGTGCTGTACTACCATTAGTAAACGTTTCATCAATATTGATGCTACTGTTGTTCAGAAGAACCTCCAGTAATTGGCAATGGCTTTTGGTTACAACACCTTTAAGGAGGTTTTGTTTTGGTCCGAATGCGACAGCCATTTTGAAATCAGCTAAGATCTTAGTACTGTTTGTATTGTGATCAAGATCTGATGAAAAGAAAATAAAAACCTTGAAAATAAATATATTAAGAAACTAGTACATGAGTAAGCATACTATCCAATCCTGACGATAAATTGAATGGTGCAATTGTCACCTTGCAAAGAGAAATCCTTGTATTTATTCATTGTTGACGTCATTTCATCTTGGAATTTTGTTGTAGCTCTGAAAAATAACATAAAGCTTGTGGCACAAACACTACTGCAAATCTGAACTAAATGTATGCATAATTTATATCATCACCATAAATCAGGGAATTTGTCACCTCCATTTTGTACGAAAATATTGTTCATCCACCGAATAGACATTTCAATTTACTGACACTATGTAAATAAAACTTGTGCAACTGCCACACTATTATAGTAAACAGTTTCAAGCAAGCAGTTGCTTACATTGCAGCATTGTAAAAGCTTATGATTATTGTAGAAAAACAACTTTCCATAGAGCACTGCAATGATGCATAATTTATGAATTTATGGATAGGAGTAATTGACTGGTCCAAAATTCGCTATTGGTCGATAGCATCACCGCTATTCCAACTTTTTCTTCGGTCGTTCATATAAAAGTATATCATTATCATAGAATTGTTTGGTTAAAATTTGCTGTGTTTCGAAAAAATGGAGCTCCTTCTATGCCCTTTTTCATCAGAATTGATAATCTATCACGGATTGGTTACCCAAGACTATTTCTACTGTGCAAACCAAATAATTAGTTATTAAATCAATAGAATGTTGTTTGGGATTTATAGCAACATAAACACCTTTGATGGAAAAAAGTATTTCATCATGGTCTTAACTAGCATTTGTTGATAAAGACATCTGCAGAGGTATCTAATTCACAAGTTAGGAAGCCAAACATCAATGTTTGCTTGTAGTGTAACATGGAAAAATTATCTGGCAAATCTGGGACTATATATCGTTATTCCATAATTTATAGAAGTAGCCACATGCATTCACAATAAAGCTATGTCAAATGAATAGCAATGACCCACTGATAAAATTGAGCATTACAGACTTCAACTATCAGCTACAAGATTGTGCAGCATGTTTCATGGGATTACTGAGAGAGCCTTGAACAACAATCAACAGAATCGCACAGGATAATAAGGGTTAAGTAACGTTTACTTAGACATTAAACAGATTGATCTAGGGGATTAAAGAACAAGAACACTTCTCATGAAATATTAATTTTAAAATCTGTTAGAAAGTATACATAGTCCTTTTAGCCAACGTAATAGACTAAAAGAAAAGGAAACCACGAATTTGCATACTTTATTCTGTGAAAATACGTTTCTCTGTAGAGTACCAAATTAATAATTATAATTCAAAAGTTAAAAGATAATCCATTTTGGTACAACAAAGCTGCACAACTTATTTCACTAAACAACATAAAAAATATACATACCTTAAATTTGTAGAAAGAATCATTTCTAAACGTAAAATAAGAATATCAACACAATGGTGGAAGAGGTAAACGTCAAGGAATTCGATAAAAATTGATTTTATTTCTACCACCTACCATTTGTGCACTCATTATTAATGTTGCCACACAATGAAAGGACAGCTTCTTGTGAGAAATTAGATTCATTTTCTGCAAAATCTAGTTTTCCTAAAACGTCATCATCTGTTAAGTCAGTTAGGACGACACTCAAGGTAAGCTCTCTCACAAAATCTTGTAACTGCTGCAACAAGGTTTCTTGTTCTGATATCATTGCCAACGTATGAATACTGTTTTTATCATCCAACAGCTTTTCTATTTCAGTAAATGATTCCAGCTTTCTTGGTCTTGTTTGGATGAACGAATTCGTACGATCATCAAACTGCTGTAAAATCTTTGACTCTTCTTCATACAGATGAGTGATGTATCTGTTAATAAGGATAATCCTTCGAACAAGCAGCTCTTCACTTAGTTTCTCCCTGAATGCTTGAAACTGCTCCACCAACTCTTCATCTGACTGTCTTCGTTGCAATATAGTCTTTTTGTTGCTTTCATGGACTGCAGTCAAATTTCTTTGTATTTCCTTTACACGAGAATCCAATTCAACAATATCATGGTTTCTGTGTCCTCGTTGCTTGCAGTATATGCAAATGAGTTGGTTATTACATTCTCTGCAGACATGTTTCACCAACGAATTGTGTTCTTCACAGAGAGGTTGAAAGGATTTCTTATCGTCATCAAAAGCAATCTTGATGTTATTGTTACCTTCACATGCATGTTCTTCAAAACAAGATTTACATGATGTCTTACGACAGGCCTGACAGTAATGGGAGGATTGGAGCTTCTGTTCATGCCCTTCTTGACAGTATAAGAAATCTCTAAGAGATAATAGTAGTTCATTAAGAAGATGCTGTTACTGTGCAACAGCTAGCTTAACCTATAAATAGCTCAAAGCTTGATAACCTTCCCAGTCTTCAATCCCTCACTTCTTACTATAACACTAACCCTAATCGGTGTATTTTAACTAAAAGGAATATATAGATCAGAAATTTACCAATTTGAAAAAGCTGAATTGGTCAGTGTAGTAATCCAATGAAACTTAGTCTTTTGTTACTTTAACCTTGTTTTATGCTAGCGGGAAGGTAAAGTATAAAACCAACTTTAAGCTTGAGAATGGCATACAAGCTTCTGATAGAACTTTTTCTGATACTGCTCCTGAAATCACGTACATACAGAAAACATTGAGAATAAGGGAATTTTTTATTCTCACGGTTGTAATTGTCTCCTTAGATTCTCAAGAATAGATTCAAAAGCGAATATTCTTTGCAAAACATCATCCAGGGTCTGATCTCTTTCCAAATTTGTGACTTGTGAGCATTTCTTTGGGCAACTCAATGTTGCACATCCATGATCATCAAATTGAAGAAGAACTTCTTGACATTGTTTGCAATATAAATGGCCACATGGCAACATCTGAAGGCTAACCAGTCTGAGCATACAAATTGAGCATTCAAACTCTTCCAACACATGTGGCAATTCTTCCATGGCTATGAATTAGTAACAAATAGTACATAACAAGAAGTAGCATCGGCAAATGACCAAAGGCAGGGCGTAATACAAGTGGGAACAAAATTCAAGCCTTGTTTTTGAGGTAGAGTTTATCCACAAATTGTTGTAATTACTCTGACATTGTTCTGTTTGTGAGAAATGGAGTAAGATCAATAGCTTCAGAATGATAAACCGACAACTCTTAAACCAAGAAGATGATGATAAATTGATAGACAAATATTCAGTATTCACATATTCACAAATTTGACAATACAATACAATACAATTCAGCAAAGAGATAAAAACTTAAAACAGCAGCAATGCTATCTAGTTTTCTGTCTGCATTGTTATATTTAACATTTACTTCCGATATAAAAAACCTGTATTTTTCTTCTGTTCAAAACCTTATCAATCTTTTCTAAATGTTTAATGTTATTGAAAAAAAACTTTTTTTGATATATATGCTTTTTTGATGTTAAACAGAATTACGAGAAGTTTAATTATTGAGAGTTTTATTTACAATTCCAAAATACAGTGTGTTCTTATAAATTTTATATCGATGGAATCCCTATTTTTGGTCTTTCTCGTGATGTAAAGTCTGTTCAAAAAATATGTGCACTAATTTCAGCTTTTATATAAAAACCAGGCTCAAGGGAATTGATGTAATTTGCTAAATCTGGTTTCCACATGGTAACTGAAATTAGTGCACATATTTTTTGAACAGACTATAGTTTTTGTAGGAAATGGAAAAGTAGAAAACGAGAAAATTAAGAAATTAAATATGGAAAAACTCACTGTTTCTTGAGGTGTAAAATTTTGTATTAACATCGTAAAATCGTATAAAATATCACATAAAAAACCATTTAACAAATTAAATATTAAAAACGATTGTTAATTGAATAGTTTCAAATTGTAAGAATTCTCTCGCGTATTCAGGGAAGGCTTTGATACACTGTTAATACGTTCAGATACAAATCACATATAGACAACTGTTTTTCGTAAACCGACCAACACCGATATATACATGAACTGGTTTTCACATGCCCCGATTGAATGGAAGACAAGAGGCCCTTAGGCCTTAAGGTCAGCGCAAAATAAGACTAAGAAATTAAAAGCAATTGCAATATTCTTTAGATTATTATATTATGAATGCTTATCCTTCAAGAATTAGTGCTAAGAATCAAAGTTTCTGATTTTGAACCAAAAAAGTTACAGATAACAAAATAAGGCGTTAAAGAGGGCGCAAATAACTGCAAACTAATTACACACACTGACTGACTCACTTAACACCCACAGGGGAAATGAAAAATCAGTAACGTTAACCAAAGGGAGAAATAAACACTATTCAAAACATGTACAATTTCAAGCAGTCTAATATTCGTCATCATAAAGTTCAAATCCAAAAGTTGTAACAAATTTTCAGGTACACATTTTGAAGATCAACTTTGCTAATGCTCGTGAAATGCACGTATAAATGTCCTGATTACCATGCATTATAACATAATCAGAAACCATTGACAAATTGTTTACAAAAAGCGTTAGGATCAGATCTTAGTAATATAAACAATCTAAGCAAAATCATTGTGTTGATGTGAGTGTATTCAACACCTTGAAAATCTCGGTAGACTGAGGACATAAATGGCTTTCATAAATTTGTTTACTGTATTCTCATGCCTCTGTAATACGTGTTTTTAAAATTTTATACAGAAAATGCTCTAATAGTAACATGCTCTTACATGGTATTGTAATAATGGCAGTTATTCAAAACAGTAACATAAAAAAAAGTAATAATTGGGTAAAACTATGAATTTCCTGTTGATTGAAAAACGATTTCGGAAAACTTGCCTTTTGAATCATGGAAAATCACTACTTAGATTCCCCTCTACCGTTTCACTAAAGAAAAGGAATACACTTTCAAAAAAATTACAAACAAACTTTATACGATAATCATACAAACTAACAAAGCATATGACTGTGAAAGGGCACCTAAGTAGCAGGAAATGTTATTAAAACACGTTTGAATTCAAACACTTTTTATTAAGGTCATCTGCAGAAATTTCAGTATTATATCAATTATCTTCAAATGATTGTTCTCTCCAATAGCAATAAAATGCCATCATCTATAAAATTACTACCTCTTAAGTAGTAAAGTATATTTTTTTTTTACAATATATATACAGGTTATTGTGATCATCAGAATTATATATATATAAAGTTTTATTCAGCAGCAGAGAGGGGAAAATAAATAGAATGATATATTCTTTCTGCTTTTATATTACGACAAATTATTCTTTTATAGATGCCTTACCAAGTGACGTAATGTTTAAACGCAAGCATTCTTTACTTGAAGATTGTTATGTATATAATAAGTTTCATCATAGAATACTATTGATCAAGTCATTTTCCTGTGAGCATGTGCATGTACTTTTAGCAGGAAATAAAACATTATTATACATTTCAAACTGTTTTATCTGTTCATTGGTATTCTAGAGGACCCATAAAGACAATGAAAACTCAAGAAAGTCAAAGTAGAGTATATACCTTGTTTGTGGAAGAAATATGTATATAGATATAAATATATAACACAACATATATAAACACATGTAACACGTTCACTTCTTACATTTTTTTGTAACGCCTGAAGAGGCAGTTCAAACTGCCAAAAATATTTGCAGGTTACAAACGTTGTCGTGGTATTATATTCCAACGTTTCAACGATATAAATATATATCTACAGAAATGTATTCCGCAAAGTAATTTGCATAAAAAGTCATTTTTCTTATCATTTTGTTTGTATATAAGTCTTGAATTGACATGGAAAAAGTGGTAAAGGAGCATGGGAGTACGCTTTTTCGTATGTATTAGAAGAGCAACAGTTGTATCATGAAACTAATTTTTTTTAATCTGATACCCTGTTGTACCCTGTTGAACCTTTTTGTTGCTCCAATTTCTGATATCCGCAAAAATAAATTCTGCAAATTCATATTATAAAAAAATCACTCATCCGCAACAATTAATTCCGTAAATTAAGCCAATTTTTGGACCCCTAATCTGCAAAATTAAATCCGCAAATACTTCTTCGGTAAACTTTTTTTTTATTATTTATTAAACGAATATTTATTTACAGGTTTGTCACTTCAACAAATAAATGCTGTTATCAATATGATTCCTGCATTAAAAAAAAAGAAAAAAGAAAAAAGAAAAAAAAAGTAGGGTCTTTAAATCAGAAAAAAAGTATACGAAACGAATACCGGTATGCTAGAATGATAATTGTGATAAAAATTGTGGACACACGCACAATTTCTTTCTTTAAGGTAATATTCATAATGTATATATATAAATATATAATATTACTTGACTTTTTTGTTAGATATTTCTGAACAGTTTTAACCGCTGAAGATGATTTAATTGGAATAGAAATTGATTCTCAAATAATATGCATAGTTGGTTTGTGTTGAATCCCATTATTTTTTACCACAAACTTTTCAGCAAAAAAACAATAAAATGAAAGTCATTTTAATGCACATTTGACCCTATCAATCAATTTTTCTTTGATTTTTAGTTCAGGCAGAACATAAAAAATATGAATAATAATAAAAACGAGACAAGATAACAAATGAAAACATGTATATCCAAGAGAATATGGACCCTTGGAAGCAGCCGAGCTATCATGTCCATTTAGGTCATTTAACCTCACAACCAATATTAATAAACACACACCACAAAAAACTCCGAAAAAATCAGCATATAACCTAGGGTCACTCAAAATACACAGTCGAAACTATGAGAATTACTTTGCCATCTTGGTAGCATATATATAAAACGTATGGCTGGACGCACTCATGAATTCGTTATCAAAATTTGGCAAATAAAGTGGCTTACACGCTGAATCTTTCTTCTGGCAAGTTCGCGGTGCAATTTTTACGCCGCACTTACCATGAAAAAAATTATGTAACTACTCAATCATGAGCGTTTTATAACTGAACCACGGACCAATATAGCCTAAGTTCTGGTAGCCTGCAAGGTATCAGCCTAAGTAAGACCTGCAACATAACAAACGGGACTGACTGACTGACTGACTGACAGACACGGGGAAATGAAAGATCAGCTACCTGCGGCGCTGACCAAAAAGCACTTTGAGATCAATTGTTAGACGTGCGAAAAGAGTTTGCTCGACAGACGCTCTACTACAAGAAGAGATAGTGCGTATTAAATACGTATTTACCAAAACTAACAACTACCCATACAATTTTGTTGAGAGCAACGTAAAGTTACACCTTGAATGAGAATTGAACTATCTATTTCTACAAGAATAATGTAAAAAGGATGCATTTTTTAATAGTCTTGACACCTACAGTGTGTATCAAAAAGACTTTCAAGGCTTACTTTTCATTACATCTATATATACGAATCCGCAATAGTGTGTCACACTTTTATTTTAGAGAGTGATGAATTTAGTTTTAATTTACGGTCAAATTCTTCTTAGTTGCGCGTAAAACCACGTAGAGCGCTTTTTAAGATTATTATATAGTACGTGCACGTTTTTTTTTATCGTCGCGGGAGAACCATTGCATTGCATCCCCAGGTGATTCAAATTTTCGTCACGGGGTTTGCACACCTTGATCACAATTTTCGTCACTTTTTCTTGACACGGGATTTGCGTACATCATTTTCGAAATTAGATGTGGTAAAATGTTTTACCCGGGTTACTAGTGTCTGATGAAATATTGTGAATTTTATATCACAAGAAAGAGGTTCTCATGTCCTATCCATTAATATAAAATGTTTGCCAAAATATTTATTCTTCGAAAAGGTATTGAAGAAAAACTCAACCATTTGGTTCATTTAATTCCACTATCACTATCACTATCGATTTTACGTAGTAAAGGTAATGATTTTAAATTGACTTTGAGGGAGAGTTTATTAATTAATCGTGATAAACCTCCTCTCAACAGAACTGTCCAATCATTACCTTAATTATTCTAGCGTACGAATTTCTATTGTTTTTATTTATATGCCTTTTTCCCATATGGGTATAAACAGCGGCGAATCCAGGGCTAGGCAAGTTAGGCAAATGCCTAACCCAAAATCAGTTAAATAATGTTTTTCATAAAATTGTGTGAAAAAGTTATTGTACTACAATAATCAGAAAAGAATCGAAAATATCAAGAGATTCCCGCATATCATCCGCCCGATCTTCTCTCAATAATAGGATTCTCCCCGGCGAGGCGCGGCGCGCGCCAGACGATAAAAATTAATGTTTTTGATAGCTTGAGTTTATAGGTGTTCATCACTGCCGGGAAAATGACATCTCATAGTCACATTGACAACACAGACTAGTGCCTATTGCTCATCTTAGACGAAGAAAATTTGCCTAAGGAGCCCCGGGTTTACACACTTTAATGAATGAACTGGAAGAAAATGTGCCTAAGGAGCCATGGGTTTACAAACTTTAAATGAATGAACCAGAAGAAAATTTTCCTAAGGTGCCACCATGGGTTTACACACTTTATTGAACGAATGATCACCAAAATCTGCACAAAACGACCGTGGGACCTTCGAATTTAGACTCAGTTCAACATGGATTCGCTAGAAAACATCGTTGCAGCTTGTGGTAGCAATAATGAAGTATTAATTAGGAAAATATTATGGAGTTTTGAATTCACTTAATACATCTGCTGAAAACTGACTTCAAAATCTAGGAAAAGCATATTTTTTCGAGTTATGTCTCTTCCTTTGCTTCTGCAAAATGAAAACATTATTGTGGCTGCTTTAAAGCAAGTGTTTTATTTTATGCAATATAAATGATTTTTAGCACCATAAGTCGTTGAACATAAGCATGACGACAGTAAATTATTAGCTCAGCTATGTAAAAAGTTTGTTTGTGTCAACTGAACCGAAAAGCCTATTTTTTATTGATTAATGATGTGTATAAATATTTTTGGTATCTGTTTCTGTTAACCAAAAATGCATCTGTAAATATTATGAAATTACGTTTGAATGACTGAGTTTATAATACACCAAGTCATTGTTATTTTTCTGAGTTGTTTTGCGTAGGCAGCTGCATGGTTTTTTAGCACCAGTATCTCTGTTTTGAACATACGTTCGGAACGCAATAATAAAAGATGGTAGACGAGACATGATAGACGAGAGATAAGTTAGAACGCTAGAAGCTGCCAGCATTAATTCATGTATAGACTGCTAGAACGCCTTGACAAAACATCGTTTGAGGACAATACGATTGGAGCTATAGTGGAGTTAAAGTACGTTGAATTCATAGACTCGTTTATCATTTATATAGGACACTCTGTTATGTTACATGAACTATATATAGTACACTTTTTCTAGGTTTGTTTTTATCGTAGTTCTATATGCTTGTATAGGCACATATATATTGATCTGTACTTTAGGTATTTCGAACCTATTGAAATATATCTGTTTGAAAGATTCCAGTTTCTCCTTATTTAAGTCCTCAAAACATTCGAAATACTTGCTGTTATCAACATATGAACGAAGTAAACAGAAGACGAAGAAACATATTTATAACGCCAAATCGTACTAAAAAGCAGAGAACTTTATCGTGGACATGCAGTTGATTGGATAGTATGAAAGGATTTGGTAAAGTTTGATTTATTTACATTAGATCTTCGCCACTTTATTATCAGCTACGTTGTACCTGTTCGTAAAACACATTGCTGGGAAGAGTCCTGCCGAAATTTTCCAAAACAGATACTTCGAGCCTGTACCTAAGAATCTCCCGCCGAAACATATCGATTACGTAATCGAACAAAGAAAACCACGCCGTATTTCAGTATAATTTATATTGAATTATTCATTGAATGAAAACAAACAAAAAGAATACGAATATAAATATATATTATGGAAAACGCAAAGAAAGCCCGGAAGCAGGCAAAAAGAACATTTACCCGGACTGGGAATCAATTAGAAAAGGCTTTAGACAATGAAAAAACTCTAGTAACAACTATGGAGAAGAGATACATTGAGTTTAAAACGGCTTGGGAGAAAGTGCAAGTTGATCACCAAGAATATGTTAGACATCTTACAGAAAGCGATGATACAGAAGAAGATTGGATAACAGAATTAAGCGACAGATTCTGTTTATTAGAAGAACAATATGACATTTTCGTGCATAATAAAGAAAGGAAAAAAATTGAAGAAGAGAAAGCAGAACGAGAAGAAAAGGATGCACGGGAGAGAGCAGAGAAAGAGATGAAAGACGCTGAAGAGAAAACAGAAAAAGAGAGAAGAAACGCAGAAGAAAAGGAGGAAAGAGAAGAAAGACATATGGCTCAAGTAGCAATATATAGAGAACAGGAACGACTAAAGGTTGAAAAGTGCATAATGAATATCAAAGTTCTTGTTGAACAAGATAGGGAAGAAAACAACAGAGCCGTTAAAGAAGCAAGTGTGCTGATGAAGGAGAGAATGGAGGAATGTGAAAAGGTGCATCAGAATTACATTTCTTTGCTGAAAACAACAGAAAAGATGGAAGAACAACGAGATTGGCTCGTGTCACTATGGGAAAACTTCAACGAAACTTATAGTGCGGCGTTAGTACATATGAGCAAACACGAAAAAATCTCGTCTGCTGCAATGAAAGCTGATAAAGAACTTGGACTAAAACTGGAAAGATTGAAGTTCCAAACTTTTGACGGAAACATCCGAAAATATGCAAAGTTCAAACATGACTTCCTTACACATATCCAGCCATTGTATGGACCAGATCAAACGTCATTCGTATTAAAATCATATCTTTCAGACGCAGTTAAAGAAGAAGTAGAAAATCTTGATGACATCAAAGATTTGTGGAAAAGGCTCGACAACAAGTATGGTGATGAAGGAAAGCATATTGACGCCATAATGACTGACATAAAGGAAGCACCACTATGTCAATAAGGAGATGCCTTAACATTGATAGAGTTTATCAACAAAATTGAAAGAGCACACAGAGACTTGGTGAGACTTGGGCTAGAGAAGGAGATTAGCAATTCCACCATTGTATCGATGATAGAAAGAAAACTCCCAGATGAAGTCCAAAAAGAATGGCTAAAGGTAGTTACTGGTGATAGGAGAAAGGAACTATCAAGAGACAAGTTTCCGGCCCTAATGAAACTGTTATTAGAATACAGGGAGCGACTTGAATACAGCAACTCTAGCATCAGAGCGAGGGATCATATGACAGTAACTGTAAACCTAAATCAAGCAAATAGAGGTCCGATAGACAATGGAAATAAGAAAGCAAGATGTTGGATCCATCAAAATGGTGGCGATCACCCAATTTGGAGATGTAGAAGCTTCGAAGGTAAATCTCCGAACGAAAAGGTTGAGCTAGTAAAGAAAAATAACGCGTGTTTCGCATGTCTTGAGATAGGTCACAACGCTAATAACTGCAGCCGTGGATTCAAATGTAAAGAGAAAGGATGTGATCTCCCTCACCACCAACTTCTACATGAAGCTCACGCATCAGGAATAACATTTCACTGCTCTGGTGAAAGTGACACAATATTACAGCTGCAAAGCATAAATGGAGGTACGAAGACTGGAGTTAAAGTTCCCCTTAACACTTTATGGGACGCAGGAAGCACCATTTCATTAATAACCCTGGCAACGGCCCGAAAATTACACCTTCAAGGTCGAAAGATCAGACTTCAGATGACGAAGGTTGGAGGTGACACAAAACTCATGGATACGTACAGTTATAAATTGTACCTAGAGGATACGACTGGAGTTTCTCACGAAATAGATGTGCTTGGTATTGATACAATATCTACTGATATAACGGAGATCAAGTTCGACAAAATCCGAAGCATTTTCAGCGATATAGATTGCTCGAAATTGGAACGACCGAACAATGGAAACATTGAATGCTTGATAGGCTTTCAATACGCAGCATTCCATCCAGTACTTAAAAAGGCTGTAGGTCATCTTTTGCTGCTAGAGAACAGATTTGGGCTTGTAGTTGGAGGTTCACATCCAGCGCTGAAGGAAAACACGATGAAATTGGTTAAGCAAGCCGATGTTGCAAATGTGACAGCTAGCATTGAAGAATTCTATTCTATAGAGAATTTAGGAGTACAGTGTATCCCGAAGTGTGGATCATGCAGATGTGGGAAATGTCATCCAGGGGGAAAGAACATGTCCCTCAAGGAGGAGAAAGAGTAAGTAAGTAAGTAAGTAAGTAACGAGAGTTTTTAGTCCTTAGGCTTCCATCCGTAATGGTTGGTTCTTCCGCCCGCCGACTTGCAACTATTAGTTGACTTACCGCTAGAGATACGTATAGCATTGCTCTAACTTGCCTGAAGGCCAGTGTGCAGTCAGTCGATGGCTCCGAATGGGCTGACACGCTGCTTTTAAAGCGCATCGGAGTGGTGTATTGAGATACGACATGACTGGACTCGAACACGGGTCGCAGCGGTCGCACTCAAAGGTACTAACCACTACACCATCAAGCTCATCACAAGCTCATCACCAGTAATCTAAGCTACGACGAAAATAACAAGAAATGGCAGGCTAGCTATCCCTGGATAAAGAATCCCTATGATTTACCCAACAACAGAAGTGCTGCCCTTGTAAGACTGAAATCAACAGAAAGGCAGCTGAAGAAGAACGCCCAACATGCTTCACTATACACACGTCAAATCGAAGACATGATCGAGAGAGGTGTCTCTCGAAAGGTTCCAGAAAAGGAATTGATGGAATATCAAGGACCGATCCACTACATATCTCATCATGCTGTGATGAAGCCAGAGTCCAAAAGTACACCATGTCGAATAGTGTTCAACAGCAGTGCAAGTTTTCATGGACATGTGTTAAACGAATATTTCGCGAAGGGTCCGGACATGCTCAATAAGCTACTAAGTGTGCTTATTGAAGTTTCGAGAAGAACATTTCGCATTCATTGGAGACATATCTAAGATGTTTCATTCAATAAATATACCAATTTTTGATCAAATGACACATCTATTTTTATGGCGAAACTTGGATACTGACAAAGAACCGGAAACATATGCAATGACAGCTGTAAATTTTGGAGATAGACCTTCTGCTACAATTGCAGTTGCAGCACTTCGCAAGACTGCTGAAATGAACCAACAACAACTTCCGAACGCACCAAGTATCATTGTGAATAACAGTTACATGGATGACATTTCAGACAGTGTGTCAACTCAAAATGAAGCAATAAAAAGAACAAAGGAAACAGATAAAGTACTCGCAACCGGTGGATTTAAAGTTAAAGGATGGGTATTTTCGGGGAGCAAGAGCAACACCAATGAAACCCAGGATCAAAAAGCTGTGCAGGTTCTAACGCAAACAGCAGGTATGGAACACACAAGTGAAAGAATCTTGGGTATGCAATGGGACTCCCTGAATGACAAATTTCTTTACAGTGCTAAGCTGAACTTTTCACGAGGAAAACAGATGCAACCCAATCTTAACCTATCACAGGTACCTGAGTTTGTACCTCAGCCACTCACGAAGCGTCTTATCCTCTCACAAGTGAATGGAATTTATGACCCCCTCGGATTAATCTCGCCTTTCACAGTAAAGGACAAGATCCTGATGAGAAAGCTCTGGGCGCAAGAACAGAAGATTGACTGGGATGAGGCTATTCCTGATCACTTCAGGAATGAATGGATTACCTTCTTCCAGCAAATGTTTCTGCTGGAAGACATAAAGTTCCCTCGTTGTATCAAACCACAAGGGAGTATTGGCAATCCAATCTTAGTGTTATTTTCTGATGGGTCAAATGAAGCATACGGTGCCGCTGCCTATGCAAGATGAAAAATAGTCGATGGAACATACGACACAAGACTCATTGCAGCTAAGAATCGAATAGCCCCTTTGAAGACCGTAGATATCGTGCGACTTGAACTTTCTGGAGCAATACTCAGCAAACGTCTGAGAGCAGCCATTGAAACCGAAATGCGTCTTCGATTTGAAAGAGTTTATCATATTATTGACAGTGAGATTGTCAAAGCAATGATCAGCAAAGAAAGTTATGGTTTCAACACCTTTGCAGCGAACCGCATTGGAGAAATACAAGCATCAACGCAACCATCTGAATGGTTTTGGACACAAGGATCTCTAAATATCGCTGACTGGCTTACACGTGGTAAATCTCCATCAGATCTCGACGAGTTAAGTATGTGGCAAAATGGTCCAAATTTTCTACAGTTGCCCGAGGGTGAGTGGCCAATTTCCAGTCAAACGAAGGTAAAGGATTTACCAGAACGAAGTAAGGTATCATTTGTAGCTCAAACGAATGCAAATAACATCGATGATCTAGCAACACGCATTGACATCCACAGATTCAGTCGTTTTGAGTTATTGCGGAATGTCACTGCTAGAATTCTCAAGCTTTATGAAAGATTTAAATTACCAAGTCAAACACGTCAGAATTGTATAAATCCATTGGATAGAGAAAAAGCAGACATATTTTGGATCAAACATGCTCAAGAAGACTTGAAAAAAGAACTGGCAAGCGAACGCTTGAAGAAGCTTTGCCCAAAGATGAAAAATGGCTTGATCGTAGTGGGTGGACGCACAGAACGATGGATGGAAGCAACTTGGAATAAGCAAGAATTCATCCTTTTACCGCGTGACCACCGCTTATCCCTACTTATTGCTCATAGTGAGCACGAACAATCCGGTCATTTAGGCATTGCAGCAACAGTATCCAGGATTCGCTCAAAGTACTGGATCATTGGAGTTCGCAAAATTGTATCAAAATTAGTATCAAACTGTGTCACCTGTAGAAAAAAAGCGAAGAGAATGGCCACACAAGTGATGGGTCAACTTCCAATTGAAAGATTGAAGCCTTCTCCCCCCTTTTCAGCTACTGGAGTTGATTTCTTCTGTCCATATGTTATTAAAGGAGAAGTACAAAAACGCACAAGAGGAAAGTGTGAGGGTGTAATTTTTACGTGTAAGATATCCAGAGCTGTGCACGTCGATGTTAGTCACAATTACTCAACTGATGCATTTTTGCAGACCTTAAGGAGATTTGCCAGCATAAGAGGATGGCCACATACTATTTTTAGCGATAATGGATCTCAATTAGTAGCTGTCTCGAAGGAATTATCAGATGCTATTAAAGATCTTGACGTAGATCGGCTACGAGCATATGGAATCTACTACAACTGTGAGTGGAAGTTTACACCAGCAGATGGATCTTGGTTCAATGGAGCAACGGAGTCTCTTGTCAAGTCTGTCAAAAAGACTCTAAATACCTCCATTGGAGAACAGATATTATCATTTAGCGAATTACAAACTGTTCTTTTCGAAGCCGCACAGATTGTAAATCAAAGACCAATCGGAACCCACCCATCAACACCAGAAGATGGTTCATATATTTGTCCGAATGATCTACTCCTTGGGAGAGCCTCTAGTCACGCACCCCAAGGTCCTTTTCAAGAACGATCTAGCAACAAGTATCGCCTAGATTTTATCCAACGTATTGTTGACACATTCTGGAAAAAATGGTCAAGAGATGTATTCCCTTCTCTAGTTGTTCGAACCAAATGGCATGTTGAACGACGCAACGTGGAGAAAAATGATGTAGTGTTAATCCAAGATAGCAACACTGTTAGAGGTCAATGGAAAATGGGGCTAATAACTGACACCTTTCCAGGCGATGATGGCAAGGTGAGAAGAGTGATGGTGTCATATAAGAACCAACGACCCCAAGACGATGTTCACCAATATGCAGGGGTAAAATACACCCAGGTTGAGCGACCGGTACAACGATTAATAGTATTGAAAGCAGCACATGACGATTAGATACGCAAAACGCGAAGATGTATATAGTCCTTTTTCGTCGGTGGAGTGTTTTGAACATACGTTCGGAACGCAATAATAAAAGATGGTAGACGAGACATGATAGACGAGAGATAAGTTAGAACGCTAGAAGCTGCCAGCATTAATTCATGTATAGACTGCTAGAACGCCTTGACAAAACATCGTTTGAGGACAATACGATTGGAGCTATAGTGGAGTTAAAGTACGTTGAATTCATAGACTCGTTTATCATTTATATAGGACACTCTGTTATGTTACATGAACTATATATAGTACACTTTTTCTAGGTTTGTTTTTATCGTAGTTCTATATGCTTGTATAGGCACATATATATTGATCTGTATTTTAGGTATTTCGAACCTATTGAAATATATCTGTTTGAAAGATTCCAGTTTCTCCTTATTTAAGTCCTCAAAACAATCTCTACCTGGTAACTATTTGTACAGTTCAGCATAATTTTTCTTGGTTCAAGATGACTGTCTGGTTTTGAATTTAAGAACTTTAAAAGAATCCTGTGTCCGAAATGATATGAACCAATATGATAAAACTCAAAAAGCCTCTTGTTAGTATAACTTACTTCCAGTTTCTGAGATAAGTATTTAATTTTTGAAATCTTACATTCACCCAGGGGCGGACGCAGCATTATTTTATAGGTACGGCTCAACCTTGTGGATTCCAATAAGAATTCCGATTCCCCGATTTTTCTCGGTATAACCCGATCGGAATAACCCGATTTACGGACAAATTTATCCCGGGAGATGAACGTTCATTTCCAGTTAGCTACTTTGAACCCCCAACACCAAAATTAGCCTACATTAAACATTTTAACCGAAGGTGGATAGAAGAATAGAAGCTGAATACAGTAGTTTTTTTTAGATTAACACAGCATATACATAACAAAATAATTACAGTATTATATTAACTGCATCATTATATTAAACGTCTAAAATACCAAACACACTGCACGATTACACATTCCTTTCGTTGCTCGAAGAATTTACTAGCATTCTCATTTTCAAAAGCAAATTTATTTCACCCAAGCAAAATGGAACACAAAATTGAACTAAGAGGCTAAAAAACAGTATATTTGAAAAAATTATAATGAAAATTGGCACCATAAATTTTGTCAAAACTGAACTAACTAAGAATGCAGTTTTCCTATAAATTCATGGTGCTAGTGCAAGTTATAATTTTCCACCCTCTATGTTGATTTTCGTCCTGCACTCCTCCTTGACTTCTTACTCTTCTCAACATCCTTTGGCACCTTTCCATACCTCTAGCACTTCATCAAATCTAGGTCGATCTGTTGATGTTTGTGCTAAAAAAGACAAAAGGTGAACAAATTCAAAATAAATGTATCTTATATTATGGTGAATTAGAATTAGTATGAAGTCTCCCACCATTTATTTATTTTTTTAAATACATAAATAAAATAGTATGTTCTCATAGATTATACAGTGAATATAATAGTCAAGACAGAACTGTCCACATAAAATAATTCTTCCTATTCTACTTGTATGTTTTCAGTAGACAATCGACCACACTCTGCAAAACAAAATCTTCTCTTAAGACAAAGGCTTCTTAGTAGAATCATAACAGGCTTTATCATCATTTATAGGAAAAAAATTGTTTCTCTTTATTTCTTCTAAAATCTTTCTTCTAAAATCTGGTTAGATATCAAATTCCCACACTGATTCAGATCACTTGGAAATGCAAGTAGTACTTCTTCTAGATAATTCCATTATCACATCTATACAATTTGACACAAACTTATCATTGAATTCTACTATTTGTTTCATTCAATTATCAATCATGACAAGCATGGAATAAAACTACCAGAACATAAGGAACTTGTCAACACACGAAACATTTCTTTGACTAAAGCTGATTTCCCACCAGGAAAGAGTAGTTGGGGAATTTCAAAACCAACAGAATAAGCATCTAGCCATTTCAAATGAAATGGCCATCCATCTGTTTTGTCTTTTTTGAGCTCAAAAACATTGTCAATAAATGATTTTATATATATCCTGGGGAGAAGCTGCAGAGGACGTGTCAATATGGGTTGTAACATCATCATCCAATAATGCTAATTCTTCATGGCTTTCCTTAGCTTTGTCTGTAGAAGAAGATAAACTCAATTGGCATGTTGAAAATATGTATATATATATCATGAGAAATTCGTTCAATTTTGGGCAACTATTCCTTCTAAGCTGAAGGTTTTCTTTGAATCTTAGATGTTCCTGTGGTTCCTTTTCTTTTATAAAGAAACCCAGGAACCAACAGAACATAGTGATTATGTGAAAAGTGCTTGATATTAATGTCCCCTCAAAACAAAACAAAATATGGATTGTGAGATAAGATTCATCCAGCTTACACTTAACAGGCCACACGTTAGCATTTGGTTTCAATTTGGTTTCAATTTTATCCTCAAAGTGGGTGCATAATGGGTGCATGACTTATGTATGACTGGTGAAAGTCCAACAAACACAAGACAGAACACCAATTTTGTTCCTCACAAATTTTGCATTGCTTGTTCCTCATTAACCCTCATAAACTCACTACTGAATTTTTTCCAAATAAAGCTAACAACACATAGTTATACGAATGCTCATTATCAGTGAAAAATCTCAAAATAATTGCATATATATCTAATGAAATTAAATATCACAAAATAAAGTTAATGTATACATGCAAACTCTGTAGTTTTTGATCACCGCAAAAAGGTACCATGTTTAAAAAACATAATAAGTTTGGGTAATAATCAAGTCCAACGACTCTGAGTAAAATCCCAACCAGGAGTTTAGCAAGGCAAAAAATAATAAATAAAAAGAAGCCCCACATAGAAATTATAAAATTTTGTTTTTCGTCAAACTTACAAATATAAAAAGCCATGCATGTGAATATTGAATCCACACTCACATAACTTTCAGAAGCTTTTTTGTTGTTGTGTTGTTTCGGTCATTAAATGAATTTGAATTAATGTATAATAATTAAAAAAACAAACTAACACTTACGTTTACAAAGTAAAATATAAAGAAAAACATAAACTTACTTTTAAAGTAATGACTGTGCATCTAACATGATGTCTCCACCACACTATGTATGTTCTGTATTTCTCTCAGCTGTAAAGTACTTTTTCAAGGCTTTATCTACCAGATCCATGTGCTCATTGAAACACAAAAACCTTTCTTCATCAGTATGGGTAAATTTAAGTATTCTGTTGCCATGTTATCGTTGAGATTAAGCGCCTCAAAAACTTTTTCCCTATGCATCATGTCCGATCCAGACAAATTGAGAAAGAGGTTCATAAGATGATGCACGTGTGTGAGTTTTGAGCCGTATTTGCTTACTCTACCGACAACCGAAAGATTTAAAGCCTAAGGATTTGTTCTGATACGTATTATCGTCTTGCGTACATTTGGCACGACAGCCGCACTTTCAAAACAAATGGAAAACCGAAAGAAGTACCATGAAGCTGGGATTAGGGGTATAGGTGTCCAACTACCGTAAAATCGGGACTTGAGCAGTAACTTTGAGCCGTATCGAAGAGCTGCAATACGGCTCAAAACTGTTAGTTATAACCCCTATCATCATTGATCAAAAGGAGCCGATTTTTGAGCCGTAAAGAAGAACAATAAAGCAGTGGGGTTTGCAGTTATAGCTTACCTAAAATTTGCGAGTCAAATGGGGCGCCAACAAATAATGCGCTAATGCATAAAAAACCTATTCGATTGATTTTCAAACGACGCCGTTATCGAGTGATTACGACACGGCGTCAAGAATAGACAAACAGACAAAGAAGCACGACAGTAGATCATTTTTAGTAATCATTCTCTTGACTTAATTTTGCTACGGCTTGAGCCGTATGAGCCGTACCCTGCGTCCGCCCCTGTCACCTTATGCAATGATGTAATAGGATAGTATATAGCTTAAACTTCTCATCGCAAGTTATGATTAATACTATTTCTTTTTAATTTACTATAAATAGAGAGAAAGGGCTTTTACTCTGAGTGGATAAGAAAATGAAGTTATAATATATTGAGAGTTTATACACATAAACAAAGAATAAAAATCTTATTACATCATAATTATGTATTGTATGACTGATGATTTTAAATCAAAATATCTGCCCAGGGAAAAAGAATTTCCAAAAACTATAAGACTTCTGAAATTTCATTTTGGATGCAGGAACACTTTAACATCTTTAGAGTTTTTGTTTAAAAACCATACCTACATTTTGTGTTCTTTTGAAAAAGGTAATTATACAATGTTTTAGTTTGACTTATTGTTTCCTATGCTACATTAAATTCTGGAAAAAATGCTGTAGCTCTTATTAGAGAGGAAGCAGTACATAATTTATCTGTTGTTGTGTAGTTTAAATTTGTCCTCGGACTTGTCAAAGGGATTTCTGGAAACACCATCTACCAAATTGTGGTTCCCCTAACTTGACATCAATTATTTAACCGTGGATCATTTTTAGGGTAGGGTAAATATACTATTTCATTTGATGAACGCCTAGTGCAGAAATGTTTTTTTATTTTGCTGCCTGATAATGATCAAGGAGCTTGTCTCTAACTTTGATTTTGGTCATTTTACTCTATTTCTAAAGGAGCTTGTACTTAACATAAATTCTTTTCTTTTCTTTCTATCTGACCATCTTGACCAAGTACAGATAAAATATCATGTATTTATCTGAGTGCTCCAGTCTATCATGGTATAGGTGATTGAAAATTTCTTTATTTGATTCATTACAAGTATGTTTTCATTTGGTGAATTCTGCCTGTTATTGGTTATTTACTTAACCTCCAATCTGGCAGAAGATATTATTTTGGCCTATTATAACGTAGTTCAATACATTCCATTCACACTCCATTAGTTCTCTTTTGTTTATTTCCCTTATCCCATTAGTGCAACAATACAGGCTTGCATTACACTCCTTACGTCAGAACGAATGAATTCGAATTAATATTTTTGACATTTCGAAAAGTATGTATTAGATTGGACGTAAACTGGCGCCTTTGCGTGTGTTTGGCAAAAAAAGGTTGGGGAGACATAATATGGAAATGATCGACATATAAGAACAAGATAATAAATAGTCAATACCTATCCACTGCTCTTACAACTTCGTCTTGAAGTGTCTCCATGGACACGATGGATGATAAGCCATTATCTGAACAAAATCTTTTAACGGATCGTAAGGAGAAACCACGTTCATTAGGAAACTGTTCTTTCAAGCAGTCACTTATTTTTTGATAAGTTTTCCCATCATCAAGCAAACTTTTCACATTCTCTATATTTATACTGTTTATCGTTAGTTAGTTCACGACAGCTTCACTCTTTGTGGATATACTGTATTGTATTGTATTGTTACTTACATATGGAATGAAAACAAAAGAAAGGCAAGGCTATTTCTATTGTCTGGGTTTCTGTAGCTAATTTTAATGCATAAATTCAATATTCGAATATTCGATGTTTCGAATTTTTGAAATTTAATTTAATTTAATTCACTAAGAATTACGAACTTTCATTTGACACTTTTGATACGAAGATTGGAGTCCAGGTAATTCTGAATTTTAAAAAAATCAACATTAAAATATTTTTTTGAATATTAATTTTTCCAATTTTGAAATTCAAAAATTTTTAGCTAATTTTGATTTTCAAATTTTTAAAAAACGTTTGGCACTTTCGATACTTCAATCCGTGTATCGAAAGTGCCAAGCATTATTTGATTTTTGAAAATTGAATCTTCAAGAAAAATTACAATTTAATTATCTGAAAATTGTAACTTAATCCGTGTATCGAAAGTGCCAAGCATTATTTGATTTTTGAAAATTGAATCTTCAAGAAAAATTAAAATTTAATTATCTGAAAATTGTAACTTCAATGAAAAGTTTTAATTTCGATTTTGGAAAACTTACAATTATAATGATTACTTAAATTTCCCTGACTTGATATTATAACATTGTAATAAAAAGGCCAAATCATTTCAGATAATTGATAACCCAAAACTTGTCACATATGATTTAAATTTTTGTTTGCGTTAACCAAATAAATTGAAAATACGAAGAGAATGAATGAACGAATGAATGGAAAATGTACAGAAGAAAATATCGTCTGCAATGTACAGACAAATCACAGGTGGTCGTATATGTAAAAGAAAAATGTGGGCTGTCCACAAAAAGATGCCACCTGATTTATAAGCAATCCGTAAAAAAGTAACAAGAACACTTGGAGGTACATTTCATATTAAAATGGAGCGAACCTTCGAACCAATATTCACATTTCGTGCGTCAATAAATGGAGAGAACAAATCAGTTACTCTGAGGAAAGCGCAAGCAACGGTAGACAGGCTGTCAACTGTTTTTAGGGTAAGATTATCCAATATTGTCATTCTATTTTTAACATTATTAAAATATATTATTTGTTGATACTTTTTGATTTAGTTATTATACTTTATTTTCAGTTTGTCCCATCATCTGTTTTTATAACAGAAGACTTTGAAAATGGTCAAACGGAATTTCCAAGCGATGGCATATTTGACATTTTAGAAGATTCGTTGAGCGGATCTACTTTTGTGGTAAATGGGGACTTAATGCCACCCACACAATCCATTACACATCAGCAAGACTCATCATTCTTGGCAAGATTTAGAAGGCCTTCGACATCAACATTTACAAGGCAGGTGTTATAAAATAATCATCATGAAACGTAACTGTCCAGAAATGTTGTTTATTATAAACTGTGAATACGAACTTCGTCAAGTACGACACATTATTGTTTCGAAATAGTTTCGTGGAAAATATGTGCTTTGCGATTTTTAAGTACTACATGTAGATTGTGCTCAAAAATCGCAGTGGAATGTAGATGGCAATTACTTTCTTTTACAGGTTATCTTCTCAACGTAAGCGGCCAGCGGAAGACTTTTACCCTCTTAAAATTACAATGGCCCAATACGTGAGTGGCAAATTAGGTATGCCGTTTAATCGTTTTTTAAAAAATCTTCCGACAAAACGTTTTCAGTTCAGGACTTTCGTGCTCAAACTAAAGTGGCTTTATACGATAATTCGAGGCACCCCAGTGTTTTGAAAAGAACGTAAGCCTTAGAAAGAATTATGTTTCTTCTTAAGTATTTATCCTTTTGTCTTTTAGGTAAATTTATCAGAGAGATGTTTTTCAATATCAGTGAAGGAACAGCAAATGTCACTGATATAACAGACAAAGTAAAGCATGGCTTTAACAATCAAAACCTTATGTTGATCAATGCAAACGGGTTAAAGATAGAGGACTCGGAAGTCATTCGAGGTACATATAGCTACTTTTTTAAAATTTAAAACAAGATACTAATTTCAACTTATTTTTCTCTAAAACACCCAACAATGGATTTTAAAGGGGTTGTCCTTTAAATTTAAATTTTTATTTAAGATATAGCTTTTTGGAAGAAAAGCGCAAGAAAAGTGTTTGCCGTTGACAAAGCTGTTTTTGAGGAGACAAGAGCCGGAACAGACAATACCAAATTTGGTAACTGAAAACTTCTTCATGTAAATAATCACTAACTTAAACATAATATGATGATGTAACCCCCCGTATTAACTTTACAGAGGTTACAGTTACTCAAGCTTGAAGGTGGTCTATTTTAACATAAACTGTCTGACAATAAATAAAAAACCCATGACCGAGTGAGACTGAATAATATAGTAGGAAAGATGTTTCATATTGTTTAAGTTCAATAGGTTTACAATGGTTGCAGATGTAATGCGATAGGATTAAAGTTTATTTTACTTCCTAGATAACATTATTGGGAAGATAGATGAGATTCTCAAGAATACAGTTAATCTTCGCGCTACTGGAGATACAAGCGGATTAAAAAACGCAATTCGAACCACTTTGCTTATAAACCCCTTGAAAGAAGCATTGAAATGCATCATATGCCACCAAACAGTAGTTACTCCGCCTCTGAACTATGCTTTGTGTTGCAGACAACTGATTGGATGCACAAACTGTGTCGAAAGACTTGGATCAGAATGTCCACATTGTCGTGATGAAAATTTTAGAACCATTGTTGTGAATACGTTTGATACTGTGATAACTACGTTGGCTGAGGTAGCAGAAATAACAGAATGATGTAATGCAGGTGGTTAAGACTCTTCATTTTTTTAAGGTTTGTTCATAGAAAAATAAAACCACACTGTTTTCAAAATCTGTCAGTTGATTGTCTTGTTGTTATAATTGAAATACATTGCAACATGTTGTAAACTGATTTGTCATCGTATATCAATCCCGTTTAATTTTCAAAACAAAACAAAAATAAAATAAAAACTCTAGACAGTTCTTTGAAATAGTTGTGATGTCATGTCGAGATACCATAAAATAGCTTCTTGAAACATTCGGGGCCTTTCGTTTGCGCATTCTCTAAATATCTGATTCAAAGGAAAGCGTTGTTCAAACTCTGTGTCTCTTAATGCCTTTAATTCTCCGTATTCCACCAAGGGATCAATCCCGAACGAATTATCAACAGTTAGCCTGCCATTGTATATTTCTTCGTAAATTTCTTTTGCGGAAAGAGCATGTGGTAACTCATCTGCTATGATAGGGTTCAAGATGTTAGTATCTTTCTTTAATTGAGAAGGACGTCCACGCCCTGGAACGTAAGAATTGAAAAAAGTTTAGTATCACAAATAAGAACAGCCAGTATAGCTTGCAATTATGCTTGATGTCACCTTGAATGTAGTGTTCATTCCACGAATCAACGCATACATTGACACCATATTTTGCAGCAGCAATGGTAACAGCCGAAACGCAGTATTTATGCGCCTCATTTTCCATATCAATACGGTTGTTATTGTCGAGCAAAATAAGCGCAGCCTTTAATGGATAGTTTACCCTTGAGTTCACTTCCACCCAAAATCTTTCGATTGGCAAATTCTATGAATAAGTAAACACATTAGCTAATCATAAATTAAAAAGTCAAATAAATAATCTATTAGGTAAGAACATTGTGGCAGCAAGTTTAATTTCCAAGATCCTAGGATCATCATCATATATTGTAAAAAATATTATAATTCATTGTTGAAGTTTTTCTTGGAAATGCCCCAAACATTAGCTGTTTTTCTGCCACTTTAAATGATATGTAAGAATGAAAGTTACTTTGAAGAGGTGATTCGTTTACCTTCTTGGATTCCGTTTGTCGATAACATTGTATATCGTGCCTAGATCGTAAATCCTTGAATATTTCTTGCATCCCCAATGTGAGGTAAAATTCAGTTCCACAATCCACGCGAATTTGATGAAATATTCCATATTCCACACAAATCTTTCTGCAAAAGAACAGGATATTACGAAGCAATGTCTTTTGCATAGCAATAAGTATGGCAAAAAAAATGAAATAACAACTACCTATATACATCATCGTAGATCACCAGGTTATTTTTGATTGGCATAACTGTATGTGCAACAATGAATCGTGTATGTCCGTCGATTGCAACTACATGTGTGACTCCATACATTGCAAGTTTTTCGTTTTGATCGATGTGCAATTTGTGGCCGAAGTAATCAGCACGATACGGTATTGGATTAAGAAGACGGGCAGTATTGTTTCGACGCCTGTTATGATTTCGAGGATTGGCTTTTGCCAGAGCTCTTCCAACTCTTCCTTCACCGAAAGTCATCCCAGAATGTTTCTGCCGCAAATAGCCAGCCATCATTTTTCGACCGTAGGTTGGACCAACCTTTATTCATAATAAGCAAAAACACATTAAAAATATTGTAATGAGTGAATAGTGACGTTCAAAAATGTAGGAATGCATAAAATACCTCATTCACCGCGTTAGTAACTTCAATTTCAAGTTTTTCCATTGAAGTGACTGTTGACAGCTTGTTCTCAGCACAGAATCTCTTGACAGACCGGAGTGAAAACCCTCTTTCACCGGGACAGCGTTGTTTTAGGGTATCACTGATCTGTTTATACGTTTTTCCATTTTCAATAAGGTGAATTACGTCTTCAACAGCAATGTTATTCATCATTCAAACCTCAGCGAACTATCGGTAGAATCTGACGTTACAGGATTGCCTAAGAAGTAAGTCTGATATCGCCTTTTGTTTCATTAAACGAAAGCTCATGTGGTCGTAAACATATGCACGCCTTTTGTTTCTAAACGAAAGCTCATGTGGTCGTAAACATTTGCATTGTTATCCATTTTTCCGTTGTAATTTTGAAATGTTTTTTGGCACTTTTGATGCACAGACATATATTTTAAATTTTTTGGCTTTCAAAAAACGCGATTTCAATTTGTTTTGAATAAATTTAATTTTGAAAAAATGAAAATAGAATTTTTCTTGAAGATTCAATTTTCAAATATCAAATAATGCTTGGCATTTTTGATACACGGATTTACTTCGATTGTCAAGAATGAATTTGTCCAAAATGAATTTGTTCAAAAATGAATTTGTCAAAAATGAATTTGTCAAAAATGAATTTGTCGTAAATGAATTTGTCGTAAATGAATTTGTCGTAAAATTTTGTCGTTTTTCTTTTCCTTGCACATGATTTATTGCTGCAACTAATATCTTTAAGACTTTCCTCCATTACAAAAAACTTAATAATTATTAATGTATTATAATGAACTCGGTATAACTAAATCAGCAGGTGCAATCCCTCAGTTTTTTTGAAAATGGATATAATCTCCAAACAAAATTCTAAAATCTAAAACCTTTCTTACTTACTTACTTACTCACTTACTCACTTATCAATTTTATCAATTTTATTGTAAGAAAAAGACACAAGATTTGTTTTATTCATCGGGAAATGTATTTCCATTTTTTCCAAAGCACTTATTTACACGATTAACCATTCCTGTAAAGGCATTTCTGATCATTTGAGGGTCAAGATTAGCTGCAACATTTCTGATTGAAGCTTTCAATTGGTCCAGGGTCTGGGGCTGCAAGTTTGGTGGTTGTTCCCAGAGCTGTTGTTAAATGTAACCCCACAAGAAGAAGTCACAGACAGTGAGATGCAGAGATCTTGGAGGCCACTCAACCTCCTCGTTTGCTGACCACTTTGCCTGGAAATTGGCCACGGAGATTTTTCTCTAATTAATTGATACCCTGTTTTTTCGTCTTTTTTGACAATTTTTGAAAAGTAATCTTTTAATTTTTCGGTCATAACTTTTTAACCAATGAACCAACTTTAAAGTTTGATACGTCAAAATTTAAGTCAAAGCATCCTCTTTAGGATGGAAAGAAAATTAAATATAAAATCTGCCCTGGTAATTAATCAAAGACTTAAACTTTTTTGTGTGACAGCCGGTACTATACTCGGTTACTATACTATAACTATAAATACTATACTTATTATAGATAGGCACCAAGGATAAACTTACTTACTTGCTTACTTTTAACAATGAAATACCTGTTAGAAAAAAAAAATTAGAAATTAAAAATTAAAAATTAGTAATATATGTTAAAATAATAATATAATAGAGCTAGATTAATCCACAAAGAAGAACTGTGATATGTAAAGTATCAAACAATGGAGGCAAACAAACGATTGAATGTGAAGCAAAATGAGATATGTTGGATAGGTAAATGGAAAACCAAAATCATTTAGGGAAAATCCATGAAGACATAAAGGAAATTAAATATTGAAATGAAATTTGAGACCCTTTTTGAATAAATTCTGGTCGTCTTTTCTCCTGAGTTAAATTGATAAGTCACTATAGAGTCTGACACCTTCAAAGTTGTAAGATTTCCTTCAAAATTAAGGTTTTGCTCTCGGTAGACGTAACAACAAACCATTATTTCGAGTTTTCACAACATGATTCACTACTTCGAAATACCCACTATAGTAAGAACAACATTCGTTCAGCAACACTTTCTTCCTATCTGTACAAGCTTGTGCACGTATTAAATTGACTGCACTACATACATGTTGACACTGAGCAATTCTGCACACTCACGATTCAATGCTATCCAACATTTTCAACTGGGTACAGTAAAAGTTAACATAGCTGTAGATGAATATGTTAAAACTGGAAGAATCATGCAATTGTAAATTTTTTTCAGCTCTGGTCCAGGATTACTTCTAAATATTTGTAGGACACAGACTCGTAGATCTTTCTATTACGATATCTAACATCGAGAATATGCTTAGAGCGCTTTTTGCTAGTTTCGAATAACATCACCTCAGTTTTACCTTGACCGAGTTTGATAACTAGCTCATTTTCACGATCGATAGCTTCAGAATCTTCAGTTAACGTATTTTCGATATCCAACGTTCTTTTAGATGAAGTATGATTACAGTATCATAAGCATATTTCAAAACCAATATAATACCAATAAGCCAGCTTAATGTCCTTGATTGAGTTAGTTTTAACAAAAACGTGGTATCATCTACATGCAGGCTCATGAGACAACAGCTTTAACGACTGCAGATCACACACCTAGAGTTTAAAAAAGGTTCGAAGATGACGTTTTCTTAATAATGAAAAGAACGAATCTAACTGAATTTCATGGCTACATTTATGCTCCACAATCCTTATTAGGGTTAGGGTTAGGGTTACGGCTGGATATGTATGTATGGGTATATGATTATATATCAAAGACAAATAATATACTTCCTCGAGTTCTAAAAGAACAAAAACAAGGACTATGTTTCACTCAAAAAATCCAAAAGACAAAATAAGTCTTGAAGATCAGTGTAACTTGTCCATGAAATCCCTTGTAAGGGTTGTAGGGCTGAAACAAAAGTTCAAACAACGTGTTCAAGAGCACATGGAAGCCACACACAATGGTGACATGGATAAAAATGGAAAAGCGGACCATATTTGGAACAAAGATCGTGCTATAGGCTAAGAAAATAGAAAGGTCATAGACCGGGATAAGAAGCGGTTGGACAGCCAAGAAGGTGAAAGAGACAATAAATAGCATTGATTGAAAGATCCATATTAACAGTATCTCATACCAACTGAGATATGGCTACCGACAATACGAGAAGCTAACGTTAAGATGATTGCGAACATTTAGAACGTACATCTGCGTCCAGATCTACGTAGATAATTTTAATTACTATCATTAGTAAATTAATTAGTGGTAGCTGATTAGATGATTTTTATGTATTTCGATCCTATAGTTGTCACTTTGAACATATCTATAGCCAAAAAGTAATTTCAAACTTGGCCATTTGATGACAGCTGTAGCTGTCAAAATGTAGTCAAAATAAATTTGCTTGTTCATCACATGATAAACTCTGGTTTATTCAGTTTTAACGATAGTGTTTCAACAGAAATTATATCGGAGTTACGGATTTACACGTGTATATGTTTGATATCGAGGCAAAAGTTAAAAATATCGATCGTTTTCTCAAAGGGCAAATCCCAGGCAGTGTAAAATTCTGGACCGGCGGAAATCACTCATTCAAATTGGCTGTTGATAAACTTGAAAGGTATAATGTTCGGGAAAGCATTTCTTTTCTGTCCACTCTTGGGGGTAGCACAAACGAAAATGCGAATTTCGTTAACGCGAATAACGTACAGGACGTTATTAACATCGGTTAATAATAAGAAAAAAAATATTTAATATTTATCAATTGATGGAAGGGAAAAGTTACAGAAGAAAAGTGTATCAAGATTATTCTCTATATGGTTATTGGAATCAACGTTCAAGTCAACATTGCGATCTCCAGACAGGAAATTTTCATTGTGAAGGAATATGTGGCGTAGGTGATTTCAAAAGTTGGCATTGGGATAACACACACTTTCGACGGGGTAACACACACTTTCGATAGGGTAACACACACTTTCGATAGGGTAACACGATAATTCTGAAAGTAATGTGAAGTCACATGAACATAACAGTGTGATGAAATCAGAAATGACCATTTCTTGGATTCTGCAGCTTAATAATCCAGGATTCGTGTCTAACCCACCACGGACTTATCTCACAAGCGAAAAAACAAATTGAAGTAAAGAGCTTCCTTAAAAATCCTTCCAAAAGATAATCCTGAGACCATGAAGTAACCGTAATAGCGTGCAAAATGTTCAAGTAAGCAGCACACGAAGATGTGAGAACGGTGTCGTGACCTCAGTGCGTGTTACCCAATCGAAAGTGTGTGTTGTCCCAATACGAAATTTTGACAGTTCCTTTTCTTTCTAAAAAATATTTTCAAGGTCAATCCCGTTCAGTTTAAATGTAACATTGTGAGTATCAACAAATTTCGTACATAACAATTTATTATTAGAGGACCAGAACAGAATATCAAAAGAAAATCATAAATCAACATTATAAACCACCAACATTGTAACAGTTTCGTTCGAAAACAGCAAGACAAGAAAAACAAAAGTTCAGAGCCTTGATATCAAATTGAACAAATCTCCTGAAAAACAAACTTTGAACTAACATAGTGTATCACAGCTTTATTTTTCATATTTCATGAATATAGAGACACATTCAAAATGGCTTTGTTTGTTTGCCAACTGCCGTGCCGTCCATCCGGTATTGCACCTCAATTCAACATTGCAATTGTGTTTTAACAATAATTCCACACATGCAGCATGTCCATTAAAAGATGCAAGCATAACTGCAGTATTTCCATAATCATTTTGTGTATCGATATTGCAGTTATGTTCCAGTAATAGTTTGACACATTCAGCATGTCCTTCCTGAGATGCAAAAATCAGTGCAGTGTATCCAATGGTATTTTTAATATCGATATCAATATGATTTTCAACCAGTAATTTGACACATTCACTGTGTCCATCATGAGATGCATAAATTAGGGCAGTTTCTCCATAGTCGTTTTCAATATCTGCATCGCATTGATGTTCAAGAAGTAATTTGACACATTCACTATGTCCTTTTTCAGATGCAAGAATAAGTGCAGTGTCGCCAATGCTGTTCTTAATATCGATATCGCAATTATGTTCCAGTAATACTTTCACACATGCACTACATCCACTTTGTGCAGCAAGCATGAGTGCTGTACTACCATTAGTAAACGTTTCATCAATATTAACGCTACTGTTGTTCAGAAGAACCTCCAGTAATTGCCAATGGCTTTTGGTTACAACATCTTTAAGGAGGTTTTGTTTTGGTCCAAATGCGACAGCCATTTTGAAATCAGCTAAGGTTTTAGTACTGTTTGTATTGTGATCAAGATCTGATGAAAAGAAAATAGAAACCTTGAAAATAAATTATATTAGGAAACTAGTACATGAGTAAGCATACTATCCAATCCTGACAATAAATTGAATGGTGCAATCGTTACCTTGTAAAGAGAAATCCTTGTATTTATTCATTTCATCTTGAAATTTTGTTGTAGCTCTGAAAAATAACATAAAGCGTGTGGCACAAACACGACTGCAAATCTGAATTAAATGTATGCATAATTTATATTATCACCATCAATCAGGGAGTTTGTAACTTCCATTTTGTACGAAAATATTGTTCATCCACCGAATAGACATTTTAATTTACCGACACTATGTAAATAAAACTTGTGCAACTGCCACACTGTTATAGTAAATAGTTTCAAGCAAGCAGTTGTGTACATTGGAGCATAATAATAGCTTATAATTATCGTAGAAAAACAACTTTCCATAGAGGGCTGCAATGATGGACAACTTATGAATTTATGGAGAGGAGTATTTGACTGGTCAAAAATTCGCTATTGGTCGATAGGATCACCGCTATTCCAACTTTTTCTTCAGTCGTCCATATACAAGTACATCATTATCATAGAATTTTTGGTTAAAATTTACTGTATTTATAAGAAATGGGGATCCTTTTTTCCTCTTTTTCATCAGAATTGATAATCTATCAGGGATTGGTTGGTTAGACTATTTCTACTGTGCAAACCAAATAATTAGTTATTAAATCAATATAATGTTGTTTGGGAATTATAGCAACATAACACTTTTGATGCAAAAAAGTATTTCATCATGTTCTTTACTAGCATTAGTTGATGAAAACATCTGCAGAAATATATACTTCAAAAGTCAAGAAGTCATATTTATTTCCAAGATACATCAATATTTTGCTTGTAACCTAACGTTGAAGAATTATCTGGCAAATCTGGGACCCTTATATCTTTATTCAATAATTTACAAAACGTAGTCACCTGCATTCACAATAAAAGCTATGTAGAATGAATAGCAGTGACTCACTGATAAAATTGAGCATTACAGACGTCAACTATCAGTTACTAGCTTGTGCAGCATGTTTCATGGGTTTACTGACAGAGCCCTGAACAACAATCAAGAACAAAATAGCACAAGATAAGAAGTGTTACGTAAGGTTTGCATTTACTTAAAGATTTAGCAGATCTATGTAGGGGATAGAACAACAAGAACACTTCTCCTGAAATATTCATTTTAATATCTCTCAGAAAGTATAGTCTTTTAAGCCAACAGTTAGACTAAAAGAAAAGAAAACCTCGAAGTTGCATGCTTTATGCTGTGGAAAAAAATCAATTTTGTTTTGAAACTTCTACGGTGGAGAACTGAATTAATAAATACAGCAGTTCAAAAGTTTAAAATGGATGCATTTTGGTGCAACAAAGCTGCACAACCTGTTTCGTGTAATACACTAAACAACATAAAAACAAAAAACATACCTTAAATTTGAAGAAAGAATCATTTCTAAATGTAAAAATGAATATTAACACATTGAAGTGATAAACTTCAAGAAACTCAATAAAAATGATTTTATTTCTACTACCTACCATTTGTGCACTCATTATTAGTGTTGCCACAAAATGTAAGGCCAGCTTCTTGTGAGGAATTAGTTTCATTTTCTGTAAAATCTAGTTTTCCTAAAACGTTATCATCTGTTAAATCAGTTAGGACGACACTCAAGGTAAGCTCTCTCACAATATCTTGTAATTGCTGCAACAAGGTTTCTTGTTCTGATATTATTGCCAACGTATAAATACTGCTTTTATCATCCAACAGCTTTTCTATTTCAGTAAATGATTCCAGCTTTCTTGTTCTTGTTTGGATGAATGAATTTGTACGATCATCAAACTGCTGTAAAATCTTTGATTCTTCTTCATACAGATGGGTGATGTATCTGTTTACACGGACAATCCTTCTAACAAGCAGTTCTTCACTTAGTTTCTCCCTGAATGCTTGGAACTGCTTCACCAACTCTTCATCTGACTGTCTTCGTTGCAATATAGTCTCTTTACTGCTTTCATGGACTGCAGTCAAGTCTCTTTGTATTTCCTTTACACCAGAATCCAGTTCAACGATATCATGGTTTCTGTGTCTTCGATGCTTGCAATATATGCAAATAGGTTGATTTTTACATTCTCTACAGATATGCTTTGCAAGCGAATTGTGTTCTTCACATCGAGGTTGAAAGGATTTCTTATGATCATCAAAAGAAATCTTGATGTGATTGTTACCTTCACATGCATGTTCTTCAAAACAAGATTTACATGATGTCTTACGACAGGCCTGACAGTAATGGGAGGATTGGATCTTGTGTTTGTGCCCCTCTTGGCAGTATAAGAAATCCCTAAGAGATAATGATAGTTCATTAAGAAGATGCTGTTACTGTGCAACAGCTAGCTTAACCTATAAGAAGCTCGAAGCTTGATAACCTTCCCAGTCTTCAATCCCTCAACTCTTACCATAACACTAACCCTAATCGGTGTGTTTTAACTAAAAGGAATATATAGATCAGAAATTTAGCAATTTGAAAAAGCTGAATTGGTCAGTATTAATACAATGAAACTTTGGTATTGTTTTAGTTCAATCTTGTTTTATAGTAGCTGGAAGGTATATAAGGTATAAAACCAACTTTAAGCTTGAGAATATTATACAAGCTTTTGATAGAACTACAACTGTACCAGAAATCACAAACATACACAAAACATTCAGAATAGGGGAATTTTTGATACTCACGGTTGTAATTGACTCCTTAGTCTCTCAAGAATAGATTCAAAGGCGAATAATCTTTGCAAAACATCATCCAGGGTCTGATCTCTTTCCAAATTTGTGACTTGTGAGCATTTCTTTGGGCAACTCAATGTTGCACATCCATGATCGTCAAACTGAAGAAGAACCTCTTGACATTGTTTGCATTATAAATGGCCACATGGCAATATCTGAAGGCTCACCAGTCCGAGCATACAAACCGAACATTCAAATTCTTCCAATATATGTGGCAATTCTTCCATGGCTATGAAGTAGTAACGAATAGTACATAACAAGAAGTAGCAACGGCAAATGACAAAAGGCAGAACGTAATATAAGTGGAAACATAATTCAAGCCTTGTTTTTCCGATAGACTTTATCCAGGGGCGAGTGTTTTATTCATAAAAGAATTATGGCATAATGTTTCCTTTCAAGTATTTTTATGATCGCTAAAAATAAATAATTTATCTATAAATTGCGACTTTCTGTGGCAAAATCATGGTGGCAACAATATTAATAAACTCATTTATTAAAGTAACTTCGTTGCGAATGAAGCAATGCTTTCTTGAAAACAACATCGTATGAAGTTGAAGTTTTGTAAAAACAAGAAAATTTACCTGCCCAGTTGTAAAGAAATTACCACTGTCACTTTCAACAATAACCCTTTTGCAAGCGTTATATCTCTTGTCTTCAGAAAGAGTTTGATAAAGTTTATTTATTGTTCATATACGAATTCACCCATTGATTGTTGTTTACCTTACAGATCTTATTACCAACAAGGACGCTATTTCATTGGTTTGTTTTTTGTACAAATATCATATGATCTCTCCAAACCATTCCGATGTTACAAAAGTTTTATTTCGATTTTCCGCGCTGCCGAAACCGTTGACGGTGTGTTTTGAAATCTTCGCAACACACAGAAAGTGCCGTCATATCATAACTACAGAGATAATTGAATTTGGATTTTGAGAGAGAATTTCATTCAATTGTCACATGAAAACGAGACAGGGTAGGGCGTTCGAAAAATAAGATGAGAAATAAACCTTGTAAAATATCAATATCAGTACACCTTTCTCGAATTACCAACTACCTCAACGAACACGGAGGGTCTCTTGACTTATCGCATTTCAGTATATTCATTTGATTGCTCAGGGACATTGAATTTTTCCGTGGTAATTGTAACAATCCAAAGGGACAACTTCAAGTGGTTACTATGGGCACAAGCGGTTACTACTTCGGGCGCAAAAAAACTATATCGATTTGACATCACGTTTCGACTTATTCAACTAACTTATACCATTGAATTAATCAAGTCTGTGCAATGTTCTCACAGCGCTAAAACTGTCAACCGCATTGAGGCTCGCCTACTCACAACAGAAAATGAAGAAGGAATGAAGTACCTTATCGGGGAAAAAAAAGTCGGGATTTATTTTAGTCGGGGAAAATTTTGGTCGGGGAAAAATTTAGTCACCTCGAGAAATTTTTCCCCGACCAAAATTTCGAAATTAGTCGCTTTTCCCCGACTAAAATTTCGAAATTAGTCGCTTTTCCCCGACTAAAATTTCTAAATAAGTCACTTTTCCCTGACCAAAACTTGCAATACAAGTAGAAAATGGAACACAATTTTTGTCGACACTTTCAATTTGAACTAAAAATTATATTACAAAATAACTAATTAAGAGTTCAATCTAATACAATAACAGTTTTTGAGGTTTGATCGTCATTATTTTCATCACTGGCATCCATATTGCTTTCACAAACATCAATATATCTTCACTGACATCCATTTTATTTTCACTGACATCAATTTTGTTTCCCTTAATCGTAACAGAAAAATCTGTATCGTCCTCATTGACTGATTCAACTTAATTCGATTCCCCTTCCTTTGCTTGACCGTCATAATTCCAGTCGAAAATCAATAGATAGACTCTACTTGAGATTATCAAAAATCGGGGAAAAGTTTCGGTCGGGGACTAAAAAATCGGGGAAATGTTTTGGGCTGGAGTAAAAAAACCGGGGAAAATTTTTGGACGGGGAAATGAAAAATCGGGTGAAATTTTTGGACGGGTGTTGAAAAGTCGGGGGAAAATTTGGTCGGGGAAAATTTTAGTCACTAGCCCAAAAAATTAGTCACTTACCCCCGACTTTTTTTCCCCCGATAAGGTATAGCCTGGGTTATCAAAGCGTTCGATTTGTGGCTTGTCTACAAATGCTTTCATTATGGTCGTCAAAAAAAGGCAAAGGAGTATTAGTAAGTGTGCTAGTTATGAAGTATTTTAGATCTCATTGTCACGATTCATATCAACTCCGACAGTGTAAGACCCACCACTTCATTTATCTCGGAGATATGATATGGAAACAATGCTTATAGTGAGAGGGATAAAATCATGATTTTTAACACCGCCCATACACATGGATTTCTTTTTAACACCGCCCGTAACAGAAAAATCATAGCAGGAAAACCAAAAAATAAAATTGCTTAAAAATAAT
Organism: Turritopsis dohrnii; assembly: GCA_027922465.2. Lineage (NCBI taxonomy): Eukaryota > Metazoa > Cnidaria > Hydrozoa > Anthoathecata > Oceaniidae > Turritopsis > Turritopsis dohrnii. The sequence continues at coordinate 173,109 of BQMF02000021.1, forward strand.
ATGGCTTAGTTTACACTATATTTATTCTCCACACCATGTGGAAAGTCAGGTTTGGGAAGAAATATAAATTCCTATCGAACTTTTACGAAAAGCTGCAAATAGCGCTCCCAGTGAATTTAAACCAATTATGTAGTATCGTTTGGATTTAGGTTTTAACAATAAATTCCTGGATCACGGAGGCACACTGGCATCATAGTACAACAGCCACGAAAGCATCAAGTGAAGCTAACATCACACAACAGTGTCATGTACAACAATAATGGCAACCGTTTCGGGAAAGGGAAAGATGTAAAGTCTGAACGATTATTAAATTCTATTTATTCTGTTCATGTATTTATGTTCTGTAAATGTTCTGTAAATTTTTATTGTTCACGAAATCGAACACTGCTAAAAAAAAGTAAGACTAACCAGTTTGCTAAGATAAGAATGAGAAAATGGATTGTTTTCAAAAGGGATATAGAGTTCAGCTTCCAAATTCTCCTCACTTGAAAACATCGGTGCAGCGTTTGTATAAAACGCACCTCAAAGTTTCAAACACTATTAAAAGGCGTTTCACCGCAGCTTTACAGTGAAGAGAGTTAAACCTTCCAAAACGACCAAAATAAATGTAGTTCTCTCCCTTCACAGATTAAAATCCCGTGACCATAGCAACTCAAATATTAAAACCTTTCATGATCTCAAGTTTCAATTTCCTTGGGAGGTCTTTTGTTCGTCAATCGGGGCGTATCTACAAATTCTTTTCCATACAACACCACCAAGTAGAGAGTCAGTAAACATGCCAGCGCCCAAAACACAACGTACGTCAGTTGAAGCTTAAAATCGGCTAAAGAACACAAAATCAAGAAAGATTATGTCATTTGCGTGGCCAACTTAAATTTCCGAGGTTTGCAAGCATGTTGAAGTAGTTGGCCGATTATACAAGATTACAGAGTACTTACTGGATGGGATAAGAAGGCTGATGATGAACATGGAGAAGACGATCAACAGTACGGAAGGCAACTGAACAGAAATAAAATTAAAAACAAAGTAAAAGTAATATGCGTATACAAACAACCAGTTTCAGAAACGAATAAGAAAATCTATTTGCAAATATTATTCAAGGTTTATTCACACTTCTTAGAATTTTTGTCATCACTTCACCCACTTGAACATTTTTTTTCAAAATAATTTAAAATTTTTCTGTGAACTCGCTGCAATTGCAACGTGTTCAGTATCGATTACACTTTCTATCCAGAGGACAAATTTGTTAAAAAATCACTGCGAAGGAGTGCATTCCTATAGAATCATACGCACTTTGAATAAAAATGTTCTTCGTCGCAGTGACTTTTTGAAGATTCTGCGCACTGGGTAACACCAGCATTAAACGTTAATGATCAGCTAACATGCGCACGCATGTTCTATGCTTACAATGTTTTCTTTTATATATGTAAACCAGATTTAATTTAACTTTTCAAAAATGATTCGTGAAAAAAATCGATGCTAGAAGGGCTTCGTACACCAGTTTTGTCATGCATGCAGACGGATTATAATCTTAGCAATTTTGAATGCTTCACGTGTGTATGTTTGTAAATCAGCGAGTTTAACAACAAAAAAGCTTTAGAAACTTTTGTAATATATTTGGCTCCGTAGAAAATAACGATTCGCGATTTTTTAGATCTTAGAAAATTGTTCGTTCGTGAAATGTTAAATTTGACTCGTGAATCACGAATTGCGAGTCGTTAATTCAAACCCTGTAAACATCTTAAGCTCACTACTTCTCATATTGAAGTCATTTTGACAACACAGTATGTTATTTTGATTGACATTCCATTGATTTTCTATGTCTTAGTTGTTTCGCTGATGACACAGCGAGTAAACTTACAACTTTTAATTCTCGAGGCTTGTAACAGAGTTACGGCTATTGTAGCCATGGCAACACTGAGAGGCCTCATTATGAAGAACACAGCGTATCATGGATATGTCATACAACAAAAAAATCGAAAAATCCGATATTATATTTATTTTCAGTCTTAAGCGACGATTTTACAAACTGACTAGTGACTAAGTGGTTTCTTGCACGTTTCTCTGTTCTTCTGTAAATGATCGGGCACTCCTTCACAAATTTTGACTGAACTGATGAAATCCTTCGTTTTACTGAAAGTACGATAAGATATTTCGCTTATACTTGTTTTCTGCTAATGTCTAATAGTTAACACTTATTCCCATATAAGAAACGGAGGAGAGTAGTGTAGATTTGGTCAGTGCTTAACATGAGTCACTTGTGATTTTCAGCTATACAAAGATATTCTCCTTAACACAAAACTGCTGACTAAGTGGTATGGCGCTCGCCTTCAGAGCACATGACCGAAGTGGACTTCAACAGTTTGAATCGATTCGGTAGCACTTCACCTTCGAATGGAAATAAATAAATCCCCCGAAAATAAACTTGATGTATTCCAAAAACAATTAAAGAAAGGACATCTACGGAGAAAGAGTTTTTGAACGTTTTACCAATTCATCCATAACTATGAGTTTGTGTAACATGACGCGATCAGTGTGGTTAGCGGTCATATCTTAGTTACTTCTGTCTGTGTGAACACAAACATAACATGACTTGTAGACCAACATATTCGTTATACTTCGATTGAGCTGAAGCGATTTCACTCATCGCCACAATCAACACACAGCGATTGAAATAATTCATCTTTTTTCAGAAAAATGAAATTCTTCATACAGTGTTGCAAATGGTGTGCATGATATTAATAAAGTTGCTCGCGTAAGTTTTCTGAAAAGATATTTGGCGTGATCGGGCGCAAACATCCGCGCTGCATCTTAACTGACAATGCGCTGGATCTTTACACCCCAACAGAAACAAAAATAGAAAAATTTCATATTACGACGAGAGAGAAACTTACTGTTGTTGACACAATCCCGATAAATTCAACTGATCTGTGCATAAGTATTTATATTAACTATTATTTTAGTATGCAAAGACTTTCGTAAATACAGGTCAATTGAAACAAATCGGACATGGCAAAAATTTGACTGCATAAACTTTTTAAGTGCTTTTTGAAGTAGGTAACTTCTCTACACAAAATCTTACTTTTAAATGTTAATCTTAATTTAATTTAACTTAATCTTACTTTTCCACGAACGTTTCCGACGAAATGTTTTTAAGAAATAATAGCCTGTTCACATTGCAAGTAGAATGTACCGGCTAGTGGAACGCAGGTATTACAAGTTCAGTTTCAACCTTACCTAGCATTAGAATAATGGCGGGAATGAGATTACAGTAAAACTATGAATCACACGCTCAAAGTAATGAAAAGTTTAGAATAGGGCGCAAACGTACATAAACAAATCTAACTGGAGTGCGACAAAGGGCGGTGCACTTTACGCCAATTCCCTCAGTAAAAAATCCACGATAAGAGATATGTTCGAGTTAACATAAATAAAGTTTGTTGCAGAAGAAAATGAGAGACAAAGTGAAGTAGATCACATACAGCCATGTACTTCCAGCCTTTGGATTTCTGAAAGACAGAAGTTTTTTCGGAAGGATCGACAACATAGTTGCCAAGAATAACATCGATGCCATCCTAAAAAAAAGTGAAGTTTGTGGAATGAAATTTCATAGTAAGAATTGGAATTAATACCCATTTGACGAGCGAGACTTGCACCGGGAGTAGCGGACTGTGTAGCTATACATTGCCTTCAGTTGCACAGAAGCCACACCAAAATCTCTATATACTAGGTACACAGTCAAGGGAGATAACATTTATCTTCCATGGTTTTATTTGATCTATATCTCGATCTAACAACGGTGTGGGTTCTCCATAATAGACGTGATTGAATGGTCATGCCGAATTGAGCAGAATGGAGGCAGTAGTATAGAAATACAATTTTATATATTTCCGTATACAAGCCAACCGGTCTATAGACATTTCCCGCGTTTCAGTTACGTTTTACGTTACGTAATTTTCTCACATTTCTTACCTCGTTTTCAACAATGTTACACGCATATATATCGTTTAGTAAATTAAAAATTGTTCTAAGCATTTGTACACGAAAAAATGCGACATAATCGAAAACGAGGTGGGATAATGAATTTGTCAAGATATTGACATTTACACTGAAACTCAGGAATTGTCTATTGGCAGTTCATTATGATTATAAAATGAATATAGCATACCTGTCGAAAACCATCTGAGAAGTTGTTTTTGTAGTAGCGAATCATCGAGTTGACGCCATCTTGAAGTAAACCGTACTTGGTTCGTTTGCCTGTCCTGAAACCAAAAATAAAAGTTTTTAAAACCACGTGGAAACGAAAATCTATTGTCAGTTTGTTTCCAATCTTTTGTTGAATACAGTTCATCTTACGGTTTCAAAGCCAGACAAAAAAATGTCAAAATGTCACTGCCACAAAGAGCATTTTCATTGTAATACTGTGCATACGTCTTTCAAAATGTACTCCTTCGCAGAGATCTTTCAACAAATTTGTAAAAAAAAAGGTGTAAACAACTTTTAAAAGAGTTTTCAAAGAGAAGCTTGAATCGACTGGACTAGTTCTATGAACATGAATTCATTTCTTTCGCAAAGAAACAATCATAATGAATTTAATGCTCTTTTGTGAGATATGCGTGTAACAGTTCACTACCTGGTAAAGTCTGTTTTCAAGGCTCCAGTCCCTGTATACTGCATAGCACACATATCGGCGTTATCCGCCCAGACATTCTTGAACGTGAACTCAAACTCGTCGAAATCTTCAATCCTGTTGTCGGCTCCTATGATGTTAAACTGACGTAACTGCTTCTCCAACACGAACCGTGCTATCAAACTTTGCACAACATTGGTGCGATCCAAACAGTCGATGCAGTTTGTTCGAACAACACCATTCTGTTGGCTGGTGATGTCTTTATCACGGCTCAATGCGAAGTACGACATGTCGTTCACTGAGTTTCGTATCATGTCCATTAGTATTTCCAAGCGGTGCCATCTCATTTTGCTGCATTCTTTGTGAAAATCGAATGCCACGTACCTTATCAGGGAAAAAAAAGTCGGTAAAAAAATTTAGTCGGTAAAAATTTTAGTCACCTAAGGAAATTGTAGTCACTTGTCCGCGAGCAATTTTTGAAATACGTCACTTTTCCCTGACTAAATATTTTCAATATAAGAAGAAAATAATCAAGATATTACAATAACGTCTGAGTTATTGTATACTTTATTGGGGAAAATAGTCGGAGAAGATTTTTAGTTGGGTGCAGAAAAGTCGGGGGGAAATTTGGTCGGGAAAAAGTTTAGTCCAAATCGATTCCAGGAATTGCAGAATCGATTTTGGGATTTCTAAAGCCCTGAAGATTAAAAGTTCGTTGTTCTTTTCCGTAAAACTGCCACAAACATAAAACAAGTAGATGTGTAAGTAGGTAACATATGTTAAAATGGATCCAGTGAATCGTGTTGGCAGTATTACCTAAGTTGTGAAGCAGGATATCCACTAGTTTTGGAAACTGCTTCAAAACGATCACCAAGGATTTTTTCGCCGCCTTTTTGGTCAATCTGCAACCCAAAAAACACAAAGCAACTGTTAACAACCATATATATAGAAGCCTTCGTCAATCGAGTATGTTCTTATAAAATCTCATACGTACCAGGTTAACTAACACTTGAGGTCCGTAAAACATCAACTGGTTATTAATATGTGTTTTGAAGCCCTCCATCTATAAATCATAAGTTCATAATAATTCTGATATTGCCATTTAGAAAGAATGGGCATGGAAAACAGCTATTCCGTTCAGGCATTGTATCTTACCATCAGTAACCTTTGTACACTCCAAGTCCTCATAAACATCTACGTCATAGCTCGAATAGTACAAATAGCTATTGAGCTGAACTATAATACTTACATGATTTTCGTCAGATGCTAAAGCAGGTTTGGGTTTATATCGTATTGTTGGGTACTGCGACCAGTACAGTGGAATTGAGCCCCTAGTCTGCAAAAAGCAAAAAACAAATTATCGGCATTATCTGTTACAAACAGGCACAACAAAACAAACGTAGTGTAAATAGTACTTAAACTATTGATTAACACAGTGGACAAATTTGTTGGAAAACCTCTGCAAAGAAGAGTGATTCTAAAGAAATATACACACTTTTTTTTAATAAAAATGCTCTTCACTGCAGTGACTTTTTGATGATTTCGCTCACTGGGAAATTGATATTTAGTTATTAAAATTTCGAGTGTAAAACCTGAACAATGTGTTGACCATGCCAAAAAGTATGCATGTAACATCAAACAAAATCAGTCATCAAGGATACAAATCGGACTTAATGTTAGCTAGTACAATTTATTTGTAGGCAAAGCTCCTTATTGTCATTACTGTAGTTCATTTTCTTCATTCCACATTCAGTAAACCTTTATGGAAATGTAATACTAGGTTAAAATTTAAAGGACTTGAGGGGATTCAGATAAAAAACTATAAAACAAAATAAAATCAAAAAAACTTAGTTTTTATAAAAACATTTATGTTTTTTTTGTTTGTTTGTTTTCTGTTCATTGTGGTTTTTGATTTCATTATAAAGTTTGTTGACTGGATTACTATAAAACGTTATGTGATGTTAGAAAGAACAAAAGAAATAAAAACAAAAATTGCTAATGTAACATTATTAAAAAAAATAATAATAACAATACATAACTATATAACATTTTTTAGTTTGTTATCAAAATCCCTTGGAGCATTACAAATATCATTATAAAACACTTTTCAGACCAGCTCAACTAAATGAAAAACAATCTGCAATCTCCCCCTAGAAGATATTGCTTCCGAAAAAAATCAAATCAAAAACCATACCTGAACATACGATGCAAAACCACCATTATAAAATAATATTTGTTCAGTTTCAACAAAGTTTGCTACCTCGCCTTCCTTGTCAACACCACGAATATTATACCTAGTGCCTAAGAGAGATAAAACTATCAACTATGGTGGCCTTTAATTTATAATGTCAACAATAAAACTTTGAAATTTGAAGATCCTAGTTAATAATACATTTTCGTACCTGCACGATAACAACTTCTTCTTGAAATCAATACAAATTCAAAGGTAAATTGCTTGATAGAGCATTTTTTAATAGAAATAACTAAAGCATTGTTAAAGAATATGAAGAATGTAGCTTGTACTCTAATAATAAAAACTTATTATATATACAACAATCATATATTGACTTAAATAGTACACTTAAATAGCATTATAAAGAACTACCCTATACAAAGCAAACTACATGAGAATGAAATTAAACAACTCCCAAATTTTTCTCAGTACTCATGAAATGCAAAAATTTGTTCTCACTGATGCATAATTTGTGAAATTAAGAACTTGAATTCATGTTACTTAGAATTTGTCATTCATAGATTTCAGTACCATTAAAGTTTTGAAAAGGAAAGTGTTTTCATGAGCATTTGCAAAATTTTAGTAAGAGTTCTGGGAAAATTTTGATTGCACATGTTGCAGGGTGGCTATTATAAACTATAAGAAAAGTTTCTATAATTCTCAAACATTATGGTAACAGATTCCTACATTGTTATAACACTTTCGGCATGACTTCCCTCTGTAGATATACCCTAACTCAACTATCACCAATTCTAGCTGTGTACAAAAGTAGTGTTGCTTCATACCAGTTTGACAACAAACAGTTGAAAAGATACAGCCGTGCATGAGGGGGAGGATAAAAGGTGAAAGCTAAAACAAAATCAATACAACAATGATAAATGGTGGAAGCTAATGGTCAGGAGAAACTAAAACATTAATCATTAATCATTAAACATTAATCTTACTTCAGGTTGAACAGCAAACATTCGTAAAAGGTGATGATTCCAAATAAACCGCTGGTCAGCCTGAAAAAATTATTAGTAAAGAAAAACTTTAAAAAATTATCAGTGAAAGCTTAAGAGAGTTTGTTAGTAAAAACATTGGTCATGTTTTTCCATCAAATTCTTTTATGAAACTCTTTATTAAAATGAGTACTTCCACGCAATTGACATTACATCATTTGAAGTGGCCATAATTACAACAGTTCAATACCATTATGAGATTGACTTGACGAAAATTGACAACATTGAAAATTTAACTTTTCATATGAGGAAGGAAGTTACCTATCATTTTGTACGTAGTCAAAAAGTTGATTGCTCAAAGAGATTTAGTTAACTGGCGAGGTTCCATTGAGAAACAGGCCAGCCTAAAGTAACTTACCCTTTCATAGAGTGGTAACTGACTGAAGTCTGGACTGGTGTTCTGTAATCTCTGCGCCGAGTGTGTGATGTCATGTGTGTATGAAAAGTAAAAGCCCTTAGTTTGAAATGCATTCTGCGCCATTTGTAGAAATATTTTATTTTCTCGAATCTAAACAAGTGATAGAATAAAACGATGATGATTATAACACAATGTCAGAAAAAGTTGGAAATGGGAACTCCAACTTAGAATAAAAGGAAATTATAGAAGATACCTGCGTTTCTGTTAAATGCATTGTCCCCTTTGGAAAAGGAATAATATCTGCCTCTACCATTTCCCATACTTCCTCACCGAACAACAAGCCAACAAGCTTCCTTTTTGTAACAACCACAAGATGGGCACCTTTATAAACAAAAAAGTATAAGTATAAAAAGTATAAAATTAAAGTGTTCAATAAAACATATCTGATTTCAATTGATGAGTGGAACATGTAGTTTCCAATGTTAGTTGTTACCGTGGTTGATATTGCTCAGGAAATATTAAAATTAGACTCCGGAAAAGTAGGCACTCATAAAAACATACCACCAAAAATATTAAAAATATCAACAAAAATATCTAGTATTAGTGAAGTATTAAAGGATATTTGGAATAATCAAGTAATACGCAATCAGAACTTCCCTAATGAACTGAAGCTTGCAGACATAACGCCTGTTTTTAAAAAAGGCGACACAACATGTGCTAAGAACTATAGGCCAATAAGTCTTCTTCCTACAGTATCAAAAGTTTTTGAGAGAATCATGCAGTCACAATTTACGCCTTTTATCAACACCTTTTTATCCCCACACCTTTGTGGATACAGGAAAGGTTACATACAGCGCACAAACTGCATTAGTGAATATGATCAAAAAATTCAAGAAAACCTTAGAGAGAGGGAATATATCAGGAGCGATTACCACAGACTTATCTAAAGCCTTTGACACCATAAATTATGATCTTTTGATAGCATGCTTATGGTTTAAATTCTGGTGCCCTAAATATAATTTTCAGTTACCTTAATAACCGTTGACAAAGGATTAAAGTAAACACAGCTTTTAGTACTTGGTCAGAGCTTTTAAAAGGCGTCCCTCAAGGCTCGGTCTTGGGACCAATCCTGTTCTGCATGATTTATTTCTTATTATGAACAGTTGTCATGTGTGCAATTTCGCAGATGATACAACTCCCTATACCAGTGATCTCAACTTTAAACTTGTGCCTTCAAACTTTGGATTTGTGTCTCAAAGTTGAACATGATTGTGCTTTCCTTATTGACTGGTTTGGCTACAATTACATGAAATTGAACATTGAAAAATGTCATCTCCTTATATGTGGCAACAAAATAGAAGAAACATTTGTGACTCTCGAAGACGACTTACTTTGGGAAGAGAAAAATGTAAAACTCCTTGGGATTACAATAGACAATCAACTGGAAGTTGATAATCACGTTAGAACAATCTGTTCAAAAGCAGGACGAAAGTTACGTGTTTTGATGCGTATGGAAAAGCAACTAACATTTCGGAAAAAAAGAACAATATTAAAATCTTTCTTTGAATCTCAATTTACAAGTAGCCCCTTAATTTGGATGTTCCATAGCAGAAAATCCAACAGAATAAACCGACTTCATGGAAGAGCTTTGAGATTAGTCTACAGAGATTATCAGTCAGCATTTGATGAATTATTAGACAAAGACAATTCATTCACTACCCATCATGAAAACATCCAGAAACTAGCCGTTCAAAGTGGTTAAAGGAATGGCTCAAAATAAATGTTCGAAATAAATGATCAAATTAAGTATAATTTTCGTGCACAATCTCATTTTAAACTTGTAAAATTAAAAAGTCAATTAAAAGTCAATTTAGATATTTGGGTCCTCAAATCTGGAATATAATCCCTGACCATATGAAAATGGAAAAAACCTTAACAAATTTTAAGAGAGTAATAAAATTTTGGAAACCAACAAAATGCCCCTATAGACTCTGCAGAAGATTCATTACAAAATTAGGGTTTATAATGTGTCATGTTTAAATACAACAACGTGTTACTGTTGTTCCTATATATTCGGTATAAATAGACATGTTTATACGCACGCGTTATTGTTGTTATATTCTATATACTCTAAATATTCGGTGTAAATAGACTATTATTTTATTATTTTAATATGTCTTACTGTAAACTGAATTAAAATAAAGAAATAAAAAAATAAAATAAAAAAAAGTCAATATTTACAAAAATTTAGGCCCCGTATGCCCTCAGACCATTCGTTATGATGAATTCTAGTACGTTATAATGATTTACAAAAACAGTCAATCATTCAGTAAAGCGTAATCGTTCTTATTTGTTCCGTTTTTCTGTTTGGAAAGTGCTCTTAGATAAGTGACAAGTATTTCAAAACGCTTTTTATATAGGTCTCATTCTGTCAACCTTTTTTTATTAATAAAAACCCTGTAAAAATTATGACCTTACCTGCTTGTAAGTGCAGTATTCCAAGAATTCCATAAATTTCTTTTACTTCAGCAGATCGAGGAGGAATCTGGCCTTTGTTTTCTGTAAATTCAAGAAGGAATACAAGGATTACAAGGAATTACAAGGAAAGAAGTAAAATTACAGAGATTCAAAATTACGTTTTACTGAGTAACACTACTTCCACACAAGGTATATAAAAATTACACATACCATTTAGGATCAACTCTTGTGTGACTCTATCTATCTCAAGTATTTGACTTAGATTCGAATCTTGTCCAAGAGGTTGAACGTAAAATTTCTCACTTGTTGTGTATCTAGTGAATCCAAAAGAAAATGGCTAAAAGATTAAGTGTATTATTCCCGATTGACCATTTTTTTCTCTCTCTATTCTTTAGAGGCTCTTCTGCAAATAGGAAAAGAAGGTTTTATTACGTCCACTAATATCAATTATTATTAATTTACTATTAAATTATCAACTTTTAACTTCAGGCCTGGTCGTAAGAAAATTAGCAGATGTGTGGTCATCGCATGCCTTATTTGACGATATCAGTTATGGCGTGCGCTCGTGTAAATTTTTGACAGATGTGCGATCAATTTTTTCCAGTTAAGATCAACGATCTTCATGCTGTATGATTATCAAGTCAAATTTGACATGTGTAAAAATAATGAGATTTTCACGAAGAATGAATTAATAAAACAAAACATTGTTTTCAAAGATTCGGAACGTAAAGTGTTAGCTATAAAGATTACGTTGATGGTAAATAAAATTTATTCAAAAATTAATAAAGAGGAAAATAAAACCTGAAAATAAAAAATTTGTATTAATCTCCATCGTTTTGGTTTGAAGTTCAAATGGTGTTTGAATTAAATTAAAGACGTTTCCGTTCCATTAACTCGTCACCACCTGGCTACCTATTATTTTAAAAAAAAGATTATTTTTTCGAAACTGCAACCTTGTGCACACTTTTGTAACTTAAGAACGTTTAAAAGAAGAGAAAACTACATAATACGTAATACATAATAAAATCGTGTGCATGAAGCTTCTCTTCATTCATCAGTGGATTTCGCTGAGTAGACTTGTTTTCTACTACCAAACGAAGAAAATTTTTGAGCACTGATTTTTAATTCAAAACCACTACCGTATTCCAAAGCGATCGGAGACCTCACTACTGAAATGGCAGCAAAGTTTTGTTCCGTTTTTGTAAAATTTAATCGTAGCACATGAACAATTTCCGAAGCAAAACTTTCAACATTTTGGGACAGATTTTTGTTGACTTTTAAATAAACATTTGTTGTTACACTTGTCATTACAAGCCAGGCGTGCGATTGCCACACGCCTAAATTAATCTTGGCGTGTGTGGAGATGTGCGCGTGCGATCGCACGCCTCTTATGACCAGGCCTGAACTTATAGGCTAATTGAAACCTTATAGGCACATACATGTCAATAGTTTTATGATAGAGCACTACTGTGCGTTGCAGTGTGTTTGTTCTTATGACCATTATTAGAAAAAAATTACAGGGTTCATAGCACTATTCCCAAAATATTTTCCTTGACTTTAAGGAGAAAAAAGGTATCATTTTCCCTGACCTTTCTCTGAAAACACCTTGTTTTTCCTGACTATTGCCTACTTAAACTGCCAAGATTACACATTCAGAAGTATCGATTTACGGGCTAGAAAAAACATTAAAACATTACAATATCATGTTAGTTAACTTTGAAATGACAAAAAAAAAAAAAAAATAGATTGGGTAAAAAAAATTGATAGATAATTGGGTAAACAAATATCATTGAACAAATTCAGTCATAGACACTGTTATAAGCCATCTGACTTTTCCTGTCAAACATGGTTTTTTCCCTGATTTTCCAGATGCTGTGAACCTTGAATTAAAATTGATATTGTATTTAATGGATAAACAAAACAAAGTTAATTTGAAACAAAACAAAAATAATACTTACAGTCTCAAAACTTTGTATGCAATCATTTTTTATTTTTATAAGTTTCCTTTACGCATCTGAAAGACAAAAAATAAAAAGTGTAATAACAATAAAATGTCAGAATTTTTCTTAGATATAATGTTCAATCAAATGCTTCATATATAAATCATGGTTTACAGCTTGGTGCAAGAATGTTATTATAATCAAATAAAATACATGGCATTGTATGAATGATGTCTGATTCAAACCTATGTAAACAATTCATGCAAAAATATTCTATAAGTTCATTGAAACATTTTCATGCACCCTTCAATTATTTCATCATTCAATAAACTTTCTGTAGGCATATTCCAAAGGTTATTTTAGTATTAATTTTGACTGTTCCAGCAAGTTTCTTTGAGCTGGACGTTTTGCATTTCATTCAAAAGTATTAAGATTAAATTTCAAAGAATGCTATTCAATCCATCGAAATATGAAACTACGAAATGTTACAAGGAAGCACAGAATAATATGCTTACAATCCTATTTGGAATATTATTCATCTAATGCATGTCTTATATACCTAACCTTGTAAATTCAAAATAAATACAAATTAGAAATTACTTCAGGAGAAGGATGATGTTGCACTTACAATCAGAATAAAAAATGTGTGGATTTTCTATTCAGTAAAAGAATTATACTAGATAATGGTAGTTATAAAAAGTTTAGAAAAGCTTTAAAAAACTTGCTGTTTCCTTATCTTTTCACTATTCAACATGGCAAAAAATTTAAATTATCAACACTTTATTGTGAAATAAAAATATCTTGTGTATATGACTTGAACTTCTGTTTAGGACTCCAAATTATTGCGAAAGTTTAGAGAAATAGAACCCAACTACCAGCATTTTCAAAATTAGGAAATTTGGATTAGAAATTGTGTTAGTATGTAATAATTGGGAATCATTGTCATACTACAATAAATTTATGTCCACCAAAACATTTATACAATCAGTACTAAAACATAAAACGCATGTTGATGCAAACAAGTATCGCAAAGTAATAATGAGCAAGTAATAATGCCAAAATTTTGGTTATAACCAGTAGGGAAAAAATTCTATTTCTTATTTTTGTTTATTAACAATAAAAATTCAGAATCCAAGAAATGCCAATGATATTTAGCATGTGGTGCTATCTAATACAAGGAAATCTATTGTGTTGGTGCAACGAGTCTATGCTAATTTTGCAACTGTAGTTATTTGTCACTTTACATACAAGATTCTAAAACAACTATCATGAAAATGTTAGCCAATGGTGTTGGAAAGAAGATATGGGCTCTTCAAATGAAGAATGAGATGATAAAAGGGATGTGGTTGATAGTTTCTATGACATTATTAAGTCATTTGAAGATGAACTTCTAGTGTTGGTAGTTTTACAATAAGGATGAAGAAGCTGAAAAAATCTTGATGGGAGAAAGAAAAGAAGTGCCAGGTCTAAAAAGCTTAAAAACTGAAAAGTTATTGTAATAATACCAGCAAAATATCAAGTATTATATATCTTCTTCTTCACAATCATTTTCTTCCATGGTTCTCTATACTCTCTATATTTTATAATAACCGTTTCAAAAGATTTAATAAAATTCAGCGGACACATTTTGTGTTTAAAGTTGTGCTAGATGTATGGCACCTGTGTTGAATTTTAAATAAAATATAGTTATATTTTTATTATAAACAATTTGTTGAAGATTTGGTGGACACTAAAAAAAGTATAAGTAAGTTATCAGAATACAGGTCAAAACCCCACAATGTGCTATTTGAATTTATTAGATATATAAGGTCTTACCTCAATAAGTAAATACAAGTCACGTGACTTCAGTATAAAAAGGGGAAATGGCGCGAAAAGAGTCACATGTCAATTAGCTTCGAACCGGTAAAGTTAAACTTCCTTTACAAATTTTGTGTTATAAGAAATTGAATGTCGATATTCAGCATATATGTAACTATATATAACTATCAAAATTTATTATTATATACATGTATATTTTTGTTTTGCTCGTAACCTTGGCGAGCTAGTAACTGCAGCATGGTTCCAAGAGTACGTTTCCTCCCACGAGGGGTTTTTCGTACCTGGCCCAGTTGCGATTGTTGTTTTAGTGAAAGTCAAATATTGTACTTATATTCAAAGAGCTCCATTTTCTACTCAGATCACAGGAATGTGCATAAAGGAGTAACATCATTAGCCTTCTGAATTTGGTAGATGCCGTAGTCCAAACCATGTCACTGTAATCTGTTAATAGAAATACTGAAATAAGATGAACGTATTTTGAAGTTTATTCCAATATTTGCTTGTATATATATATAGCTGCAAAAGAGAAAGTTGTAATTATGAAAACGAGGTTTGTAGCAATTCTGTAACCGTACTTTATAAAACATGAACCGACCAGAACCGACCAGAACCCAGCAGGAACCCACCAGAACCCAGCAGGAACCGACCAGAACCCAGCAGGAACCCACCAAGAACCGACCAGAACCCAGCAGAGACATACCAATACGGACCCTGCAAACGGGACGCAGGACCATAAAATCAAAGGTGGGACCCGCGTCCCGCGACACTAAAATCAAAAGTGGGACCCGAGACCCGAGGCTCTAAAATCAAGGGTGGGACCGGGGATCTTAACATCAAAGGTGGGACCCAGGACCCAGGACTCTCAAATCAAAAGTCAGACCTGGGATCTGGGTGCCGAAAGTGTGCACAAAAATTCTCTAAACAAAAAATTCTCTTGATTGTGTCGAGTTGCGTAATAATAATGTACACACTTTTTTTTTTACAAGAACCAGTAAAATCTGGCCTGAATTGTTCTTATTTTGTTCTTAGCTTTAAGAACACAGTTTCAAATTTCAGCCTCATTTCGTTCTTATTTATGGAACTTCCAGTAAAAATAAAAATAAATATTTTTCAAAAACAACTGGTAAAAAGCATGATTGCTGTTTGGAAATGACCCGATATGAGTATGCAAGGCGAAACAAAAAACAAACCAAACTTCTAAACAATTTACCAGTGAGAGAACTCACGTGAAGTTTTCTTATTTTCCAAGAAAATTGAGGCTCGGGCTGTTCTTAATTTTTGGAATAATGATTTGAGCCTCAGGTTGTTCTTATTTTGTTCTTATTTTTTAGCCAAATCTGAGGCTCGTGTTCTTATAAAATTGTTCTTATAAAAAAAAGCGCGTGTATTGCAATGTAGTTTTTCAGCTTTTTTCAGATCTATTTGAAAGTGCAGTAATTTCCTAGACACCAGTCACTAATATCACCAGTGTGATATTGTGAAGTATCAAAATTTATTTGTGCACTGCTTACTTAAATAATCGTGTGGGTGATTTTTTGTAACGTGGTAAAAGGCCTACTGGAAAAGTGGGATCCAGGAATCGGGACTCCCAACCCTACATACAACAGGTGGGACCCAACACCAGGGAGCCTATATATATGTGATAGGTGGGACACACCGGATTCAGATCCTTTCTCCCTTATACAATTGTAGCTCGGAGAACTGTGAATTCTTTCTTGTTAACTTCAAAGCTGGAGCCACGCGTGATAATGTAAATGTTAATCAATACTTCTTTTAACAAAAAGTTTCAAATCATTTTCTCATTAAAAATAAAAGGCTGTGTGTTAATATATATCTTTTCAAGAGAATTGTTTGAGTCCTGGGTCCTGGGTCTCGCCTTTGATTTTTAGGGTCCTGGATCCCGTTTGCAGGGTCTGCATTGATGGGTCTCTGCTGGGTTCTGGTCGGTTCTTGGTGGGTTCCTGCTGGGTTCTGGTCGGTTCCTGCTGGGTTCTGGTCGGTTCATGTTTTATCAAGTACGATTCTGTAACAGTTCACCATGCTAAGATGACACCACTACTACAAGATAATCTTTGTTTCTTGTCCCCAGATATAGCAAATAAATGAGGTTATTTTCGGTTGAGCAAAGCGAATTAGAAAATAATGGACATGAAAATCTCAGCGCTCAAATTCAAACCTCACTTCTTTATGTTTGAATTTTTGTTTATTCAATGAATCATGAAATATAAAAGTTTCACTTGTTTATATGCATGAATGAAACAATCACTTTTTTCTTGCATGATCAGAACGTGTGGAGATCCGATGTGTAACAAAGAAGTCTCTCGAGACAAGCTCTATTTAAACATACACAATAAGAGCTAAAAACAAATATCCATACCTTTATGAAAAACGCTGACTATTAAAGCAGTGGGAAAATTAATACACGACGTAATAAAAGAGGATATAGAAAACATAACTTTGAACATAAATTTTAGGGCAATTATGGTGCCCCAAATCTAAAATTTACAGCACACACCATCCATACCCATAGATAGCTGCCATAGGACCTCTCACAAGCGAGGCTCACTTATCAACTAGCGCCACCCAAATTCAAATCCTGTATATACCCTCTGGTTATAAAATGCTGCAGATTTATATAATTAGAATTATTGTACTGCTTTGGTAAATAATTCATGTAATCCATTTAAACTATAGACGAGTTTCCAATGTTAATTACACTTTTATACCTTGTACATACTAAAAATCAAAAAATACAATGTATGAAAATAGATAGGAAGTGCTAATGTGTATTGAAACTTTCTAATGTCGATTATCTTTAAGGGGACTCCAGAGAACCAAATAAAGTGACAACATTTTGAAGTGTATAAAGAGACTTTTATTTCCTGCGAGGCTGCGTGCGCATACTCACAGGAAAATGACTTGATTAATGATATATTCTATGTTGCATATACCGTAATTATCGAGCAAAGAACACTGGTGTTTATAAACATTAGGTCACTAAGAAACTCATCTATGGAAAAAGATATTGATATCCATAAGTAAGAGACTGAATGTTCTACAATGGCTAGCTATCAACTTCCCTCCTTGCCTTGGCGGCCTTTGGTTGAGCTGGTTTCTTTCCCTCTCTTTATAATAGGGAAAGCTTTGAAAATAAATGTTGTAATCATCAAAATTAATACATTCAAAAAAAGAGGAAAGTTGTCACAATGCGCAGAATAGTCCCTAGCAACAAGATGATGCGACATTTAATTATAGAATATCAGTATGATTTTTCTGTGTGAACTTTAAAAGCACGTTGCGTTGGTTGCAGCTTCGGAAAACATTTCAGCTCACAGAAAAGGGTTATTATCGTCCTGGGATTTCAGCTAGCCAGTTAATTTTCAAGATAAAATCACCTCCATTTTATTCCTTTTGTGAGAACTCACTGTGTTTGTGGTGAAATGATGTGTCAAAGAAGTTTAAAGTGCCTTTTGCAGTTCCCGATAAAGATCTGTTCCGTACGATGATATTTCATGTACGAAGATGGGCCCTTTTTTTTCAAATGTAAATATGGCTGCTGTCGTACATGTTTGGTCACGGTTGCACAAGGTTGATATCGTTCCAAAAGTGATCGTTGTAGTTATGGAAATTTAAGGGTTTCTGTTTCACAATGATGAAAATGTAATCTGTTTACCTGGTTTTACATGCTGATACTGTTTCCGTGAAGATTATTTGTTTAAATAGGCTAAATGTGTGTAAGTTTTGTTGTGTTTTTTATAATTGTGCTGTCAGCTATTATATTATGCTTACAGTTTAATTGAGTATTCTGCTCATGTTCAAGTTCTGTATATAATATAAATTTTATTAAATTCCCTTTTATAAAGGTAGGGAACATGTATATACATATATGTGCTTTTTTTATAAGAACCAGCAGAGTAAAATCTGACCTGTGAGGTGAGGCTGGCTGTTCTTATTTTTGGAGCCTTTTTCAGCCTGATTTGTTTATGTTCTTATGGAACTTCCTATAAAATTAAAATAGATTATGAGTATGTATGCAAGAAGGTGAAAAACAAATCAAGCATTATTTGACAGTGACAAAATTCGCATCATGAGTTGTTACTTATACTTTTGTGATAGTAAAGACTTTACACATCCAACCTGGTAGGTCCAATTAATGTAATATGTTATATGAATTATGCTGTTTGATTCTACTTTCCACATCATGGTGTACCCAGGAATCAGTGGTTCTTCGGGAATTCTAAGCAGGCACTTGTCGAGCTCCTTGAATTTATTATCTCTCTTACATCCTGTGAGATTTCTTAACTCGGTTGGTAAGAGCATTAACATTTTGGTCCTTGCATCTTGAAGACAATTCGCATCATGAGTTGTTCTTCATGAATTGTTCTTATTTTATAAGAAAGTTAAGGCTAAGCCTGTTCTTAATTTTTGAATAATTGATTTGAACCTCAGGTTGTTCTTATTTTGTTCTTATTTTTTTGGGCAAATCTGAAGCTCGTGTTCTTATAAAATTGTTCTTATATAAAAAAGAGTGTGTATATATCTTACAGGCAGAATGAATGAAAATACATTTCAAAGTGTTTTGTTTTTTACAAAAAAAGCATCAAATTTAGGCTAATCTACCTTCAAAATTATAGACTTAGGGAATGCTAATACAAATGAACATAGTGATAGTCCTAGTAATTTAAATGGTAACCCAATTAGCAACTGACACTTGTTTAAAATTTTTGCAATGGAATATTATTTTCATTCTAGCAATTATATGTTTTGTAACTGAAAAGGATTCTATTGTAAGATTAATGAGTGTCAAATATTACTCATATTGGTTGTGTTGAATAATAAACAGTATGAAAAGCCAGTTGCACTTATATCATTGTTTTGATATGCTTATCTTTTGGGTAAAATGAACTTTAGGCTGTTACAGGCATATTGCCAAGCACTTTTCTCCTAACATAAACGGTAGTTTAGAAACTCAATCCTATCAATTTTAAACTTCTGTGTTCCACAAAAACATGAGAAAAGTCCATCCATCAACTTTGGATTGTTCATACAGCATTTGGCCTAACAAGATTCTAACCCACCCTAGAGTGCCACGGGTCTTCTGGCTGTGATTTTTAAATCGACAGTTTTAAGGGTGACGAAAAAACTTGAGAAGAAAAAGAAAATTACATAACATAAATGAATGAAACATAAAACATGCACATAACATAAACACACATCTGGTTTTAGTTGAATTTGTTACCCTTTGTAAAAATTTGTTATATTGTTCAGATTGAAGATCCTTCTCACAGGAGTTTTTTTTTTCTTCTAAATCACTCTCCCCGACTATCCTTCATTTTCCCCCAAATACATCAGGGAATTGAGCTAGTTGCAGTACCTCCAGGAGTCGTGTCTTTTTCAACATCCGACCTCAGCGGGGTTTGAACCCTCGATATTGGGTTCCTAAGCTCAATGCTTTAACCACTAAGCCACTGCAAAATAAAAGCAAAGTAATTACCCAACTATATACATTGATATTGTGAAAAAAGAAACAGAGTTAGAGTGACTGTAAAGCTGTTTGAAATCATGGAAAACAGTAGAATCTCAGAGCTTACAGAGACATCGCCCCCTCCCCCAGACCCCCACAAACTGCTTTTAAACTCAATCTTCCAAAAAAACATTCTAAAAGTGCTTGGAAATATGCCTGCTGTAATGCAGATCCACAGCCAGAAGGAAACAATATCAATTTATCTCTTGGAGAAATCAATTAGAACTTTCTATTTCATTTGACCAGGCTTATGTCAATTATGTCACAGACCTGATGATTTATGATAGACTCCATTTTGGTCATTTTTTATTTTTACTTTCACTTACTGTTAGCCCATGTTAAATTGTGAATGTTCCATACAGCATTGTTCTTAGAGCGGTACAATGCATTATTCACAGGTGTAAAACCTGTACTTCTAGTTCTGCTGATAACCATAAGTTTTTCTGCACATTTGTTTTTGTTCTGATGTTTTGACTAATAATGTGTATGAGTAGAGATGACAGTTAACTTGCATTTTGTGCTGTTCTTTGCTATTCCCTGGTATCGTTTCTGTCTTTTAGACAACTACATAAACTCATACATTTACATAACCCATAAAGAGACATGTGATAAACTGCTCTAAACATATTTTAAGGTAAGTTACAATATCTTGTGTAAATAGGTTTAATGCACTGAAGCCTTGTTAGTCTTTTGCATGCCTTATTTGATCTTGAACCTATCATGCTTTTTTTGCTTTTTAAATTCCATGCTATTATCCATATCTTGTTATTTTACACTTTTATGAATTAAAGATTTGATGCCTTTCGATGTGCCTGATGTAAGAGATTCTACTGACTGGTCCACACAATTTAAACGATTATGCAAAGATTTCTACTAAAGACCAGGTTGATGCCGTTAAGGATTATGACGACCCTTTGAAAGATTTTGAAGCGTATCTGCTGCTTTACGGGAAATCAATCCAGGCTTGGTTGCTGAAGAATTGAAAACGTTGTGGAAGTGCTTGATGAACCAGTTCTAAAGCCTACTTCTGTAGAGGTTGAAGACGCGTTCAGAAACCTTACCCAATTTACACCTATTTAACAAAGATTGAATGTGTCCAATCCGTCGTTGTTAAAGACAAAATAGTTTCTAAAAACAATGTAGTATTTTGACTATGGACACTATGAAGTGATTCATAAATTTCAGTTTCAGTTACGAATAATTTCAAATTTCGTGCATGAATATCCACCACATTGCACGGTTGTAATCCACTGCGCGGTTGTTCGTTACAGCGCTTAATGCTTGGCAGTGGCATTTCCCAATCAGGCTGTTAACCTCTTTTCTACAAAACGTCCTAATTGGTGAACAGTAGTTAAAAGGCAGTACGATATAAGATTAACAAGCAACTCTGACTGTTCTGGAAAATGAAATTCTCCTGCTCCTTTCTCACCTAAGCGTTTGTGTAGTACATTAGCAGCGAAAACTTTCGTCAGAAAAGACTTTAAATATCTCCGCAAAAACATTTTTTTAGGAAACCCAGAACTGCTCAGTATTCACTCAAAAGCGTTCCAGAGTGTCTCGCATTACGATCAAAGTTACGAGGCGAGTTAGGTTTTCAAAGCCTTCCCTGAATGTATATGATTTAGGATACAGAAGCAGCCGGTCGAGGGTTTTTGGGAAATTTCAGATTGTTTTTTATACAGTGGAACCTCCTTAAAGTGGATACCTCCTTAAGTCGGACAAAATATTTTGTCCCGGATGAATCCTTAATAAACTGTTAAAGAAACCTCCCCAAAGTGGACAGTCTAAAGCGGACATTTTTTCCCTAAAAAACTGGTCTAGATGTTGTACGAAGGTGGGCACATGCGGTTTCCTGATGTGCTAGGTACAAAATATAGACATGTAATGGACATTTAAACTTTTTACTCTACTAATACAAGCGTTTTGTCGGATTTGATCAAAATTTGGCAATTCGACAATGTTGTGACTAGATATGATCTTTGTGTTACCTCTTGAAGTCTTCAAGCCAAGCGGCTTTTTGTTCTTATTTAAAGCAACTGAAATTATTTTCAGCGGGTCGTGCTAATATTTAGAGAATATCGTGCTTTCCAGTCATCCCTGCTTAGCTCAAAAGTGCTTGTAAAGCTTCAGTCCAAGAACATCCATTTGAGATGTAAAATGCTTTTTACTCCCCTTTGCCGAGACATTTCCGAAGATTTATATGTGATGTTTTTCTAAAAGGTTCTCATATAGACTCATTTCAATCCATAATAAAAAATTATCCAAAACTGTGGAAGATCAAAGCATTTCATCGTAGAAATACGAAATACCTTTCATAATTTGATTAATTGCGGATATTTGTGGAAAGCTATTTATTAGCTCTTCAGTGCTTGTAAAACAGTCTGGTTTCAGGGGCGGATATATACAGACTATGTGAAAGTTGTGAATTCACAATATTTTTTCACAATATTTTTTCTGTAGTCTTTATCATACTCTTGCTAGCCGTTGGTTCGCATATAGATCGCTCCCATATATTCAATACGCACAACTACTGAGTAGGGAGTCTATGATTCAAGCTATTAAAACGCGTTCGGGCGTTGGGACTGTAGCAGTTGGGAACTTATTTTTACTTTTGTCGCAAAAGCTGCTTGGAAGGTCAGTAACAAAGCAAAGTTAAGGAGCCGATCGCATAACATTTTTTAGCCCGGTTTTAGGATGTTTTTTCTCATGTGAACCCAAGATAAAATCAGCCCGGTGAACCCACCCAGTCCGCTTTGCCGGGCTAATTTTTCTCTATGTGAACACCCCCTTAATAGTAACTTGGGTGTTATATATGAGTTGTAAATGACCTACGTTCAGGAAATTGAAGAATACACACGATTTTACCGGCTACCACCCAATGTTTTTAACGAAATGCTTATAAAGGTTAACAACTTTCAAAGCACAGTATCTATTTCAAGTCCATAAAAAGTACCCTGTTTTTACTGAAAATTTTTGTGAGCAATTTGACTTGCTCACTTGATTTTCATGGTACGTGCAAATTTTTAAATGGATTTTGCAATCGAATAATTTTTTGACGCCACATTTAACAATACATAACATTTTAATAATAGCAAAAAAAGCATAATTATTGAAAAATGAAAAGTTGGACATGTTCATTGAAAAAGAAAAAAAATAAGAAATTAATTATGAAATTAATTAATTAGAAATTAATTATGATAACTAAGTCGTAGAATGAAGACTGAAAAAGACATATATTGAAACCACGGCGCAACAATATTTTCTATTACAGTTTTTCTTTTGCTTGTACATATTTCTGCTCAGGATGCACGTTTTTATATTATAAGCAACAAGTTTATAAGTAACACTGGTAAATTCTCTCAAAAAGTTAAGCAACAGTACTAACACGGCCATATCATACTTTCAATTAACGCTTAGCAACAAATTAAGCAACTTTACTACTAATAAATAGTCACTGAGATTGGTCATCCTGTATAAAGATTCGTGATAATAATAATGTCTGACCATGGTTGCTAATAAAAAAAACGCGTAGGTATTTTGTTTTCATGTCTTTGTAAATTCTTATGTTATTTGTATATATTAGTATGTTATATATATTCAAAGTAAACTAGTTCCAAACCCATTGTATTATGGATTTTCATTGCTTATAACCTTATACACATAAACAACCAGGTCGTTTGTCCGATAACTACGCAGTTGCAGTACGAAAGTGGACACCCAAACGGTTTTCAGGTGCCCTGAGTGCATACATGGAATTAGAATGGACATATATATTCACAGAAATGAAAGAAGCATAAAAAGTAAATGCCATGGCTTCTAAATAGTATACAGGGACATAGAAATCACTTGTGTGCAGGTCCTCTAGTTGTTGTACGAAAGTGGGCCCAGGCGATTTACAGGTGCGCTACATGCTGACATAAACATGTAATGGACAAGTAACATATTTGTCAGCTAAAACAAACGTAAGGGAGCTTCTTATGACTTCTAACCAATAGAAATAGGTAAGTAGGCCACCTTCGTACAACTTTTCTAGTTGTTGTACGAAGGTGGGCCCAGGCGATTTCCTGGTGTGCTAGATGCTAACAAAGACATGTAATGGACAAATAAACATATTTTTCCGTCAAAACAAACGTAAGGGAGCTTCTTATGACTTCTAACCAATACACATAGGTAAGTAGGCCACCTCCGTACAACTTTTCTAGTTGTTGTACGAAGGTGGGCCCAGGCGATTTCCAGCTGCGCTACATGCTGACATAAACTTGTAATGGACAAGTAACATATTTGTCTGCTAAAACAAACGTAAGGAAGCTTCTTTTGACTTCTAACCAATATAAATAGGTAAGTAGGCCACCTCCGTACAACTTTTCTAGTTATTGTACGAAGGTGGGCCCAGGCGATTTCCTGGTGCGCTAGATGCTAACAAAGACATGTAATGGACAAATAAACATATTTTTCCGTCAAAACAAACGTAAGGGAGCTTCTTATGGCTTCTAACCAATACCCATAGGTAAGTAGGCCACCTCCGTACAACTTTTCTAGTTGTTGTACGAAGGTGGGCCCAGGCGGTTTCCTGGTGCGCTAAATGCTTATAATAGACATGTACTTGACAAATGAACATATTTGTCTGATAAAAAAACGTAAGAGAGCTACTTATGACTTTTAACCAATACACATAGGTAAGTAGGCCACCTCCGTACAACTTTTCTAGTTATTGTACGAAGGTGGGCCCAGGCGATTTCCTGGTGCGCTAGATGCTAACAAAGACATGTAATGGACAAATAAACATATTTGTCTGATAAAGCAAACGTAAGGGAGCTTCTTATGACTTCTAACCAATACACATAGGTAAGTAGGCCACCTTCGTACGATTTTTCTAGTTGTTGTACGAAGGTGGGCCAAGGCGATTTCCTGGTGCGCTAGATGCTAACAAAGACATGTAATGGACAAATAAACATATTTTTCCGTCAAAACAAACGTAAGGGAGCTTCTTATGACTTCTAACCAATACACATAGGCAAGTAGGCCACCTCCGTACAACTTTTCTAGTTGTTGTACGAAGGTGGGCCCAGGCGGTTTCCTGTTGCGCTAAATGCTTATAATAGACATGTACTTGACAAATGAACATATTTGTCTAATAAAAAAAACGTAAGAGAGCTACTTATGACTTTTAACCAATACACATAGGTAAGTAGGCCACCTCCGTACAACTTTTCTAGTTATTGTACGAAGGTGGGCCCAGGCGATTTCCTGGTGCGCTAGATGCTAACAAAGACATGTAATGGACAAATTAACATATTTTTCCGTCAAAACAAACGTAAGGGAGCTTCTTATGACTTTTAACCAATACACATAGGTAAGTAGCCCACCTCCGTACAACTTTTCTAGTTATTGTACGAAGGTGGGCCCAGGCGGTTTCCTGGTTCGCTAGATACTAACAAAGACACATGTAATAGACAAATAAACATATTTGTCTGATAAAGCAAACGTAAGGGAGCTTCTTATGACTTCTAACTAATACACATAGGTAAGTAGGCCACCTCCGTA
The DNA here is from genome assembly GCA_027922465.2 of Turritopsis dohrnii. Lineage (NCBI taxonomy): Eukaryota > Metazoa > Cnidaria > Hydrozoa > Anthoathecata > Oceaniidae > Turritopsis > Turritopsis dohrnii. The sequence goes on from BQMF02000021.1 coordinate 198,635, forward strand.
CAACTTCTGTAGTTGCTGTACGAAGGTGGGCCCAGGTGGTTTCCTGGTGCTCTAAATGCTTATAATAGACATGTAATTAACAAATAAACATATTTTTCCGTCAAAACAAACGTTAGGGAGCTTCTTATGACTTATAACCAATACACTTAGGTAAGTAGGCCACCTCCGTACAACTTTTCTAGTTGTTGTACGAGGGTGGGCCCAGGCGATTTCCAGCTGCGCTACATGCTGACATAAACTTGTAATGGACAAGTAACATATTTGTCTGCTAAAACAAATGTAAGGGAGCTTCTTATGACTTTAAACCAATACACATAGGTAAGTAGGCCACCTCCGTACAACTTTTCTAGTTATTGTACGAAGGTGGGCCCAGGCGATTTCCTGGTTCGCTAGATGCTAACAAAGACATGTAATAGACAAATAAACATATTTGTCTGATAAAGCAAACGTAAGGGAGCTTCTTATGACTTCTAACAAATACACATAGGTAAGTAGGCCACCTCCGTACAACTTTTCTAGTTGTTGTGTACGAAGGTGGGCCCATGCGGTTTTTTGGTGCGCTAAGGTGCTATGTAGGCATGAAATGGAAATAAAAGTTTTGTTGAATGTTAAGAATTTAAATTTTTTGGAGTATTATTGATTCTCTCTTAAGGGGGAACACCCCTCAAATTTTTAAAAAGACTCAAGGAAAGCAATTCATATATTGACAGATCAATGTTGATAAGTTATTCCAAAAAAAATGAAAAAATCATCAAAATGGCAGACTGTTGCTATGGTAACCACAATAAAACACAAAAACAGGTCAAAAATTGATGCTAGCCTGGAACAAATAACTCAGCATTGCTACAACAGTTTTGTTTGAAACTTTAGCAGATACTTTCCATAATGTATACCTATGGGATGAGTGAGTTAGATTTTCAAAAAAATTTTGCGATGCGCTTCACCGCAGAGGTAAATTTTCATTATAAAATCATAGATAGATTTGATGAAGACGTCGACAATCAAAGTTTCATTTTAAAAATGTGATTCACTCATCCCATGGCAATCAATATGGTGCACATTCTCTGAAAATTTCAAGTAAAAAGCTTGTACGGTTCTTGAAATATTTATTCCGGCAGCCAAAAAAGTTAAGTTTTGAGAAAAACGCATTTAAAATAAAAAATACCAAAAAAGTTTAGCTTCTATGTATATATCAATTTCAAATACACTGTTCTGTGGTCAAAAACCACCAGGGACATATGTAGGTCCTTCTTCCTGATTTGTTTTGTCATTTTTCTTTAATTTTTTGCCCCGTAACACTTGTCGCCTGGTTATGTTGCACTTGAAACTTTTATACAACGATCGCTTAACTCTTTTTTCATTTATCGTTCTGCAACCTTTCAATGTAAATTTACCAGGGATCATTCCTAGTTTTTCATAAATAAGAATGCTGGACTTCATACCAATATTAAAATGTGCGACAGCATCATAAACACCCATTTTAAGAATCCCAAGTGATGCAAATTTTGACTTCGGGATGCGTTCCCATATAAGAGAATTAAAACTTTCATTGGCATTTTGTGTCAAGCCATGTAAACACTTTTCTAATTCCTTATCATCAGACAAAGCCTCGTAAATTGGACGGATCTTTAAAATAACATCCATTGGTAAGCCTGGACCTGGTCTGTACAAGTTGGTTTTATTGGCAATATCGGCATTGTATCTGCACCAGCTTGATGGACCAGTTGGACAATGTGGAAAATGAAGGTTATTGTTTTGTGATGAAGCTACATGAAAAAGACTAGCAAGTACAGCTTTCTTCATACCAGCTAGATCACCAGCGTTTTGCCTTATTGCCATGCCAAAGAAATTTTGGAGCCGATCTATTGTCGCATCAGTGAGTTTTCCCTTTCCGCCAATACCTTTCTCTTTTTTTTTTAAATTCCGAAGTCTAGTTCCAACACGTTTTTGGTAATGACCAACACACTCAAGCTTTTTAACTTCCATTTCTGGATAGGTGTCCTTAACAGTAAGATAGCTCTTGGTATCACCATCTCCAAGGTAGTTGACATAGCGTAATGAACGTTTCTTTACTGACCTCTCAAAAACTCGCTTAGCACCGACCGCTTCCATTCCACCAGCACTACCTTGGTAGTTCATTTTGCATATATGGGCATTTCTCCAATTCGCATATTCATCTGGGTCAGTCTTTTTTACTTCTTCTTTTAAGGAACATCCCTTACAATATTTTGACATGCACTCTACATCTAAAACTTTCCCAGTATCCATGGATATTGCAGCAAACACACCGTTCGATGACTGGAAACCCCTTTTTTGCCATGTTCCATCACAAGATACACCAACATCTACTACACTATCTTCTGAATCTACATTAGCTCTAAGCTCTTCAGATGCATCTTCCATTGTCTCAAAAGCAACTTCCTTCACTGCAGTTTTTACTCTTTTGTTAATTTGCTGAAAATTTTTCAAAGTCATGGCTTTCGGCATATCCATCAAATGTACAAATTTTTGGATACCTGCATGACCATGTCCTAATGTGCGCATTGCATAAACCATCCGGTTATTAACATCATAGGATTTACCTATGTTGCATGTTTTTGAAGAAAAGAATTCTTCAGCAAAGTTACAGTTTGTACAGTGGAGGAGAAGTAGAGATGCCAATCCTTGCTTCCGTGACAGTCGGTCACTCAGATACAATGACTGTTTCTCACATTGTGGGCATAATAATAGAGAAAAAACATTGTTCAAAATGTTCATGTCCATAATTCGGTATCCTGTTATGTTATCAGTTTCTTTTGGTGTCCTTGATTCAATCGGTTGGACTTTATTGAATGAAACTGAACTTACAGTAGGTGTTATGGGATCAACAATGGGAGCAACATCAATGTTTGCATGACTTTCTTCTGCTGCTTCTTTCTTCTTTGCTCCACAAAACCCTTTTCTCTTTTTGTACTTTCTTGTAGATTTCTTAACTCTGTCCTGTTTAGTTCCTACTGAAGGAATTTTGACAGCGTCATTGACTTTCATTTGTTCTTGATGTTTACTAGGAGGTGTTTCAAAAGTTGGCTTCATCTTGCTTTGTAACTTGTAATATAAATGAAATGTGAGGTTGAAATATGCTTTTTAGAGCGTGAAAGCAAAGTGGAAGTGAAAGTGAACCATTAAACCTAAGGGCTCCAACATCTACGCGGGTTTTCATCACGTTTTATGGGGCATTAAATACGTTGCTAGGGGCGTTGCTAATGTAAATAACTTTGGATGACCTTAGTTAAAACCCCCAATACTTCAAAACTAACTTAAAATTTTTAAAACGGTTTTCAGATTTGAAATCTGCATAAAATGTTGAACCAAAACAGCTGAAAAAAATTTTTTTGAAAAAAATGAAAATTTTGAGGGGTGTTCCCCCTTAACTTTACTTACATGAAAGTTGTTTTTGTCTACTGGGTAACGCGCGATGTGTACCATGGTCAACATAGTACAGATCGGGCCGCCATCGTAGTTGTTTCCGTATGTGGCCACCTTCGTACAAGTGCCAATTATCGTACGGAACAGATCAAACTTTGGTACTGATGATGGTGGTACGACCATGGCGGATAACGAACGCCCATGACTAGAGGGTGCAATTTTGAAAAAAACTTTTCTCATTTCTCATTTACCCCAGTCAAAACAATAATGAAAGCGTAGCTTCGGTCAATTTGTTGTTTTTTTTGTTGTTTTTTTACCAAGAACTAAACTCATGATTTCTTGAAGAATATTTATCAACATATATGGTTGAATCTTGAATTCGAAGCTCCTCCAACGGAATCGGGGAGCAGGTGCAGATCAACTTTTGTTATATCAATTTTCTTACTGATTTAAAACAGTCAGCACAGGGGAAAACAACACGCATTTTTGAATTTTAACTGGTCTTTCCTTCATTTGCAGACTGCTTTCTTTCTTTTAAGTTGAGCCTTTTATGATGTTGCATATCTATAAAAATAATTATATGTAGCTCGTCATCCAGAAAATTGGGTAAAATGAAATGTATATAAAATGATCATGAAAATATAACAATCAAACATAATAATAGTTAAGTTTTAGTTGGATATTTGCATACTCCAGCAAGCCTTGACACATTCTTTGTTACTGATTCCTTCCATTTCAATCATTCCTGGTGCTTTCATTGAGTGCTGTCAGCCCTCTAGAGTATCAGCTCTGATTTAATGTGCTCATTGTTGTGACCCTGATTGGTGGGGGCAATGTTTTCCATTTCATTGTTTTTTATAGTCTTGCTTGCAAGTGATTTCCTGCAAGCGATTTTAATCCCATCTTTCCAATTTCAGCTAAAAGGCACTTTAATTTCAAAGGCAAGGCATTTTTAACTAGACCTCACAGATAAAACGTATATACATAACATCATTTTCCCAATTGATTCTAAACATTCAATTTCCCAATTGCATCTAGATTTTTTTGACTTGGTTCCCCTGTATCCCTCCATTGGGTCTGACACTCAACATTCCTTAAGACTCCTCGCTCACCAACTTCCCAATATGGTGAAAAATGTCATGTTCCCAAATTTTCTGGCTAACAACTAGAAAGGAGAGTTTGCCTTTTCGTATTTTTAACATTGAGAGTCAAAGTTTCATTTGCATAATAGCTATAAATCAAAGAACAACACACGCAAACTTTTAATTGTAAAAGTATCCCTTCATGTCTTCAAAATTTTGATTTGAGGTACCCAAAAGTAGAGATGCAACCCCTATCCCCAAGCTGAAGTTCCAGAGACAACACAAAGCCAAGAAATGTATTGTCACACTTTTTCTACATTTTTCAATTTGGCTGTCGTTCAGATCTGGAAACATTATCATACATTTTTCATAAAGCCATTTCCCATATGAGCTAGCTCATTGATAGATGCTTAAGTTTGTTGAATAAGGGTGTTCGAAGGCTGCATCCATGATAAATGGATAAATAATCAAGAAAAAATATTGTATTGAATAGTGTGGGTGAAAGCAACATGCTTTGAAAACACTTACCATAACCTGGAACCCACTTAACATTAATAATGTCCTATAATTTCAACTGTACATTCATTTTCATCATAAAGGTGTTTATGTTAGCAGTTTTCCCATTTATCACAGTTTTTACTATTGAGGTAATTGTGTACTTCTGGCAATTTCCAGGCTTTCTATGAAACTGAATCTATGTTTTGTTGTTTTGTTGGGGGTAATACAGGTCAAAAACCATAACGCAATGCGCTATTGGATGTTGAAACTCTGAGATCATTTCTTTCTTTAACATATACGATCACTTTTTTCTTGCGTGATCAGAACATGGAGACTGGATGTGCAACAAAAGAAATCTCTCGATCCAAGTTCTATTTAAGAATACATAATAAGAGCTGAGAATACACAACAGACAGTGGGCACGCATTACATCATGTCACATCATTATGTCACCTTATTGGAAGTGTCCAATGTTAACCTTATAGCTTAGATTCTCTAGGCTTTCATTTTGAACATTTTGAACTGTTTTAACCTGTGTTAGTTGACATTCTACTTGATTGGTTAATTTGCATAGTTTAGTTATTCATTTTACTTTTAATAGTATATATCATTTTATTAGTAGGTCCACATCAGCTTAAGCTGCCTTTTATTGTAACCTGCTTAACGAAATAAATTAATAATGATAATAATAACATTAATTAGAATACTGAATCCTGATGATACAAAAATAATGATTCTAGGGCCCCAAATCTAAAATTTACAGCACCCAGCACCCAAACCCCCCAGATACCTGCCATAGTACGTCTCACAAGTGAGGCTCACATGTCACTAGCGCCGCTCAAATTCAAATCAAATCAAATTCAAATGTACTACCCCCTGTTATAATACACTTTTTTAAAAGAAGACCTTGCATTGTAGTATTTGATGAAGTATTGATAAAATTATCTTGATGTTTTGATAAAATATTACTATTGGATTTAGTGTATGGGACCGAACCAGCTGAACGATTGTGGTTTTATTATTAACCAAAAAAGGTATTTAAAAAATGACTGACATCACGTCAACAACATCCACTCCATCACCAGCAGCTTCCCGAAGCCATGAAAGAGCTGGGCTAATATCATTCAATGGTATGTTACACAGAATGGTGTCAACCAAACTATTGTTATTTTGTAGTTTATTTACTCTATTGATGTTATTGATGTTATTTTGTGGTGAATGCTCCAAATTCGTTCATGTGACAGTTTTGGGGACTTTTTTAATTATGTATGTTCATCAATAAACAGTTATAATCAGGAAAATGAGAGCAAAGGTGGCTAAAAAATAAAATCATAGAACAGTGAAGAGAAAGTACAACAATTACCATAGAGAGTTCCAAGGTCTTGATCTATAACTGATAGAAATAACTGATTAGTAATTCATTATACAGATTATTTTATGGATAATTTAAAAATTTAAGAACTTCTGAATGTGAGGTTTCATACAGTGGGGGTACACTTCCCTGTTAAAATATTTAATTTGACACGCATTCTTTTAACCTCATCTTTGAAATTAGCACTCATGATCAAAGAGGAAATGGTAAAAAACTAGATTTTTTCGTTGCTTGTTTGTTGTTGCTGATATTTTTACATATTGGATTATTGAGAAGCTTTTACTAACACTGATTAATTGAATTGAGATTAGTATGCATGATATTGAAGTTTGGTATAAAGCTGAATCTCTCAGATGGCCAAAGTGCTGCTGAAATTGTGGAAAAAAGGGGAAAATACAACATTTTTTTTGAAAAGAAACATATTTTTGGTCAACAGTATTATTTTGTCAACTCCCTCAATAATTTCCACAAGGTGTATGACACGCTGCACAATGGCCATGACAACTGCCACAGGCATATCTTCTACCACTGCAAAACACAAAAATCACTCTTGAAATTTCATAGATCTTCAATAAAGCACATGTGTTGTGAATAAGTATAAACTCTATAATTTTGAATTTAATTCACTGTGCTCTTATAATTATATTAGAATACCTTAGGCCGACTTTTTTTGCATCAGTAAAATTTTGCGAAAGTGAATGAACACGGATTTAACACAATCTAAATTTAGCGAATGACCGCTTAATTATCGAGTGCGAAATTACGAAGAATTGCCAGAAGGTAAAAAAAAACCAATAGGATTTTTAAAAAAATTATCAAAGTTATATTCTTATAAATCCTTGTGCATACAAATGGATCATTTCTCAGTTTTGTTTATGGATCCTTTGGAAGACGAGGAGCTAGTAGGTGACGAGCAGCAAAATGATAAGGCCATGTTATAAAATATACGTAGATATTTCTATTTTTATACCCTGTAAGAATGATCTGCTCTGTCAAGTTGCTCTCGTGGATAAAACGAAGCGATGAATTCGGTCTGGGGAAAAGTTTTGCGAAACTTAAATTTTCTGCAACTATAATTTAGTGAATATGCTCATTCGCTAAAATTAGACAACGCAAAAAAAGTCAGCTTAAGGTAAGTATGGTGATTTCATATATAATTCTTTATAGTTATTTGTTGTTTTCAAGGTATTTCAATTTCTAGAACTCAGATTTTATTTTCTCAATGCAATTTGTATAAGTACTTCTCATCACTGTAACTGATATATCAATGAATATTGAATATTGCATACTTGTACTGTATATATATTAGATGGATCAAGAATTTTAATTAAATTTGGAATGATGATACACAAAATATTTAGAAGTACAAAAGTGACACACATGTCAACTCTATCACTCTCCTACTGCATCATAAATATTATGCTTTTCATTTTTGGAATACTTGCCAGTGAAAATGAAATTTCGAAAAACTGTGAAAAGACTTGTTGATCAACTGAGCATTATTATGCCATTTTTTGTTGCAAAAAGTTATTTATGTGACTCTTAAAAATTATATTACAGGTTCTTGTGGCAGAGTTTTAGTTGGAATTGTGTATTAACACAAAGTAAACAAAGCTCATTTTTTCTGTATAGAAATTTGGTACCAAATATTCTTATACTGTCTTGCAACAACTGTATTGATGCATGGTTTTGCTGCACTGTTAGCAATTCGTGCTCTCCACAAACACAAGTTTGGTCGCTATTTTCCAGTTTTACTTGTAATTGGCGGATTCTTATATCCCTTGAGTGGAGGTGTTATAACAAGTAAGTCTATTTCTTATTCCACTTTCTGTCAACGAAAATGCTCTTGGGATGATGCGATTGTTTGATGTTGTTTGAATTAATCTGGTCGTGAGAGTTAGTATTTTTTATTGGAGTACTGTAGTCCTCTATTTGATTCTATTTGATTAATACTCATTAAACAAAGTTTCTGCTTGATCACACTTCACATTTTTTTCACTTTCTAATTCTATTATGAATGTTTTATGTGATATTACATTTGATGAACAAATAACAATGAATAACAAATCAAAGACCATTGTTCACTGTAGGGGATTGATTTTACGAACAGTTCAAGTAAAAAAGAACAATGAGAGTAGACTATACAAACTACCTCACCATTCATCCATCAATGTCTCCCTGTCTCTTGCAATGTAAATGTCATGTCGCTCGAATGTCAGCATCTTCCATTAAACCACGGTATCTCCAAAACACTAACAGCCAGACCGCTGTCACTTTGAGTTTGTTCTTCTCTGTTTTGCATGTTGAAAATTGTCTGCATGTGAGCGAGAGCAAATCTTTTTCTAGTCTCCTCTCAGTAAGGGCAAAAAGGAGCCTTATGTAATTGTGTGGCCTTCATGGGGCGATGTCATGTCCTTTAAGTAGCTGTCACTCCTCTGTGGCCCTCATTTTGTGCCACAGGGACACTAATTCATATATATGCGTAAGCATTTGTTTGTGCAATTTTGATTCATGGTGCCTGCAGTCATAGGGAAGACCAGCTAATTGTTACACACTTTGAAGCAGTTCATTCAAGTGATAACAACTGAAGGAATATTTTTGCTTTCCTCTTAACTACTCTGGGAGTATTTGAAAGTTTCATATACCTGGTTTCTTATAATTATAATGCAGTAGTGTAGGGGTTATAATATTGATGTGCAGCTGAAATATTTAATTGGTGTATGGTTCTAGTTTTTTTCCTTTAGTTAGTTCATCTTATACGTTATTGCATTGACTTCCCTTTTGCAATGAAGACAGTCAATCTCTCGATACTTGGCAGTTTTTCCACATGCACCCTTTCATTTTCCCGACCTGAAGATACTCTTAATGGTTAACAAAAGTATTGTCTTTTTGAACTTGATTCTCTCCCTCCAGTGATTTGTCATAGTTTTTTTTTATATACTCTATGTCTTTAAAAATTTCATTAAGGTAGGCTACTCCATCATTATCATTATCTATGTGTGAAAACTATTTCAGATTTGTTTTCAGATTGTTCACGGCCAGACCTTGTTTTCTTACACTTGTTCTTGTTGTTATCTTACTTTCTTTTTACTTTTTGTTTTGTTTTTGTTGTTTCTATGAAACTAACATCCCCAAATGTTATGCCACAGCACAAGTTCACTTTTTTGAAAATGACTTCTTCATGACTTCTTCAGGCATAGTTTGCAAGATCAATAAACGTTTTTAAGAAAAGGAGGTTAACGTGTTTTTACTAAAGTACCTATTCTGTGTGAGTAAACAAACAATTATAGTCAAATAACAGATAATCAATGGGTTAAAAAACTTCATCATACGTAGAAAGCCATGTACCGTGTTGTTCAAATAGTTTGTCCGACATAATCGTCACATTCAAAGCGAGTTCATCTACCTCTTTCCATTAACAAAACATGTGCAACACCAGGTTGAACAAAAATGATTGTAAAGTGTGTTTCAACAGTAGAGAATTCAAATCTTATCAAAAGTAAAATTAAATAAATTGTGTTTGTGACTACCCACATTTCTGATTCTCTTTGCAGGTTGTATGATTGCATGGATTTACACTGCTGCAGACTACGCTATGCCTCGCTATTTTGCATTCCTGTATGGAGGTGGCCAAGCATTTTTTCTATTTGTAGTCTCATTTGTTCGCCTATACGGCACCTTGTAGCTCCCATCATTATGATGAAGGAATTGACAAACGTCTCGATGCAATTGTCATGGTAAGGTATGATAATGGCTTCATGATATGGAACTGCCATTTACCCATATTGAAGGTAATGTTTATTCCAGATGATGGTCAGAGAAAGTTGAACAAATGACAGAGAACTAAATTAAACAACCATATTATCTGCCACAATCATTATGTAGAAAATGCTTGGCATGGATATTTGGAAAGGATACCCTAAACTACAGTTGATCAAATCATTTAACAGGAAAATTGATCTTGTCATTTTTATTTATTTATTTTTTTTTTTTGAAATAGGTTGTATTTAATATTGATAGCAATATCGAAATATATGTTAAAACCTTCCACTTTAGTTATTTGGCAAGAGCATTGGCCCAATATAATAATCAATGCTTTTTAGTAGTGTATTTTAATTAACACTGTCTCATGTAAAGAGAGGTCTGCTTTTCTATCAGTTGAATGCTGTTTTTACTTTGCTACCTCCGTTACCTCTAATCTTGGATTGTATGACTGTTTATTTCTTCTTTAACTTGATAGGTAACATTTAGTTCAATGTAATTCAGATAAACGTTTGAACAGTTTTTCTAATGACTGTAACTCCTATTCCTTCCTAAGAATTGTATGCTGATTGTAGAATTTGTTTTACAATTTCATTTCGTATGCAGAAGCCTGGTTTTTCTTTCAGAATACTGAAATAAAACTATGCCAGATTATGATCCATTGGTAAAAAAATATGAGTCACAACAGAAGCATAATATTTTTATTGATGGCGTTTCAGTAGAAGAACAGATAAACCTGACTAAGCATTCATGGAGCGTGTCGTGTTTACAATTTAGCCAAAATGGATTATATCTTGCATCAGGTAGTTGGGATAAGACCGTCTGTATTTGGGATCTAAGAACTTTGGACGAGCCCAAAGTACTTCACGGGGATGGAAAAGGACACACCTCGGCTGTGACCTGCTTGGAATGGTTTCCGCAAATCGAATTTTTGTTAGCGTCAGGATCTGCTGACAAATCAATCCTGGTCTGGAATTCTGAAACAGGAGAAATTTTAGCAAGGTAGGTGTCCATACTAATTTGAAACAGCTCTTCCCTTTGAGATATCCTGTTCATCATAACTATGCCTTTAACTTTTTGTATTTCCTATATTTCCGTATGAAGTTGATTCGTTACAGCCATCTTAACTGTAACAATCTCAGATATTTCTATTCTAAAAATTGAATTTGTTTTACAACTTTCATAAGGATTCTTTTGAATAGTCCCATGGTACACAGAAAAAGTAAAAACATACTCCATTTTGAACTGTACTTTCTTGATGTTCTTTCAGACTTAATCAACACGATACATGGGTTTTAGATACTACCTTTACGGAAGATGGTAAGCTAATGGCTTCTTCATCTTGGGACGGCCATGTTGTGTTGTGGGACATGAATACTGTAAAGCCAGTCAATCTACTGAATGGTCACGAAACAGGTTCTCCTTCTTTGTTATTTTTTTAGAATGTTTTTGAAAGATGTCGACCATCAACAGTGAGGACATCAATAATAATGCTTGTTCAACGTTTATAAGCAATTACTATTATTTGCATTCTTTACACAGCCAGATTCTACTCTCTTTTAAAATACTGCTTTTATAGTTTTATACTTTTCATGCATAAAAGCCTTTAAAATAAGAAATGCTTTTAAAATTATTGTTTATTGTCCATTGAGGTGTTATTGGGCTGTGTGTCCAAGGTCATATAACTGTCCATACTGACTATAAAGACTCGTACTTGCCTTCCAAACAGAACTACTTCTGAATTATTGTTTTTTCATTTTCATTCCTGCCAGTCAGTGAAATAGCTAATAAACAAGATCTGTGCTTTACAGGTGTGTGGCTCTGTATGTTCAGTAAAGGAAGCAACACACCGGTCCTGTGTACTGGCAGTGAAGATACGTCCTTACGTCTGTGGGATTTGAGGAAGGACAATAGATGGCATTCAGACATAGTTTTGTCTGGTCTTCACACAGATGCTATAAAGTGTGGATCGTGGACAAGTTGTGGAAACTATTTGGCTGCAGGTTCTATGGACTCCAAGGTAACTTCCTTTGTACTGTACTTTGAAAACCTAATCAACAATAAAAAGATTTTATTCATTTTATTGTTATTAGATTTGTTGTTGTTCTAGATTCTCAAAGAAGCTAGCACAGAAATTAGGCAATTGTTATAACCATAGTGAATTGTTGCAGCCCATGTTTTATTAGATGTTAAGGGAATGTGTATATATCATAGCGAGTTGCTGTTTCTATGTTTTATAAACCTACCACATGTTACTGCATGTTCCACAATTCAATGATTCAGAACATAAGAAATTTAAAAAGACTTATTGCTCTCAATTTAATAACACAAAAGCCACCCCAGTGTGCAAAATAGCCAAAAAGCCACTTTGACGAAGGGTATTTCTGTTGAAATAGTGTGAATATTTGTTTGCCTTTCTATAAAATGTACTCCTCCACAGTGATTTTTCAACAAATTAGGTAGGGTATTTATTTATTTATTTATTTATTTGGTATTGTTTTACGTGGCTAGCCTCACTCAGTTGCTATTGCATCTGCTTTCCAGGAGGGGCCACGGCTTAGGTTGGAGGCTCCGAAGTATTTGACACTCACATGAGTGACACAAACCCAATCAAGGACCTGTGCTCTTCTGGATGACCTCCTGCAATACCCGATGTATCATCTACCCAGTTTCCCTCACATGGCATGGGTCGACCCGGCGCTATGGTACATTCACCCGCGCATGGTGAACCGCCGCCAAGCGGAATTGAACCCCGATCTCTCGCATGAATTACGAGAGTGATAACCACTACACTACACTGCACTACACTACACTACGGCGTATTGTTTTGCCAACACATTTGTTATATACATCTAGCACATGATCACAATGTTTACAAATTTTATCCATCTTTAAGTCTTTAAATTGCAGTATACACACCTCTGATCAATTGCCATTGATTATTTAGAAGAACCAATCATTGCCTTAGTTCTAAAATCTTGTTGTTACTTTCACTTATGTTTTTATGCACTCATTTTAGATCTCAGTGTGGGACGTTCGGACAAGCAAAGCTGTAAACTGCTTACAAGGCCACAGCTCAAACGTTTCAGCTGTATCTTTCCTACCATCATCATCGAATATCTTGTTTTCTGTTGGCGATAGTCGGTGCTGTTTTTGGAATACTTTTAACCCTAGTGCAACCTATGAAGGTTGTATGCAACAGCACAGATGGAGTTATGAGGTTCGCAGACTTGTTGTTCTTCATTGTTATCTCTAGTATTGATTTTACTGATTTTATACTTGAAACGGGTATACTACTACTATTTTTTCTGTGAATGTGTCCTACCATGTAACAGCCATAATTTAGGTAGCGGTGAAAACAAAAAAGAAAGTTTTCCTAATGGTCAGCATTATTAGTAAACTATTTTTGTCTTTCGTCAGACCATGCTAATTATTGACGGCCTGATGGAAAATAAAACTAAACGAATTTGATTGACATTCAGGAAAGGAATTTTTTATCTTTTCTGAAATCAAGGAAAGGTTACCACTTGACAGAGCAAAAGATTGATATCTCAGCATCATACCCAACTTTTCTGCGAAATTCCCTTATTTTCGTTTGAAAGATCGAGGCAATATGTAAAATATGCTCGTTTAACACAGTCATTAATAACAAAGTTTTGACCGGTCTCGTCTCGTAAATCATAAACTTGTTTGGGAAAGCGAGTATTTGATAATGTGAAGCCTCGTTCATTCAAACTCTTCTATGAGAGTTTTCACCAAAAATTCTCTGACGGTCTGAAGTTGTTAAATAAATGAGAATTACTACGTCATAATTTGTTTGGTTTTATTTTAGGTGGAATCTCTTGCAATAACGCCCGATTCGACACTGTTGGCAACTGGGGGCGTTGATAAGCAAATTATTCTGTCAACAGTAGAGATCGATGACAATTACAAGCATCACTCTGTCGGCAGCTCAGAAGCTTCGTCATCCTCGAAAATTCCTGTCAAAACGCAGTCTAAATTTTCAATCTCCGAGCTAGGTATGCCATAAAATTTTCTTTCCGTCTGGTACTGATTGTATGATCTCAAAGGAAATCATAATGCTGCCATCTTATTAGTTACAGATCATCTAAATTTTGATTTTTTGGTGTTTTGGCGGGAATTTTTTACTTATCAAAGTTGATATTCTTAGAAGTATTTGAGTAGGGTGTAGGGATTAACAAGATCATAACCTCGCCTATCCAAACAGGAATAACATAGTTATTGAGTTTGTTTTTTCAATTCTTTTTCATATTCTCAATTAACCAAGTTCTAGTACATGTTCACACAAGCATTCAGTGATGTAAGCGAGTCAACATAGAATTCATTATGGATTGTTTTCTTTCGTAGGTATTTCATCAGGCGATGTTGTGGATCGAGCAAAAGAGTATAATGAGAACAGGGAACAAGATTTGAACGAATCAGCTGCCAAACAAACAGTTCTTATTAAGGCCCCAGCTACATCAGACTATTTGAAGACCAAAATTTCAGAATTGAAAAGTGCAGATAACGACAATTCAGTACTTGCTCCGTTTTTATTATCCTTCAAAATAAAAACCGTGTACTCATTCACCATCTCTCTTTAATGTTTTATCCTTTGTTGATTGTTTCAGAAAATGCTGTCCATTGATACTTTACGACCTCTTCAAGTCATCCCTGAAGAAGGGAGTATGCGATATAAATCGAAAGAGTTGTTGGAAGAACGGAAAAGATTGCGGCCGACGATAAAGCGAATGGAGAGAGATCATTCGAAGCAGGCGCATGCGCAAAAAGTGGAAAATTCTGAAAATGTAAATTTGGATGTGGTTGGTTAGAATTCCTGTTAGAATTTTTTTTCTGCAGCTGCTTTCTGTGACGGTTTTAATATTTCAACAGCTGAGAAAACAAAACCAATTTAAAGGCCTCTCTCAACGTTCAGAAAATCTTTTTGACTAAGACTTGAACGTTTAAGGATGTTTTCCATTCCAGAAAATATTCTGATTGACTATTAGTGAACAAAAAAAAGAAAGGAATCCCCATTCACGTGAACAAAGGAACGGGAATCCCCATTCACGTAAACGAAACTAAACAAAGGCGAATCCCCTTCTAGGTGAACAAAGGGAAAGTAGAGAATCCCCATTTGCTTTCGCGCTAACCTTTAAACGTACATCATCATCATTGAAATTGTTTCCATTACGCATCCTTTATGGATGATGAACGCCCTGGATACCGCCCAGTTAGAGTCAATGTTGCAAGTATTAGTTAATTATTTTGTTTGTCCGATAATATGCGGTCATGTCATCGTTATGGTTAAATGTATCTTACTTTCATGTGAAAAAAACGAGACATTCAACGAAATGTGCTCGCTTAAACCAGACAAAAATAACAAAGGTTTGACCACAAACTTTAATGATTGCATCTTGTTCGACAAACCTATGATATAATTTTTGGAAATAATGTTTCGATCATATATAGTTTATATATGTTTCCTTTACCTTGATGAAGTTGCATTTGTATATTTTGCAAGCACCTATATAAATGTAGCAGTTATATTTTTATAGTTATTTATATACAGAATATATAAAGAAAGATTCAAAGCACTGCAATTTAAAAAATTTTTTTGTAAAAATTTAAAAATTTTAAAGCAACTTAATTTATGTTAATTTATGCATTTTTACACATTTTTGATATAATTATTCGTTCGATAATTGCACTTATCCGATTTCGTTCTCTATTAGTGGAAACATTGAAATTGAAATACGTACAAATGAATATCCTTTGGAATTTCAACTCCAAACTTTATTGAATAAGTATTCTGAGAATTAGTATTCTAAGAGAATTTGGTTGGACGAATTTAAAAACCAAAAGAAAATTTGTCGATTAATTGTGGCTCATCCGTTTTAACAGATTCACCCCGGATTATAATAATATTTATTTATATAATATATATATTTTACATAGCACAATTTTCATTCGATATTGTATTTGCATTATTATTATTGTTAGCTATGAAATGTATTCGAAATACTCAACAAAGATTCATGTGAATTGTTTTTATGTTCACGGTGTTAGAAATAAAAATAAAATGGTAGACAACAAATTCGTAGCTAGGGATTAACCCAATGCTTAATCAAAATTTGTGTAAGTGAGTTTAAAGCTTTTTAAAATAGAAACGAAAAACATGGCAGTAACCTAATCAACCCATAATCAGAAAAATCTTAACATTAAATTTTCGGCTGACTCTGAATACACCTATGGATGTACCAACACTCACATCTTATCGAAGATCTTACCTAAAAACGTCAATGTTATTCAAGTCTAAAGAAAAATAACTTTGGTGGTCAACTTTCTTGAGAGTGAATTACACGATCTTTTTAAAAGGAAAATTTAATAGGATGGAGAAAGAAAAGGCTGGTGTAAACAGAAAAATAGAATGTACTTTCAGCGCATCCTTTCATCCTTTCTTTCTTTACATCACCCTTTCTTTTCTTCATACATAACACAAGCGAGAATTTTTTTTTTCCTTATTCCTTTTCGTCACCACCAGATTTTTCTAACCATAAATTACGTCGTACAAGCATCTGCCTTGTTGGATAGCAATGAAGGTTGTATGTATCATTTACGAAAAGTGATGAAAAACTAATTTACGGCATTCTTTTATCGTGATGAATTTTGGCATAATTTATTAAGGTATCAAAGAACTCATGTGCTATAAGTGATGGAAAGGTGTACTTGTCCTAAAATTCTGCCGCAGTGTGTCGTTAATTGAATTACACACTTTTTTTAAAAGACTCGTAAGTGATGACTTTGGGAATACACTTGTTGTTGCATTCAGTCCAACAAAAGCCACTCGAAAACCCTTAAAAAAGCAGCTTATATCAACAAACTTTCCACTGAGGAATATTCACGCATGTTATCTTTTGTAAGCTTTGTTAAATATAGTATCAGCTTGTATCCGTTAAAAAAAAAACAACATAAAATAAAATTTACATTCGATTGTTAGATAGTTAGATTGTTAACCCATATATATAAGTAAGAAGTTTGGTGAAAGTGGCGTTCTAGTTGGTTTTTAAATGATAAATTGCGACAAAGACAAATGGCAGAGTTAATTACTGAAGGGTACGTTAGCATTTGGGCGATCTACAGTGAACTGTCAGTTATAAGAAACTTTGAAAGCAATATTCGTTAAAACGAGAATTTCCTTGTGTGGAGAGTTTTTATGAGAGTCCGTTAAGACGAAAACAAAAGAAAACTCAGAGGTTTTTGTTGTATGAAAATTAAAGCGCGCCTATTTCTTACCTTTTGTGATCGTAGCAACTTAACCAGAAGTAAACTTTGAGCTTTTCTGTTAATTTTATAGCCAAATTTTATACACTGATATCTCACGACTTTAAAACTTTCAGAAAATGAAATGAAAACATATTCTTCTTCCTCTAATTTTCTATGATGGAAAAATTTTTTTAAAGAGCTATATACACCAAATACTTCATCACTGATCGAAAAACGTCATTATCCTTCAACGGTCCTTCGACATTTTGAAAAAGTTATCTTACCAGTTTTGAAATACTAACGAAAGTCACAGTATACAATTCACATTTCTTCTGATTTCTTTGGTTTTTCGCCAATGAATGTGGCTTAAAGATTCGCATCGATCCGACCAAGTAAACCAAAGGCCAGTGAAATGAGAGGCGAGGTTCACATCAAAGTAATATCGAAACAAATAGGTTTTAATAATTAAAGGGAAAGGCTTTTAAGCTGTTAGTCGTAAGGCCTTCAATGACAAAGCAATACCGAATGTGTTTTTCTTTGTTAAAGAAATTTCTTTCAATGAAATTGAAATTAACCATTCAACATTTCAGAAGCAAATTTGAAGACGTACAGGAAACAAAAGATTTCTTATTTTCAAAGACAAAATTACGCCCTACAATTGGCATGATCTGTGGCTCAGGACTTGGTGGTTTGGTTGATGCAATCGAAAACAAAGAATTCTTCCCGTATGAAGAAATACCAAATTTTCCTGTCAGTACAGGTGAGTTGTTTGCCGGTCCAACCAAAAAGTTTTCTACCACGTCATCAGTAAACTTAGTTCCCTAAACGCTCAATGCAACATATTCCATGCTCACAGTAAGTTTAACAGGGCGTACGAGGTGGCGCAAATGGGTGCTTGTTGGAGTGTAAAAGACGTTTCAGTTCAATCCAATTCAATTCAAATTTATTGTGATCTGGGAAAGTGAGGTTCATTTATTCATTCCTCCTACCTTTGAACAAAATGACCGGTAAAGTCACTGCGAATGAGAGCATTTCTATATAAATATACACACTTCTTCTGTTAAAATGCTCTTCTCCTCATTTGTTTTTGACGATTTTGTCAACTGGAGGAAGCAATCAACACAGATTAGCCTATAAATTTCGTAACACTTCGAAGCATAATCGGTACCACATGAATATTTTGTATTAGTTGTAAAAATAAAAAATCAATATGAATCACTAAAACTAAAATATGTTGCAGCAATATTAATGTTCCAAGGTGGCATTACAAACTCGAACCTAAGGCCTCTAACATTTTAGCTTTGGGTACCATGTTTTAATTTTTTTAGTAAAGAGTCACGCAGGGAAGCTGGTGTTTGGTCATTTGTATGGTCACGTGATTGTATGTTTACAAGGGCGTTTCCATCTGTACGAGGGATATTCCGTTTACAAGGTAACTGTCAAAAACCACTGCGATGAAGAGCATTTTAATTGAAATTGCGTGTATATTTCTATAGACAATGCACTTCTTCGCATTGATTTTAACTAATATTTGTCTGGTTTAAACAAGCAAATTACTGTTCCAGACCTTTCAAATATAAAGGACTTTTAACAATAGAGGTACAAGGACTGTATCATATTTGGGAAACGTTCACTAAGCCTGTAGGATAAACTCAATTTCGTACGAGATAATCAATGTGTCCCGCTGACATAGCGCATTACACTAAGATTAGATTAGCGTAACCTCCACACGATCATAGACCAGAAGTCTTTGATACTCTAATACTCCTTCCCAGCCGGCACATTTGCTAAAAAATGCGAAGGAGTGCATTTTTGTAGAAATATATACACAATTTCAATGAAAGTGCTGTCCGTCGCAATGACTTTTGACCATTCGGCTTTCTAGTGTACCTTCCCTGTTCGTGTCATCGCATCACTTGGTGTTAAAACAATTATTATTACGAATGCGGCTGGCGGAATAAACGAAAGCTTTAACGTTGGCGATATTATGGTTATAAAAGATCACATTGGATTGCCAGCCCTATGTGGTTTCAGTCCTTTGGTTGGAAAAAATTGTGAAAAGTAAGCAAACACTCGCACTGTTCTTGAAATTGTAAAATTGTATTTTAGAGCTTTATTTGGTTCGAGCTGAGATCAGGTCGTATCAGATCAAAATCCAATCTCACAAAATTTGTGGTGATATAAGTAAACACTCTTTCTGAACAATGACTTTTGAATGATTTCAAAATGGTTTTTTGAATGACTGTTTTTAGGTTTGGTCCGCGATTTCCAATGTTAGGAAATGCCTACGATAAAACTTTACAAAAATCTTTCCTGGAGATAAGTAAGTGTCTGGGTTACAAAGACTTCGTGCGAAATGGAATATATTACATGAACTGTGGACCAGCATTCGAGACTCCAGCAGAATTGAGATTTATTCGAACCGTGAGTGTATAATTTTAAAGATTCTTTTTAGTATCCTTTCCCACGGGTGACTGTCAAGGGACCAAGAATTAATCTGTTTAACAAGCAGTCTACCTAAATTTTTCTGGATGTTCCTCGATGGAACTACGTTGAGTTCCTTCTATTTACGAGAGATAAGTCATTATGATACCCAATAACCTTTTCATCTCGCGTCTCCAAAAATGAAGTAACTTTCAGCTATTAAAAATTAAAAACTAGGAAACAAGCGATAAAAAATTCTTCTTTTTCACGATCTCTTCTCCGCTGAATTAACATAAAAACCAGGCCAACATCAAGTTAGATCATCCTTGTACCAGTAACCAAGAGAATTGTAGCGGTTAGATCTTCGTTGCTCTAGTAACCAATGATATTGTGAACTGTTTAACTTCTTCACATGACATGCTCATAATTTTACTAGTGAGATACCATTGACTGATTTTATTAACGTTCGCTCTCTTCTATCAAACTCATTTCAATGTTTCAGCAGATCGGGTATTGCCAAGATGCATCATTTTTAGAAAAAAGCTTCAATAACTCAAACAATTTAACAGGGTTTACAGTTAAGGACGCTAGAACTCGATTAAATCAGGGATATGTTAAAGCATATTACCCAGCTTTGTTAAAACGTGCTGAAGTGTGTTTCTAGCTTGGTATTTTGCTTTACTGTTACTGTTTTTCGATATTAAGCTAATCCCCACCTTGTTGCTTTGAACACTATTCCACGTGTATAGCTAGGATAAAATACAAGTCCAACAGAAGTTTGCGCGATTTATTTCGCGTCTTTTCATTGGTTGAAAAAGTCGCTTTCAGGCAGTTTCATTGGTGAAAAAAAACAATCACATACATTTCTGAAATTTCTGACAACATGGAGGAATCTACCGCTCTGCATCCACCTACGTTTTAACATATACCTGATTAAATGCAATGGTTCTCATAAAAGGGCATTTGTTATTTCTTCCTCGAAAGCCAGTGTAAAGGCTCGTTTCCACTCCATTCACCCGATAACTGTGACTGAGCGAGCTGAGATTTGATTGGCTGACGCAAAATCATTCGCTTCATCAATCTCATTATGCATATCACTTGAACAAATCAGTGAATCAAAAATCACTTCACTCAGGATGACAAACTGAGAACTGACATTAAGAAACAAATCCAATAGCAAAATATAATGGGGCAAATAATACAATAGAACTAAATAGTTTTTTTTTTCAGATTGGTGGTGATGCTGTGGGTATGAGCACAGTTCCTGAAGTGATCGTGGCAGCTCACATGGGTGTAAAAGTTCTTGGTATATCCCTCATCACTAACAAGTGTGTGATGGACTACGATAGCGAAGATGTCGAACACTGTGACGTTGTCAAAGTCGGACGTCGTCGGACAAACGAATTATTGAATATTTTTGAAAGTTTTATGAAGAAGCTTTAATACTTTACATAATTTTGACGTAATTATTTGACTCCTGCCAATACACCGAATTTCTGTTTAAATGCCGAGTTAATGCTTAGTTATCAAGTTTCGCCTCGTTTCTATGTTTTTTATTGCTTTTCTAATTTCATAATGTTTTCAATAAGTAATAGTTACTAGGTATTTCAATTTCTCAGTGGAATAATTAGAAACAATTAAGAATTTGAAAAAGAGGCGAAACTTAGATGCTAGGCTATAACACGATGTTTAAACAGTAATTTGGTCTATAGACCTTGTCAAACATCTGTTTAAACACCGCTCTAATGATTTGTTATCAAGTTTCGGCCTCGTTATGCCAGCGACGCATTTAAGTGGAGGGGTCGAAAATAATATGGATGAGCGAGATAAAACTTTCTAAGAGAATTATGTGTTAAAGCTTGCTGGTAAGAAACAAGCCTTGAAAACAATTATCAAACTTTAAAAAAACACATTTTTTTCATTTATTAACACTAAAATCTATACACAAAAAGTCTAATACAGACTATAAACTTTAAAATTTTTAAAACTTTTGGTCATACTTGTTGGCCAATTCAAATTACAGTGTTTAAACAGAAATTCTGGAAAGGTCTTTTACTTACACTTCACTACCGATAAGAAATAGTCGATGTATTTTGAGGTACAAATGTGGCAGGTGGAAATACTGATGAATTTTTGAAATTTTGATGTGCAACGATTATGTTAGCAAAGTTTGTAACTGTCAACATTTTTGTAATTTATTGTTACTGTATGAACAAGCTGATTTTTGCTGATTTTTTGCTGACGCAATCTCATTTGCTGGGTTGTTCGAATCAATTGAATTACTGAGCCAATCAAAAAGCAGTTTACTGAGATGGGTGGCCAATTGATATTTGGTTTTAGAAACCAATGGACTATGGTTGTGACCCAGGAAAGATCAAGAATATTATGGCACAATAGTACTTTACATTTGCTTTGTTTTGATGGGGTTTTTTTCAGATTGGTGGTGATGCTGTGGGTATGAGCACAGTTCCTGAAGTCATCGTGACAGCTCACATGGGTGTAAAAGTTCTTGGTATATCCCTCATCACCGACAAATGCGTGATGGACAACGACAGCCACGGATCAATCGGATATTCGAATTTTCTCTCAAGTTACACCTCGCTTCTATGTGTTCCCTTGTATTTCTTATTACATTCCTATATTATTTAGTAATATTAAGTAATATCACTGGTCGTAGTTGTTGACCAAATGAAAATACAATGCTTAAAGAGAAGTTCTTCAAAGGTCTATTACCTGCACTTCACGAACCATAAGAAATATTTGACTCATTTTGCGGTGTAGATATACGGCTGAATTTTTGGAACTTTGATGTCAATCAAACGGTTATGTCAGCAAAATATGTTTAGCTGTCAACATCTTATTTATTCTATTATCTTCTGTTTATTCTGCATCTTAATTATTTTATCGTTATCATATCATCATATACATTTTTGGCCAGGTTCTGAAGTTGATATTTCATGTGCCATTTATACGAAGGGGAAGTTCAAACAAATTGAGTTTCTGTTAAACACAAATAAGCCACCATAGATTGAGGACTTAAGATGAACCTGAGACAATGTCTTACTCTGTTATTTATTTATGGTATAATATAACACATCCTCTGGATGAATAGAAACTGACAGTTACTGCATTATAGTCAATACAAAAGCGACGAGAAAACCGTGAGCGAAAGGCCATTAATGTATCTTCATGGTTTTGTTCACATCTACAATAGACAGTATGAGGGGAGGTTAAAAGGTTAAGCTTAGCGTGCGATTCAATTTTCATGAAATCAATCTTACCTTTAATGTAACAACATTGGAAGAGTTTTTAAAGTAGCACTCGAACGTCCGTAGTTTCTTAAAATGAAAAGCACCCACCAAAAATCAAAACAACTATTTCCAGAAGATGATTATACTGATATGATAACATTGAAAATTTCTCAAAATTTTGTAAATTCGTAACACGTTAAACCAGCAGGAAAACCTAATACCTTTCCCTTCTTCCATCATCACGATTCCAAACCCCTTTGTACAAGAATTCAAACAGGTTGTTGTACTGTCCAGTTTTTCAATATTCAAGGCCTATGCTCTCCTGGATGAACTCCTGCAACACCCATGATCAACGATGTATCATCTACCCCATTTCCTTCACATCGCATGGGTCGTCCTCTGGCGCTGCGGTCACTCGCGCATGGCGAATCACAACCAAGGGGGAAATTGAACCCCGACCTCTTTCATGAATTCCGAGAGTAAAATTCACTACACTACAGCGCCACGGTTTCTCCACTTACATTACTTCTCATAATTTTCTGAGTGCTCATGAGGGAGAGGTGTAAAGTTCTTTGGTATGATGACACTCGGCAGGGAATTGAACCTGAAACCTTTAATAGCTGATATTAATGAATAATAGCTTCAACTTTCTATCGTCTAAAACACACTGTTCGTGAATAACTTTGAATCAAATAGAGATAAGCAGCCCCTGGGATACGAGGTTGACAATAAATAAATGGGTTTGAAAAGAGAATATAAAATAAGACCATAAAGTTTAAAATGTTTATTGCAAATTCAATTGTACACATATCTTATTGCATACTAATGGTACTTAGAGATGCCATTTTGAGATAACAGAAATCTTAGCATATTTTTCATTACAGTTCATGGGACAGGATTCAAACATTAGACATTACGGTGTAAACCTTGTGAAATGTGTCTGGGTTAGTGAGAGTAAGGTTCGGGCTTAGCCTCGAATGTTCAAATACTTTTGTTCTTTCACCGTAATAATGTTATGTTTGAATCCTGTCACAAACATCTGTTATTTGAAAGAACAAGGCCAACATACAAAAATAATTTGCTTGCTAACCCAAGCAGGAAAAACAAAGCTTTGGCTCAACAATTGAGGATACAAAATTAAGTTTTGAACACACTACGTCATTATCTGTCAGAGCAATTAATGTAGACGTTTCAGTAACCAGGTTAACACAACTAAAAATAGATGTTTTTATTTAGCAATTCCAAGCCATCAAACGATACGGTGAAAACTCTTCTTTTACAGAGTTTAAATGAACGAGGCGCATCATCTAACTAAATGCTCACTTTCCCAAATACATTTTACAATGTTTACACCATGAAGTTCCGATGATCTGAAATTGTCAGACTAGAAGAGAGTAAACAAAACCGAGACCGATGCTTGTCCGGTATCTCAAGTCCATGATGGTGTTTGGCGGCTTGATATACTAGCATAATGCTGACTACATGCAAAGAACAATCATAGACTTTATCCGAAAGTTTTTAGGCTCTTCTTATTAGTTGCAAAATGTAGGAACTTCTAGTAAATAAACGCAACATAAAGAAACACTGATGTAGTAATCAACACGATTTTCAATTCACAACGTGTAGGGTAGTGACACGCCAAGTGTTAACCGCAGACTGGCGGGTGTTGTTTTTTTTAGTGTGCTGTGCCCAGGCTAATCTTGTATCACCTGATCAAAAGGGCAGCCGTGTTGCACAATCAATGCAGCAGAAAGGAAAACAGAAGAGCAAGAGGCGCCACAGGACAGTCAAGGTAGCTAAGAAATTTAACTACGTATTCTTCATTTTTCATAATAAGTTATCTGTGAATGCACTGTATCTCTGTTTTCTGCCTACATTTTCATACATTTTAATTGCACAAGGCTGTGCATCATAACATGATTCATGATAAATGGATGATTTTGTGTTTTATGTTGTTGGTTAACAAACCGTCAATGTTCCTTAATTACGGACAGCCTTCCTTATTACGGATATCAAACAAAACATATCCCAACTGACCTGTAAATTGAAAACACGGCACATCTCGTACTGTCAGCCAAACTATAATAACACAAACTTCAGAGATAATTTATTTCAAGAAGACTTTATTAGAAAAATACCAATATACAGTTTTTAGAATTTATTTATTTTGAGAGCCATGCATATTTTGGTGGGAGCCATATTAATGGATAAAAAATAATAACGGCCACCTCCGCCATGAAATATCAGTAAAGGCGGCAATCACAACTTAATTAAAGAGGCATTGGCCGGCTTAAAACAATAGAGTTTCAGTTACTCTCGATTATTCAAATACTTATACGGATTTACTTATTAAAAAACAGACTTATCGAGGAGAAGAAAATAAACTTCAAGTGCAAGAAGATCGAAAATTTTCATTGGTGTTAGAATTATTTTTTTAAAGTCTTGTTTTAGAGTTGTTGATTGCTATTAGAGACAAAATATTCATATAAAACATTTGTGACCTCTTCTCGGAACATCTATGTACTAACATATCAATGGGAATGTCTGTCATTATAAAGTTATACGTGGATGTATCTACCACACTCTTGTTTCGACATTCACGTAATGGATTTTTCGAAGCAAAAATCTTGTTGCAATTTTTATCTTCAATGTCTGTTATTTTTATTATTCAAAATGTAAAAGAAAATCCATTTGCTTTCTGACAACCACAGAAAAACACTTCCTAGGGAATAAGATTTTTCCATTACTGTCATGATTTCAAGTGCATGCTCTACAACTTTTGTGTCTACTTTACATATTTGTACACCATAGCTGGAAATCCTTTTTTCCTTAAATCTATTAATGGGAGAAAACCATGACTTCTATCATAGTTTATTAAGCAATACTCCAAGCTTTACTATTACCCAAGCCATTTGTTTATCTTTCGTTTTTTTTGGAAATAGATTTTGTAAAAGTTTGAAAGAAAAAACCATTTGTTTTTAAATTTGTTTTTCTCCTCTTAATTTTCATTAACTTGCTTTTTTTACTGTTTCCAAAATTTTAATAAGAATACAAATCTTGATTTCTGCCTGGAGTCGCTTCTGTGGCTAATCAATTTTTCTTGTTTATTAAACATTGCATCTGGATAATCATTGAAAATAACTTGTGTTTTTCTATTAAACGTTTGAAATAGTTGAATTTTTTTGTCATTTCGGACATTTGATTGTTTACTGGATATGAAAGAATGATCGTATCCTTATGATATGACTCCATGCACGGTTTAGTTTATAAACATTTTTCTTTTTGATTCATTCAACTATATAATTTCCAATATGGTCATGGCTGGTTTCATTGTGTGCCTCATGAAGAAAGAAGAACACTGATTCAATCTGAGATAAAACATTATTTGGCAAATTGAACTGTTGTTGTTATCTTGTCTCTTCCCATCCCCACATTCTTATAGGAAGGAACAGATTTAAAAAAAAAGTATCAAAAATCAAAGTGTAATCCTTGTGTAAAATATTATTTCTGTCTTCACATTGAATCATATGTCACAAGATGTGTCAGGTGTATTTCTATTATTTAAAGCCATGTGTTTCTATTATTTTATTATTATATTTTCTCACTTCACACAGTGCAATAAACGATGTTTAAAGCGATTCCGAACTTCGCGCCATATTTGTTTTGATTTTGAATGTTTTGATCACGTGAGAATAATATTTATATTTTAAGCTGGCCAATGCCTCTTTAAGGCTGTTTTTGAACTGAACAGAAGATATTTGCGATTACCGCCTGGTCATCGTACTGAACGGAGGGCTTTGACTGGTCGAAAAGATATTAAAAATTATATAGTTGAGGAATGAAAATGAATTCAGAACATGCTTTTAGAAAGTTAATTATCATAAGATAAATCAAATGAATAAGTTTTTGTACATCAATCACAGTGTGGGAGGACACTTCTTAAGCTTGGTCTCCACTTAAATGTCGACCGTCGCTTTCATAATTCCCAACAATAGTTTTTTATGCCATTGGTGGAGATGAGAAGTGACAGGATTTTGAAATTCTTCGTTTAAAAAATGAAACGATAGCAAAAGCGATAGAAATATCAAAACTTTTTGATATTTTATCACCTTTTCTATCGCCTTATTTTCATTGTTTTTCAATCTCAAAGAAATACCACCTATAAATTCAATAGAGATTAGTAATCATTCAAAAATTTAAACACAAATGTATTGTTTTTTAGCACATAGCTACCTGAAGCTTAACGTTTTGGTTTTGAGCAATAAAAACATTTTGAAGTATACTTCATTAGTAAGGATAACTGTAATGATAATCAAAAAAATTATAATTAACTTGATGGGTCGTATATAATTCTTGAGCTTTTCTCTATCTCCGTCGTTCAAGCGTAACTCTTGGATAATTTGGATGTATCTGCCACGTTTTTCTCATTGTATAAAAAGTCTTACGAACCGAAAATATTTTGTTTCTCTTTGAATTTTTCTTAGTAGAAACATCGGACAAAGAATCAGTAAATTGTTTCTTCTCTCCAACATAGTGTAACACTTCAAAATACGTATAAAAACATAAATATTGTTCATAAAATTTTTTTTTATATAAAAAAGCAATGACAGGTGGGGATGAAAAGCGACCAAGGAAGGTGATAAAAATGAAGCGAAGAACTTACGAAAATTCAACGTCGTTCAGGTGATGAACATTCATCACTGTAGTGGGGACCAAGCTTCAATAAGTATTGAAATAGATAGGCCATTATGATTTTTCACGGTCCATTTCTTCACGTGTTGCTGTTAAATTGTCTCTATTGCTCTGTTTCATAAAATATTTCATTCCGTTGTACGTGGTGAACTTGGTATTGTGAATGTATATTTTCGTGACAAGAATCTTTGTTTACATTTTGATGTCCGTAATAAGGAAGGCTGTTCGTAATTTGACACATTGACGGTGTGTTTTATTATTTTTATCAAAATAATTGGTTATTGAAATAAATATTTTGACAATAAAATGGCATTTTTCTTACCTGAACACGTTTTAAAGAAAACTAGTGCAGAGATGACAATGATGACCAGCAGTTTTGGTTGGCATACCCAGAGAACATAAATTTTATGCTCTGTATTGCAATAAAATGCACTCAAAATGCTGCAACAGTATGAAGTAGCAAAGTGAAGATTTTGAAGAAAACTACTTGAATATTCCACAAAATTTCAGATATATAAGGAATTTCCAATATATAAAAATTTTAGAGGGTGTGATAACCAAAATTTTTGTGTGTCATTTACTCAAACAGTGTGAGTTGACATTATTTGCTATTATGAAGGATGTAGTTCTATATAAAAGTTTGTGTTATATGGTCAAGCCAGAAACGTAATTTATATACCGTATTTACTTGAAAGAGCTCTTCCCCCCTTTTTCTGCAAAAGGTGCGCTCATTTGAAACAGACCATGTTACTAAGGGGGCACTCATTTGGAAAAAGATTAAAAAATGTTAATTCATTGTCACTTTAGCCATCTTTCTCCACAATATTGGTGTTTTATTCTATATTAACAATTATTAGTTGTAAATAAAGTTTTATTCTATTGACTACTTGACTTTTTTATATGAGTCCCTCATCGAAAGCCAGCCTCCCTTGAATGAGAACCTTTGAGAACCAAGAATTAAATGAGTATAATACGGTAATTATGTTTTAAAAACTAATTTTCTAGATTGTGAATTTCCTGAAAACTAAAATTTTATTTACCTTATTCTTAGGAAATTAACACTTCAGAAAATTAATGCGAGTTTTTAAAATTTGTGTTTTGGTGGTCTGTGTTTTTTTCTGATATGCAACATTGCTATGTATGTGTGGTTGCTTCTCGCTCAAAGACATACCAGATGTACCTACTCCGTTCCAGTGCAACTTGTTTAAAACTTGATAAATTGGGCTAATACAGACCTATTTTGACACTCATAACCACTTTAGGGCCTAAAAAAAGATCGGTTCCCAATAAAATGTTCACTTGCATTTAATGGAAGCCATCAAAAAAAAATAGCATCACAATGAAAATGTAGTAACTTATCAATGTTATTGTTATATCACAAAATCTGCACTCGTACCAAATATTGTAAAAACAATGCAAATAATGCAAAGATCGGCAGATTTCGCATTAGCATGCTTGAAGTGTATTACAGTTTTTAATCATAAAACAATCAATCTGATTATTTCCAGTTTAGTCTTCACTGTTTGTGTGAAGTAATGAGAAAGTAGAGGATTTCAATTCTATTCATACTATGTGGCATCTTGGGGCATTTTTAACCTATTTAAACGGCTCGAAACTTTCATAGACATGCGACAGGGTGTTGAAGGTTTTGGGCCTATAGATGTTTTTGTGTGGTGTCGGATGACATCATCAAAGTATTTGATTGCCGACATCTCTCTAATGGTTCATTGTAGCGAAACAATCGAACAGGAAAAGGGGAATTGACACATCACTTTTGAAGTAAAACTCTGTAAAAAGGTTTTAGTATTTTATTATTCTAAACATGCTGGCCTTTCTGATGTGGGGGGATTTACTTGTTCAGTAACTCCTTGAAGGCCATACTTGAATCTGATACAAATTGACAGCTCTGGGAAATGTCATTTTGAAGTCATTGTGCAATATTGAGATTTTTTTTTGATTTCCTATTAGAAAAACACTGTCTTCTCGACTTAGTTATGTAGTCCCCCAATGTTCATATTAGCTTAGATTGTAATTATGTGTTTCGTGTTTGAAATAACCTTTCAAGCGGAAAAACATTGTTGTATTGTTCTACTTCATTTATCTTTCTAACAAGAAATGTTTAACTATTGAGCACAAATTATTCTGTATTATGATTAAATGACATGTGCCCCAAAGGCCCAACTTATATTCAATTGTAATACCTAAGATAGAAAATAAACATGCTTATCAATAGGTACCTTGTCTGCATTATGGAACACAAACACGCTCAAGAGACCGAAAAAAAGCGTACTACTTATCAGCGGGGGTCCTACTTATCAGATTCCCCCTCCCTAAGTAGGACATTTGCTAAGAAGGGTTGATTTGTCCCAGTTATGAAAGGTTTTATATCTAAGTACAACATAATCTACATAATGAAAAAATCTGTCAACATCGTTTGTCTTGAGGTAGCTTGAACTTCGGTTCCACTAACCTAAAAGCCTTGGCCGCCAATTCTGGAGGCAGTCGCTGCATTGAATGTCCTACTTATGCGGTGTTTTTGCGCCAAGGGACCGGGAAAAAGTGTACTACTTAGCGGGCGTCCTACCCGGTGCACTACTTAAGCGAAGTTTTTTTGCCTGAAAAGGGTAAGCAAGTCCAAGGGACCGGGAAAAAGTGTAATAGATAGCGGGTGTCCTACTTATCCGGTGTACCACTTATCGAGAATATACTGTATTTTTGCAAATTTTCTTTTTTATATGCATCAATTAAATTTGACTGAACCTTGGAGGCACTTAACATTTTATTGAGTTAGAACTCAAAATGATGTTTCTAGAAATTGATGACCGTGTGAAAGGTGTTCTCTATCCATTGAAACTAATATCTAGAAACTGCACTGAAAAAGCAGAAATTCTGTTATAATATTTTCTTTTGTGCATGTTCTCAAATTTCCAAAATTTAAAAGCATTTTTGAGACATTTATGATAGTTGTTGTTCAATCCAAGTCTTGCTGTGATGTTTAACATTATGTTTAAATTGATCTCAAACCTAGTTTGATAAAAAATGTATATTGTTTGTGTGTTATGCATGTGAATTTTAATCTATCAAATTTCAGTCCTTGTCTAATATATTTTCATGTTTTGAATTGTTTGTTTTAGAGTCTTAATAACCAACCAAAATGTCTACACCATTGGCTGGGTATGTTCAGTCGTAAATTAAGTTTTTCTTTTTTTAGGAAAAAATTTTTTGTTTTGGTTCAGTAAAATATGTGACTTTTATTCATGAGTCTTAATTTTTAGACAAGTCCAATCAATCAAAGAGTTTCTATTTTCAAAAACCAACTTAAGACCAACGGTTGGTGTAATCTGTGGTTCTGGTCTTGGTGGCTTGGTAAACAATGTTGAAAACAAGGAATCGTTTGCTTACGAAGATATTCCTGGCTTCCCTGTCAGCACTGGTAATCAATTAATTATTTGATATTTTGACATGCTGAACTGAACTGCAATACAGTTTGGACATATGGAAGGAAAATGTAAAGAAAACTGGCAAATTTTATTTCATCATGTTATATTGTTTGAAACTACCAAAATCCTTGCGAAATATAAAGATTATATCATAAAGATTATTCTTTCTTTCTTCTTGCTTTAGTAAAAGGGCATGCTGGAAACTTGGTATTTGGGAATTTGAGTGGTCATGTCGTGGTTTGTTTACAAGGCCGTTTTCATTTTTATGAGGGGCATTCCATCCAGAAGGTAATAATCTTTGTATTGTTCACCTGTAAAACATTTAATCCTAGTTTCGTATGAAAGTAAAGTTTTAGTTTAAGTTTAAGGAAAATCCAAATGTGTATATCTGATTAATTTGTGAATAACTTCAGTTTATTTGCTGTAATTTAATTTCAAGGCAAATGTGAAGACAATTAGCGATATTGGCAGGTAGTTACCGAACTACGTACATTTCTTTTTTTTCCAGTGTGCATTACCAGTTCGCGTTATGGCATCTCTTGGTATCAAAACACTCATTGTTACCAACGCAGCAGGTGGTGTAAATCGAAGCTTTAATGTTGGCGACATCATGGTGATCAAGGATCATATTGGTTTTCCAATGCTATCAGGAAACCATCCTCTTGTTGGTTTGAATGAAGAAAGGTGAGCAATTATATAGCATTTGTAGTTACTATGTTTAGTATGAGAAACACCTCAGTTTCTGTCATAGTCAATTAGCAGAAAACAGCTTAAAATCACAAAGCTCGGTTTGGTTGGAAGGAACATATTTTTGTCTCTATACTTTAAACCTTTTTATCCTGTAGCAGGTTCTCAATTCTTTCGTGCTGTAATAAATTTCTTTTGTTTAGTTTTGGACCCAGATTCCCATCGATGACTAGTGTTTATGATCCTGCGTTGCAGAAGCTTGCTGTCGAAACAAGTAAAAGTCTTGGTTACGGGGATTTTACCCAAAATGGAGTATACTGTATGCTTAGTGGCCCAACCTACGAGACACAAGCTGAAGTCAGACTTGTTCAAGCGGTAAAGCTATCTTACATCAATTGATTATATTTTAAGGGTACATTAAGCTTTTGTTTTATCTTTGTGAGAAGTGTGTCTTGTGGATAGGATTGATCCAGCTCTTACGCACTACATGTTATAATAGAAAAAATAGGCAGTGATGCTTTGTATTGAGATATTGAATGCTTTTAATTCATCTTTTGGTCAGCAGCAAGTAAGCAGAAATCTTAAACGATGATCCGTTGGAATTGTTGACCACGTTATGAGTAAACTAAACTTTTGTGTGAAAAAAGTATGCTGTATATAGCTTCCAACTTCTGTGGCTTTGTTTCTCTTCAACGTTTTCCTATATCCTTAGTTCACTGTATGTTTTCTCTCGAATTTTTTTATTCAGATTTATGATCAATATAACCAAACCAATTGGAAAGGATATGAATTTGGATGTAAAATGTCCTCGGTTTTAGGCCGATTTGAAGAAGTTCGGTGTTGTGTGTTCATAATCTATTATGCATCACCTTATTTGTTGGGTTTTTTTTTTTTTTTCAGGTCGGTGGTGATGCTGTGGGTATGAGCACAGTTCCTGAAGTGATCGTGGCAGCTCACATGAGTGTAAAAGTTCTTGGTATATCCCTCATCACTAACAAATGTGTGATGGACTACGACAGTAAGGATAAACCAAACCATGCTGAAGTGTTGGAAGTCGGAAAACAAAGATCGGAATGTGTTTTAAATATTGTGATGAACGTCATCGGAAAGTTATAGATCTACAGTGTGGTCCATCCCTCTCAGTTCTCCCAGTGGGATGAATCGTCAAAAAGTCACTGCGATGACGACCATTTTTATTGAAATAGAGTGTACATTTCTATGCAAATGCACTCTTTCGCAGTGATTTTTCGGCAAATTTGCCCACTGGGTTGATATCTTCTTAGTTTTATAGTAACTGCAGAAATTCTGCTAAAATAATTATTGTTGTTTTCCTGATTTCTATCAATGAGACAACTGCAGTAAATCGAGGATTAACAACGGATTACAATAAATTGACGTCTATACAAATCGCATGGCAGTATCTGTTGCCTCCATTAACCACCTAAAGATGCCCAGTTTGCAAGTTTGTTGAAAAACCACTGGAAAGGAGTGCATTTCTATAGAAAAAAACACTTTCAATAATAATGCTCTTTATCGTAGTGAGTTAATGATTTTTCCCAAATAGATGTTCTTTGGTTTGGCTTTATTGCGGATAGTAGGGGATGGGAAGGAGGGAATGGGGCAACGATGCGAATGTGTGACGAAGAGGTGAAGATAAACGAAGAGGTCTTTTCCCTTTTAATTTATTAATTATCGAGTTTTTTTTAAAAAGATAAAACATAAACATTTTACTAATTAATGCTGACGATGACACTTTTATAAGGCTCAGTCTCGTTTTCGATTGTTGTTCTTATTAATCAAGAAATAGAAATCTGAGGTAATTTATACATTTTTTTTGTTAAAAAATCATGTAAATAATCAGCATATGAAACACTTTACATTATTCATTTTTTTAATTTTCCACATGGTTTTTCCGATTGTGTAACCCATCTACCAAATTTGTTGAAAACTCCTGTGGATGAGCGCATTTATACGTAAAGTGCACACACACCATTTTGATGAAAAAGCTCTTTGTCGTGATGACTTTTTGACGATTTTGCCCAAATGGGAAGACTAGATATTGTTGTCAAAATATTTACGAACTGGAAACAAGCTCCTGTTACGTAGGGTTGGAAAAGTAAATAAGTAGGCTATTATCAAATTTGAGTTAGATGTAATGAGGTCTTCTTTACGAACTCACTGGAGTATTATGTAGATTATTATTCAGAAATCTTTCCGATTTATATAATAGTGGTTTAGTTTTTCAAAAATTTTCATGTTTGTGATTTGTACGTGAAGAAAGATCACTCTTCTAAACACTAGTGTTTTTGGTATGCCTAGACATCCATACAGTGCGATATATTTTTATTGGGTCTTCTTTGCCCTTCTGATGTTTCTCTCTTGACCAGGGCGCTAGGAAAACCGGCGTTAAAAACGCCTTTTAGAGGGTTTTGAATTTCGGGCTCAAATCTCGGAATTAAACCGTACTAGGGTGTCGCAAACATAAATTTTAACATAAAAGACACAGGAACATGAAAGGACACGAGAAAAATTATTTAAACACAACAAACTACTTAAAAGCTTATTGACTGGGCAAAGGAAAAGCTGAAATTTTGTAAAGAAAATTTGGAAAACAAAACAAAAAAATGTTTGAAATAGATGGTTTAAAAACACTCATGGTTTAAAAACACTCATTACTTGTATTTTCATGTCTGAAACCAGTTTTACCCTCGATGTACGCTAATTGGAGGGAAAAAAATAGGTTTTTGACCATTCCGTGCAAAAATGTTTGTCCGCTAAATAGAGGTGTCTGCTAATTGAGTGTTCGCCTTTTTGGAGACTTTTTTATAAGGATTTGACTAGAAAATGGCCGGGGAAAAATATTTTGTCCGCTAATCAGAGGTGTCCGCCTTTTAGAGTATCCGCTAATTGGAGGTTCTACAGTAAATTCAATTCCTTTACATCAAGCATTGTGCTTTACGTTCGCGCAGCCTGTTTGGGGCTTCAAAGGAGGAGGAGGAGGAGGCGCTCAATCAGCAATGGAGGAGATCTAAGTGATAGGCGGTGTGGGCGTTTGTTCCCTAAAGCAACACACAGTTTACATCTTGCTCCCAGTGGCGTAACTGAGGGGGTGCGTTGGGTGCGATCGCACCGCCCTCTGATTAAGCTTGCCCTTTTTTCTGACCAAGTAATATTTCATACGATATTCTTTTCACTAAAGTTATATAAATCATTACTTTAAGAGCGGAACCTTTCGCGATTTTTGCCTTTTTTCGCGAAATTCAAAAAAAATTTCTTTATTCATTGTCATTCACGAAAGTTTTTTTCTCCCGAAAGTAAAGTTTTTGGAGGATTCGCGACAGTTTTATCAGTAAAATTTATTTTAAAGCTGTCATTAGCGAAAGTTAAATTCGCGAAATTTCGCGATTTTCCATCCTTGCGAAACTTTCTGCCCTTAAATTAATTATTTGTCAACAAAGTTGCAAAAAATAGCTTTGTGCATTTGTTACTATATGGCATGAAGTGTGCTATTGCTTTTATTGCCCAAATTTGTGAAAAACGCACCTACCCTAAGTTTAACTCAGTTACGCCACTGGCTCCTGCATCTTATAATTGGCTATATTTGATAAATTACTCTTGCCAAGAATGAAGAACGCTTTTCATATACAGGCATCTGTAATTTCTCAATGGTATAATGCGGATACAACATATGATCTCTCCCCCCGTTCATTTTGTACTTCTCTCCTGTAGTGTATTAGGCGCATCTTTTGGGCGTGTGTTTGGAACGAGCATGATTGAAAGTACACCCCAGCCGCGCTGAATACCATCTGTGTTGTTTGGTTGTTGAAGCTGGTCTGCTAGAGTCTCTCTGTCAATTTTTTATTTTCCCCATCAAGCAACATGTTGTCAACAATCATTTTAGCTGTCTGTGTTACTTCTTCCTTTGCTGATCATGTCTTGGATTTGAATAACGACAATTTCGACACATATGTTATGGATTCAAAGAAAAATGTCCTGGTAGAATTTTATGCACCTTGTGAGTAAATTTTACCTTATATATATAGATATATATTTGTCACCTTTTAATTTATATTTTTACATTCGAATTTCCCCGAGCTTATCCTTCTTTTCCTAAAAAGTCAGCCTACTGAAAAAACGAACAAAGAAGCAACAAAAAAGTTCTTTTCTGTGTGGTTGCTATACTGGGCGCTATTTCCTTTTCGCACCCCCCTAACTGTATCTGATCCTAGCCCTAACCCTAACCCTGACCCTAGGGGGGTGCGAAAAGGAAATAGCGCCGCTAAACTGTAAAACGATTGAAAAGAAAAAGGGAAGATTGATCAGCTCCCTTCTCATAAATCCTCCTATGTATTTACACTTTCACAGTTTGTATTCACAATAAAAGCAAATGAACTGAACAGTTTATGTCGTGCAAAAAGATATATAAGTCAGAAATCACTAAATTGCAAGTTTATAGAATACCCTGGTTGAAATCCTGGCTAGGATCCTGACAGGATCTTACAGGATTCCTAACAGGATCCTATGTAGGATCCTACAGGATCCTATGTAAGATCTTACAGGATCCTGTGCAGGATCCTGTAGGATCTTGTGCAGGATCCTGTAGGATCCTGTAAGATCCTGCACAGGATCCTGTAAGATCCTGCACAGGATCCTGTAAGATCTTACATAGGATCCTGTAGGATCCTACATAGGATCCTGTTAGGAATCCTGTAAGATCCTATGTAGGATCCTGTAGGATCTTACATAGGATCTTCGTTTTCCGAGAGTTGATTTGAAGTGTTTTGATACAGTATGGACTTTGAGTGGAGAAAGATCTAACTTATGCAAAGTTGTATTTAAAGAATTTTTTGGGATTTTGGAATTTTTGTTAAGTAGCAGTGGCAGTAGTCTCTTGGTAAATCGAGTTATCATCATCACTTTCACTACATTCTATCACTGTATTAAACTCCATTTTATTGCTTCTACAGAATGGACACAATTCCATAGCACAGCTGTAAAACCTTTTCACATTATAAACTTAACCATACTACTGATGGTAACTTCTCGAAGACTATCTAAATTACAGTTATAATTATTATAGAAAATTCACTTTCAAGATCTTCTATGTAAAAACCATTTCTCCTTGTATATGTCAACAAGTGACTAGGACTATCATTAGCAATTCCAACTGTGCATGAAGATGTCATAGCTACTTTACATAAACTTTTTCATAAAAAACTTATAAACTTTGCATAAATCTATATAATATTCTATACTATTCTTTTTAATTAACTAGGGAATTAATTCCTGGGAGTATTCTAATTTTAGAATTCTTATTCATGTGAAATTGATACACATGGGATTTGAAGTTCCAATATAAATCCATTGAGAAAAAAACATTGTTATAATAAAGACAGTCATAAAATTATTAATAAAATCAGATAAATTTTCGAATAAGTTACTTTCATCAACTTTACAAATACTAGAATGCTTCACAGTGGTGTAATGAACATAAATTTTGTTAAAAAGTTCTTTGAAGTTGTATATCTCCTGATTGCCTTAGATGACCAAGCCAATTTTTTGCATAGATATGGCTCAATATCTGTTATAGATATGTATGGGAAATTTCCAATTTTGCCAAGCTTGGGAACTCGGAAATCAATTATATTTGGAGGTCTTACTAGGATCCTAATAGGATCCTGACAGGATTCCTGAACAATATCCTGGCAGGATCTTAACTCAATCCTGGCAGGATCTTAATAAGATCCTATTAAGATCCTGACAGGATTCCTGAACAATATCCTGGCAGGATCTTAACTCAATCCTGGCAGGATCTTAATAAGATCCTATTAAGATCCTGACAGGATTCCTGAACATTATCCTGGCAGGATCTTAACTCAATCCTGGCAGGATCTTAATAAGATCCTATTAAGATCCTGACAGGATTCCTGAACATTATCCTGGCAGGATCTTAACTCAATCCTGGCAGGATCCTAGTAAGATCCTGTAAGATAGTCCTGAATAGGATTCTTTTGTCAGGATTTGAGTCCTACCAGGATCCTAATAGGATCCTAGTAGGATCCTGGTAGGATCCTGTTCCTGTCAGGATCTTACAGGATCTTGTAGGATCTTACAAGATCTTGTAGGATCCTGTCAGGATTTTAACCAGGGGTGTCAGTAGTTATGGGAGTGGACTGCAATAAAGCTGGTTCATTCACCCTGCACACTGCTTGACCATTAATATTATTATCATGGTTATTAATATTCCAGGGGGCTTTTTTTACTTTTGTGGAAATGATCATTAAATTAACTTGAAAAATATTTCCACTTATCTGTCCAGTCATTATAATTGAATCTTCTTTATCATTCCCCACATCTCTTTTTATAAAAGTTGGCAGGCATTCTACCTTCACTAAAATAGATATGACCTTATAACAATTTCACTTTTTAATATGAAAACGCTACATAATTGTCATAATTACCAGGTCTGAACCAGGCTTTAAAGATTTTGATATAACGGAAGCCTGTGTTTTACGGTCATTTTGTGGATAAAATGTAAAACTGCATTGCAAGCAGTTTATTTTGCTTACCAACATTGTCCCTAAATGACCTTTTTGTTTCCACTCAAAGAATGAAAAATGATGTCTCTATAAAGTCACCTTATTATGTTGTCATCATGCAGATACTTTGATAAAAAAGTTTAATTCAGGGTGTGGTCATTGTAAAAGTCTTGCTCCTACTTACGAGAAGGTCGGAGAAGCATTTCAAAGTGAACCAAACGTAAGTTAATTCCTTCTTCAAGGTCGATAAGGATTGTTTTGCTTGAGTTCCACTCTAAGATTTTAATAGAGAGATGATGTTCTTCACCATGTTTATTATTTTCAATTTTTCCAGTAGAATAACATTGACTTTTCCTTCCTTGTTTAGTGTATCGTAGCTCGTGTGGATGCAGATAGTCAAAGAGATTTAGCATCCAGGTATCATAATTGTTTTCACTTTATCAGCTATTACTAATGGTTTACGAATTAAGTAAAATGTAATCTGCTAAATTAACTATAGCTTCCTATATAGGACTTTAAGTTTCATGGTAGGCAGCAAACATTATCATCCCATTAGGCAAAATCATTATTGAAATATAGTGTATTTGTTTCTATAGAAATGCACTCCTTTGCAGTGTATTTTCAATTCACTGGGGTACTTGAACAAGTTCCAAACATATCTTTCATTCCAGAAAAGCCTTCAACCTGCTTTCAGCTTGATATACTTCTTTTGTATGCGTGAGGTCTTTTTTCGGGCTGTTTGGTCTTGTAGGGTTGAAGACTTTGTGTTTATATTCCTGGTAAGTAAGTAAGTAAGTAAGTAAGTAACGGGAGTTTTTAGTCCTTGGGCTTCCATCCGTAATGGTTGGTTCTTCCGCCCGCCGACTTGCAACTGTTAGTTGACTTACCGCCAGAGATACGTATAGCATTGCTCTAACTTGCCCGAAGGCCAGTGTGCAGTCAGTCGATGGCTCCTAATGGGCTGACACGCTGCTTTTAAAGCGCATCGGAGTGGTGTAATGAGATACGACATGACTGGACTCGAACACGGGTCGCAGCGGTCGCACTCAAAGGTACCAACCACTACACCAATTATATGTTAGGTTTGGTATCAGTGGTTATCCAACAATCAAATTCTTCCCAAAAGACAATAAAGAGGGTGAAGAAGTAAGTTTTTTTTGAATGGCTGTGACATCAAACGTACTCCTGTGCTCCTTTGTTCACTGTAATTTATGATTTAGGTCATTGCCATTGTGTGGGCATTATGACACAACCAGAATTAACGAAACGTTTAGAGTTGTGAAATCAATTTTTTGTTGAAGTACTTTGTGAAATGATGGGAGAACCAATAAAAAAGAACTCCATAATAAGTTTACTGGTTGATCTTCACAGGAAAAGGCTGTGGTTTCTATTACACAAGAAAATATACTCTAGCCTTATGCACTTTTTAGTATTCTAGTGGCAGAAGTGAAGAGGACTTTATCAGTTACTTGAATGATCGCTGTGGCACCAACCGTGTTTCTGGTGGTGGAATAAATGACCAGGTAGATTTTTTGTTCTTTTCCCATGAAAGTTGTCTGTTGTTTTTTTTATTATTGTTTGCCCTGTGTTTGTTTACTATAATTTTAGGCTGGAAGAATTGATGCTTTTGATGAAGCGGCCAAGAATTTCATTACATCTCCGGTATATATTGTTTATATTGTCTTGTTCTTCTTTCACTGCTGAAATTACGGAAAACTTGGGTTTCTCGATGGTCTTTCATCAGGGAGTTGGAGATCATAAACATTGCTATTAAAGGTCTGGCAATTGAGGTTGCCAGTTTTTAGGGATTGGGGAAAAGTGAAACCAAAAACCTCAGCTAAAAATTTGATACTAAAAAAGTTTAAAAGTTGAACAAGTAGGTTGGTATGACAGTTGCTTCGAATTATCAACTTTTTACTGTGTTGTCTTAAAATTATTCTATTAATTTTTATTTTTGATAAGCTCTTTAAATATCTGATTGCAAAGTTCAGTTCTATCCAAGGATGCCAAAAATTTCTTTCAACTATAAGGCAACTGTGTTCACACTTTCTGTGTATGAATGTCAAAAAAAACCCTGTTTCTTTTTTAGGACAAGAGGCAGTCTATTATATCTGATGTCACTCAAACCACAGACGGAGAATCTGATCCTGAGTATGCTTAATTGATCGCTTGATTTCTGTATTGACTGTTTGACCTTTGTTTGAAAATATGAGGAGAAAATGATGGAACATAAAGGACATTTATTCATGTCTCCTTTTTTTTCTGCTTCTCGAACTTCCTTAACCTTCTGTTTGTTGTCATGTCAGTGCTGGTCTGTATTTTATTCATTCTATCAACAAC
Organism: Turritopsis dohrnii; assembly: GCA_027922465.2. Taxonomy (NCBI): domain Eukaryota; kingdom Metazoa; phylum Cnidaria; class Hydrozoa; order Anthoathecata; family Oceaniidae; genus Turritopsis; species Turritopsis dohrnii. Next base: position 239,393 of record BQMF02000021.1, read on the forward strand.
TAGTTACAAGAAATCTGGTGAGTACTACGTGAAGGTGATGAAGAAGATCCAAGAGAAAGGAGAAGGTTATGTAGCGAAAGAGATTTCAAGATTGCAGCGAATGTTAGGTAAACTTGTTATGGCAATCCTTATCTCCACCCACCAGTGGAGGTAGTACGCCCTTGCTCTGAGTTGAGAGTCCCCACCCAAACCTGTTCAACGTCCACAATTAGAAGTAGTGTACCCTTGCTCTGCGTCACCGTCTCTACCCAAACTGCCCCATTTCTGCCTCATATTTTTGCTATTTGTCTGATTTGTAAAAATGGTTTTGTGAAATGTTGTTTTATATAGTTTCTGTGCTCTTATTGGTTGGTTTCTTCTGAATTGAATTCTTATTGATTGATTATATCGTTGTGTATGTTTTCCTATTTAGAGGGCAACATGAAAGCTGATAAGAGGGACAACATGTTCAAACGAAAAAATATTCTCAGTCAATTCGCAGAAGCCCTTCCAAAAGAAGAGTTATAACACCATGTGCAGTCATATAACACTTTAAAGTATTTTGCCTCAAGAATCAAATAACCAGCAGCATTCTTGTATTCTGCCTGAGCTTTGCACATCTACGAACACGTTATTTTCTTTCTCTCTGTCTCTCTTGTTAATTATTATCACAAATTCCCTTCATTTTCGATGAAATTTTATTTTATTTGTGTAGGAGTATTTTGGGAAGGATTTCAAATATTTGGTCCATTTTTCCATATTATTTAGAAGTTGTTTTTTAGAATTTTTTTTTCTGTTGTAGTTTGCGTTTCAAGATAACATTCTATTTCTCGTACTTTTATCTTTTATCTTCCTCATGTGTGTTGACAATCAAATTGTACTCTGGATGTATGAGAAATTAGATATGACCTTGCTTTGTACTGATATCATAGGTGCTTCTTGTTGTGCCCTAAGGAGTATATAAACGTCATACTATTGTGGAGCTTACTTGAGTCGATTTTAAGCCAATACGGAATGGGCGGAATTGGGGCGATTTTTCGACAGAGGGCGCTACATGGAGAATCTACGACATACAGTCGATACGCCCTTTTACAAGTTCATATTCGTGAACTTTGAACATTTGAAATAGTTGGAACTTAACTGTGATAATATCCTGTTATTTTTCTACTTTGCTTCACGGTGCGTTCTTTTAGAATAAATAAAGAAATGGATTACCCACAAGCGTTTGTATCGATCATCATGTTATGTGTATGCGTGATAGTTGGGCTTCCATTATGGTGGAATACAACTAAAGTTTATCGTGCCGATTTACCGAACCAAAAAATAACGTCGTTGCGTAATTTGCCGATTAAACTGGGAATTTCGTTGGATGTTACGATCGCGGGGGATCTGGTTGTAAATATCACAGACTTGAAAAACGGTTTAATGGGACAGTTCGAGAAACGTAGTCACGTGAACATCATCGACCTAAATATACATAAGAAACAATTGGATACAGATGACGTCATTGATTATTGTTCGTTATTGAATGTAGATATCAACAGAACCGAGACTAGAGCCCAGTTCCTTTTATTGTTGGGTTCGTCTGATAGAGTGGCGTATAAATATTGTGGCTTCGGTTTTGGCGTGGTCATTTTACTCCCAAAACGGTTAACATCCGACTTGCTTGACGTCATTATGTCACCTTTGGATTTGTTTATTTCTCCAAGTGACAATAATGAACATCTTTCCAATAGACATCTGAAAGGGAGGGCGTTCGAACAATCTCTGCCGCCCTCCCCAAGCTATCGCATCACATTTACGTTAGCTGTTGCTAATCCGATGGAGTTTGTACCGACATGGGATATCGAGAATGCAATTGCTACGCACTTGGCACCAGTATTAAAGCAGCTTTCGTTTTTAGGTCCTTTTAGAATTTCGTCTCAAATTTTATATTACACCGACGTCAATATTTCACCTAAAAAACAAGACAACGGTTATTATTACAGCAAAGCGAGGTTACCATTGCTGATCAACCCGCTGGAATCGAGGCTAAATACTTACACTTCAACTGATGTCGGGTTGAATTTCATCGTATACATTCCACCGAAAGCGTACAGTCCTTTAGTCATAAAAGCCAAGAAATCGGATGACGTGAATTTCACCGCCTTTCATAGTCCAAGATGGGGCGGAATACAGTTCCATTCTGTCTCTTCTTCTGATGTCACTGATGACGCAAAGGTGACAGTCCCTATACGTGACCTTATGCCAATGTTCGTCGAACAATTCAAGTTATTAGTCGGGCTTCCTGCGCGCCCTGATATCTTTCAAGGCGTTGAAAACGACATCTCCGATTGGATGCGTCTGCGGCTAGTTTGCGAACGAACGTTGGATAATCTGCAGAAATCTATTTCGACCTTGGATTCGTTATCAAAACTTTTAGAAGAAATTCACAACATAGTCATTAAGGACGAGATTCGCGATCTTGTCGAAATGTCGATTCGTCATATCGAACAATCGAAGGAGAACTTTGAAGCCGCCTCTATAGACGAAGCTTACCGCCACTCAAAAGAAGCATATGTACTTTCCGAGAGGGCGTTTTATGACTCGTCTCTATTGGCGCTTCTGTATTTTCCAGACGATCAAAAGTACGCCATTTACGTACCGTTGTTTCTGCCGATAGCCTTGCCGATGATGGTGTCTTTCGGGAAAGCTGTAAAATGGCTGAAGAGAAAAGAAAGTGTGGCTGAATGATAGAACATTTATTTTTTATCAACTGAAAGAGAGAAATCAAGGGAACTGCCTCCAATGTTCAGATCAAGAAGAACAGTGGGTACATGCGACTATTCTGGGTCAGTAAGTCTACTGCTATGTTGGTCTCAATGAAGAGTCATATTTTCGTCGCGTTCATTGTTGTTGCAAGGGCGCCCAATTTACCTCCGATCATCAATATCTTATAGTGGCTGCTGCAAAAACTGTCATAATAAGATACTGTTTTTATCTGGGCCAGCGATAACGGAGATAATGTTTTCTCCCGTGTCCTTATTGTATTTTTCACAAATTTATTTTGTAAAAATAGTGAAAATTAAAAGAATGATAAAGATGGTATACTCCTTGTAAATTCAACTTCGTACAACGTTCAGGCGCAATTTCCAAAATGCGCCCCAGTCGTAATTAGCATTCTCTAACAAATTAGACTGGTGATAAACGTTGGTGGATTTTAGAAAGCCAAGACATATTTTTCGTGATTGTATCTTTTATATGAGGGTGGAAGAGGGTATTACCGCCTTCCTATTTGTTTTAGCGTTTTCCTTCAAGCATTGCTAAGCAGAGTACTAGAAACTATTGAATATTTTCACACTCGTTTTATCTGAACAATGAATTGAAATCTTCACGACAAAAGTAACTTAGCAACGGTAACGATTCAGTGTAAAAAGTGCACTGGAATGCATTATTCAATTATTCATTAATTCGATTTGCTTTGTTACCGGGATACGTTTAGTACGGGGGAGGAGGTTGTTGAGTTTTGATTGACATTTGTGTTTGGAATTAACAACGAAAACGTACATGTAAATATATTTTCAACTCAAAACAAAAAAGATTGTTCACACATTTATCTTTGTAATAAAGTTATTTTTCCGAATAAATATGTTATTCTGTTGATAAGTAACAAATAAATGTGGTTTCTCAGTAGTGGTTATTTGAAACACGTGTCAGGATAATGATGGCAATGTAAAAGGACATGTACAAATGGAGTTATTGTTAGGAAAGACCAGGTTTTATTTAAAATGTCTTAATTTTTAGCTTCCATGTTTAATATTTTCTGTTGTAGATTTCCAGTCAAAAGATGGAGATATCGGGGGATGTATAATTCCCGATGGCATGATAATTTGAGACCGTTAAAACTCTTCAGTGTCAAACGTTGTAAAATTCATTTTGGCGCCTCAGCATAGTTGAGGAGCGCCTATCGATTCCTTTATGGGAAGAGACTTTTTAAGAGGATAGGTAGCGCTGGGTTTCGATCTGAATCCATTTCGTTAGTACTCATTTGTGTGCATAGAGGATGCGCAGAATATCTCCACTTTAGAGGCAGGGATACACACGTGTAGTACACGTATTTGATTTCCGCGGCGGAATCAAAAACTTTCGTGTGTCTCTTAACATAAAACTTGTAAACAAACAAAATGGCCTTCTAAAATGGTGTTTGTTATGGATAATACAGAAAGCGTAGATCAAAAACCCAGTTGCTTAGTTTTTTCAGTTGAAGCTAAATGCAAGCTTTCTTCCACTTATTGTCCACTTATCTATGTGATGAGATTTTAACAAATATATAATTGTTTCAAACTTCTAGAACAAATTGAACAAATTTAAGTTTCTTCATGATAAAGAAATGACGACAGAAATTGCATCTCTTGCAGTTATTTTAAGAAGCCTTTTGATTTTTAGGAGGGATGCTAATAAAAATGAGAGGGATAATATCAGATTTTAGTAAAATCTTTGAAGTCTTTAATACACTAATCCCTGCAATCGTATATCCCCTATTTATTTTTTAGTGGATAGATTTTTTTTTTTTTTTTTAACAGTAAACTTCCTCTTATGTCCGTGCAAAATCATGTAGAGGCGAGAGACACTTTTTTCAAGATTAATTTAAAAGCACGTGCCATTAGGTCAGGTTTTTTTATCATTTCACGGGGAATCATCATTGGTCATTGCATTGCACAGTAGTCAGGGAAAACAGCTGCTAAACGTGGGATCCTGTAAAATGTGGGTCTATTATATATACCGCAATTGTGGCATCCATTGCAAACTCATGATGTGGACAAACCTGGTAGATATGATATCCATGATTGAACTGTTAATCAAATTCCTTTTATTTTCATTTTTCAGCAGTCAGATATATACTATAACGAAGTAAAGAAAAGAAAACAAACACGTGCTGAAAACAGTCAACAATCAAATCAGATCGGCTAATCTGACATGTGGGCAAGATAAATTGTTTCTGAATATGTCTCGCTAATCCTTTAAGAAAGAAAATTGGGTTGAAAACGGTTTACCAGGACCGAGTCTAAAAAACATTTATTGCAATTGTGTTTCACGTATTTACGGGATCCCGCATTTAGCTGTTTTGTCTGACTGTTGCATCCCCAATCGAATGCAACGTTTTTGGGGAAATATCCCAAGAACCAATGGGATAACTGACGTTTTTAGGGTCCGCAATTTGGGTAATTGGGCAATTTGGTGATTGGGCGATGTCTCTCTAACAGTTGATTGTGTTTGATCAGCACAATTTTTTTATCAGTTTTTCGAGCTCTACAACATGGGTAGACTTTTCAGTCGCAATTCCGTATTAAAATATTTCATTCAATGCTTCATCAGAAAAGCTGTAGGAAATGAGAATACTCATGTTGAAAGGGTTTTCTTTATCTAGCCATTTGTGATGGTTTATGATTTATATACATTGAATGAACACAATGCAACTATTAAGCTTTATGGTGGCCCATTGTAATTTTCTTTCCTCCAGTTATTGTCCTAGTATTATTATGAAGTTTGAAATTTTGAGTTCAATGTCTTTTAGGTTGATGCACGATTTTAAAAGTTCATAACATAGTCCAAAATGAAGAAAATTTGTCGATTTTCTGTACGTAATTTGCTGTTACTTGGTTTAATATGTGTGTTGGCATTGTATGTCTTAACACTTGTGCGCATGGATGCATATATGAAGAAACATCAATCAAGCATATTTGCTTTGGTTGAAGAAAATTTTGAAGCAGAATTAGAAAAGGAAGTTCAAGACAAAGAAGTTAAGACAATTGCAAAGATAAAACAAGGTTAATAATTGCATTGCATCAATAGATCTGTGTATCAATAGATCTGTCATTATACATTATTGTCATTAGAAGATTTCATAGAAGATTTCAGTTGGCCTGTTTTAGAATCTTCACCAAGATTTGTATGATATTTTTCTTTTAAATGTTTTGATAAGAAGCCTGGGGTTATGGATGAGCTTTGAATGCAAGAACCACAAATAACTGTAACCAATATTATAATAAATCGAGATGTTTTTTAAGTTGTGGTGTAACGATATCGTGCCATAATATGGAATAATGATCTTATCATTGCTAAATTACTATTTCTTTTTTTTTCATACTGGAGCTGAGTGACATCAAACGGACTCTATGGGAAAAAGTGTATTATTAATTTTCTGATGTCAAAAGCATCTGTAATTTTATGAAAACTTATGATTTTTTTACTATTATACAAGTATAAATTACATCAATACATCAAAAATATAATTTTACTGTTGATAGAGTTTCCTGCTGTAGATGTCTCCAAATTTATGTGTGCAAACTTTGTTAACTTTTTGCTTTCAAATTTAATTTAGTTACACCTGTATTTGTCAAGAAAGAATTATTGCGGAACACTATACAAAAAGATACAAAACCAACCTGTACAATAAAACAACACCCATTTTTCCCTTTATGCGGTGAAAAGATGCAAGTATGTATCATTTTGATGGAAAATCATTGCTATTATAATTGATAATACTGCTAATGTTTTTTATCAACTGTTTATCCATAATATCCAGAACGTAGGTCTGGTATGTAGTTCTTTCATATCTATGTATATAACTGAAACTATAATTATCAATGATGATGTATAATAATGAGTTACTTACATTTTATGGATAAAGTTTATTATCTTTTGTTATGGATAAAATCATGCATAATTACAACGCAATGTTTCCCTTGAAAATGCTGTGTTTAAGTTTTGCGGTAACGAGGGTGGATTTAAAACTTGGACGACTTTGTAATTTCCAAGAATCTGAATGTCACTGTAGCAAAACTAAAAACTTGAATTTTTATTAATAACAATGTATTTCAAATTTCTTCCCAGCATAGTAGAATCTTCAAGAGTTTTAGGGCAGTTTCTACCACTCAACTAGACAAACCTGTTTTATCATTGTTATCATTGAGGCCATTTTCATGTAGCACTGATTGGTCAGCATGCAGTCGTATTTGCAAATATCAGATAAGATAGGATAGACATATTTAGAAATAATTTAGAAATAATTGTTCTTTCTAATAACATAATCATTTAACTATCTTTCCTGACCATAGTTCATTAAAGCAATGTGGGGTTCTCATTGTTTTGCAGAAGTTCATAAAGTTGATGGAAGTGCTTGTTCGTTAATAAAATACATGACCGAGGTATGTTTGAGGAAGATTAGTCAACCTTTGGAATTATTACCACCACTGTTTTTCAGTAGAAATGGATAGCTCAATAGTCAAAAGGTCTAAATATCACAAGTCCATTTGTTTGAAATGTTAACTTTTTGTAAATTGCACATTCAATATGCTTTCAATGCACTTTCAATGGCCTATTTGAATGGCATATTTCTTTTACAGGTTGAGCCTTTTTGTGCCAGTGATTCATTTCAAACACATTACAATGAGTTTGTAAGTAATTTATATTTTGAATTTTGCATTTCTCTAGTGCATATGTTTTTGATTATCGGATACTCCTTTTAAGGCCACTCCTAGATTTGATATTGATGGTCTTTTGAATCTTATGCCTGGTGACATGTTCAACTGGATGAAAGAACGAGCCAAACTTTTGTGGGATGATTGGGTGGAAGCTGGCAAGTGGTTTCTCAAACTCAAACAAAAATGGAAGAAGAAAAAGGTTTGCTCACTTTACATATCGAAAAGTTTTTTTTGGAATTTAAATCAAATTTGGCTAAATGCTTCAGTCAAACTTGTCTATAACAGCCACTGAAACCCTCTCATACATGATTGTTTTAACAAGTGGTCCTTTCTTTCAGTGAGCTTCCTGCCAATTTGAGTTGCTGGTTAGGAATTGCTAGAAATGATTTGTTACATAAATTTGTTTACAATTTTCTTCTATGAATGAATTGATAAAAGAATTTAATGTCACTTTGGAACAATATGCATGTTAGTTTCAATTGTAGGTTATTACATTTCTTGGTTCCATGGGATTCCAACCACATATCATGCAGCTTGCCGGTAAAGGTGGTCCGCTTGGGGAGCTGGTACAGTGGACTGATCTCATAGCAGGCTTGTATATTCTTGGCCATGACGTACAAGTGACCTTAAATACATCTGAACTAAGGTAAAAAGTCAGTTATTTCAGATCAAAGATTCAATGCTTGCAATGTAGATAACACTTACTGTGTTTACTTCTATGTTAAGGTTTATGGAACACTAAAAAACAGTTTTCCATTAGTATCCTTTTGAGCACCACAAAATTTATCCCCTACAACGTGCCTCTATCTAATAATCGAGATACTGTTATAAACATACTGGAATTTCTAAATGCCTGACACCTAATTACGTTATATTGTTTGTAGTTCTTTAGATAAAGACGATAAAGACGGCTGTGCCGCCATACCAACAAAAAAGCTTGGTGTTGATGTGATTTATACAGACGTCAATGGAGTTATTATGATTGCACGGTCTAAAGGTTATGCTTCTTCCGGCAAGTACAGGTAAGTGGTTCTAAAAAGAAGCATTGAAAATTTATCATGTGTGAGAAGTTTATTGAGATGATAGTATAAAAATCTGTTGGAGTATTGTATAGTAGAGTAACATCCTTATGAAGTTTTAAATTTCTGTACCAGCAAAAGAGACTTTTTTAATGGTTCTTTCTCTTGATGGTTAAAATGAAAAAGTTTGTCTAGTTGATTCATGATCTGCAATGTTGCCTATGTTGCCTATGCCTATTTTGCGGTGAAGAAGGTAAGGTGCTATGTGGATTATCTTAATGCAAGCATGTAATTGAATGCATAGACTTTATTTAATTTATGAAGGTTGTGATAAATGAAAAGTTCTACCATGAAGGTCCTAGGTCATGATAAGATCAATCCTTTCCTTTATCTGAGTTTATTTACTTATTTTTTAATTTGAAATATTTGTACAGGTTTAAATGACTTTAGTGTAAAATAAAAAGACATAATAGATTTTTTTTGTGTTAGGGATAAGGGATATAGATTATAAAACTATATATGCTATGGAACAAGTTTAGGGAAAAATCAATTCTCAATGTGCAATGTTAAGTAAATTTTGCTGTTATAGTCATCTTAGATATAAAGTGAACAGGGTCTTTGATCTGAATTACACTAGAAATAAATAACTTGCTTGTATGTGTTTCAATCTAAATGACTTTCGGCATTTTTTTATTCTATCTTTAAAATGTAATATATGTTCATATTTTTGCTTAATAGGTGTATGTATCGAGTTCTTGATTCGTTTGGTACATATCCTGAATTCAACTACCCCGCATACCCTCATAAAATTCCTGGTGGAAGATCTGATTGGGCTAATCACAACCTACTGCCAATGCAGTTTCTGACTTTGTATCGTAAGTAGTGATCTTATGCAATAATAGTCCTTACAAAGTGAAAATTGCTTTATAAGTGAGAGTGTTGTCATGGAAAGGCTTTGTTTGGGATGTTGGTGGAATGACATTCCATTCCTATTTCTTCTCAAGAGGTAAAGTTTTGCAGTGCTCTTAAGGGAAAGTTCTTCATCATTACAATTGAATTCTTACTAAACATGGCTTTTGATGTGTAATGCTGACCAGAAAGCATACCTTGTTGACTCAAAAAATAAAAGATTTTTTGACAGCAAGGATAAAATCTTATAGCTTATTATACTTCAATTTGTTTGTAAGATCATTCGATTCTACTTCTCTTTAGCTCATACGCAAGACAACTCTTTCCTTGGCTTCGTTGTTGGCAGTAACGAAAAAGCTCGTCAAAAGACAGTTTTAAAGAAAGACAAAGCACTTCTTTATGCCAAACTTTCATACTACTTCGAGTCAAAGGTGACATTGCTTCTGTTTTTTTCTTTTAGTAAAAGGGAAAAAATTTCCTAAAAAAAATTATGAATGTTATCATTGGATTATTAATGTTTACTTGAACTCTGACTGTCCATTATCAATGTGGATCCTGCAAATGTTCTACAATTTTTCAAACCTTCTACAAGCCCCTCTATAGTCTACGTTAGGTATCGTATTGCTTCAACGGTCCAACTAGACAGTACCCATCTAACACCAGGTCACCAGTTGGTTATATGTAAAAGCTCGCTTATTTTAATGCTATGTCTAAGAGTTCAAACTTTTCAACATAAACTTCAGAAAATTATTTGAAGCTGATTTTGGAAAGTTATCTCAATGTTGGAACCATTGGATTTACTAAAAGGAATTTCCTTTTTAACCAATAGGATAATAGTCGAATAGTCTCTTTAGTATTCAGTTGAAACGAGGACTTCATTTGTGAAATTTTATCATTATCTTTTGTCAGGAATTGATTGACTATCTGAAAACTATCAGCGAATATTTCGAAATACATGCTACAACGGTTGGTGTAAGTAGATTTAAGTATAATTATGTATAATTATGTATAAATATGTACAATATGTATAATTATGTAGATTTATGTATAATTATGTATAATTATGTATATTTATGTATAATTATGTATATTTATGTCTTATTAAATAACAACTAAAGTTATTCGTTATTCGAGATGTAATAACATTTTTCGTGTAGCGCAATGATATTCATGCTCCGTCGTCCCTTTTTCCTTTTTGTGGCGTTACGTCACTCACTGGACATCAGTGTACCTCATTAAAAGAAACTCTTCTTTAATTTTATCCTTAATGACCATTTGCAGCTTGTTTTTCCTTTCCCTGTAATGTTAAAGTATCTTTTTTTCATTTTTATCTCTTCTTACCTATCAGGAAAATATCCCTTCCTTTATCATCAACCATGGTTCAGTCAGTGGCTCTAAAGTTCGAGAATTGCTCCTCGAGTCAAAGGTAAATTTTTAGCGAACTCTGTCATAGAACATAATGTCGTACCGTGGTTTCAATACACTAGAGTAACAAGTAACATTGATTTAGAAATTGGTAATGATAATTAGCCCGGAATGAAGAATGAAAAAGACATGTATTGAAACCATAGTGCGGCATTATTTGACACTATTTTCTATTACAACTGTTGTTATAAGATTCGTTTTACCGAGGGCTTCCTTATATGGAAGAGCGTCTCTTAAGAGGATAGCGAGAAATTTGACTCGTGAAATGGGGGGGATGTTGAAACTTCATTTATAACACAATCATTTTCCTCGCCGATTTGATTAGTATCTTATGATTTGCACCAGGAACCTGTTTGAAGCTGTTTATATTCTACCATTTTGTTTATAGCTGTTCATAGGAGTTGGATTTCCTTATGAGGGGCCTGGACCGATGGAAGCAATGGCTTCTGGGACCGTTTTCTTACAACCAAAGGTGATAAAGTCGATCGTATTCTTTGTTCTTAACACAACTGCTGCTTGAAAGGAAGTACCTTGGATAAGTTCTTCTTTTTTTTCAGTATGAAGTTCCTAAAAGCAAACTTAATGACGATTTCTTCAAAGATAAACCGATTTTAAGGAAGGTATTCCTCTTTGTTTCAATCAACTAAAGAAACTTACTCCAGCTGTCAATTGCAAATCATTGTTGTACTGAGTTGCGGCAAAACCTTAATTTAATTGCGAAATTTAAGTCCTTAGCTCTTGTTAGCAGTTCTCTTAACCAGTCATACAGCTTCCATCATGCAATGCTGTAGTTAATTGCTGTAGGATTTGCATAAGCGTTCTCGATGGTATCTTCAGGAATATCAGTTCAGTTCGTTAAAGGCTTTTTTTCCTTTGAGATGTATGATGATCATATCTCGTTGCGTAGTGGTTGTATAACATATTATACAGGTGATGCAATACGGAGAACTACCAATTAATCCTTAAAAAATCTGTTTTGTTTGCCATACTTGGAAATACCGTAATATACACCGTGTAATGTATACCGTGTAATGCCTACATTACCGTGTAATATATACCGCAGCATAACACAATCAAACATTCCTAATAAAAATGTTCTCTGTCCGTGAAAGAGTTATCGGGAGTTCTCTGTATCATACTTTTTTTAACCTGTTAGCTCACTTCGCAAAGTCCTTATATGGAAGAATTCGTTGGCGAACCTTATTGTTATACCATCGACATAAAGAACGACAAACTTCTTCGTTCTACGTTGCAACACATCCAGCAAATGGAGGTAAATTTATTTGAAGTCCATTTTTTTAAATGCAGATTTCTATAAGTATAATTCATAGCTTGGAGATTCTCGACACTTGTTTTCCTATTTTCCTATTATTTCTATGAAGATATCGCTGCGTGATACTGGTGCATCAAATTTTTAACACTTTATTTTGTATTACAGCGAAACTTCATATAAATACAAAGAGCCTTAAATTTAGGGTAATATAGGGCAAGATGAGTCGTCGGGGTAACTCAGGTCATTATAACTTGAAGTGTAGATATAGAGCTTTAGAACAAAATGGTAGGTGAGTAGTGACGGTTGTTATGTTAAATATTAGGTTTCTAAGGCTCTATCTACACTTCATGACTTAGTGACCCGACTTACCGCGCCTACCCATCTTACCCCATGTTACCCAAATACTTGTCCCTTATATTGTTCTTATTTTGGTCTTGCAGCCATTAACACCCAAGATACCGAAAGAATTCACCAATAAAGGCATGTTGGAACGAATTTTCGTCTTCACTGAACATATGGTGAGTGTATTGAACTCATTCTGAAGACAGTCTGCTATTTGTGACTGTCATGATGGACGTAATGATCTATTTCCTATTGGACGTTCAATTTCAAGATCGTCGTGTATATGCAGTGGAAATCTCTCCCACACTTCCTAGTTTAGTGGAAAGAACTCTTTACGTTTTTTCACTTCATCTTGATATCTTTCTGTGTTACGTTACTGTGTAGTAGTAGTAGTGTGAGAGTACAATAGCACAGTTTAGTGTAACATCTTAGTGCACTCATTAAAGTCCATTTGTTCTCAACTCCCCTGGTGCTGCGATAGATAGATACTCAAAAGAAAAAAATAATTAAGCTTGATGAAGGATTTTAAGTAACTTGTTTACATAGGGGTTCAAAGTGCTATGTGATAAATCGTTTTGCAAACTCTATAATAATCAACACCGCAACCGCCCCTTCCCACACCGGAATACTTTACTACGGATATTTTAGGAAAGGTACTGACTTCACACGCCCGAGCACCCGATACAATTCTCTCGGCACACCCGAGCACCCGACACAATTCTCTTGACAGACCCGAGCATTAATTTGCTAACTGTGATATTTCAGGATTATTGTCATGCCAACGCACCAAGATGGCCGCCGATTGACCACTTGCAAGTGTTTGTATCGGAGCGTGGTCAGTCGTGCAAGGATGTTTGCATGGCGAAAGGTACGTGAATAGCTATGGTTTGTCTGAACATTCTCTTTGTCTTAGTGGGCCTTTTTTTAGGTGCTGGAAATGTTCCAATCGGGAGAAAGCGGGAAAAACTATTCTTGTGATTGTAAACTTTTTACTTTTTCAAAGATCATCGAAAAAACAGAAGCTAGTTTCTTTTTCCCATGTCGCTTTGATGTTTTTCACGTATTTTCATCTGGATGAAAAAACCTTACTCAGGACCTATGATAGGGACACTGTAAGTTTTTGGTGAAACTTGGTGAACAAGCACCGGGAAGGAGGACATTTCTTTAGATAAGCATGCAAATAAAAGCACGATTTTAACGAAACTGTTTTGAAATGATTTTGACCACTGTGATGGAGTTGCCAATAATATTTACGAGACAATCGGTTGACTTTGTTTTTTGTTAGGCCTGTTTTACACTGCATTTATTGTTTTCCTCTACAATATGCGTTTCACATCTCAGCAGAAATCTTCAATTAGTTTTCTCGTTTAGGTTTGGTGTGCGAACGAACGTTTTTTAATGATATCAATACACGACAAAGTATAGAAAGGTACAATTTATTCATTCACTCATTTGTTGATTAGATTTATAATTTTCTAACGTGTTGCTAGATTAAGCTTCTTTTTTATTATCTCTGTATTGATGCCTTAATGTCAAGAACGAGATTCTTGTTTAAAGAAACTACGGCAGTCATGTTAGTGATTGTAACAATCTTTTAAAGATCTTATATGGGAAGCGTAACCGATCACCCAGCCGGCACATTTATTGAAAAACCTCTGCGAAGGAGTGCATTTCTATAGAAATTTAAACAGAATTTCAAAAAAAAATCCTCTCCATCACAGTGACTTTTTGACGATTTTGCCCACTGGACAGAGGGAAATGCCTATTTTTGTGCTGCATATGTGCCTCCCCCATTTTTATTTTTCGCTGCTTTATTCAAGAACATGCTCCCCCGAGAAGCGTAGGGGCGCATAGTTAGTCGTTTCCTTTAAAAAATTGAGTGGCGCTTATTCAGAGTGTCCCGCCCCCTTTTCCGCCATCACTCATGACCACCTTTTAACGTTCACGCCCTTGTTTGTTTCTGATATTTACCAAGCAATTTTGTTGATACTTTTATACCATAATAACGAAGTATTATTTTCTCTTTTTCTTAATATTGGGCGTAGTGTCTCATACATTCACCCTGGGAGCTTATAAGAGATTTAATATCCCGTATAAAAATCTTTCACTTGAAACGGTAGCGGAACTGAAAAAAGGTTTTGTGAAGAAGCTTTTTGCCGGATAAACCTGAAACTCAGCTAAGCATAAAAAACATTAAACCAATAGAAATTGTTTCAACATGAAGGCGGTAAAAAATGCTTACTACTTGCGGCTGATAAAAGACAACTTTTACTTGGAAAACATAGGAATATAACACAACCTCCATAGTCCATATAAAAGACGGTGACATCTTAACACTTTAATTTGTTAAAACATTGACACAGTGTCAACTCGAAAACTCAAAAAACTTTCTCGGTGAGTGTTCGAGTTCTCACGAGTCGACAGTTAACAAGTCGATTTTCCATAGATATTTATTTGCGTCCAGATAATATTGGAGAGCAACAATGAATAACTTCTTGAAATGAATAATCTGTTCTACACCAACCGTAGCTCTGGAAACCATTTAGCGGCACTTGTTAAATTTTAATCTGATAGTCGAAGGGCGTATTAAAGAAAGTGATCGTTTAAATAAAATTGAAATGCTCTTACAGGCAGCATTTTCTGATCAGGCTGCTATTCAGTAAAAACCCTTTCGAAACACTTTCATGGAGCGCTATATATGTAAGTAAGTAAGTAAGTAAGTAACGGGAGTTTTTAGTCCTTGGGCTTCCATCCGTAATGGTTGGTTCTTCCGCCCGCCGACTTGCAACTATTAGTTGACTTACCGCCAGAGATACGTATAGCATTGCTCTAACTTGCCCAAAGGCCAGTGTGCAGTCAGTCGATGGCTCCTAATGGGCTGACACGCTGCTTTTAAAGCGCATCGGAGTGGTGTATTGAGATACGACATGACTGGACTCGAACACGGGTCGCAGCGGTCGCACTCAAAGGTACTAACCACTACACCATCGCTGCACAAGTGATATATTACTAGAATTTTTCAAATTTTCGCGGTCCATTCTAGGTTTGGAGAATGCAGCTAATAAAAAACACGGAAAGTTGTCATGAATTCAAAATCCAAAATCCAAAAACTTTGCCAGTGTTCCAAAATCTGTTAATCACAGCAGAATCAGTGGATGGGATGAAACAGTAAAACAACTGAAGTGTCACACTCACCTTATAATTTTCTATTTCAGATATTCCAATATCACTTGCTCGTCAGTGAAACCAACCATGCATCTGCACCCACCGTCATTCGATCCAGTATCGAACATATGCTTCCTGCAAGAACAGGGCATGTTATATAGCTGCATGCACGAGGAGATCTATTACAGAAGGCTGTGTCCCTGCAGAGATTATGAACACGAGCAAGTTGCACTGTGTAAGGATTGCCTATGATGAACAAGTTGCACTGTGTAAGGATTGCCTATGATGCGAATTATACAGTAGTGATTATGCAATTGGTTGTCATTGTTGGTGATTATTGCCATGGGAACACCAACAAAAACTTGAGCAATGATCACTATTTATCACAATGTAATGTTTGGAATATAACGAAATATTGGTAAAAGTGGTCCGGAAAAGAGCTCTCGATGACTGGAAATCGTTGAACTACTGAAATGGTTGGGTACCAATTTATTTACGCCAGTATGTCGGTCCATTATGACTTGCTTGTTACTGAGTGGGCGCAATTTTTATTTACACCAGTATGTCGGTCCATTACGAACTTGTTTATTTGTAAGAAGATTCTAGGGTGAGTTTTGATAACTTATTTTGCACGCCACAAGTATTTGGTACTCCCATTGATAACTACAATATCGAGCGGCTATACAACGAAATCGCTTAGATTATTTGACGGAATTTCCCTCGTCGGGAAAGTTTTGTGACGTGAAAAAGATTTGACGTGACTTTTCGGCGATGCTCTTTGCAGCGTTTGTCTTCAAATGATAGCCTCGTAGCAGTAGTGCACCTAGTGGATAGCTTCGCCGTAACCCTAGCAACAAAAGCGGTCATTTAAAAAAGCCACATACGTCAGATGCCAAATAATTGTGGGAATCATTTATTCGAGTGTGTTTTTTTTAATTTTTCTAGTATAGACGTTTTTTAATTGGTCCGTATGCTATTTTCAATAAACGTTGTTTTTAGTCACTCAGGTAGAAATACTTTTGTATTTAAGACTTAGAAAAATTTTTTAAAGCTATTATCAAATTTATTAATATTCTAAAGTGTTCATTTTTGTACTATTTTCAAATGGTATCCATTACGCCCATCACGCCCTTTATGAGATAACTATCCGCCAGAGCTATCGCCCTCTTACATAGCAATCAAATTTCGTTTGGTGTTTTATTTTGAAAAGCAAAATCTTTCCTCCTTCTCCTCCATGCTATGGTAAAATACTACGTTTGTAACTTGCATCGAAGGAGGCCTCGTCATTAATCTTGATAAAATTCCGAGATTTCTCACTCTGCAGACAGCGAAGACCAGCAACTGGAGTAGGCGAAGCGGGAAAGCGAAAGTGAAAGTAGCCGAGTAGCAGAGACAGTTAAAGGAAATGAGGGCTCGTGAAGATGGCAATGGAGATGGCCCCTAGCAGCATTCAAACAATCTATGGAATGCTCTTCAGAGGCAGAAAAAATCTCTTATGGTACACAAAGAAATAAGGTTCGCTACATCTTTGGAAACAACGTGGAAACACGTAGCACCTTTACAGCAGGTATTTGATCATACAAAAGTGAACTTTAACATGTAGAGATTTCTATTGGAAGCCATGTCACAACTGCACGAAAATGTTAGAAGACAAGACATCCAGCAACATGTTTATTTTTTGTGATCACTTTATTTACTTTAATCGTGTTTGAAATTCCAACCAATGGTGTTATTTATTCTATATCACGTGGTAGGCGAGCAAAAAAAGAAGGAATCCTGAAATAACTCTTACGTCATACAATATAGTGCACTCCCCTCATACCAAGATGGCAAGGTCATAAACAAAACGTCATTCATTTGAAACAAGCCAATACTTACGTAAATCGAAAAGCGAGGTAATCAATGAAAACATGAATTTCTTTGTCTGTACGTAGTGCGTCTGTTAAATGTCTACTTTGCTACGATAAATAGCAATTACCTTTTTGATTTATTATCTCACTTTCGATTTTACGCTGGCCTTACCTAGCTACCAATCAACATAATATTTGTGTTGCATGGATAAGGAGGTAATGCTTTGACAGTTTTGAACTTAGGTGATCAACGTCATCATCACATATTAAAAAGTAAGAAGTCCTAGGGAAGGGTCTGTTTTATAACTGTTTGTTTCGATATTTTTTGACTACAGTCCTTGTAGAAATCATGTTTTGGAATTTTGTAAATTCTATTCTAGTATACTTTCGAAAAACGTTTGCTTGATATTGTATCATAAACGTGCTGTTTTTTATATAGCCCTAAAGGCCAATTTCCATTCAAGAAAATATCCGCGCGGACGTAGGTAATCCACGCTCAGTGACTTAGAACGCATGCGTATTGGCTAATTCATAAGCGTAATTATGTCCGCTCAGCGAGCAAAAATAAAGTTAAAAAATTTTAACTTTTTTTAAGCCCGCCGATGTCCGCTGATAATTTCAGCCAATCGTGTCTTTTGATTTCCATTTGCAGCTGTTTGGCGGCTCGGAAAATTCTACGTCCGCGCGGGCATAAGCGTTGAATGGAAATCGGCCTTAAGTATCGATTTGTCCGTCCGACATAAACAAGTGTTTTTGTAACGGACCCGATGTCTACATGAATAATTTAATCCAACCATTCTTAAAAAACAAATAAACTCGAACTTCAAACGAAAAAGTTGTTCATGAAATTATCGAGTTTCTTGGGTGCTAGTTTAAAGGGATACCATCAACATTCCGAGTTATTAGAAGTTCCTTTTCGTCACCTCGATGTTAATCAACATGCCTATGACGTCAGGTTAAATCTCTACACGAGTGTGTGTGAAACGCAAAGTTTGAAGCGATGCTTTTTTTAAAAGTCAACAAAATAAATAAAAGAACTCAAAGAATTTGCTTATGCACATTTCTGCTTTTCTTTTCTTCTTTTCCTTGCTTCTTTAAAAACAACCCCCCGAACATAAATCCGTTCAGCTTGGTGCTTTTATGTCCTAATTCTTCCCAAAGACATCTTCGCAAAATCCGTATGTTGGAATATTTCGCAGAATGTACTCTCCCAAAGTTTTTGAAATATGTTTTGAAGTTACTTCTCGCAAAAATCGCTGTAAAGGGGGTTAAAAGTTCAGGGGGTATAGTACAGCAGAATTAACTTCAAATTTTCATTTAAAAAATAACATGTTTTACAGTCAGTTTTATTATTGTGTTTCGCCACGTGTGCAACAAACCTTAAAGCGTCCAGCTGAAACTGGATATCCCTCATGACCAAGCATGTGATTTTGAATCTATAAATACAAAGAAAAACAAAAACATTCGATCTTTTCTCACAGACAGATTTTGAAACGACAACTTGGTATCATATCTAAAGGTTAGTTACTTATGGCTTATTAATACCTTCAAGCTACCATTATGATATACCAATAACGACATACTATAAGAGTAATTATTTTCTGTTGTTTATTCCGTCTGCCATTTTACAAAGATTTACCAGTCTCTTTTGTCAATCACAAAATTAAAAGTAGGATGAACAGACGACAGTTACTGCAAAAACTGTTAGTACTCCATCAGTAGTCAGTCAAAATTCCTCTCTATTCGTACCTTTTGAAGAAATACTCTGCAAAAAGTATTATGATCTTGTAGAGCTTGGAATTTGTTAAAAGCATAAATGCGATCGTCTGCTCTCATCAACCTTTTTGAATAAATGGGACAGTAGGTTGTCTTTAAACTCGATCACCCAAACAAAACTTGAAACAAAATGTTGTTAGACTCAGTGAGCAAAATAGTCAAAAGTTACTGAGATGGAGGTCTTTATCGAAATAGTGCATACATTTCCATTGAAATGCAAATTTGCTCACTAAGTGGTATATTAGAATGCAGTTTCAATGCAGGAGAGCCGCTATCTGTATATCAAAAACTTAAGAGACCCTGGGTTGGAGGTTGTACTGTTTTCTTTTGGTTGAAAGTATCTTATTCTCGTTTGAGTGAAAGATTTATTAAGCAACATTTTTCTCGTTTATACCAGATAGAAATAACAAGATTTTGACCGTAAACTTTATCATCAAATCTTATAAGGAGTAGTCGAATTCATCTATACACTGTAATTTAATTCAACATTTTTGAGAAAGCCGAAAAGAAATTTTCACACGGGATATTAGTGTTTTTTCAGTTGACGCTCGTTATCTCGAGACTTGAGAAGGTACCGGAAGAAAAGTCCGAGATGGAGGATGTTCGAGGTAACCGATGCCAGTGGTGCAAAAGTTCGAGATGGCGAAAGTTTTAAAATTGAGACAAAAATCACATGCATTTTTCAGCCGAAATTTTAAGAGCTAGCTTTCTTTTGACTGCCATGTTGGAACAATAAAAAACGCAGCGAACAAAATACAAGCAGTCAATTTTTTTGAAGTTTTTAATCGCATAATTTTTGTGCGAACATTCCAATAGAAAAATTGGAACAGAAGTTCGCAATAACGAACGTCAACTGTATGTACAATTAGTTAATAGTGCCTCGTTTTGATGCAGTAGAATGTCCACAGAAATCCTTTAGTGAGCTCACTTGCTCTAATGAAAATTGTACTGGAGCCGGTATAAATGATGTCCGACTTATAGTTGAGGGTCGGTAAATGATATAAGATATGAATGCAGTCTTTAAACATCACATGAATTTGGTACTTGCATACATATTGTTATCTTTCAAGTGAGAATGTTTATCATCACCCACTGTCATTATAAATGTAAACATACATGAAATTCTTCCAAACAATTTCAAGCAAATAATAAGAGCTTTATTGACGAAATTTATTTACAAATATAATAAATACCTTGCTAATGTTAGTAACAAGCGAAACCAAGTAAGTAACCATACGAAAATACGAAGTTTCAGTGGAAACATAAATTTTATTGCCAAGTTTCGGTCGTCAATTTTTTTGAGTGGCAATAATTGGTAAACGTACCCAATGATGATTATCAAAATCTTTTAGCTGAAGTGAAAACCCCAAAGTTTTTTTATTTAGTCCTTATCACCAGCTAAAAGTCAAAATCATTTATTTCTCTTAACAGAAGAGCATCAGGAAATGTTTAATCGAGTGACGATCTTAGATGTCAATTTGTTCTTTCAAGTGATAATTAAAGAAAGTTTGCGCAAGCTGGTATTGGGTCTGCACATTTGCTGGTTTCACTTTGTGTCCAGTGATGTGGTACATGACTCCTTTTTTGAGTGTGAATGAATCAATAGGACAAGAAAAAATTTCAAAGCTCGAACAACATTTCATAATAACTTCACAAAACAAGATTGGGTGTTCAAAGCAAATAAGCCAATGAAAGGTATAAATAAGGCATCCTCATTTCGAGGCAGTAGGAAATCGGACCATTTGCACAAGAAATAACCTTGGTAAAAATTTCCACGACGTCTATTTATATTTGATACAGTTGCAAGAAATGTTCTTTCGTTTACAACTTATGTAGACTTTAAAATTCCCGAGTAATTGTCAGGGATTTCAAAATGACGTACCTTATCGGGGAAAAAAAATCGGGGAAAAGTGACCAATTTTTTTAGTGCGTGACTAAAATTTTCCCCGACCAAATTTTCCCCCGATTTTTCTGCACCCGACCAAAAACTTTCCCCGACTTTTTTCCCCGATAAGGTATACAATTACTCAGACGTTATTGTTATATCTTCATCATTTTCTTCTTATATTGAAAATAATTAATCAGGGAAAAGTGACTAATTTCAAAATTTAGTCGGGGAAAAGTGAAATTTCTTTAGGTCACTAAAATTTTCCCCGACTGAAATTTTCCCCAACTAAATTTTTTACCGGCTTTTTTTTCCCTGATAAGGTATTGCTTGACTTTCTTGTCATTAAATGAACGATAGATTTCATTTTCAGATGCATATATTTTCAGAAAATGGATTTTACTTTAATTAGATCATGACGAGGATGGTTTAAATTTCCGACAACACTTGAATAAGAGGACCTAATTCAAATATTGTGTACAATGAAAGAGGTGTAGTGGTATAGTGGTCATCGTACTTGCCATCCGACTGGGAGGTCCAGGTTCGATACCCAGTGCGTCACTACGATTCACTTGGCAAGTGAATGTTCCTTCGCCCGTGTCGACTCATGCCATGTGAGGGAAACTGGGTACCACAGCTCTGATACAAGAGTGTGGGTAGATATTTCAGACATTGTGGCGTGATGTGGCTCTCACGAGGTTCTACACTTGCGAGAACTCAAGTTCTCCCGTGTAGAAGGAGTGTCAATGTATATGTCATGGCTCCGCAGCTCCCCCCTGCGGGGTTACATTGTCTGACAAGGGCTGTGATTCCTACTCCTTCGTGGGTAGGAGCCATTCCGGGACATCGGAGGGCATATATCTATCTATCTATACAATGAAATGCAAAATTGATCTTTGATTTTCCTACCAGTGAAAAGCTCTTTAATGAGACGAGCAGGGGCAAATTGAAAATAGCTTTCTTTTAAGTAATTAAGTGTTTGAATCTTCGATCAATAAAACGCCTGGGTCATTTCGTCTTCCTAAATCACAACCCCGAAGCCAGAGTTAAGTCTATTGCTCGCGTAATGACGCAAGCAAATTCCAAAGCCGCTATTGCAAAGAAATCACTCACTCAGTGATAACGTATTGATTCATCAAACTATATAATTCCACCTTCTCATGTAAAGATTTGAGTGAAAGGAATTAACTCCAGCATACAAGAATAATATCTTTCATCATAATAATTACCACTTAGATGCTCTTATATATCGGCCATTTGAAGCTTTGTATACTTGCCAACTAAGTAATTTTTTCCTTTATAAATTATCAACAAAACAATTTGAACAATGCAGATTTCGATGCAATTTCTATAATCAGTAGAAAGAAAGATAGCTAAAGTTCTAGTTCCAACGGTTTTGCAATGCAACAGAAATTGACACTATGCATTATTGCTAAAGTACTTTATTAAATAATTTACTACCAGCTTTTAATTATATATTTCCCCATAGGGCGAAATATATGTTAAAACCGGCATTTTCCTTCTTCTTCTTCTTCTCCTTCTTCTCCTCCTCCGTTCACTTTTACAGCCGCGGTTCGGTATTGAATTTTCGCCTAGCCAAAGTAGATAAGAATAGAGGCTAGTCTACAGCACGCCATTTTTTTTCAGTCAGTGCAGATGAGCAGTGGAAGATTTTTGCTTTTTCTTCTGCTAGCTTTTCAAAAGATTGAAAAGATGAAACGTTAAATAATGGAAATGAATCGTTTTAGTTCAGTTCAGTGTTAAAAAGCTTTGCAAAAACTTCTGAATGAACGTGTAAAAACCAGAAAAAATTGATATATCAATGATGTTTTGTTTTTGTTGATAACAATGTTATGATGATTGGTAATTAATTTGCTTCGAACAGCAAACCATTGAAGCTGTGGTTTCGGTGCAAAGGTGAAAATTCATTATCATAAGCCAGGCTGAAGATTTATTTTTATTTTACATCCTGATATAATGTAGCCCAACTGAACTGAAAGCACGATGTACCAGCCATAAAGGAAACCCTTTTCATGTGGAGAACAACCAGTTCAATCAGTTTGTTAATTCAAAAAGTACATACAAAAACAAGTAAAAACATGATGTCGTATATGCAATAAGAAGTTCAGAAAACCAATAACGTATAATATTGTAAACGCCGTGGATATTCATCCGCACTTTTATAAAGTGTGGACAAATAATTTTGAAGTTATTCGTCCGCACCTTTAGTGAGTGCTATTAAAATCCGTTAGAAAATAATTTAAATATATTTAAAGTGCTTAAAGTGGTATATAGCTTGTGAATAAGATTGCACTATGGTGAAAGAGATTGCGACAGGGGTTCAGTTTTTTACAATTGCAGAATTAGAAGAATCT
Organism: Turritopsis dohrnii; assembly: GCA_027922465.2. Lineage (NCBI taxonomy): Eukaryota > Metazoa > Cnidaria > Hydrozoa > Anthoathecata > Oceaniidae > Turritopsis > Turritopsis dohrnii. The sequence continues at coordinate 262,854 of BQMF02000021.1, forward strand.
ATTAAAAGTTACGAAAGAACGTCTAACACATTGTATGCCGTAAAATTAGTGCGGACGAATAACTTCAAAATTATTCTTCCGCACTTTTATTATATAAATAATAATAAAAGTGCGAACGAATATCCACTTCGTATTGTAAAACACAGGATTGAGACACATAATACAATAACTTCTTGAAAGAATCTGGTCGAGTGTGCTTCCCTGAATAGTCATTTAATCCAACAACAGAAACATAGTTTACTATGGATGAATTCCATGATCACGTATACTGTTTTGATACTGTATATCATATTTTATTTTGCAAAATTTAATATATGTACGGTCAATTTTCCTGTACGAACAACGAACGTAATTCAAAACACAATAGAAATGACAGTCTGTAAATTAAATCAAGCCGGAACAGGAACTTCTACTTTCAGCTATGTAGTGATTTGGTTATGGATATGTATTTTCACTAGTTGGGATTTATATATGAAGGTCATTTTTACCACAAAATAAACAATGAGTGTGAACATATTTTTTTGAACAGAGATGTTTATTCTGAATACTTGAATTTAGTTTTATAAATTGTCACTTTAAGCCCATCTTTTTTTTAAAAAAATAACTATTCTGTTCTAATGTGAAATGTTACACGTAATATTTATTAATAGAGATTTTGATTACTTTTGATAGTTATTTGCTTATATGTCTACCCGGAAGTATACTGGTGGTATCGAAATTAGGTTTAACAGTTTTGTTTTCTTCTTTTGTACAGAAAACCTGTGTACAAATTTGATTGTATAATGTTGTAAGTTTTATTCGAGTTACAAATGGTATAAGGGATAGGAAACTTGTCAAGCTTCTGCAACAAAAAAGATCATACATATTATATTATGATAAAATTGTCTTACACATTGATGGGTTTGTTGATATGCAGTTGTTTAAGGGAAAATATTAGTCGCACTTTGTCCATAGTAACTTCTCGGTCACTTTTTAACTCCTCAGCAAAAAATTTTAAGAGAAAACTTATCATTTGACCGTGAACAACTTCATTTCATAATAACTTCAAAGTAAGTTTTTTTGTGGTATTAAATTCAATCAGAGTATTAGGTCGATGATAGTTATAATGTAATTATTTAATCATACATTTTCTCATGGTAATCCATGTACACACAATAATTGATAAAATGTTTGCAACTTTGGGGACAATATAGTCGCATTTTTGCGAATCTTGTTATCTTTTCGCAACATTGCATACAAATGTGTTAATCACATTATTAGATTTCTGCGTAAGCAAGAAATTAAGACCGTCCGTGTTCTTGGTTGATTTTATTTTTCTTACTGTCCAAACCTAGCGTGATTACTATTAGTCCGCGGCGCTTGTTTATGTCTAATATGGCACCTCGTCAAAATGTCAATTCCCGTGAAAGAAAATGGCGTACATCCATTCATAATTCAAAATCGTATCCATATCTCAAAATATCTTTTGAATCGTTGTCAGATGAATTATCAAATTTCCAGAAACATTTGAAAGTATTATAATAATGTTTTTATGTTACTATTTCTTCATGTTTTGAAATATATCAAGTGGATATTCTTTAAGTACAAAGTATGAACGAAAAATGCAGAAATCTTTATGCCTATTAAGGCTCTTGTTTTTCTTAGGGGCTGATTACATGATCTTTTTTTATCCCGGGTACCGGGCTGAAAAGTATCGCCAATATTTTCCAGCCCTGTATTACATGAAAAAATTATACACGTGTTGCGCGAAATGGATAGCGCAGGAAAAACAAAAAATCGAGATGGCGGCGAACGATGTGTTTCTTCTCAAAAAGTATATTCTGTTAATTGGAATGTTGTGTTTTCAACTTAATGGTTTCATTTTCTGTATGGGACTTTATCAAAAGCATACAAATGACATTTTTGCTCTTTATTATTCAAGAAAACGTTCGTTGTTTATATAGAAACAAACAGCTTTAAAAATCAGAAGGTTGAATCGCAAAAGAAGGTCTGTGTGGGTTGTCAATGGTAGAGATGATACTTGGTGGAGAAATTTAATCACTGGTATTTCACCAAAATCCTTGTGGTACAAGAACTTTAGAATGGACGAAGATTCTTTTCATCTTCTGTGTGAACATTTAAGACCTTACATTTCACCTGACCATAATTCTCCTAATCATCGTATCCTCAGCCTGAGACCATGTCGTTGGTCCATCTAAACTTAAACTTTGTAGTTTTGTTGGATTGACTCGTGTTTGCTTCTGAAGATGCCATGTTTATAATGAAAATATATACTACACTGCGCATGTGTTGAAATCAAATCTCATCCCGGATACCGGGCTGGCCCGGTTATTTGATATTACATGCATCCTTTTTGGCTCGACACCCGAGATATCTCGGTTTGCCAAACTGTAAAAATAAGAGAATTTGTTAGACAAAGTGAGCTAGCCCGGCACCCGAGATATCCCGACACCCGGGACAAAAAGTGATCATGTAATCAGCCCCTTACTGTCCAAACCTAGCGTGATTACTATACGTCCGCGGCGCTTGTTTATGTCTAGTATGGCACCTCGTCAAAATGTCAATTCCCGTGAAAGAAAATGGCGTACATATATTCTTAATTCATAATCGTACCATATCACAAAATATCTCTTGAATCGTTGTGAGATGAATCATCAAAATTTCCAGAAACATTTGAAAGCTTTATAATAATCGTTGTTATGTTACTATTTCATTTTTTTTGAATTATTTCAAGTGGGTATTTATTTAAGTAAGAAGTATGAAGGAAAAATGCAGAAATCTTTGTGCCTGTTACGGCTCTTGTTTTATTTAGATTAACAACTGGTATCACAATGGCTGAAAACTCACACATCGAAGGGGAGTTTCAATGCCCCATTTGCATGTTTGGAATTGTTACCCCTCAAATACTACCTTGTCGCCATTCGTTTTGCAAAGAATGTATGGAATATTTTCTTCAGTTCGATGACAAGGGATATGCTACTTGGAGTTGCCCAAATCAATGTCGACAAGTAATAAATCTACGAAGAGATCAGACTTTGGACGATGTTTTGCAAAAAGTATTTGCGTTGGAGAAATACCACGATAAAGTCAAAAGTGAAACAAATTCGTATGTAATGTTGTGTTATTCTAGTCGTAGTTATATCAAAGATATGTTAACTTTTGCAAGAAATTTACCTTATGATAGTAAAATATGATTTGATGCTTTAGTTTCCTAAAGGAGCGTCAATTGCTTTTACAGTAAATAGTAAACGTATGATGACATCTGCTATTTAGAAATATTCATATTCTCCCTCGGGTTAAAAAACAATAAGATAATTTGAACTTCTAGTTAGTGTGATACGATAATAAAGGAGGAAGATTAAACAAATATGCATAATATACCCTTTTCCGTTATTCTAGAGAAATAGTCAACTGTCAACAAAAACATGAGCAAAAGATCTTATGCTCTCATTACTGTCAAACCTGTCGTAAAACTTCATGTAAGTCATGTTTTGAAGAACATGCATGTGAAGGAAACAGCTTCATCAAGATTGCTTATGATGGCCAAAAGGAATCTTTCCAACCTATTTGTGAAGAGCATCAATCGTATGCAAGACACATTTGCAGAGAGTGCAACAATCAACTCATTTGTGTATATTGTAAGCACAGAAGACATCGAAACCATGATTTCTTTGACCTCGATTCCTATGTTGAAAAGGTGAAAGAAAATTTAACTGCTGATTACCAGTTTGCCGGAGAATCTATTGCACAACTACAACAGCCTGATGAAGAGTTGATGAAACAGTTCCAAGATTTCAGAGAAAAGCTGAGTGAAGAACTGCTTGTTAGGAGGATCATCCGCGTAAATAGTTACATCACACATCTTTATGAAGAAGAATCAAAGATATTACAGCAGTTTGATGATCGTACCAATTCATTCATCCAACAAAGAGCAAGAAAGCTGGAATCATTTACTGAAATAGATGGCTTACTGGATAACAAAAACAGCATCCGTACTCTTGCAATGATATCAGAACAAGAAGTTTTATTGCAGAAATTACAAAATATTGTGAAAGAGCTTTCTTTGAAATTTATTCTAACTGATTTGACGTCTGATAACATTTTGGGGGAACTTCGCTTCGAAGAATCGAATAGTCATGCTTTCCAAAATTCATTTGCCAAGGACAATGTATTTGGTAAGTTCCAAAATCATCTTCATCATCCTAGTTTTTCTGATTTAAACCTTTAGACAAATTAGCTGCTAACACTTTTTTATTTCTTTTAGAAATGATTCTGTCAACGGATCTCAGGTAATACGATAAAAAACAATACAATACAAACCATACAATAATAATTGATAGATAGATTCATTGCTTAACACACTTTTTTTTTCTTTTTCTCAATCAAAAATACTCTGATTTCTAAAAATTCTGTATTCAAGTTTGAGTTTCACCGAAGCAAATTAAGCTGACATTTGGATATATCCATTTTCACACGATACAAAACACCATGTATTGTCAGCTAAACGATGAGATATATGATGCCACTGACCGGTTACGCTGAAAAGGTTGGCCCAGATAGTAATTTATTCATGGTATCACGTGTCATGGAAACACGTGGTGAGCCCACTGCGCCAACATCCGAAAAGAGTAGTCCGATATTTTCAGCAGGAATGTCGAAGTAGATGTCAATTGGCAGTTTCCTGTACACTTTGTGCGATTGAGACTATTTCCTGTATACTTTCTGTTTCCTGTGCGATTATTGAGACTATCAACTACATGAATATCAAATGCAGATTATTCTTTATCACTGTCCAAAAGATTCTGGGTTCCGAATTGTCGTTTTTGAAATTATTTTCAAATCTTCTGATTTAATATTCTATTGTTCTTTGACATTACCGATCATATTCATTATAGAAGCGTAGAGAAATTTCACAAGGAGACATCATCGCAAATGATGAAGAAGTACGCAAACTATACCTTAACAGGTACAATTTATATCTTTTTAGTTGAACTCACATAAAACTTTGATATTAATATTGGCGGTTTCACTTTTATCAAGCGTTGTATATGATATGTTTACTATCTGTATCCTGCAAAAGTGATAATTTCTTAGTTAACATTAAAGAATTGATATTCATGCTTAATCAAGGAGTTTGAGAAAACACAATTTCTTCTCTAAATTTCTCTATTTCTGCTACTATGTACTGAAGCATTTCGATTCTTTCCTTATCGGGATAGATTGAGAAACCACACATGGAGTTATAAACAAAAAAGAGTCAGTTAGGGCTTTCTTTCTTATAACTGATCATTCCTTCCTCATTTTGTAACAGAAATCGAAAATGTTAAAGAACTTGCAAATTTAAAAATGGCAATGTGGCTTGGACATGAAAAAGACGCATACAAGTATATGATGGCGGCTGTAAAATCAAACAATTCAAAAATGTTGAAAGTCATTTTGGAAAGTACAGACATTGATTTTCAAATCAACAAAAAAGAAGACCGTGGAAAAACAGTACTTATTCTTGCATGTGAATACGGCCATCTCGAATGTGTCAAGTTACTGCTTAAACATCATTGTGATGTCAATATTAAAAGTAACTATGGATCTACTGCACTTCTTGCTGCATCTTATGAAGGACAAAGTGAATGTGTCAAATTACTGCTTGGACATCATTGTGACATCCATGTTAAGAATAACTATGGATGCACTGCAATCATTTTTGCATCTCAGGAAGGACATTCTGAATGTCTCAAGTTACTGCTTGAACATCATTGCGATATCGATACTAAGAACAACAATGGTGACACTGCACTTATAGGTGCATCTTATAAAGGACACGGTGAATGTGTCAAATTACTGCTTGAACATCACAGCGATATCGATATTAAGAATAAGCATGGAAACACTGCACTTATTTGTGCATCTCATCAAGGACATAGTGAGTGTGTCAAATTACTGCTTGAGCATCATTGCGATATCAACATTAAAAATAATTTTGGAAACACTGCCTTTTTTTATGCATGTAAAAATGGTCATACGGAATGTATGAATCTGCTAAAACAAGTCATGAAATAAGAAATGGATGTATGAAAAAGGAGGAATTACAACTAATTCCTAAGCCTTTCCTTTCTATTATCAAAATCTGTTATGTCGGCATTTCTTTGATCGAAGAAATGAGAGAAAATATGATTTTTAGTAATGACAAAGCCTCTAATTTGGATTTACGATAAATTTCGAGAGCTTATGCTGTTTTTCGTGTATATAAACAAAAGAATCAGTTCTTTGAAAGATGTCTCGATGATGCCTGAGAATATACAGGAGGAACAGTGTCTTTTCATTCAATTCTGAAAATTTCATATTAGAGACTGTAGGAAGTCATGAGGAATCAGAGTTTTAAAACTGATGCTTTTGACAAAATTCAATTTTATTTGAATAGATTTATAAAAGTTGTGAGTCCTTCTCTTTTTATGCATCTACGAATAAGAAGAAAACCTGTTGATGTTTTAATATAACAGAGTTTAGATTTGTTCTGCTGTGCTTCCTTTTTTAGACTATGTACTTCTCTAAATTAATACTGGAGTGTCATCTTTCTCTCTACCATCGATATTTCAGGTCATTAAAGAATCATTGACGCAGTGCTTATATTTTTGGCTTTTCAGGGAAAGATTTTTTTTGGAGTGGAATTTGAAATTCTTAACAAACAAGTGTATTCAATTTGTTTAATTCTAAATAGATGTGGAGAAACAAACTCGCCTTAAAGAACATATGTTTCATTGCCAACCTCGTCTCCTTTCCATTGTTCAGACATTTGTTTGAAAACATTGACACATTGACACAGGTCGGCCTTATAGAGGAGTGAGTGAAAAAATTGACTATCGAATGATTTTTGTGAATTATAACGTTGGTTTATTTCTTTTTCGCAAGATGAAGATAGAATCTTCTCCATCAATGCCAACCCATCCAGATTCTATGCAACGGCATCTAAGAAACGTGCAATATCAAGAGTTTGAATTGGTGAGATTTCATCAACAAGAGCTAGAGAAATGACGTTTTAACAATGTTGCAATTGAAATGGATGAAGGTTGAGGAAACATTTTAAGACTGGCTTGAAGGTAAACCTTTTCTAACTTACATTTTTTCGCTTCTTTAAGTATTTGAATTGTGTTCAAGGTTTTTGACAGACGATATCGGATTTATTAGATATGTCAGTAAATGTTTTGGCGCACTATTTCTAAAACTTGGGGGATTGGAAAATATATCTAAGACCTAATTTATCAATTAATTCGTTTTTCAAGTAATCAGCTTCCAGCGACAAAGAACCCAAAGAAAAAGACGAATTAATGAGAACTTGCAGTCCTTTTTAACTGAAGAAAAAATCCAATTAAACGAAGCATTCTTTGATGACGAGGGCGATATCCGACAGTGAAGAAAGCGAATGAGAACCATAAAATTCTTTTACTTTAAGGAAGAAAATTTCGCCACAAAGTTTACTCTAAAAAGTTTTTCGCAAATGGCGATTCGCGAAAATTTATGAATACCCTGATTTGGGACCTTAAATTCACCTCATAAGTAACAAAGTTGAAACTTTGTATAGAAGTACATATATATCTGAATATATGAATCCACCCCATGATCATCAAAGCTGAAATTTTGTAAAATGATAGGTACAAGGCTAATTGTGAAGACTAAACCATAACTGACTGAACATTTTGGTTCTAGCAGGTGGTCAGCTGCCCTTAAAAATCATCCAAAATTAGGCCTTGAAACCACTCCATAATCATCAAAGTTGACATTTTGTTAAATGATTGGTGCAAGGTCAATTGTGAATCGCAACTGACTGAAAAATTTGGTTCTAGCAAGTGGTCAGGTGCCCAAAAAAAGCTCCCTTGTCATCACACATTTTTATCACATAGTAATGACAAATAACAACACAAAAATGCAATATTTTAAAAAGTTTTAATCTGTATTTCATGAACAACATCTTTTCGTCATCATCTTTTCTTTGTTTATACCTGAAAAGAAATTCAAATTTTGTTCAAATTCATGTCAGGATAAGAAAATCATAAATCATAATAATTGGATCACATTGTGAAGAAGACTGTATAAACAAGAGAGTATTTTATTGGTATTCAAAGTAACATGCACCCACTGTTACTACATCATCAAACGAATTCATCACCACTGTCTTCACTCTCTGCATCACTACTGTTCACATATCGAAATACTACATCTATTTCTATAACAGAATGTACATATTATAAAGTACTTCCCTATGAGGTTCCATAAGCAAACACAGGTTCTTGAAAATCATAATAAAATCATCTCACCACTATCACTTTCGTTATTCTGTCTTAATTCCTCCTGTTCATTTTCATATGAGCATTCTACTATCCTTGGGGAACATTCTCCATTGAACCAAAGAACTCGGTAATTCCCATCAACCAGTTTGCATCCAGATGATTCTGGTAAAATTGGGGGAGGCTGGGAACATGTTGCTGATTTCCAGGTGGTGGCAATATAGTTGGTTCGATTGATTTTTTCAGCTAAAGCACGTTTACATGGTGAAAGATTACTGCTACCCAACTTTTTCTTGAAACTTATTATTTCTTCTTCACCTGTCTTATACTTTCTTTGAAACAGTTCAAATCTTGCCTCATCTACTGACTTCAGACGTTTTAGCCCATAGAAAGCACAAAAAAATCCTTCAATTTCTTTAACTGTATCTTCACATACTACTTCTCTACACCTTAGCTCTACAAATGTGTCTTGAAATTTAACATTTTTCTCCAACATCTTTATCGAATCTTATCTTCCCTTTTCAACTAAAATTAGATGTGTAGTCGCATCCAGTCAATGTAGTGCTGATAATGTCTTACTGATCTTTGATCCGATTGATTGGTATACTTCATTAATATTGATATAGCGTAATGTATTTTTGCTATATAAACCAGTTTCCATCCATAACTTGATATTATGATCAAATAGGTGCATATTCCCAAGTGCTATTACCAGTACATCTATATGTACTGTTGGAATTGCAATGTTGGCTGGTGGACGGATTGTTTTTGCGTGGAAAATCATTCTTAAGTCTGCTTCTTCGTGAGTACAATACAAGTCTTCAACTTCTGACTTTACCATTGTGTTGGTAATTGATTTAAAAACGAAACACTTATCTCCTGAATTTACAAACAACTCTTTGGATCCTAAGAACGGCAAAACCTCGTCTTTTTCCCAGTATGGTACCAAAAAATCCAAACAGTGCAACTTTAAAGCTATCATTTCGTAAATATTCAACCAAATAGCGGACCTTTTTTGACTAGGACCAGTAATTTGATACAGTTTATCTCGGTCATCTGATCTCTTTCACAGTCCTTGATGGAAGGTGATATGACTTTATCAAAGACAAGGTGGATGATTCCGCTTTTAACATTGCATACCTTTTTAAGAATAACAGATGTAAAAACAAAAAACAAACATAGCATCAATAATTGTTACTAAATAATAATTGTTATCTATACGACTAGGATTAGTAGATTTCACTCTTTCCAACTCCTGCAATAATTTTGTTTTTGGAGTTTTTTGCATTGATCCATCCAAATGACAAAGAGATAATGGAACAGGTGTTAGTGGATAGGTCAAAATATCCACCATATCAACTTTCTTTTCCAGCGCTACACATAAAATGGAGTCAAAGAAGTCACGCATCATTGTTGAAACCGCAGTTTTCTCATTTGGCGTGCAGATATGTAGTAGGTTAATGAAACGATACCTCGGCGCTGTGAAGTCGCATCAGCATTGATGGTTTGCATTTGCAGGAACACAATGAGAGTATCAGTAAGATAATTTACCATATACATACCCATAACATCAGGTTTAATGATTATAGGGTGGATTGAAGGCCTAATTTGGTTGATTTTTAAGGGCAGCTGACCACCTGTTAGAACCAAAATTTTCAGTCAGTTATGGTTCAGTCTTCACAATTAACCTTGTACCTATCATTTTACAAAATTTCAGCTTTGATGATTATGGGGTGGATTCAAGACCTAATTTAGGGGATAATGGGGGCGGCTGACCACCAATTTTTTGACAGACAGACGAAAAACAAACAGAGAGTTGAGTATTAATATATGGAGGACTGCAGAATTGTAATTTAACAACTGTGGGCGTTCTAACTGGCGTAAGGAACTGCAGCACTACACATTGACGACGGACATGAGGCATGAGATGCGAAGAGATTCCTGCAAATCTTGTGCCACATCGCGATTTTACGAACGATACAAATTAAAAATTACCGTTTAATAAACCTGAGTAAACAGCTATTTTTATCTCTGCACGAAATTGACTTCTAAAAGGTACGTTGACAACATAGGCTAGTTGACTTAGCTCATCTTAGGTGAAGAAAATTTGGACCACGAGTTTACACACTTCAATGAATGAACAGGAAGAGAATTTGCAATAAGAGCCATGCGCTTGCACATTTAAATGAATAATCACCTAAACTTAGAACAAAACGACCTGGTGACCTTCCAATTTGGTCTAGTTCAATATAAATATGCTAGAAGCCGTAGTTCCAGCTGTTAATAGCAATAATGAAGTAGCAGGGAAGTATTTATAAATTCACCTACTACCTATCTGTTGAAAACTAACTTCAAAATCAAGGAAAGGAAATTTTTTCGAGATATAGACTTATGCGTCTTCCAAAGGAAAACATTGTGGTTGCTTTAAAGCAATTTTTTTTTGTAATAAATGACTTACATAAATATGGATTATTAGCACCACAATTTGTTGTCCAAAAATATGACGAGAGTTAATTAGCTTAGTTCTATTATAAGTTTGATGTGTCAACTGAACCGAAACCTATTTTTTCTTTTGCGTCTTCCAAAGGAAAACATTGTGGTTGCTTTAAAGCAATTTTTTTTGTAGTAAATGACTTATATAAATATAGATTATTAGCACCATAATTTGTTGTCCAAAAATATGACGAGAGTTAATTAGCCTAGTTCTATTATAAGTTTGATGTGTCAACTCAACCGAAACCTATTTTTACCTGATTTACATAAACATTTTAGCTCTGAACTTCAGCTAACCGATAATACATACTGAAATGTTACATAATTTTCCTTGAATGACTGAGTTTATGATACACAAACTCATTATTTATCTGAGTTGTTTAGCGTAGGCAGCAGCCATCATTTCATTTACTTCGTAGTTGTTTAAAGTTATTATACTATTTTTATGGAAAAATCTCTATATCCATGTTGTTTTTAAAGCACAAGTGTCTGGTAAGTATTTGTAGCTACAGTTCAGCATAATGTTTTTGGTTCAAAATGACTCTCTGGTTTTGAATTTAAGAAGTTTAAAAGGATACTATGTCTAAAATGATATAAATAAATATGTTAGAGCTCAAACAGTTGTTTAACAAGCCTCTTGTTACTATATATTTCATAAATTTTTTCCCGTGATACAAGGTTTCGCTCCTTCATGGTATGAAAGGAAGGTAATACTCGTTGTATTAGTTGCACAGACCCAATTCGAAGGAACACTCCGAACCAGGAGGGATTTGAACCCACGGCCTAGGAATTCTAGACCAATGGCTCTAACAGCTGTGCTACCGGTTCATAGTGTTCAAACCTCATTATCGATATGTAGCTAACTACACGATTTTTTTTATAAGCAACTGTTGATTTTGATCAGAACTCAAGTTGAATGACTAGTAACCGCAAAATGGCTGATAGACAGAACATGCAAAGCACCAAACATCATCAATCTACTTAATCAAATTAGTGGCAGGGGAGCTTGCAGTTTGTTTCCAAAACGGCTAGAAAGCACCATAGATAAACAAAACACCAAACATCTCAAACATCGTCAATTAATTTTACAGGCAAATGGTTAAGATGAGATGAGACAGTACAACAACTTTCTTATTTCCACAACCATGCGAAATAAAAACATTCATAACCGTGGAGCCAATTTTAATAAACTAGCCGCCAAGGCGGCGTCGCTCGCCGCCCATGTCCACCTGCTCTGTATCACTGTATCAATAAACGTCAAATTTCCTTATAAACGGCTCGTACAACTTGTGTTCAACCAGAAGAAGCAGATTCGAAGTCACAACCTCTGGTAAAACCAATCTTTTATCAGTGTAACAATACACTCAAAACGTATAGAGAGAAAACTTCAACTTTTTATTAACTTTTGTTTTAAAAAAGTTACGCGCTCTAACATGGGTGCTATCAAACGTAAGGGGGAAATGGTTTCTCTTCTTAAAAAGATCACACGGGAGGAGAGAAGAAAAGGCACGTGCTAAATGAATCAAGTGAATAAAAAAAAACGTTCGATCTGATATAAAATAAAATAGATTAAAAGAAATCGATTAAAGACAACTATTATGACAAAAGCAAAAAAAAAAAAAAAATATATTTTGTTTTGATATGATACTCTTTTTTTACCTATCGGTTTTTAAACATTTTGATTGCTCAAAAAAAAAGTTCACCCGTCTCAGACAGTGAGGCAAGGGTTAGTGGCAAACCGAACATATGCTGCCACGTTCTACCGTTGCTGCTTTTTGTCCAAAATGTTTAATCAGTTAGTTTCTTTGTATTTAGTTGATGTATTGTTTTCAAAGCCAAGTCAACGTGGAGTATAAAACTAACAATAATAATAAAAACAAAACGTTATTCCTATTAGTTCATCACCCAAAAAAAGTCACGTTCGATTGGGGTTGCAATGTATTTGTTTCGAACTCACGTCGCGCACAAAAAAAGAAATAATTTCGCTCACAACTCAATCTACCATTTTGCGTGACTTACAAACAAACAAACAGACAGACAGACAGACAGACAGACAGAGAATCGGCTATTAATATATAGATAACAAAAATCAACTAAAAGCACGTTCGTTACCAAAACAAATCAGTAATTGCTCGTCTTTCCAGCATATGCATTCTGAATGAATGAATTACTTTGACTCATGTACTTACGTATGTTACTTATATCTTTTCCAAATCATTCTCAACAGTGTAAACAAAGATCATCCTTTCTGCAGCCATTTTTAAGCAACTTCACTGCAAAAAAAGAAATAGGTAAAATCTCCTGCATTTTCCAGCACATATTTCTGTCGTAAAAATATGGCTTCTTCGGCTCTTTCTTTTTCTTCGGCTTGGTTTTCCATTGAATTGAAAACTGTGATATTTTACACTTTGTAAACATTTGAATTTTACTTTTATATTAAATCTGTCCCGTTTCTTCTTCAAAAGAGCAGCAGAAAATGAAAAACCTTTTTAACAAACTCCGTTGCTATGAATTTTTCGGTCAATCAAAATAGCGCATTTCAAGAGTTTTCCTTTATTAGCCAATAAAAACGATCAGCGCGCGCCGGGGCTTTCCCATTTATAAGATCCTTGTTCAAAACCACCGTTCCCTCATGTTGATGCTGTATTTCGGCCTTTTTATTTGGACATATAAGCCCATTTGCGAATGGACTAACTACCGCTCTATGACCACGATTAAGAAGATTTTGACCGTAAATTTTGAAATAAACCAGCACTCTTGTTGTGCGCAAATATGTAATTATTTTGCGCAGTTATGTAGTTTCTGCGCAGTTACGTAATTATTTTGCGCAGATAATTGTAATTTTTGAGCTGCGCAGTTATATACAGTTTGTAAGAATCGAGTGCTGCACAGATATGTAAAATGCGGACTTTTTAATACAAGTATTTTTTCTAGATTTTTTTCACTCAACTACCACTGCTTTTGCGATTTATCATCAAATCTTGAATCATAAAATCTATGAATGACATGACAATCTATATTTTGTGTAAAGATTAAGAATTTTAAGATAAAAAACTCTTTTGTAAGAATTTCGATTACTTTCAAGGCGGAAAATGAGCGTGTTCATGTTGTTACACCGTCAAATGTAGTAACTCCGTCAAATGTAGTAAACCTACGACAAATGTAGTAAATACCTTTAAGTTTGGAATGAACCATAATTAGGCCAAACACTTGAAGGTCTTAACCAGGTAACTTTTCAAGGGCTATCAGGTGGCCGCATAATTAAAACCAAAATCGTGCATGCGCAGTAAAAAGACGCTTATATGAGCTGAATGAGCCGTAATTAGGAAAAACACCTTAAGGTCTTCGCCAAGTAATTTTTTCAGTGCTATCAGGTGGCTGTGTAATAAGCCTGGAATTTGCGCATGCGCATTCACAGCATGTTAGTACACGTAAAATCAGTCATAATTAGGCAAAACACATGAACATCTTCACCAGGTAACTTTTCAAAGGCTATCAGGTGGCCATATAATAAAACCAAAAATCGCGCATGCGCAGTATAAATATACTTGTATGAGGTTAATGAGCCATAATAAGTTAAAACCCTCGAAGGTCTTAACCAGGAACTTTTTAAACTTTATAAATTCAGGCTATTGTTTCTCATCATTATGTTGCGTAATATTTTTTTTGCGGAATAGAAATCTTCTCTAAAATTATATGTCAGTTCTCTTTAACATTTACTTTCAAATAAGCAAGTTCCAGATAATACTGACATCAACTTTTACTTCTCAAGTCACTTGGCATGAGCAAGTTGTCTCTGTTAATAAAATCATCGTATGTGGCAGAGTAATCGCTGCAGTTTTGCACTTAGAGACGTTTTTGAAAAGTGTGCAAAGACCAATATAAATTTGTAGGAGTGTGAAGTGGAATTGTGCGCCTATAACGCACCAAACGTCGATTTTGCTCTAGAATGTTATGTTTTGCTTTGTTAGTTCATAAAAGTGTTAGGGTTTTTCAGATTTTTTTAGGATACTTGTGTTCTCTATCCATATTCATAAATGAAAAAAATGAAAAAATGAAAGAAAAATAAGAGATCTGTCTAACTCAGTGAGAATCACCTTAATTAAGTTTTTCTTTTCGAGGACCCCCACATCTCTGCAACTTCTCCGTAAACCGTTTTTATCAAAATGGTACACAGAAAAAAGGTGCAAATTCTGTAAATTTGGACCAAATTGGGCCAAAAATCCCCTTTTTATCCAAATTTTCGGAAAATTCGCCCCATTTCTGAAATCAGAATCTTGGAGTTGTCCTTCGTGTAAATGTTCAAAAGAAACGGACGATTCCGTAAATTTGGACCAAATTGGGCCTAAAATCCCCATTTAAATTTTCGTAAAAATTCGCCTCATCTCTGAAATCAGAATCTTGGAATTGTCCTTCGTGTAAATGTTCAAAAGAAACGGACCATTCTGTAAATTTGGACCAAATTGGGCCAAAATCCCCTTTTAACACAAATTTTCGTAAAAGTTCGCCTCATCTCTGAAATCAGAATCTTGGAATTGTCCTTCGTGTAAATTTTCAAAAAAAACCGGACCATTCTGTAAATTTGGACCAAATTGGGCCTAAAATACCCTTTTGACACAAATTTTGGAAAAATGGCCCTCAAATTTGCAATCAAAACCTTGGAAACTGAGTTCTTATCAAATGAACATTTAGCCATAAAAAAGTCCGTATTTTACATATCGATTACATAACTGCGCAGCTCAAAAATTACATATCTGCGCAAAATAATTACATAGCTGCGCAGAAATTACATAACTGCGCAAAATAATTACATATCAGCGCAGAAATTACATATCTGCGCACAACAAGTCTCTAAGTTAAATGTGTTATACACGTTTGAGGATTAGTATAGCGCGATAAACATCCATTGTATGAACCTGAATGTTAGTTCATAATGTTTATGGTTCTACGGTCAGTTATTGTAGGAACTAAATCTCTCATCATACTAAGGCCGTGCATCAGGAAATTGATAGCAGCAATCGTTCAACAGGAAACAATATGTTGTAATTTTTAAGTCATTATCTCCTGTGAAAGTTGCTTTTGCGAATGGAATCAATTTTGCATCAAGTATCTCAAACATGGTATCACTAGACACTCTGTCTCCATTAAAACCAAAAAACGAATCAAATATAAAATGAAATTTACAGCAGGCAGTGTTCGAAGCGTTTATCATTCGAAAGATCATTGAAAGCACATCAAAAAAAAGATGTAAGAACCCTTATCTAGAAATGTCTGATTCACTAGATTAGGGAAAATGTACAACCCCGCGTGAGGGATTCCACCACAAGTTAAAAGTGGCCTTTAAATTTGCATGTTTCACATGTGTGAAAGTTTGAATTCAGCAAATTAAGAACCGAAGTTCTAGAGCATCTTCAGATGCAAGAATGCTTCATATTCGCTTAACTGCTCACCAACGCATCCTTTTGAAGACATCGTTCATTTGTGGGACTAAACATCGTAAAAACCAAATATCAAAAATAGTGGTCTTGAGTTCCCTTCATTTTCTAATGTTAAATATATTCCCCCTCTGTTTGAAGGGAAAGAAAATTTGCTCTCGGTTAGGGTTCGCTTAGGGTTTTAATTGATACTGATTATTAGTTTTTTTTCTACTAATGTCATGTTTTCTTAGGATGATATACTTTCATCAGGATCAAATCAATTTAAACACAAAAGTGACTGTAGTCATCCTTCAGTAAATAAGATTAATGAATGTTCGTTAAGTAAATGAAATCAAATCGATTAGAAAATCTTGTGTCAGCAGTTTTATTATGAGATCTTCACGAGGGAGCCAATCATTATTTTAATTTGTTTGAACCCTTTGTTGATCATGAACAGCTGCTCGTTCCTAGAAAACTTCTCAATTGCTTTATTTCTACTGACATCTAGAAAGTGCTGTTACACCGTCAAATGTAGTAACTCCGACAAATGTAGTAACTCCGACAAATGTAGTAAACTTTCAACGCTAAATGTAGTAACTCCGTCATACGTAGCAAAATTCAACGACAAATGTAGTAACGCTATATGTAGTAAAGGTCAACGACAAATGTAGTAACTCCGACAAATGTAGTAATCCTCCGCTATATGTAGTAAACCTTTACAGCCGCAGTTGTAGTTGTGGCTGAGGCTTAAAACTTGGCAGGTCAGATATTGTTAAACTTCTTAGGCCATATTTGGTACTGATGACGTCATTATGACGTCACAGGTACTTTCTAGAAAAGCAATTTCCTACTGCAGTTGAAGCTCAAAACTTGGCACAGGGGATTCTTACATTACAAGAATTAAAATGCTCGGACCAAATTTGATACTGGTGACGTCATTATGACGTCACAAGGATTTTCTAAAAACGCAATTTTTCACCACAGTTAAAGTATAAAACTTGGCACGAGGTATTGTTACATTCCAAGAACAAATTATTTGGACCAAATTTGGTACTGATGACGTCATTATGACGTCACAGGACTTTCTAGGAAAGCTACTTCCATATGTAATTGGAGCTTAGAATTTAGCACGGAGAATTCTCACATTGAAAAAATTAAAATGCTTGGCACAAATTTGGTACTTATGACGTCACTATGACGTCACAGTAATTTTCTAGAAGAGCTACTTCCACATGTAATTGGAGCTTAAAACTTGGCACGGGGATTTGTTGCATTGCAAGAATTAAAATGCTTGGCACAAATTTGGTTTTGGTGACGTCATTATGACGTCACAAGGACTTTCTAGCAAATCAACTTTCCATCATAGTTGAAGCTAAAAATCTACGATGGCCCCCGATGGCTCAATGTCAAAGGCGCATAAAAACATATTTTTATGGGCGAAACTTTTAAAAAAATTTTTCACATATATATTTTTGTTACACGCGCATTTTTTTTCACCTGCATTTTTTCTTACGCACGCATTTTTATTATGTTAATCCCCATAAAGAGGAAAAAATAAATAAATAAAAGTTTGGTGCATTTTTTTCAAAAAGAAAGAATGAAGACATATTTTCATTACGTAGCATCATTATTTTGTTAACATCTCTGGGGAAGTTTACTATATTTTAAGTATTATACGTTTTAATTTTCATTTTGTTTTATACTGCATTCTTACCTTTAACATCAAATAGTATCAGACCAATGGGAATGAATTGACAAACAGCAATGTTACTGGCAATGTTCCAAGATCATTATAAAATATTAAGCTTATTTGCCTTGTTTTAATGCCCAAATACATCCGGAAGTAGCTTTTCTTTAAATATCCTGCGACCCCACAATGACGTCACCAGTACCAAATTTGTGGCAAGCATTTTAATTCTTGCAATGCAACAAATCCCCGTGCCAAGTTTTAAGCTCCAATTACATGTGGAAGTAGCTTTTCTAGAAAATTACTGTGACGTCATAGTGACGTCATAAGTACCAAATTTGGTCAAAGCATTTCAATTTTTGTAATGTAACAATCCTTTGTGCCAAGTTTTGAGCTTCAAATATGGTAGGAAGTTGCTTTTTTAGAAAGTACCTGTGACGTCATGATGACGTCATCAGTACCAAATATGGCCTAAGAATTTTAACAATATCTGACCTGCCAAGTTTTAAGCCTCAGCCACAACTACAACTGCGGCTGTAAAGGTTTACTACATATAGCGGAGGATTACTACATTTGTCGGAGTTACTACATTTGTCGTTGACCTTTACTACATATAGCGTTACTACATTTGTCGTTGAATTTTACTACGTATGACGGAGTTACTACATTTAGCGTTGAAAGTTTACTACATTTGTCGGAGTTACTACATTTGTCGGAGTTACTACATTTGACGGTGTAACAAGTGCAACCCTCAGCATTATAATAGTTCATTATCTTTAAAAAGTCATAAATAAATTCTAAAAAATTTGAGTGTATTTATTAATTGATGGATTTGTTATTGTCATCATCATTTCAATAAAATTACATCCAAAAGTTCCGCGTAGAATTACCGGAAAATGAAAATTGAACTTTGATTGCACATTAAAAACCATCTCGATTCAACAAGGAAGAATATCACCGAAATATTAATTTTAACGACCTACATCTATTTATCAAAACATGCCGTCAAATTATATTATACGTATATGAAACAGAATAATATATCACTCTCTAAAATAAAAGTGTGACACACTATTGCGGATTAGTATAACACGACTAGTAACCCGGGTAAAAATTTTTACCACATCTAACGAAAAAAATAAATAAAGTGTCCCTGTGACAAAAATTTGAATCAACTGGGGATCGATGCAATGCAATGGTTCCCCAGTGACGATGATAATAATCGTAATAAAGCGCATGGCCTCATGAAGAATATGACAACGATTAAGAAGATTTTGACCGTAAATTTTTAAAAAAACACAACACTCTCTAAATGAAAAGTGTGACGCACTATTGCGGATTAGTATAGATTGGTGTCATAACCCATGAGGAACGTCTTTTTGAGACTAATTAGGGACCTTACGAAACTACAGTGTGTATTAAAATGTCTTATCCACCAACTTTCAAGGCGTATATCTCATTACATGTCTGTTAAAATATTGTGAATTTTATATCACAAGAAAGAGCTATTCATGCTCTATCTGTTATTAAAAAATGTTTGCCAAAATATTTGTTCTTCGAAAAGATATTGAAGAAAAACTCAACGATTTGGCTCATTAAATTCTTGAAAGTCAATTAACTGACATGCTAATGACTTTTTAATGGTGTGATTTTCTTTTGTTTGTGCTGATGGAACCCTTAGAAAATTTTAAGTATAGCTTTGTGTATCAATTTCCCATAACAGTTAATCTTAAAAATTTCAAATAAGATTTTTTTACTGTGTGATGATTTTTAATTCTTTTTATTGTGTTTGCAAATGACCTTCATTGTAAAATAATTTAAATGACTTTTAAGAATTTAATGAACCAAATCGCTACGTTTTTCTTCAATATCTTTTCGAAGAACAAATGTTTTGGCAAGCATTTTATATCAATGGATAGAGCATGAAATGCTCTTTCTTGTGATATAAAATTCACAATATTTTATCAGACATGTAATGAGGTATACGCCTTGAAAGTTGGTGGATAAGACATTTTGATACACACTGTACGACGGCAACGTGGACGACGACGTGAGGAAAACAAAAGATTCACTTTACTCCATAGACTTGCTTTAGAATGGAAGTCGTTTCACACTATACTATTGGGAAATGTTTTTAATTTTACTAATATCATTATTAGATTTGCACGTTCTACACACAACGTGAAAAGTAATATTTTGAAGTCGTACTGAAAACGAAGACGTGAGAATAGCAGTACTTCCGATAAATTTTCCTTGGTTCCTTCATGATTCTGTCTCTCAAAGTTCAAAAAACAAACTTCAAAGACATTATAAATAAACTTCTTAACCCAAGTGTATAGTTTCTGCTCTTTTGAGATTCATAGAAGATGAATATCTTGTACGTCTTCGTCCACGTTGCCGTCGTACTTTCGTAAGGTCCCTATTAATTTCGCTACGGCGAATTATTGGTATCGTCGTTTATGTATCTAGTAAATAATTCGATTAAAACTTACATATAAGCCATGCCTGCACACACCTTAGCAATAATATCTTTAATTGACTTCAGGCTTATATCGTTATATCGTTATGCATAACGATTGTAAGTTGTCAACTCAAAATAAATTAACGAAAAAAAAAAGAAAAAAAAAAAGGCTGATTAACTCGCAATTCGGGCCAAATTTGAACCAAATGATGAAAGTTCTCCAAGTGTAACAAAAATTTGAACAAGGCACAAATGAAAGGTGCTGTTGATTTCAAATTTGACAGTCATTTTGTCAGATTTCACCAAATTGGGCAGTTCGGGTCAAATTTGGATCAAATTATGAAGTTTCTCCAAATTACATAAAACTTTGCACATAGCACAATTGAAAGGTGCTGATTTCGAATTTAAAAGTCATTTTGTCAGATTTGACGAAAATTGGCAATGCATTTTGAGAATTTTGATAACGAAAGTTTCGACTTCTCAGCCGACTTGTTTGACATTGCGCCAGGAATAGGTAAGAGATAAAGAAATGTTTCGGAAAGGCAGAAACAAAAAAATTTACTTGATTTTTTATTGGGCTTGTACCGAAGATAATTGGTTTTATTTTGTCTATATCTAATCATCTTGACCAGTACATAGATAAAATATCATGAATTTATCTATTGTGAGTCATCCAATCTACCATGGTATAGCTGAAGGAAAATTTGTTCATTTGATTCACTTCAAGCAAAATTTCATTATGTGGATTGGTGGATTCTTCCTGTTCATGTACAGGCAATCAAGAAAATTGAGAGAACAACAGCTGAGGTAATTCATTGACTATTTATTTAGGCTCCAATCTGGCAGAAAATATTTCTTTGACTTAATATAACGTGGTAGCTACAATTTTCACTTTTCAAATTTCATGTTTAAAATCGTGTTCATGGCAACAAGTATCGCCTCGTGTTAAGTCAACAAGTATCAATTTGTTTTAAATATTTTAATTATCCCACCGCGGAATGGAAATAACCCAGCCGGTACATTTATTAAAAAATCTCTGCGAAGGAGTGCATTTCTATAGAAATTTACACACAATTTCAATGAAAATGCTCTCCGTCACAGTGACTTTTTGACAATTTTGCCTACTGGGAACAAGTAAATATTAAAGTAAAAAGAAATGCAATTAGTGAAACAATAGAATGTATAGAAACGAGGTGGAACTTGATAGCAAGGTATTTACACGTTGTTTAAACAGAAATTCGAGACAACTGTATTTCGTGATTACGAGATCAACATCAGGGTTGCAAATTATTCCTCCTAAATACAGAAGCGTTGACTGTGTTGGACGAATACTGATATCTTACGAGAAATCCTGTATAAACTGTAGAAAGTGGAAAGAATCTGCTATAGTAAGTGTTGTTATTCATTTTCCCAATGTTCATGTTGTTATATTTTTAGAGGTCCTACTAGTTTTGCGAAGCAGCCTCAATGTTTCTTAAGAATTTGCCAATCTGAACCTCAAATGTTTCTTACATGTTTCTTAATTTTTGACATAACAAGCCCCATTTTTCTTAAATATTTCTTGTTTTGAAACGTTTATCTTAAAGTTTATGTTATCATGGCTTACCTGGGATCTTCTGTTTTACTGTTTTTGATCATCAAGGTGTAATTTACTTGTTAACATCAAAAGAAAAACTATTGTTTTGATTGGAAGTATTATTTTTAAGAAAAAACGCCAATTTTAAAAAAATATCATTTTCTAGCTCTCAGCCTCAGCATGTTTCTTAGATGTTTCTTAGGTTTTAGGGATTCTGAGCCTGTTTCTTAAACTCGTGTTTCTTAAAAAAACGTGTATTATTTTGTGGTTTTTTTTAAATGGGAATTCGCCATTTCATATAATTAATAAATACATGATCATAAAATATATTCATATTATTAAAACGAAGTTTTGTAAGTAAACTAACATCACCAGGTTAAAAGCAAATCGATACATATTACACTTATATACAGGGTGTCTCAGGAAGACTTATCTGCAAACTTTCAGTGTCTACAAGCTACAAGATCTAATAAATACAAATAATTCCCTATGGTGTTTAACAAAATGAAAACATTAAAAATCTTATCGAGACAATCGAGACAAAGGTGAAGTCATTAAGTATGTTATTGACCTTTCTTACCTCCTCTTCGTTTTGTTCACAATATGGTAGCTTAAAGAATAGCTTTCTTTTCTCCTCGAACAACCAGTCCGGAATAATCTCCCGCTGATTTCTTGTTGTTAAAGTTTTTTTATCACACGTTTTATTGCGTTTTCATGAAGGCCGTACTGAACTCAGTACGGGGTGAATTTTCCATCCTCCCGTGTCGAGTTTCAATACGGGTTCTTATTTCAGTACGGTTCCTGGTCAAACCTTCAGCGATGTTAAAATAAAAATTTTTGAATTTGGTGTCATATATTTTACTTTCAGAACACACTTTACGGAATAAACACATTAAATTCAACATTATATTCAGAAAGACCAATGTACTGTTATACATTAAAAAGAATGACGACATTTTATGATATCAACGATATTTTTAGAAATTTGCTTAAGAAGACAATATGGTTACGCAGTTAATATCAAAACGCATCATGCAAAATAATGCTTTGGCGACAAGACGACTTCATTTCAATACATCGAAAATCTCTTTGCCAACAGATTTTTTTCAAAAATCTTTGCCTTACCTTCCATTACCGGATATTGAGGATAGTGTGTCCATGTACATCGATCGACAAAAAGCTATATGCAATCCAGAAAAGTTTAAAACCATTGAAAATATGGCAAAAAGATTTATACAGGGAAATGGTAAACGACTACAAAAACAACTAATTGATTTGTACAGCATTGATAAGTTTAACTACTATGGTGGACGGCGCTACACCAATGGAGTTCTTACACAGCGATCTTCAATCATGGAGCAAAACAATGGAACTATCATTTGGAAAATTAGTGGCAAAAATCATCAACTGGAACATGCCGCAAAGCATATCTACTCCATTGGTAAATTGATAAAACCCTTACGAGAAAATACCCTTCAACCTGTTGTTATGAACTATAATCCAGCTTTTGAGGGAATTCTGAAGCAAACTGATGAACACCATCGTACACAAGTTGCTCAGGCATTGGGAATGATACCTTTTGATATGGCACAAATTCAAATTGCGTCTGGTAGCTGCAGAATCCCTGGTAAAGAAAAAGATACTATGAGTGACTGTAATAACTCAAAGAACTACATAATCATTCGTAATGGTCATATATTCACATTTGATTTGTTGACTGACACTGGCGATGTAATTGGATTGGGCGAGATATATAGTGCTTTAAAAGAGATTATGGCATTATCTCACAAACGTTCAAAGTCACCTATTGCTGCACTCACCGTTTTGGATAGAACCTCTTGGGCAAATTACCGTCAGCATTTGGTCAAAGATGCTCATAATGAGAATTTGTTGAAAGTCATCGAGAACTCTATTGATGTCCTAACTCTGGATGGAAATAACGAAGAAGGTGATCTTCACAAGAATTTTCATATTGGAAAAAGTCCAGGTGATCGTTGGTTTGATAAAAGCACCTATTGCTCGTTTGATGAAAATTCGGAGTTCGCTGGAACAAGTGGCAATAGCGTCGAAGTGCATGCAGCAACTGCAGCTGATATTCTAGAGAGACTTCAAGAGATACATAGTTCAATAGAAAATGAATCTATCAAAAGTGCTGCAAAGCCACTATCATTGAAGCGTCTAGAATTCAACATTGATGATCATATTCTGTCCGGAATAAAGCAAGCAGAAGAAGAGTATCATATTTTCCGTGATAAATTTCAATGTGAACCATTTGCAAGAAACGACGTGAACAACAGAGAATTTAAAAAACGCTTTCTTAATCCAAGCTCTATGGTCCAACTTGGTTTACAGATAGCTCTTATCAAGTTTTACCAAGAACCGAAGGTGATAAGTTCAGTTTTACTGGCTCCAACCTTCATCAACAGTCATGCCTTCAGTATTTATGAACCGACGATAGTTATGGTAGATATTGCTAAGAGGTTTGTTGACAAAGAAAAATTTGAATTGTCAGCACTAAAAAACTATTCTGATCATTCCTATTCAAGTACTTTACAAATGAGAATGGGGTATGGATGGTTTCACCAGCATCTTTGTGCTCTTAGCGAATTGTCGTTGGAACTAGATCAACCGTGTGATTTTCTGAACAGCGACATCTTCCAACATTCATTAGATTCCTATGTTAATGTCACTACCGTTCCACAGAAGATCGGCACCAACATTGTATGGAATGAGTTTCACAATGGACCTGCACTTACATACCTGTTTAATGATGATGGAATGCACGGAGGGTTTATGTCTATTGGTAAGGGACCGCCAATCAAAGAATTTTCCAATTTGTTTTTTGAAGCAATGGAACAATTGATCTTTTATATTTCCAAGTAATTTCTTTTTGTACAGTGTGTTTCATAATGTTGGAAATGGAAATTTTAAGGCGGTTTTTTTAAATGAATATACCAATTTCGAAATAACTTTTACATCGGTGGAAAGCCATTTTCAAGTTCTTTCGTATAGTATACTTTTGTGAAAAAATGAAGAAGTGGTTTTTATAAAAATAAGGAAAATGTTTTGGAAAAATGTAATTAAATTACATACTGTTGGAAAGGACTTGAAAATGGCGGTGCATAAATTATTTTGAAATTCGGTATGTTCATATAAAAAAACAACTTCAAAATTTCGATTTCCAACATTACGAAACATACTGTATTTCTAGTATATTTTTGTACTTTTAGGAGCTTTTTCATTTCTGGAGGCCATTTTTAAACGACAATTTTGGACATGTTTATTATTGTAATCATCATTACATTACTAAGTCTGACAGCAATGGTATATTTTTAACTGTCACCTTTTTCATCATGATATGACTGTTGTTTTAGATGCCCATTTCTTAGTGAAAGTTTTCAACTCCTTGAATCCCTTGTAAGTTTCAAGGCCTTGATCAGCTATTTTCTATAAAATATATACCATACATAAATTCAATACATTTTATATTTCAACAGCTGTTTTGATTCATATTCTGTGGGAAGGAATTATTTAATGGTGTTGATATATTTTTTTAATGATATGTTTAATGTTCTTTTTGATACTATTATTTCAACTAAACAACATTTTGTTATTGCTTATTTGATAAAATTTCGATAACGTTTAATTTTTTCATTTATTTTCGACTTAACGTTAAAAGGATTTCATGAAAATTGTCTTATTCTTCTCATAACGTACACAGGTAACCAGCAATTTGCTTTTTTTTAAGTCATGAATTTTCACGACTAGCCTGCAGATTCTCTCTGATAGTAACGAAATTGGAAACTTGAAGAAAAGGGAATTGTGACAAATTACATATGAAACTAGCGTAATAACTGAAAATGTTAATAAGCAGAAACATGGTCTATATTCTATCTTTTGTTAGTGCGTTGGATAGATTTTCATTTACATAAATCTGTCATTGTGTCATTAATAAAACGCAAATGTAAATCTACCATCTATTCATTCTTTAATCACTGAGGATTATGTTCTTGACTTTTGTTGTGCAGCAATGGTGTAGTGGTTTGTACCTTTGAGTGCGACCGCTGCGACCCGTGTTCGAGTCCAGTCATGTCGCATCTCAATACACCACTCTGATGCGCTTTAAAAGCTGCGTATCAGCCCATTAGGAGCCATCGACTGACTGTACACTGGCCTTCGGGCAAGTTGGAGCAATGCTATACGTATCTCTGGCGGTAAGTCAACTAATAGTTGCAAGTCGGCGGGCGGAAGAACCAACCATTACGGATGGAAGTCCAAAGACTAAAAACTCTCGTTACTTACTTACTTACTTTTGTTGCTTTTCAATAATTTAATAGCGTCAAAGTGAAATCAGTAGTCAAGTTAACTTAATGGCTCATGTTAAATAAGGCATGGGTCTACTTTTTCGATAAAATATCTTTTCATCACCAACATGCTTCCCCATAGATGCCAACACACATTCGACGGCAATTATGTGTTAACGATATATACATAAATAATGCTTTAAGCATCAAAGAAGGGTCAACTAAACTTATGTCCCATTTAGTATCAAAACCAATTGCCATGCTTCCGTGGCGCAAAATGTTGAGCAGTTGTACTGATATGAAATACAACATGAGTCCACATTGTTTTATCTCAGCCACATCTTTCTGAACTATTGTCATTAAAGAAAATTTTTGGGAATTTGTTTCATATAGTCTGATTAAGCACCTCAATTTGAATGACCTTGAACGAACAAACGTTTAAGCATTTATACCCACACCCCACCCGCCTTCATTGTCATAGAAACAACAAGAAACTGATCACCCAGTAAGCACAAAGACACGTTGTTTCAACGTTGTTTCGACGTCGTATTCCATCGTCGCTTGACGGTCGTTTAATGGTCGAATTGGAAGCAGCAAAACAACGTCGGATTTTGACGTCAAAACGACGATTAAAAATAACCAAAAATGACGTTGTACGGACGTTATGCAACGGTCAAAAGACCGAAAACAACGTTGCATTGACGTTGCAGCATGGTCAAATTAACGACGAAAGGTAATGACAACAAAAGAAAAGTCACCAGCGGGGATCGAACCCCGCATGCCTTCTGAGAGTGATAACCACTACACTACGGCGCCTTGACTTGTGCTGATGATTTGACTATTAGAAGAAAGTTAAGATGGAAAAGAACGAAATGACAAAATGAATGAAAAATGCAATATAACTTTTGCTTGCTTTTTAAAACATCGATTTAAACTGTTTGGAGTGTACAGTTCACAAACCATCGTTTTTCGTTTCTTTCTATTTCGTTTCTTTTCCATTCTTCTATCCTTTGATCCAAATGAATAGATAATGGAAGACACATTTTTCTTGGTTTTCAAGATGATTACCTGCATGACTAAATTGCGTACAGAAAGGCCGAATACATGCCGGAGTACAAAATGCAACGTTCTTTTGACGTCGAAAGAACGTCAGAATTGACTGTAAGTAAATAAATGGTTTTAATAGGATAAACACAAAATTACAGTATGCACCACTCTAGTCACAACATAAGCTTTCAACCATTATAGGATTTTGAAATGTTTTTTTTCAGGTCGCAATTATTTTCGACCAACCCCGTCGGTTTATAGTCGTTTTTGGTTGGGATCAACCCTGACGTTTTCTTGACGTCGGTTGATGGTCGTTTTTGGTTACGACGTTAGAACAACCATAAAACAACGTTGTGTTGACGTCGTGTGTTAACTGGGCAGGTTTGCTCTCAACGTTTTGGTTCTTCTTCTTGCGAAAAGAAATTTAAGAAAGTTGAGGAAAACGATTATTTTGTTTGCCTGAAGACAAGAAAGGAAAATTTTGTATGTTTTCTGTTTATATTGCCTATTTAACTAGGTAAACCGACAAAAAGCACAAGGCCTGTGTTTTTAATTTTTCTTGAAAAAGATTAGATGTACACTCCTGCACATTGTTCTTTTGAGTTTTTCCTCAACGAGATATGAATTTCGATCATGACTATGCAACCCATCAAAAGTCTGTTTTGCCTAGATCACAATTTGATAAAGACATAGCTGATGCATGGGAACATCAACATGATGAGAGGCAATCAAATCCCCCTGCTGATGAGCGTCAATAACGTCGTCAAATTAGAAATACTGAAGGACAAAGGAAATACCGTGCAAACATAGTGAAATATGTTCCCAATTAAGAAGAGAGAGGGATGAACAAAATCAAAGAGAACGATGAAATAATGAGCAACCTGAACAAGCTGCTTGTTGATTTGAAGCACAAGCTCATCGACAACAGTTACTTAGAGAAAATGAGCAACCCAAACAAGCTGCTACTCGACCTGCAGCTGATGCTCTACAGCACCAACATGTTAGAAACAATGAGCAACCGCAACACGCTGCTGCTCGACGTGCAGCCGATGTTCAACAACACCAAAGAGCATATGTCCACAACAGAAGAGTGCGCAGGGCTCCGTTCTTAAATACTGCACGGATTGATATTGAAAATAACTAGAAGCCTCAGGGCTTGAAAAATTTCCGAATCAGGCCTAGAGGAAATAGCTTTAGGCTAATTTTCAAGATATCTGAATGACTATCCATTCTGTTCTTGTTGCTTACTTGACAACAGGTCTATCACAATTCCCAAAGTATGACTTATGGTTAACATGAAGAATAAAATGATATTCGATAGAAGTGAACCAAAATCATTTGAAAATCAGGAAAAAATCAGGGAAAAATCTGCAAGTTGCTGCCAACTTTAATATCAGTACGATGGCCCTGAAGGTTCATTCGTGAGCACAAAAAAATGTGCTACACATATACTTTTTTGTTTTACGCATAAAACTTTTTGTGTTACACATAAAATTTTTGTGCTACGCATATACTTTTTTGTGCTGCGCATAGAAGTTTTTGTGCTACGCATAAATTTTTGTGCTACGCATAAATTTTTGTGTTGCGCGCATTTATTTTCTGTGTAAAGTGCTCCGCATTTATTTCGACCTCATTTCCATTCTGGTCTCTATATTGTTAACAATTATTGTTGACAATTTCGTGCATTCTCATCCAGGTGCATAATGATGGTGGATCACATGCTTACCAAGTGAACTACCACTACCTTCAAAAACTTCTTTTTTTATTATGTTAGTTATCTCTTCTCTATTTTTTTCATCTTTTTGAAATCTCCTCCTAAGACCAAGCCTAGTTAAAAGCCTTTTTAATGTTGACAAGCTGATTACATGGTTGTGTTGGACAGCTAGAAAAGAGATGATTTCTACGTTTGTATAACCTTGGCCAAAATACAAAATTACTAACGACTCTAGTGTTATTGGAGATGTGAAGAACGAGCAAGTAATTTAACGCTGTACGTCGTTCCTCATCAATTCTTGCCATGTTTTTAGCGCGCTTTTTTGCTTTTTGCACCATGTAACATTACACACTAATTAGCATAAATTAAGGAAAAGATATAGGTTGTTGATTTTTTTGCGCTAACAAACAAAAAACACAAACACGAAAAAGTATTTGTGCAACAATGTAAAAAATAACTGTGTAGCACAAAAATATCTGCGTAGAAAAAAAATTTATGCGTAACACAAAAAAGCTATGCGTAACACAAAAAAATATATGCGTAGGCGAAAAAATTCTACGCGTAGCACATTTTTTTGTGCGTGCATATGAGCCTTCAGGGCCATCGTATATCAGGAACCAATTGTTATTTGTGCACACCTTCTAAATTTTGTCAGAAATGTGAATTCGGTAATATATTTAAGTAAACATTGTTGGTAATACATATTTAAATAAACATTGAAATTGTTCATAACTTGCATTAATAGGAGCAGGAGAAACTTGGGCATTTCAAAGATTTTAATCCATGACATTTAACAGGATTACAAGAAGATAAAAATTATATACATAACTTAAATCAACATAACATACAATACGAAAATCTATTTCTGCTAAACCTGCCAGTGGCGAATCCAGAGGTAAGCCGCAACTTGTGTAGGAGAGTGTTAGCAATTCAAACATAAAAGAAAAAGGTTCAAATAACCCCATTGATAATATTAACTGAATTCACAACTTATGTTAATGCGCTTCTCCACAAGTTGCGACTACACTCTAGATCCACCACTGTCTGCATATTATCACTTCTATGGAGTCTATGAATAACACCAATGTGCACGAAAAGACAAATGACACAATAGATATAATATGTTCCACATGATGATTTGATTCGAAAAAAGAATGTTTTGATTAAAATGATTCGAACGTGCTGTGAATGACTTTTCTTTTGGAAAAGTTCCACTTATATGAATAAATATTGCTCAAGGGATCAAAAAATTGTTCCACTTATCGAAAGTTCCACTTAACGAGGGTTCCACCTCTCCGAATAAAATAACAGAGGTTTGTTAATGCAAATCCAAGGGACCGGAGAAATTGGTTCCACTAAACGAAAGTTCCACTTATCAGGGGTTCCACTTATCGAGGTAGACTGTATGTATGTTTGGGTCAATTCCTTCTTTAATGATTTGTGCTGCTATGACAATTTCATTTGTTTATTTTTTTTTCAATATCTTCAACTTTCGGTGTAATATTTATTAAATGAAATGAACATGTTTCATGCATTTATTGATAAGACGTATTCACCAGTAATGTTTTGATACTATAATACATTTCTGCTGCGATATTGAAAGTTTTTTTCACAGCAAAGTTTCTTTTACTATCAAACCTTCACCTTCTTTTTCAAGAAATTTTCCCAGAGTCAGCTAAACGTCAATATTTCCTCCATAAGGAATGTTCTTACGATTATATTTTGATTGCAATAGTAGATAAAGTCTTAAAACTCTTCTTCAAAGCTTCTACCTACAATTTCCTTAAAACATACAACCAAACGGTTCGAGAACGATTCACGTGTTCAGTGTGCATATTTTACTGACTTTTTAAAGAAATTTTAAAGATATATGAATTGGGAAGTTTTAAATATAAAACAACTAAAATAACTTCTAAAAGTATTTCAAAAGTATAAAAAGCTTATTATTTTTATGAATTATTATTGAAAGTGGCCTTTTTGTATTAAATTTTGCATAGAGTTTTGGGTCTGTCATTAACTGTTCTGAATAAACAAACAATCCGATATCCAAACAGACTTTCCGAAAACGGCAAAAAACTGTTACAGAGAGAGATAGATAGATAGAATGTCTAAATCAAACAATTTCCTTCGCTAAGGGGCGGAAATTGAATAATTTATATACAGTAGACTCCCGGTTATTCGAAGCTCCACGGGGGAAAGGAATTTACTTCGACTAGCCGAAATTTCGAATAACTGAAAATTTTCTTATTTTGGTCCAATTTTCACTCTGACGGATTTTTTGGAGGGATATGAATAAAAAAGTAGTCATATCAGGTTTTAACTCTACAGTTTTAAACGCAACGAGTGTTTCAAACGTTAAAATATACAAATATAATGTTTACTTAAAACAGCTATAAACAATAACCATTCTTCATATCTATATTCTTATGAAGTGTTTGTGAAATAGTTTTCAATAAAAGTTTGCTTTGTGCCCTCGGTAAAGAGCTGGTTACATTGTTGGTTATCGCGTGTAGTTTTTTCCTTATTTCATCACCATCTTTATCAAAAAGCGACCAGCGATCGATCGAGTCCAGGGCATCCTCTATCTCCGATAATGTTGGTTTTTGTGGAGGCACATCGTTTATTTCGATTTCTTCATCATTTTCGTCTTCCTCCTCTACGCTCTTGCCGTCAGTATCATTAA
Source organism: Turritopsis dohrnii (assembly GCA_027922465.2). Classification (NCBI taxonomy): domain Eukaryota; kingdom Metazoa; phylum Cnidaria; class Hydrozoa; order Anthoathecata; family Oceaniidae; genus Turritopsis; species Turritopsis dohrnii. The sequence goes on from BQMF02000021.1 coordinate 294,515, forward strand.
CAATGGATTCAACTATTTCTTCATCGGTCAAAATAGTTGAATTGTTTGTAGCAATCTCAAAATATATGTCGAGGAATTCATTAGCATCAAATCTATCGTCTACTAAACCACACTTTTTCAGCTCGTTGATGTTTTCTGCAAGTGATTTAAATGGGCCATCATCATCATTAATACTTGCAGTTTGTGTTTCTTTCGAGATACCTGCTTTCTTAAAGCAATTAATTACGGTATTTGTGGATACAGCTTCCCAAGATTTGACCAAAACTCGCATTGCTTCAAGAATATTGATAACAGGAACTTCCTTACCGGCATCGATGTATTTGAGCTGACGCTTAACAACATTAGAGCGATAAGATGCATTCAACTTTTAAAAAAATTGCTTTGTATATAGTTTTATTTTTACGAATAAAGACTATTTTTCTTTTATAAAAAGTGTTTGAAGTTGAAAATTCTCACTCTTACTCCAGCTATTGCCAAGAATTTTGAATAACTGAAGAATATTGAGCCAAGGGGGTTCGAAAACCACTTCGAATAAACGAATTTTCGAATAACTAAAGTTTGAATAACTGAGAGAGATTTACTCTAAAATGAGTTAGAAAATTCAAGGGGAATGAAAATCGCTTCGAATAACCGAGAATTTCGAATAAGTGCAGGTTTGAATAACTGGGAGTCTACTGTATTTTTATTTGGTCTTCTTTGCCATTTTGATCGTAGGATGTGCGTCCTAATGATTGGCTATTACCATTTGGTAATAACTTTGTAATACAGAGAAATGTGTCTTCTTCCGTAGTGCTCCAATGTATAGAATCATATCACTCTGAAAATGCATATTTCTGAAATCAACGACTGTTTGCAAAACACCGGCTTATTCTTCGATTGAACTAACATTGAGTTTCTTTACTTTATTGTTGCATTTCACAATCGCATTCTACAAGATATAAGTTTTTGTATAGAGGTTTTTACGATTTGAACCACAATGCATTGCGATTTTAAAAAATTTTGGAAATCCGCCATGTTGGTAGACCTACCGCTTCGTTGATAAAAACAAACACTGGCGTTTACGCTGCAATTTGCTTTTGTTTTATTATTTCATCGAATTCAATCTTATTGTCATTATGTCATCTTATTTTTCTTCTTTGCCTGTCACCGCTCGTAAAAGATATGAAGAAAAAATTTCTCTTATTGGCAGTCAAGATCCCTACCAAATCCCTGATCGAGAATGGAGTACTGACCCTGATACTTTCCCTCCTATTACATACATCGACATGGTCAACTATTTAGTTCTTGGACAAATTCCATTCTATAGCATGCAAGATTTCAAAAACTACAAGAGTTTGGAATCTTATGATCGTTTCTTGTCTGGTTGAATACAGAAGATTCAATCATTTAACCACACTGTTGACAACAAAACTTTCATTGTTCTTCGGGCAAGGGTATTGCATAGTCAAAGGTTGAGTGAGAAACCAGTGTCTAGTTGGAATCATTTCCAACAATAATGGAGAGATTTCTTCATGCCACTGCACATGTATGGCAGGATTGGGTGAAAGCTGTTCTCATGTAGCCTCTGTAATGTTCTATGTTGAAGCTGTTGTTAGACTACAAGAGAAAAAAACTGTAACTGAAGAGCCTGCATATTGATTGCTTCCAACATCAAAACGAACAGTCAACTATGCTCCAATTAAAGAGATTGATTTTACTTCATCGTCAAACCAAAAAAAGATAATGGATTCCAAAATCAATCATCCTTATTCGACTACGACATCTGAGAAAAAGAACCATCAATATTATTTTCAGGTCCAAGCACAAATGACCATTACTAATGTGAAATCATGCATTTTTTTTGTTTGGACCGAAAAGGACTATTTCTTGGAAAACATACCGTTTGATGAATCATTTTGGCTATCTCACTTGGAAAAATGCAGTACCTTCTTTCATTCCGTTATTCTTGTGGAACTTGTCGGCAAACATTTTAGTGAAGCACCACAAGAAGCTGTTTCCACCGACCATGACTATGCTCTCCCTTGCTCAACAAATCAATGATTATTCCATCATGATTATGCTTATCCTTGCTCTATGGAAGAGTGAATATCAAGAAAAACGGCTATTTTTATAGCCACAATTATGAAAAAACATTACTTTTGGCTTATTTTTAGTAAAAAAACTATTATTATTCAAACTTACTATACTTACATCCTGGTCGTCTAACTGGTAAGACCCTTGTGTTAACCACAAGTAATCTAGGTTCAATCCCTGGTCAGGGCATACATCAACCAACCTGATTTCTAATAAAATATTGCCAAAATAATGTTTTTTTTTAATATGTGGGCTATGAAAATAGCCATTTTTTTCTTTAGACATCTTTGATCCAATTAACCAGCTACTGCATACAGATGACAGAAGCTATTAGCTATTCCTCTTGTTGTTTCAATCTCTTTTCCACTAAGTTAACCTTGTGGTGTGATGCCAATGAGATATTTGACAGTATTGTGATGCTTGTAGTTTGACCAGGTTTGTGCCCTTGCATAAAGGTTTGATGGTCTTTTAATGAATACTTCGAAACAATCAATAATTGCAACAACTTTACGACCAAAATTTTCACGAAAAACCATTGGCATTGACTTAACTAAATAAATAAACTGATAATTTTACAGCTATTTCCATATCCCTTTCAAATACCCTCTTCTTTCTACCAATACACCTTTCATACCTGGCAAGACTACTATGACCAACAACACTACTACCACTACTAACAGCTCTTGTTTAGTATTCAGTTAACTTCTTAAGTATCAAAACTCAACCTCGAACCCAGGGTCTCTTGCCTTTTCGATGTACGGATGGCGGCATATAGCGTTAAGACAAGAGACCCTGGCTTGGAGACTGATCAAAACTTTTATGAAGTGAAGGTATTCACAAAAAAACCTCGAAACGATATTCCTCTCGCTATTCCGATTACATTCACTTTGGGCTTCTTGCCTTTTTTGATATATGATATTTTGCCGCCATCATCCGTAAATCGAAAAGGGAAAGAAGCCCTGGGAACGAAATTGCTGCAGATGCTATCCAAGAAAAAGGTCTCCTCCTTTGCCCCTGATCTGATTTTGACTGTTCATAGTAGCTAAGGAGCCTTCAAGCTTCACTGTTTTGTGTCACTGTATCACGTGCACAACATATCATCACATCAAACCAAAACGAGTTTTCATACTGGGTGTAGAATTGAACCAGTCCCAGTTGATCCGAGACAGATCGCGAAAAAAAGTTGAAAAAAGTTCGACTTTCATTTGGGTCGCTTTGGATCTTCTATGCACGTTGCATAGAGAAGTGGAAACCCAGCTTTACTCGCCCATAAACGGAATATTCTGTGAAAAACTGGAAAACATAAAAAGTGAACATAATACATATAATTAATTACACAAATGAGAGAAAAACTAGTTACCAATAACCAATAAAATACTTTCTCTAAAAAGAAAACCTCCTTCTTCTCTGCACAAAAGCTATCATGATGCGGAAGAAGCCACAGCAGGGAAGGGCGCTCACTCAACAATGAGGGTGAATGGGCGGTGGGCGTTTGTTCCCTAAGCAACATCTTATAATTGGCTATATTTGATAAATTACTCTTACCAAGAATGAAGAACACTTTTCATGGACAAACATCTGTAATTTCTCTCCCCTTCGTTCATTCTGTACTTCTCCTGTAGTGCATTGGGCGCATCTTTTGGGCGTGTGTTTGGAACGAGCATGATTGAAAGTACACCCTAGCCACGCTGAATACCATCTGTGTTGTTTGGTTGTTGAAGCTGGTCCGCTAGATTCTCTTTGTCAACAATCATTTTGGCTTTCTGTGTTACTTACTACCTTGCTGATCATGTCTTGAATTTGAATAACGACAATTTCGACACATATGTTATGGATTCAAAGAAAAATGTCTTGGTAAAATTTTATGCACCTTGTGAGTAAATTTTACCTTATATATATATTTGTCACCTTTTAATTTATATTTTTACATTTGAATTTCCCCGATCTTATCCTTCTTTTCCTAAAAAATCAGCCTACTGAAAAAACGAACAAAGAAGCAACAAAAAAGTTCTTTTCTGTGTGTTATATACTGTAAAACGATTGAAAAGAAAAAGAGAAGATTGATCAGCTCCCTTCTCATAAATCCTCCTATGTAGATGCATAAAGAAACCCCTTATCAATCGATCTACACTTTCACAGTTTGTAGTCACTATAAAACCATATGAACTGAACCATTTATGTCCTGTGCAAAAAGATATATAAAGTCAGAAATCGCTAAATTGCAAGTTTATAGAATGTGTCAATAGTTATGGGAGTGGACTGCAATAAAGCTGGTTCATACACCCTGCACCCTACTTGACCATTGATGTTATTATCATGGTTATTAATATTTCAGGGGGCTTTTTTTACGTGCCGGTAAAAGCTGACTTCACTCCGAGCAAAACATTGCATTAATTTTCTCGCTTTCCATCACCGAAATCATTATATCTTGCGTACTCCTACGCTGTTATTAAAACATAGTCTCACTAAAACTTCTGCGCGATGAGCGTTGCCGTTTGTTTCCGTTTATCCTATCTTACTTCCAAATATGTCTCAAAACTACCTTTTAAAACAAGTGACCAATATTGTAGCAATAGCAAAAACCGAAAAACTGCATTCGTAAATGGCTTTGTTAAATTTGCTTTAGGTTCTTCGAGAATAACTCGAAAGCTTGTAAAAATAACATTTCATAAAAAACTACATTGTTACTTTTACAAGCTTTCCAGTTGTACCCTTCGTCGTATATATGCATAGATAAAGATTATATTTTTTTTATTATGGTTGCACCTTGTATTTTAGTTTTATAACTATTTGGGTGTCCCATCCGTCTTTTTGGCGGTAAATATATTTTGCTAGCCGCCAAGGCGGCGTCGCTCGCCGCCCATGTCCACCTGCTCTGTATCACTGTATCAATAAACGTCAAATTTCCTTATAAACGGCTCGTACAACTTGTGTTCAACCAGAAGCAGATTCGAAGTCACAACCTCTGGTAAAACCAATCTTTTATCAGTGTAACAATACACTCAAAACGTATAGAGAGAAAACTTCAACTTTTTATTAACTTTTGTTTTAAACAAGTTACGCGCTCTAACATGGGTGCTATCAAACGTAAGGGGGAAATGGTTTCTCTTCTTAAAAAGATCACACGGGAGGAGAGAATAAAAGGCACGTGCTAAATGAATAAAGTGAATAAAAAAAAACGTTCGATCCGATTAAAATAGATTAAAAGAAATCGATTAAAAGAAATTAAGACAACTAGCAAAAAAAAATATTTTGCATCATGATACTCTTTTTTTACCTATCGGTTTTTAAACATTTTGATTGCTCGAAAAAAAGTTCATCCGCCTCAGACAGTCAGGCAAGGATACGTTAGGATACACTGGTAAACCGCACATGCTGCCACGTTCTGCCACTGCTGCTTTATGTCCAAAATGTTTAATCAGTTAGTTTCTTTGTATTTAGTTGATGTATTGTTTTCAAAGCCAAGTCAACGTGGAATATAAAACTAACAATAATAATAAAAACAAAACGTTATTCCTATTAGTTCATCAGCCCAAAACAGTCACGTTCGATTGGGGGTTGCAATGTATTTGCTTCGAACTCACGTCGCACACACAAAAAGAATAATTTCGCTCACAACTCAATCTACCATTTTGCGTGATTTACAGACAAACAGACAAACGGAGAATCGGCTATTAATATATAGATTCAATTCAAATTCAATTCAAATAGAATGTCAGTATGTCTCAGAAGACTAGATAAATGATTCAAAAACTTTAATAAAGTTGAGTTGTTGTATCGAGACTGCAAGCAATGGTTCACATGTTGGCCAAAGCTAAATTTTTAGGACCTCTCCCAACACCAATGTTGCCTATTGTTGTTCTATCCAACATTGAAGATGGTTGGGTCAAGAGGCCCCCCTACAATGTTTACAAAAGATTTGGATGTGGTGTATATATATATAATAATCTTTATGCTGACAGGAATGCATGCAGAAATTGGCCTTCACTTGACAAAAAATACATTTTTAATAGCTAATGATTGAGATATATCAAAACAGTTTATACACGTTATCATGGAATTCATCAAAAGAACTAAAACTGAAGAGTAAAATAATTTAAGCAAGCTAAAAGGCTAAAGTCTTACAATCAATTTCAGAAGTACTTTCAGGAGCTCCAGTCGCTATTTCCATGTTTACCTAAGAAATTATACGCAAAAAACAAAAACATTTTCAGCCTAAGCAGTGCTTTTGGTGTCTACGAATTTTAGAAAGCCACTGATATTATAATGATGATCTACATACAGCAATGTCTGTTTCATTATATTCCACTGGGTCCATGACAATAGGATTTTGTTTAACCAGATATATACTAATTCTAAAGGTATACAAAACCTTTTGTAATACAAAGTTTAATTTAACGTAGCCTTATTCCATCTGCGCTGTTTGTACCCACATAATTAATATAAAAAAGAACTTTATGGCATATGTGTTATTATATGTTGTTGTGTGAATAATGCACACATTTTCACTGCGCTGAAATGTGTGGATTTCACATAAAGAACATAATATTTGTGGCTGACATAATATCAGTAAAATATCAATAACCATAGCCAATTTTTCATAACAAAAAATATAAGATTTAACTTTTTAAATGTGTATATGTACTTACATTCTCGAAACAAACTTCCACACATTACATCACACGAGGAGCAGTTTGTGTTTTCGCTCTCATTCTACCATTATGAGAGATGAACGGAATCAGCCAATTAAACTAGTCCAAATGACGAAATGGTACTATTTTTAGTTACAGTCGACCTTGTCCCAAATCGATAGCCGAACTGTGTGTATCTGTCCAGTCATTATAATTGAATCTTCTTTATCATTCTCCACATCTCCTTTTATAAAAGTTGACAGGCATTCTACCTTCACTGAAATAGATATGACCTTATAAAAACAAATATTTCTAAGCCTTCATTTATTTCATCAAACTGAACAATGAGTTCAAAACTGTTCATGCAGCTTAGGGAAATCTTTGAACAAGCCAGCTGTTTCTAGGCCTTATGTTCTTATCCTTTGTTATTTAAAGATAAAAGGTTGCTGGAAATTTGAAATTTGAAATTTGAAATATGAAAACGCTACATAATTGTCATTATTACCAGGTCTGAACCAGGCTTTAAAGATTTTGATTTAACAGAAGCCTGTTTTTTACGGTCATTTTGTGGATAAAATAGAAAACTGCATTGCAAGCAGTTTATTTTGCTTTCTTCTTATGAATACAACTAACAAGTCCCTAAATGACCTTTTTGTTTCCAATCAAGGAATAAAAAATGATGTCTCAATAAAGTGACCTTATATATGTCGTCATCATGCAGATATTTTGATAAAAAAAATTTAATTTAGGGTGTGGTCATTGTAAAAGTCTTGCTCCTACTTACGAGAAGGTCGGAAAAGCATTTCAAAGTGAACCAAACGTAAGTTAATTCCTTCTTCAATGCCGATAAGGATCTCTTTGCTTGAGCTCCACTATAAGATTGCTCTTCATCATGTTTATTATTTTCAATTTTTCCAGTAGAATTACTTGATTTTTCCTTCCTTGTTTAGTGTATCGTGGCTCGTATGGATGCAGATAGTCAAGGAGATGTAGCATCCAGGTATCATAATTGATTTCACTTTATCAGCTATTACTAATTATGGTTACGAATTATAAGTAAATGTAATCTGCTAATTAACTATAGCTTCCTATATAGGACTTTAAGTTTCATGGTAGGCAGCAAACATTATTATCCCATTAGGCAAAACCATTATTGAAATATTATAGTGTATTTGTTTCTATAGAAATGCACTCATTTGCAGTGTATTTTCAATTCACTGGGATATTTGAACAAGTTCCAAACATGTCTTTCATTCCACAAAAACCTTCAACCTGCTTTCAGCTTGATTTCATTCTTTTATATATGTGAGGTCTTTTTTTGGGCTGTTTGGGCTTTTAGGGTTGAAGACTTTGTGTTTATATTCCTGGTAATTATATCACAATATATACTTTTGTTAGGTTTGGTATCAGTGGTTATCCAACAATCAAATTTTTTCCAAAAGACAATAAAGAGGGTGAAGAAGTAAGTCAAATCATTTAAAAGGTTTTTTTGATTGGCTGACATTATGAGCATTGAAAACCCATCAACATGTTGTGGAAGTGTATTGGGAGTTTATCGAACGTACTCCTGTGCTCCTTTGTTCACTGTAATTTATGATTTAGGTCATTGCCATTGTGTGGGCATTATGACACAACCCGAATTAACAAAACATTTAGAGTTGTGAAATCAATGTTTTGTTGAAGTACTTCGTGAAATGATGGGAGAACCAATAAAAAAGAAATCTATATAAGTTTACTGGTTGATCTTCACAGGAAAAGGCTGTGGTTTCTATAATTTAAACAAGAAGCCACTTGACTTGAAGACTTCAGGACGTAACACAACGATACAGATCTCGTTTCAAAAATGGAAACTTGCCGAATTGCCAAATTACGGTCAAATCTAACAAAATGACTGGCAAATTCAAAATCAACATCTTCCATTTGTGCTTTGTACAGATTTTTAAGAATATTAAAGAACTTTTGAAATTTGGTACAAATTTGGTCCAAATTGTTCATTTTTGGTCAAATCACACAAAATGACTGTCAACTTTGAAATCAGCACCATTCAATTGTGCTCTGTGCAAAAGTTCATAAAAAACGAAAAACTTTTGAAATTTCCATCAAATTGTCTAATTTTAGTCAAATCTGACCAAAATCATTGTCAAATTGGAAATCAACATCTTTCAAATGTGATCCGTGCAAATCTTTATGAAAATTGATGAATTTTCGAAATTTGGTCCAAATTTGGCCTAAATTGTCCAATTTTAGTCAAACCTGGCGAAATCATTGTCAAATTCGAAACCAGCACCTTTCAATTGTGACCCGTGCAAAATTTCATGAAAATTGAAGAACTCTCGAAATTTGGTCCAAATTTGGCCTAAATTGCCCAATTTTAGTCAAAACTGGCGAAATCATTGTCAAATTCGAAACCAGCACCTTTCAATTGTGCTCTGTGAAAAAATTTCATGAAAATTGGCCAAATGGAAGTCCGAATTTGGCCGAATTTGCGAATTCTGCAACGATGTCATGTAAACGCTGCACGAAAACGCTCATAACTTGGAGTAGTAGTAGTAGGAGGAGGAGAAACCACGGCTATTTTAAATACTTTACTCCACCATGGGTGTTCTAAAGTCAACAAGAAAATATACCCTAGGCTTATGCACGTTTTAGTATTGTATGGCAGAAGTGAAGAGGACTTTATCAGTTATTTGAATGATCGCTGTGGCACCAACCGTGTTTCTGGTGGTGGAATAAATGACCAGGTAGATTTTTTGTTCTTTTCCCATAAAAGTTGTCTGTTTTTTTATTATTATTATTATTGTTTGCCCTGTGTTTGTTTACTATAACTTTAGGCTGGAAGAATTGATGCTTTTGATAAAGTTGCCAAGAATTTCATTACATCTCCGGTACATATTGTTCATATTGTCTTGTTGTTCTTTCACTGCTGAAATTACGGAAAACTAAAAATTTGATACCAAAAAAAGTTTAAAAGTTGAACAAGTAAGTTGGTATGACAGAATTATCAACTTTTTACTGTGTTGTCGTAAAATTATTCTATTAATTTTTATTTTTGATAAGCTCTTCAAATATCTGATTGCAAAGTTCAGTTCTATCCATCAAAATTGCTTACTCAAATGACACAAGGATGCTAAAAATTTCTTTCAAGTATAAGGCAACTGTGTTCACACATTCTATGTATGAATGTCAAAAAAAAACCTGTTTCTTTTTTAGGACAAAAGGCAGTCTATTACATCTGATGTCACTCGAACCACAGACGGAGAATCTGATCCTGAGTATGGTTAATTGATCTTTTGATTTCTGTATCGACTGTTTGACCTTTATTTGAAAATATGAGGAGAAAATGATGGAACATAAAGGACATTTATTCATGTCTCCTTTTTTTTCTGCTTCTCGAACTTCCTTAACCTTCGGTTTGTTTTCATGTCAGTGTTGGTCTGTATTTTATTCATTCTTTCAACAACTAGTTACAAGAAATCTGGTGAGTACTACGTGAAGGTGATGAAGAAGATCCAAGAGAAAGCAAAAGGTTATGTAGCGAAAGAGATTTCAAGATTGCAGCGAATGTTAGGTAAACTTGTTATGGCAATTCTTATCTCCACCCACCAGTGGAGGTAGTACACCCTTGCTCTGAGTTGACAGTCCCCACCCAAACCCGTGCTCCGCCCAACTTTGGAGGTCGTGCACCCTTGCTCTGCGTCACCATTCCTACCCAAACCCATGTTCCACCTTTCAGGTAACTGGTAATACATACTGGAAATGTTACATAATTTTGTTTGAATGACTGAGTTTATGATACACAAACACATTATTATTTTTCTCAGTTGTTTAGCGTATGCAGCAGCCATCGTGATTATACTATTTTTAGGGAAAAGTTTTCCATATCCATGTTGTTTTTAAAGCACAAATATCTGGTAGCTATTTGTAGCTACAGTTCGGCATAATGTTTTTGGTTCAAAATGACTCTCTGGTTTTGAATTTAAGAAGTTTAAAAGGATCCTATGTCTAAAATGATATGAATAAATATGTTAGAGCTCAAACAGTTGTTTAACAAGCCTCTTGCTCCTTCTTGGTATGAAAGGAAGGTAACACTCGTTGTATTAGTTGCACAGACCCCATTCAAAGGAAAATTTCTAACCAGGCGGGGTTTGAACCCACGGCCTAGGAATTCTAGACCAATCGACTAACAACTGAGTTACCTGTTCATAGTGTTCAATCTTTATTATCGACATGTAACTAACTACACGATTTTTTTTATAAGCAACTGTTGATTTTGATCAGAACTCAAGTTGCTTAATTTTAAAGGCGAAATCCCTTCTCAAGTTGCTCAACTAGTTGTTTAACGTTCCTAACTTATGAAAACGAAAAGATGTTTATGTTACAGGGATTGTGATAAATTCGGGGATGATGCATATTAACCAGGCATTTTAAATAATGCTCAATAGGTTTAGGGTTAGGTTTAGGGTTAGGGTTATTATGCATAATAACCGGGGAATATGCATAATTCCCAATTTATCATATCCCCGTAACATATATACAACAACTTTATATGCAACAGTGGTACTATTGAAAATGTAAGAACAAAATACAACAAGAATAAAAAAACAAACTACAAAGGATAAAATCGTGCCCATGTCTTCTTAAATCGTAAACAATATACATATGATTATAAAGTTTTTGTATTTACTTATTTATTTACTGTTGAAACTGAGTTATTACAATATGTATTTATTTATAGAGGCTAATTTGAAGCATAACAATATTTTTAGTTGCTTAACCAGTTAAGCTGTCAGTACTGGTGTTGCTTTATTTACTTACCAAAACGAGTACCGTTGCTTATAAAGGGAGTTCCTTATAACATGCAACATTATCGTGTAATGTTGCAGAGAAATTCATCTCAAATACTTCAAAATTTAGGATTTTATTTCACAAAATAGAAACAAACGATCTAATACGGGAGTATAGCCCGATCTCGCATCGAGGAATCCAAGCTATGGCATATAGCTTAAAGCTATTGCTCATAGCCACCGACAACCTCTTTAAATCTTTCTCGCGGAAGTATCAGGACGTGTTTAGTAACCGCAAAAATGTAAGTTATTTTAATCTTCAAAAATCAATGCAATCTTGTCATAAAACTATGTAATTCAAACTGATTCTTCGAGACAAATAATAAACATGTTGTCTAAGATGCGTTTTTCTAATTTTTTCCTAAGAATGAGTACTATTCAAGCATCTGAAGAATCTACCTTAGTTGAGACTGCTTCAACATCTATGGATCAAGTCGAGAGTCCGTTGAACGCAGAAGCCAGACCGAAGGACCAAAATCAGGATCCGTCTCTGCCAATTAATCGTAAAAGTCCAATAAACGAAAATCTTGAGAATGTTCCAAGGAAAATCAGTAAGGTGGAACGATTTGATATATCCGATAAGGACAAGGCCAACGCTTGGGATATAAAAACTGTCTTAGCGGAATATGCTATTAAGCAAATGAACTCTTACATTCCGGACAGTGATGTGAAGGATGAGATTCTTTATCAGTATCCCATTCCCGATAATTTGAACAACAAAAAGGAGATGGATGCAAATATTAAATCCTTGCTACTTGAGATGAAAGCCAAAGAAACACTATCTCTTGATAAAGCATTCAGTTCGATTCAGGACAAGGTATCCAATGTTTTTGGCCCCCTTTCGCAAGTGTGGGAATTCTTAGAGATGCAGAAAGATAATGCTGTTGAGCAAACTTCCAGTATGAACGAAAGTGATATGACTGACGAAGTTACTGAAATGCTTAACACAGCAAAAGACTGCTCCAGACTGATGGATATGACAGTCACCCTACTTGGCCAGGCCTTCAATGCAATTTCTTATTATCGACGCCCTAATGTCCATTCTCAAAGGCGACAAGTCCATGGTGAAGGACATAATGAAGGAAAATAAGGACATTTTACAAGAGGACATCTCCAATCGTCTCTTTGGGGAGAAATTTGATGAAAAAATGCTCGAATTTGTGAAGTTAAAGAAGAAATCAAAGGAATTCTTTAATATTATGGATGGGAAAAACAAACAATCGTCCTATCAGCCAAAATTGGGTTTGAACCAGCAGCCCTTTCGTGGGGAACCCTTCCCCAGCTCAAGTGGAAGGGGACAAAATTTTTTCAACAACTACCAAGGCAACCGATCCCAAAGTGGAAATAACAGAATTGGTAAGTCAAACTTCTTTTTCTCATGTAATGACAAATTCGGTTCCAGTTCTTTCAGTTCAGGACTATCCAAAAGTTCACAGATTGGTGAGAAACTTGTTTCCGGTCAGGATAAGTCAGGGCATACCACTGGCCGGAAGAGTAAATTTCTTTCTCGAGAACTAGAAAAAGTTGACAAAAGATCCTTCAGTACTAGACATAGTGCAAGGCTACAAAATTCCCTTTATAGAGACTCCTCACCAAACCTTTTTGCCCAAAGCAGGCAACTTAACAAAGGAAGAAAAGAAACTAGTAAGACAGGAAATAGAACAAATGCTGGCGAAGGGCGCAATTTCAAAAGTAAAACCCTCTCAAGACCAGTTTTTGAGCAATATTTTTACAGTTCCCAAAAAGATGGGGGGAACAGACCTGTGATAAATCTAAAATATTTGAACAGTTTCATTCATTGTCCTCATTCCAAAATGGAAGGTCTATTCCTTGTAAAAGAGCTTCTTTCGCCCAACGACTGGATGTGCAAGGTAGATCTCAAGGATGCGTACTTCTTTATACCCATTCATCAGAATTCACAGAAATTCTTACTTTTCGAATGGGAAGGTTCGCTTTATCAATTCCTCTGTTTGTGCTTTGGTCTGTCTCCTGCACCAATAGTGTTCACAAAACTATTGAAGGTTCCAATAACACTTCTAAGAAAATTACAGATAAGGCTGATAATATATCTGGACGACATTCTTTTGATGGCATCTTCCAAAGAGAAGTTAGAGATAGCCAGGGACACGTTGATTTTTCTATTACAACATCTAGGCTTCTTAATCAATGTGAAAAAATCCGAATTAACCCAAACGAAAAAGTTAGAATTCTTAGGGATCATCATAGATTCAGTAAAGATGGAAATGTCCCTATCAAAAGAAAAAGTTCAAAAGATAATTTTGAAATGCCTAAAAATGCTGGACAAGAAAAAGGTTTCCATAAGGGAGGTTTCTCAACTAATAGGGACATTATCATCAACAGCAATGGCAGTTCTGCCAGCCCCTCTGCAGTACAGGTTTTTTCAGAAACAACCGATAGAATAGTTAAGTTTTTATCTGTCATACGAAAAACAAATCGTACTCTACCCCCAGGGGAGAGCAGAAATAGAATGGTGGATAAACAACATACGTTTGAACAACGGAAGGTCTCTTCTTTGGAAGCCACCCCAATTTTTAATAAAGTCGGATGCCTCAAAAGAGGGTTGGGGGGCTTACTGTCAGGGAAAGAGAACAGGGGGGGGGGGGGGGGGGGGGGGGGGGGGTTGAAAGCGGCAAATTTTGCCATCTTGACGTTCACTCGGAACAAGAATTATCTAAACAGCATACATATTCAGATAGACAGCATGGTAGCCCTCACCTACCTTGTCAAAATGGGAGGCACGAACAACCAGGAACTGGTGAAAATAAGCAAGCAAATTTGGAATTATTTAATTTCTCGGGGGATCACGCTTACAGCAGAGTACCTCCCAGGGATATTAAACATGAAAGCAGATTTCGAGTCCAGGAACGTGAGAGATTGCAGCGAGTGGAAATTGGACTGCGTAGTATTTCAGAGACTTTGCCAGATATTCGGAACCCCAGAGATTGATCTATTTGCGTCAAGGGTTTCAAAACAACTGAAAAAGTACTTTTCGTGGAAAACAGACCCCTTCAGTCTGGGCAGAGATGCATTTCAGGCGAGTTGGACCCAGGGTTTAAATTATGCTTTCCCCCCATTCAATCTGATAGGAAGGGTATTAGCAAAAGTTCAGAGGGAGCGATCAAACCTAATTCTAGTAACACCAGCTTGGCAAACTCAGTCTTGGTTCCCAAAACTAATGGAAATGGCTGTAGCACTTCCAATACTTCTACTCTGTCACGAAAATCTCTTAAGCAAACCAAAAAAGGAAATCCATCCTTTATTAGGAAACCACTTCTTGAGACTCCTGGCATGGAAAGTCTCAGGAAAAAACTATCTGCAGAAGGAATTTCAGAAAGGGCTTCCAATCTCATCTCCAATGCACGAAGAGATGGAACAAAATCTAATTACGAATCGGCCTGGAGAAAGTTTGATAGTTGGTGTAGTGGCAAACAAGCTAATCCCACTTCATGTGATGTACCTATAATTCTAGATTATTTAGCAGAACTTTTTGACCAGGGTTACGGTTACAACTATATTGCGTCTCACCGATCGGCGATTTCTGCCTATCATGAACCTGTAGAAGGAATCTTAGTTGGCAAACATCCCAGAGGGCATATTTTGTAATTCGTCATCACACAGCCTTGAAATTGTTTTTCCAAAAATTGATAAACTTCGGTGATGGAAGATAAGTATTGACACCCAAGAACAAGAAAAAACAAAAGATGTATAGATTAGATATGTTTTTATGTTATTTTCACGCCCTTCTTCATCGCATATGGTAGGATTTAGACTGTCGGACGGATTTTTACAAATCGATATTTTTTGAGTTAATTAACCATTTGATTATTTAATATTTTTAGCATTTATGAAAGCTCTTGTCAAATGAATCGCAACAATGTAATAAATAGTTTCAAAACTCATATGATTATTTTTCTAATCCTAGAACTTTGTGGCAAGTCCGTCCGACAGATTTATTTGTATCGACTTTTTTATGTATAGGAATTAAAAATAGTGAAGCAGCTGTAAAAACCATCGAGATCATCAACCTAACTAGCATAGATTCAATTTCAGCTTTCCAAAATTTGTTTAAGTGTGCCATTTTAAGTTAACTTGAGCATAAAGCATTTAGTCCGTCCGACAGATCTATTGTAACTTTAATAATAGTTACCATATTGATATAAACGACCAGTAGTGCCAAATTAAGTTTTCTTATTTCCATTATTTGTGGCCAAAATGTCTATTAAAGCCGTTTTCACGGCATAAAAAGAAAATGAGGACATGAAAATTAGGGTAGCAAAGCATGAAAATCCGTCCGACAGTTATATGTTTGTTTTATTATTTTACCGCTAATCTATCGATTGGTTACGTTTTAAACATATACAAAACCTAAGTTTGTTGTACCTTTTCACCGTGTACGAATGGGTACGTTACAACTGTAAAGAAACCATTGCATTGCTGTTTGAAAGATACCATTACAGTGTAGTTTGACGTAATACAATTCATTGAAAAAGATTTTTTTAATTTCTTGTATTGTTTTGAACACTGATGTTTGGAGGCAAACTATTGAAGTCTACGAGAAGAACAATCAAAAGTAAGTGTCTAAAACGGGTCTAGATAAATTTGATTTTGGATTTTGGATTTGACGAGTACAATAGTCTATTTTGATCTTTTTATTAGAATGGGAAGACCGAAGACAAACAAAGATAAAAGTCTTGCAAACAAAGAGTATTGTAAGAAGTATCGCGAGAAAAACAAAGAAAAATTGAAGGAAAAAGAAAAAGAGCGAAAGAAATTTGAAAGAGAATACGAGAAAGTGGTTTGCCCAGAAAAATATAAAAAAAGATTAAAAAAGGACCGCGAAAGAGCAAAAGCATACCGTAACCGTAAGAAAATGGAGAAAAGCCTAGCCGAAACACCATCTCAATCTTCGTCATCATCATCGTCACAATCCACTAGTGCATTCAGTTGTCGGCAGTCACTTCATCGCAGTGTAAATAGAGCAGAACGGTTCCTACCAAATAGTCCTAGGAAGAAATCTGAAGTACTTACTAGTTTGGCTAAGAAGTATGAACTTCGGATTCAATATCAAAAGAAACGTGGACGAAAAGCGAAACTGTTGACTTCAGATCAAGAGGACTGGCTGATGGAAGTGTTCGAGCGGTCTGATTTAACTTACACCACTCCAGGCAGAAAAGATCATGCTTACAGATTTACCAATTAAAAAATATGCTCCAGAGTATCAAATTTATTGACAGGAATTTTCAATAAGAGGCCACCGGTACCTAGATATAAATTCATTTGGGACGTTGAAATGGTTTTGAAATTCATAAAAATACTTCCAAGTGATGATTCTATTTCTGACAAATTACTCACTTATAAGTTAGTAATTTTGTTATCATTGATAGCAGCTTCGAGGGTTTCTGAAATTACTAATTTGAACATCGACTTTTTAGCGAAACGTCCGAATGTTTACATCTTCACTTTTTCTGAAGTTTCAAAAACGTGAAAACCAGCCCAAAAGGCGCCTAAGTTTGAATTTAAAGTTGATGACACAGATGTCCGTCTGTGTGTTTGTCGGACAATAGATCAATGTCTTAAGAGAACTGAGTCTAGAAGAGGCAATTACAAACAACTTCTAATATCTCTGGTCCGACTTTATCATCCTGTTAGGTCCTGCACTGTGTCTAGATGGATAGTAGATATGCTAGATATGTGTGGTATCGATACAAAAATCTTTAAAGCACACTCGACTAGATCAGCCTCAACTTCGAAAGCCTTGTCTTCTGGGGTTTCCCTTACGGAAATTGTTAAAAGAGGGAAATGGAAATCTGACTCAACTTTTCAAAAATTTTATCACAAAAACATAACTAATGAATCTGGGTTTCAAGGAAATATTTTGAGTTCTAAGGGGCTTTGAAGAGAGGTTGTCGGTGGCTATGAGCAATAGCTTTAAGCTATATGCCATAGCCTGGATTCCTTGATGCGAGATCGGGCTATACTCCAATATTAGATTGTTTGTTTCTATTTTGTGAAATAAAATTGAGGATTACGTAAGGGCGCGAAGCGCCCGAAATGTAATCCAGATTTTATGAATAAAATAGAAACAAACGATCTAATATTCCCGCCCACCCGCTCCTGGTATCCTTCTTTGCTTCTATTTTATTCAATTTGTAAGTTTTTTCAGGTCAAGGTCCGCCCGGTGTCAAACCTCGTGGCCGTGGACGTGGTCGTGGTCGTGGTGGATTTCGCGGATGGCGCTGATAGTTTTATACATTAACATTCTTTTTGCTATCAAATATAGAACTCAAAACTTAAATTGTTTCTTGTCATTTTCTCTGTCCCCCGTATGTCTTTCTTAAAACATTTTGATAACCTTTTCGATTCTACATTCAAACTATTTTGTCCAAATATTTTAAAACGTCTTGATACATATTCCGAAAATAACAAGCAAAAATTTTCTATTTTGGAATCAAGTATTTTTAGCTTCAGACACTATTACCATAGACTGGATTCCTCGATGCAAGATCGGGCTATACTCAAATATTAGATCGTTTGTTTCTATTTTATTCATAAAATCTGGATTACATTTCGGGCGCTTCGCGCCCTTACGTAATCCTCAAATATTTTAAAAGTCACCCTCACACACATAATGTGCAATCATACATTTCAAAAAGCCTTTACTTATTTTCTAGAATGATGCGATTGGAATAAATTTGATTTATATACTTGATTAAAGAAAGCACCAAAATATGGCAAAAGACTAAATAATTGTGAGATTGAAAAAATGTAAGATTTTAAGCTGCTAAGCAATTATTCTTCTGCTCCTCTCCATAAAATACTATTCCTTTTCAATAGAAATTCTCGAAATGCGTAAGAATATTTAATGCTCATTTCTGAAGGAACATTAAGTATCATAAGGCTTGGAAGTCTTCTGAAAGAAAACAGTGTAAATATCAAAACGTGATTTGAATGACACAAACAACAGGGTTGCCAGCAGAAATTAAAATTCTATTTCAAGGTCTTTCAAGGTCTTTCAAGGCCATTTTTTAGTAATTTTCAAGGTCATTTCAAGGAAAGAATCTAATGTTTCAAACAATTTCAGTGACATCTTCATCTGTTCCGTTCTGGCTGTTTCACTGCTGATGCTTTGTCATCTCTGAACGTGTATGTCAGTCCCTCAATGCTTGTGGTGAAACGCGCGCTACTTTTTTCACATGTCTAAAGCATTCGACAAAGTTTGGTATCGTAGCCTTCTTCACAAGTTGAAGTCTAATGGCATTTCTAGATCACTATTGAATCTTATTAAGTCCTTTCTTAGTGGCAGGAGTATTAAGGTGGTTCTCGATGGCCATTCGTCTTCTTCTTACTCTATTAATTCAGGGGTGCCTCGAGGTTCTGTTCTTGGTCCGACCCTCTTTCTCATTTTCATCAACGACCTTCCCGATTGTATTCTCAGTAAACTTGCTATTTACGCAGACGACACTACTCTTTACTCGTCTCTTGAAGGACTTATTTGATAAGGTTGAAATGGCTGCTGAGTTAGAGGACGATTTTAGGACAGTAGTTGAATGGGGTCAGAAATGGTTGGTTTCCTTCAATGCTTCGAAAATTAAGTTTCTCTCTATTAATCGCTTCAGGGACCCTGTAAGTCCTTCTGTTCTTGAACGGAAGCGAGCTTGCAAAGTCATCTCATGTTCGTCTTTTAGGTTTAACCTTCACAGAGAATTTCACATGGAATTCTTACGTTTGCTAAATCTGCTGCTATGAAGGTTTGGTCATATTTTCGGGTCTGTCACTTACTTTCGGCTGAATCTATCTTTTACATATTTAAGGCCACTATTCGCCCATGTCTTGAGTACTGCTGCCACCTTGCGTTGGAGCCTCTGCTCATTGTCTCCATTTTCTCGATCGAATTCAGAAGTACTTAGTTAACTTAGTTGGCCCTGATCTTTGTGCTAATCTTCATCTCCTCTCACATCGGAGAAACGTTGCTTCCCTGTCTCTTTTCTATAAATACTTCCATGGGCATTGTTCGGATGACTTGCATCAACTGACTCATTCTCTTAAGAACTTTCTCTCGGAACACTCATCTATCTTCGAATTTTCATCCTATGACTGTTCAGGCCCCAATATGCCATAAGAACTTTTACTCATGCTCCTTCCTACTAGCATGTAACTTGAGGTAAGCAATCTGTTAAACTTTGAATCTTAAAGGGATTCATGCGTCCTAAATGATATTTACAATTATGATAGAGTTCAAGAAACAGGTCTTTAGCAAGTCTCTTTTCAGAATTTCATTTTTGAGATCGTTTTGGAGATATTTCGTTTTCAAAATCTTATTCAATTTATGCAATGCATGTTTATGATGTAATAAGATAGCAGCTAACAAGAATTTCCAAAATCTATAAAAATATTAAACAACTTTGCGAGTTCTACCGTCCCATGAAATATCATTTTGGACACAGGAATCCCTTTAAATCAGACATTTATTTTATTTTCTGTGAGAAAATCTGAAATCATAAAAATCATTTCTTCTATGGAAGAGATTACAGTGCCTTTTGTAGATTCAAAATTTTTAAAAAAAAATACAAAAAGTACAAAATGAGAAAATTTCCAAGGTCATTGAATGACTTTTCAAGGTTATTCAGGGTCCTCAAGGTGACATTTTCAAATTCAAGGCTTTTCAAGGTCTTCAAGATTTTCAGGTCCACTGGCAACCCCGAACAATGATAAAAATTCATTTGTAGAGGCCATTGCATGTGCATATTTTCCACACTTTTTTTAAAAAAGAAAACACAAATCCTGTTTGTGAATTGTTAGGATAAATGTTTTATATTATACGTTAATTATAGAAAATTATATCTATAATTAACTAGTAATCCGGGTAAAACTTTTTAGCACATCTGACTTCGAAAATGATGTACGCAAATCCCGTGTCGAAAAAAAGTGACAAAAAATAAATCAAAGTGTGCCAACCCTGTGATGAAAATTTGAATGACCTGTCGTCACGGCATGTGCTGCTATATACATAATCGTAATAAAGTGCATGGCCTAACGAAGAATATACCGTAAAATTCAACAAAATTTATCACCCGGGTAAAAATTTTTTACCACTTCTATTTAATGTGACTTGAACCCTCAAGTTAGCTTAGTAAAATAAATTTCCCCTGGAGACAAAGATGAATCAAGCATCAAAATAAAAAAACCTGAAACATCGAAACACTTGATATTCCCTCCTTTTGACCAAAACCATGTTTTTATAGGCAGAAGATGAAAGGAAGAAAAGATTCATGTTACAAGTTCTGTATGAACAAAACCCGACAAAAGCACAAAAACAACAAGACGAACAGACGACTACGAAGATTTGGAAAACAATAAAACGATACGTGCTCACTCGAATGAGCAATTAATGTATTTATATATTTATTATATAGTCTAGCAGTTTTATTTAATCACGATTACCATCTTAATAGTGAGATGGATATACGGAAAATACTTCAAATTGTGAAAGAAACATGAAACTTGGTACAAACGTCTATCATCATATTTTGAATGATTTTTTTAACAGAGACACGCCCAAAAGTCACGTGATCGCTGACGTCAGCCTTTTTTTCCATGGGATACAAAATGTCACCAAATTGTAAAGTGTGATACACCGTTAGAAAGATAATTTCACACTGATTCTAAAACACATTATGGTCATGGTATAAAAAATCAACTGTTTAGAAGATTTGAGCGATCAAAGTGTCTTTGATGACGTCATCAAAATAAGGAAAAATTTTGACGTTTGGAAATTCCAATGTGTTGTATGTTGTTAGAAAGGCAATTTAATGCCGATTTCAAAACTCATTAAGGTCACAGTATGAAAAGTAATTGTTCAGGAGGTACAGCGGTTCAAATGTCTATGATTTTGCCATCTGACTAGAGGAAAATGTTCGCAACATCCAAAGTGCCATATACTCTTAAAAAGATAATTTAACGCTGATTTAAAAACACTCTTCAAGCTCGGATGTAAAACTCTTTTAATGTAGATGTACAAACACTCAAGTGGGTATGATAAAAACTAGGATTAAACAGCAAACTGTCACAAAAGTTTTAGTTTTTAATAAAATAAGTCTTGTTAGTACCTTTTCTATATAGGATAACTCATTCAAACATGAAATAAACAAAAAGTTCTGAAGATCACCTTTTCTTGATTGACAGGCGATGAACAACGAGAATAAAGTTTCAAATCAAGGGTCAGAATTTGAATTTCCTGCTTTGATTTTGCTGGTACAGAAGAACTTGGCTGCATGAAAATCTAAAATTAGTTTTTCTTCAAAAATCATAAAACGATTCTTCTGGACTAAAGATGCGATTATTCAAGAAATGCGTAACTGCTCCTTCCCAATTTTGTGAGCGATTTGTTAAATCATTGAAAACATGAAACAGGGAATCAAAATCTTTACGGAATCTAATTTTAAAGGATTTGGTGTCTTCATGATGGGACAATTTATCAGTTGACAATCTTGGTTGATCCATCTGACAGAGCTCAGATATTATTGGTGTACTCACAGCCCACCTCAGTAAAGAATCAGGGTTATCCAAGATACCAATAGCACAGTGGATCTAGATAATTTTGTTATTTTGTCACGAACAAAAGCCTGGTCGATGGCGATGTTGGAGAAAACGTGATTACTTTTTTTGATTGTAAAGTAACCCTTCTCAAAGGCTTCACGAGTTAAAATATCAATTTCTTCAAGATCTCTAAATCAATACCGGCAACCACCGAGAATAATAGATGTGGTCCATTGCAAACATCCATTGTGTGATGCATTTCAAACAATTTTAAAATGATTTAAAATCGGCATCCCTCAAACTTTTGATAAAAGAGAAAAGGAGTGACTCAAGCTCTTTGAATCAATAGCAAAAGTTAGAGTTTTCATTAAGCCCTGTTTATCATTATCAATTTTCTTTTGGCTCATAGAGACTAGCAAATTTGTTCGAGATAGAGAAAGTTCGAGATAAAAATATAAAAATAGAATAGAGAGTATGACCGTGATTTTCGTTCGAGATAGGGAGAAGTTGCAGATAGAGTGTAGTCTAGATATTAGAGTCAACTGTACAGGACGATGTAGCAAGTGATTTGAGTACGACTGTCGGTCCAGTTTTAAACTTGAATTTTAAGATTTAGATTAAAAATAGAAGACAAACTCAGACGTCGAAAGGACGTCTATTGATGACCGTGGACTAAAATAGACGTCCGTTGGACGTCTTCGAGCGTACGTGGACGTAAGCACGAAATTAATACGCCCAATAGACGTCCAATGGACGACCTGTGCCCACTGGGATTGATCGGTGACGGTTATAAAATTCTGTTAGACATTTAAAGTGTTACTTCGACTCGTTGGATATCATATCTCCTTTAACAAACTTTCACAAGACTTTATGATCCTCCAATTCTAAAGCAATGGCTTGATCTTCTCAACAAGTGCAAGTTAAGCACTGGTGAAAACTATCGAGTTCTTCTTACCTTCGTTTTGGCAAAAGAAACAAACTGTTTTTGACTGCTCCTGATCTCTAACTGGTCTATTTGCTGGAGGGAATCTAATCTAAAGCTCATCTTGTTCTCTTTCTCGATCTTGTGGGATACAAAAACTTTTTCTTTTGTGCTCAAGTTTTTGTTTATTGTATGAGGAGTTGCAAGATTTATAGAGCACAGCTTCCTTTAATATAAGTTCTTGAAAAAGTTCATTTTCGGTTTCAAATTGCTTGCAAACTCGTTTAAGGTTAGCATTGATTTTTTCAAATAGCTTCAAATTAATAGAAAGTGTTTGACATGAATTTTTTTGCCTATCGAAGCCTATGATATCTCAAAAATCTTATACACCTGGAAATACTGTAAACCTATAGGATAAACACTAACTGAAGGTAAACTAAATGCTATTAAAATATTCAAGTCAAATACCTGGCTTTCTGACTGGATCGATAAGGCTTTCATCAGTTACTCACTGACAAAGGAAACAAATCTTCCAGTTAGTTTCAGATCTGAACAACTCTGGAGTAACCAGATGAAAATCACTCATTTATCATTTCATTACACGTATTTTTTTTTATAAGAAACCAGTTTATAAGAAACTCTAGTCGCTCGAGCTCGGAAACCTAAGAAACTATGTAGTAAGCTCACTCTATTCTAAGAAACTGAGAAATTTTGAGAGGTAAATTTTTTCCGAATACCGAATCTTGTTTCCTGATGGAACAGACGATTATGTCAAGTTAGACGTGTATAGTTATCAAATAAAGAATAAAAATCTATTGAAAATAAACAAAAAGAGACCGCACTTCGTCTTTACAAGATTCAAATCCATAACAAAACATTTAAGTTTATGACTAAAGGCCGGTTTTCAGTTCAATCGCTGCGGTCGTGCGACTGAGCGAACAGCTTTTTCATTCGCTCAGTATTGAAATGACTTGAACTACCAGGCGAATGACATGGCGTCAGCCAATCAAAAATCAGATCGCTCATTCGTGCGACCACAGCGAATGGACTGAAAACCGGCCTTTACAGCATCTCTGAAACTGCAATTCAAGAACTAAATATAGATTTCCCTAGAGACTGTGAATATCTCAAGATAATATACGTAAATACCATTTTCAAGCGCAAAATTCGATTCATTGAAAGATTCGTTCGTTCGTTCGAAAGAAGATATATAAATATTGGAGAAAGTTAGGATAAATTAAAATTTAATGGTAAACTGAATACGTTGACATAATTAATGATATCTTTTGTTGAGTCAATTTTCAAGTAACAGTGTAATTCTATTTTGAAAACAGGGAAGAATTATCTTTCAAATGATACATAACATTACCTATTTTGAAAAAATAATTTTCAAGCAAACTTTGATGACGTCATGAAAGACACTTTGATCGCTCATATCTTCTGAACGGTTGATTTTTTATACTATGATCATAATGTGTTTTAGAATCAGTGTGAAATTATCTTTCTAACGGTGTATCACACTTTACAATTTGGTGACATTTTGTATCCCATGGAAAAAAGGCTGACGTCAGCGATCACGTGACTTTTGGGCGTGTCTCTGTTAAAAAAATCATTCAAAATATGATGATAAACATTTGTACCATGTTTCATGTTTCTTTCACAATTTGAAGTATCTTGGTGGTTTTTGACGTATATCCACCTCACTATAACTATTGTAATTATTTATTTGATATCCAAAAAAATCTCAACATACTTATATCTGTCGTATTGCATCTCATAAAATACCACCAACATTATGAAATGCGAACAAAAGACTATAAACATAGAACACCTCCACTATTATGAAATGCGAACAAAACACATTATCAGATATGTCACATGCTGACAGGTCAGTAGTAATCAGTAGTAATCATAATCAATAGATCAATTTTGGAAACACGAATGTAATCTTTAGTCAATAGAACGTGCTAGTATAGGCAATGGGATGTATCGTGTGGTTGTGTAATGGAAACACGAAATTTTGAGCGTACACAAATTTTGAGCATATGGCGATTTCACATCAAGTTATTGTAGGAACTAAATCTTTCATCATAACAAGGCCGTGCATCATGAAAATAATAGCAGCAATCGTTCAACAGGAAACAATATGTTGTAATTTTTAGGCCACCATCTCCTGTGAAAGTTGCTTTTGCGAATGGAATCAATTTCGAATCGAGTATCTCAAACATGGTATCACTGGACACTTGGTCTCCATTAAAGCCAAAAAAGAAACAAAATATAAAATGAAATTTACGTTCAAAGCGTTTATCATTCGAAAGATCATTGGAAGCACATCAAAAAGAAGATATAAGAACCCATATCTAAAAATATCTGATTCATTAGATTATGGAAAATGTACAACCATGGAGGTATAAAACAGAAGGAGAACGAACTCTTATTTTTCTATTATTCAGATAATGACTATTCTATTCATTGCGGTATCACTTTGATGTCATCCGTGATGCGCTTTCGGCTGGTTGTCGGTGAAACGAATACTTTTTTAAAAATTAACGACAATTTAAAAACCAAATATCATCCATTATAACAACGGATCAACTTGCTGCATAGTGACAAGCAGATTATTAAACCTAGAGCTTCCTTGAGAAACAAATGAAAAGCTATGTTTTTATACAGAGTTGAAGATATCGCGTAATTCATGTATAAGTTCCAATCTACATATCTTCTGACTTAAATGCGCCTCGATAGTGCCGCGGTACGTGCAAAAACTTAGGATTATTCTCTCTTCAAAAACTGAAGCTCGGCGAAACTGCTTGAGGGGATCACGAGATATATAGACCTAAAGTTGCAATGTTTTCGTTGCATATTTGTGACGTTTTTGCATAATTCTCCCAATTCCTACAGATTATGCATGCTAAGAACTTTACCCTAACGATCTTTAATCACATTGGAGAATTGATATGAACGAAATTTTCACGCAAGAACGCCAAAATTATAAAAATTATGCAAGATGATAGCAATTATATGTTATTACACACTGAGGACTTAAACAATGCAGCGCATCACGGATAGTACAATAGCAGAATTTGAGTTCGTTCTCCTTCTGTTTTATACCTCCATGGTACAACCTCGCGTGAGTGATTCCACCACGAATTAAAAGTGGCCTTTAACTTTGCATGCTTCACAAAAGTTTGAAGTCGGCAATTTAAGAACCGAAGTTCTAGAGCACCTTCAGATTCAAGAATGTTTGATATTCGCTCAACTACTCACCAACACATCAATCCCACTCCCAGGCTGTGCAATTAGTTGGGTGAATCGATTCAGTGTTAAGTTGCTGCTATAAATCAAGTTTGTAGCCATTAAGTTTAAATCAAGTTTATAACTATAAAACGTTATATGAATAACGTTTTATGGTGAAAGAGAACAAAAGAAATAACGATATTTATCGTTCTTCTGTAACGTTAATTCGATACTCAAGTAACGTTATTAAGTTATCACTGAAACGATAATATCGTTTTTGTAACGTTATAATCTTTAAACAGTAACGTTTTAACGTTTTATCGTTATAGTTATAACGTTATCATTGTTTGCCAAATAAATTCGTCTCTTGTTTATTAGAAAACACATGACAGGCAACAGAACAGGAATTGCACTTGAGCCAAAATTATGCCATTTATGTTTCAAAGAGTAAATAATCTAATGAGTTTATTACAGTTGATATTGTTTGCGAATAAATTTTGTCTCTTGTTTAAAAACACACGACAGGAATGTTCTGGGAACATTGTTCTTTAAAACTATCCCGTTTATGGCTCATAGAAAAAATAATCTTTTGAATTTATTGCAACTGGTAAAAAGTAGTATAGAAAAACAGGGAAAAAAATCACTTTAACATAATTTAATACAAATACGATCAATCAAACATGTATTGCTTCGTTTTAAGGATTTCAACTAACATCAGTTTCTTTTGACTTTTTTGCATATTAACATGAACTGATTACCTGGTTCTCATTCAGTTACAGATGAAAGAAAAGCTTCATAAGCTACTACAAATAGAAACCGTCCGCTATAATTCTATTTCAAGTTGTTCAACAGGTTTGCTATTGCAATCCCTTGGGGGGAAACGTTGTATTTCAAGAAGATGTATTTTCACTGAGGGAACGTTTTCAACTGAAGTTTCCTTTGTTAAACTTTTTTAGATGCAAATGCATTAATATTTTTGTTAAGATCTTGAGAGCCGCATACATACTCTTTACGGTAAATTTCTTTAATATTTAAATTTGGCTTCATGCTACTTATGAGAAAAAATGTAGATGCAATGCAATGCAAATAAAAGATCTTCCTAATGTTTTTCCCCAAGGGATTGCAATAGCAATCTTGTCGAACAACTTAAAATAGAATTATAGCGGACGGTTTACACTTACTCTTTATGGGAAATTTCTTTAATATTTAAATTTCGCTTCATCCTACCCAGGAGAAAAACATTAGGAAGATCTTTTATTTGCATTGCATTGCATCTACATTTTCAAAAACATTCGAATACATACCGACTGTTCATGCATGTAAACATTCGATATGAACTCTAATGCTTTGGCCGAAATCACGTTTTGGATTTACCTTAAGGGAAGAAATTTTCGCGGGAAGAAAATTGCGCGGTTTTCGCGGTTTTTGGAAAAAACCGCGAAATTTTCTTCCCGCGAAAATTTTAAAAATTCACCGACCGCGAAATTAAATTCCCGCGAAATTTTTCGAAATTTGTTCACCGCGAAATTAAAGAAGAAGACTTTGATAGAAACGCATTTGACTTCATTATCGATGATGAATGTAACGAGTAATTAACTATTTAGAAAGACTATTTTTTCTCGACCGCGAAAATAAATTCCCGCGAAAATTATATTTTTTTCTGGACCGCGAAATTAAATTCCGCGAAAAAAATCGTTTTGATCAACCGCGAAATTAAATTCCCGCGAAAATTTCTTCCCTTAAGGTATATAGTTATCCTGTTTTGTTTGATAGCATTGTAAACAAAAGAAATTTCTAAGATAATACATCTTTCCCTGAAATTTAAAACACACCATCACAGCTACCAGAAAAGAGTTAGAACTGTATAGGGAGGCAATTCCTGAAAAGCAACCTACTGTATATTAAATTGACCGGAGTACGAATTAAGTGTTTACTTGGGAAATGGAGAAGTCTTCCATTTAGTTTATATCAAAGTGTTGTAAATTGAAAAATCTGAAAGAACTTTCATGGTGATTACTTTTATGAGAACTACTAGAAACTGTTTTCATAACTGTATAACGTTTTATCGTTATGTTGCAACGTTATATCGTTATCGTTATCGTTACAGTAACGTTACTTTATAACAATGATATAACGTTATATCGTTATACATAACGATATAACGTTGTAAAGTAACGTTATTACAAAAAAGAATATCGTTATGTAACTATATAACGTTTTATTGTTTGTTATCAAAATCCTCTGGACGGTCATTAATATCGATCAAATTCATCATTCCCTGAAAGTAAAAATTTGTAAAATCGTTAAAATTATCGGTTGTTTTATCTACGGTAAGCATTTGCCTGATTTCATGCCAACACTATAATAGATTCATTCTTACGAAGGATTTTTTAAAACAAATCAATATATATAAGGTTTCCAGAGTGGGTGCGTGGAATTACCCGTTAACCAGTTCGCGAATATATGGAATACGTGAAAGCCAGATATTCATTCAACAAATTCCGACGAGCGAGTTGAATGCATGAATGCGCATCCATAACTGAAAAAATAATCTGTAATGTTAGTTTTTTAAAATTAATTCAATGTACCCTATCAATGTTATGTACATTTTAGTTATATTGCGATTAAAAGAGCTTATTACTTCAAATGTCAAAATACCAAACTGTGCTTCCTTGTCTCGTTTTGATATTGTACTTTGATGAAAATAATCCGAAATTGGCCCATAGCAGTTTTCAGTCATGAATCTTAGGCACTGCAAGGCTAACAGTTCATCCAGCATCCATCCAACGTAATGTTGGATGAAATGTTAGACTAGGGAATGAGAAAAAAGTTGTCTCCATTATATAAAGCGCTGGTTACTCCACTTTGAAATCATGTGAATAAAATTAACAAGAATAAACACAAGAGTCTTGGTTGGTGACACATGTTTTTAAGTTCAGTTAAAACGACAATATTTTGTCAAGCTACTTAACCTCACCTCGTTTGAATACCATTGTTACGCACGGTAATTACTCGGTAATTAAGTTTTGCGTAACTGCAAGTCGTTATGGGACAATTTATAAAAATTACGAGTAGGATAAACGTTTTGTTTTTATAAGCAACCGAGGTCAAGCCTTAGTAGTAATGCTGCTTAAAAAATGACTATTTTTTAGTAGTAATGTTGCTTAATTTGTTGCTAAGTATTAATTGACAAAATATTTATTTTCAGTCTTGAAAACCTTTGTCTAAGCTTATGTATCACAGTACAAAGTGCAGCACACAGTACTGCAACCTAGTGTAACCACCTTGTGAGGCAGTTTTAAGAGATGTGCTGTAGCAATGCTAGTGCTGCATTATTTCAAAATTTTATGTTGCTAATTTATGTACTAAGATCCTTGTTGTAATGTTGCTTAACTTTTTGAGAAAATTTACTAGTGTTGCTTATAAACGTGTTGCTTATAAAAAAAAGCAGCCTGTGGTTTGGCAAGAGCTCGCTGTTTGAAATATTCAGAAAAAGATTACCCAACTCAAAAAATATATGATCGCTACAAGTGTCTTACCCATCTTATTAATCAAGTGCCCTTTAATGGCATCCATAATGCCCGCCAAATTTTCTATGTCAAAGAAGAAACAGAAAATGAAACAGTCCTGGAATCCACCTCAATCTTAATATAGCGTTCCCACAACACTTTTCAAAACTTTTCCCAAAATTAGTTCATTGAATCTTGAAAAGGATGAAACAATTTAAACATAATTCCGAGAACGGTGTATTCATACGTATTTTGAAACTAGCAAAACTTGAAGAAGGTTAGCAAAAAAGAAAAACAATACCATACCGATAATATTCTTTTGCCATCCTTTTGAAGACATCGTTCATTTTTGGGACTAAACATCGTAAAAACCAAATATCAAAAATAGTGGTCTTGAGTTCCCTTCCTTTTCCAATTCCCCCCCCCCCCCCCCCAAATACGTTGGTTGCCAATTCCTTTGCTGTATTTTATAGTTTTGCAATGTGCTATTCAAATATTTTCTTTCTTAAAGCATTTAAGTACAAGACCCAGAAGGTTTAATTATGCTAACTGGCTCTAGACTGGCTGTAGACTTCCTTCAGTTATAAATATTCGTTATAAAGAAATGAAATCAATCCGATCTTGTGTCAGCAGTTTTATTATGAGATCTCCAGGAGGGAGCCAATCATTTTTTTACTTTGTTTGAATGCTTTGTTAATAATGAACAGCTGCTCGTTCCCAGACAACTTCTCAATTGCTTTGTTTCTACTGACATCAAGATAATGCAACCCTCAGCATTATAATAGGTCCTTATCTTTAATAAGTCATATATAAATTCTACAAAATTTGAGTGTATTTATTAGTTGATTGATTTGTTATTGTCATCATCATTTCAATAAAATTACATCAAAATGTTCCGCGTAGAATTACCCGAAACTAAAAATTGAACGTTACTTGATTTGTTATTGTCATCATCATTTCAATAAAATTACATCAAAATGTTCCGCGTAGAATTACCCGAAACTAAAAATTGAACGTTGAACTTTGATTTCACATTAAAAACCATCTCAATCCATAAAGGAAGAATATCGCTTAAATATTAATTTTAACGACCTACACCTATCAATCAAAACATGCCGCCAAATTATCTTATACGTATATGACACAGAATTATACTTTGTCCGTGAGGATTCGGAAACTCTCTCCCAACCTAACACCTGGAGAATTTTTTATGTACTGAACGGCCAGCAAAAGTTAAAAATTTCATGAGATATTAACTTCAAAGAGACTAGCATACGCGTGGCAGATTATTATGTCTTTTGATTCATTTCAAGCATGATTTCATTACATGTGGATTGGTAGATTCTTCCTGTTCATATGCAGGCAATTAAGAAACATAAGAAATGCAATTATTAAAACAATAGTATAGAAACGAGTCGAAACAAGGGGTTAAAACGTTGTTTAAACAGGAATTATTCCTCTTGAATACAGAAGCGGTGGCTGTGTTGGACGAATAATAATATCTTACGAGAAATCCTGTAAATGCTGTAAAAAGTGCGAAAAAATCTGCTATAGTAAGTGTTGTTATTCAGTTTTCACAATGTTTAAAAAAAATCTTTAGGAAATTTAAGAAAGGTTGAATGATTTTTACAACACGTTTTTTAATAAGTAACCAAGGGCAGACCTTAGTAGTAATGTTGCTTAAAATATGACCATTTCTTAGTAGTAATGTTGCTTAATTTGTTGGTAAGAATTAATGGAAAAAAATATGTGTTTCCAGTCTTGAAAATCTTTGTGCAAGCTTAAGTATTTAAATACAAAGTGTAGGACATCTAGTGTAACCACCTAGTGTGGAAATTTTAAAAAATGAGTTGTAGCTATGCTAGTGCAGCATTATTTCAAAATTTCATTTTGCTAATTAATGTAAAGGCGGGCGCAAACCGACCCAACATTTCATCCAACATATTTTTGTCATGTTGGATGAAATGTTGGATGAAAATTCGAATGTTGGATGAATTCGAATTTTCCGTCTGTATGACTTTCATTCAACATGCAAAACATAAAGACATTTCATTCATTTGTATTTTAAAAATGGCAGACAGCGCATTGATGGTAGTGGTTTTGAACTGCACCTTTACTGGCCTTTTCTTTGTTGGTTTTCGATTCAACTGTCCCTTTTTTCTTGCCTTTTACTGCCTTTGCTTTTTCGGTCTTTTCACCTTCCTTCTCTTTTTGGTGTAGTTTAAATGCTAAACCTTGGAGGTTATGATGATCATCTTCGCTTCCGGAGTCCATACTGTACATCGTGTATTTTAGACGAAGCAATGTAAACAATATGATTTTCTTCACAAAAACATGAATAAAAAAATTCATTGGAACGTCACACGTTCGAAAAGTGTTCAAAACGTTCGAAATTCTAAATTTAAATATTCTTTTTTCGTCAAAAATCAAAATTTTGGATGAAAAGTATACCAAAGCGCTCCAACGTCACTTTTTATCTTTTTTCTCCGAAAAATGTTGGATGAAAAATATGTTCTGGAACATATTTCATCCAACATCATTTTTTCCTTTTTTCTCGAAAAATTGCTACATTTGAAGTTACCCAAACCGATCCAACATTTCATCCAACATCAAAAAAATCCCATGTTGGATGAAATGTTGGATCGCTTTGCGCCCGCCTTAAGATCCTTGTAGTACTGTTGCTTAACTTTTTGAGAAAATTTACTATTGTTGATTATAAAGATGTTGTTTATAAAAAAAACAACGTGTATGCACCCAAAGGCATTGCATAACTGTAATTGACACTATGCGAAACTTCATTGCATATACGTATACACCACCGATAAACTTAATTACATCTGAATGACATAAAAGATTTTTCAGATGTGACACAGTAACTACCTACGCAAATCATAAACGTTAAACATTTGATATGTACTATTAATCTTCTTAATTACAAACGTAATTCCCAATATTGCAAACACAAAAACCAAACAAAGATTTTGACCATTTAAAAAATATATATATACAAGCCGCCAAGGCGGCGTCTCTCGCCGCCCATCTTCAGCATGCGTTGTTTCCCCCTCTACAGTTCACGAAAAATAAAATTAGGTAATTGCGATCGAAAGTATGCCCATGGTGTAGAGCTCCAAAAAATGATCAAAAAATGTATGGGATCGTTCCGCTACGACCAACTATTACAGAGACATCATCGTTTAAAGATTTTGATGACGTCACAGACCCATACCCCAAAAAATTTAGCCTAAATTTGAGTTCATGAAAATTAGATATAGGGAATTGACAATGGAAAGTATTACCATCTTGTAGAGTTCGAAATTCTGAGCAAGAAAATGTATAGGATCATATGTCTATGACGCACCGTTACAGAGATATCGTCGATCAAAGATTTTGATGACGTCATAGAGCCCCGTCCTCAAAACAATTTTGTAGACCCAAATTTTTTGTAACCCCGTCGCCTGTATCGCGGACCTCCAAAAACGTCAGTTATCCCTATTGGCTACCGAGACAATTTTGACTAAACGTCGCGTTCGATTAGAGTCTCAATACAGTATTACGACGTTTCGCTGGCCACAGCCAGCATTTTCAAGTAAATATTTTTTACAATTTCAGTCTATATATACTAAAAAAAACACGCCTTGATGTGTCAATAATAAATATCAGAAATAACCATATAAGGTGATAAAGCAAATACAGAGTATTCAACTGTAAAGAAATAATGGTATAGAAGTTAAGTTACGATTTAAAACAGGACAGTCCCGAGAGATTAAAAGACTCTCCATCAACTCCAAACGAAAATTGTTACTAGAAGAAGCGAGAATACTGAAATCGTCAAAGCAAGGAGAGTGATCACATGACAATAAATGGTCCTTAATGGCCGTTCTACAAGAAACTGCACGTTTGCCAGTGAGTGCGGATGTGCCTAAGTGTTCAGAAGCTCTCACCCTGAGATGTCGTTTAGTTTTACCAATATAGGTCTCAATACAAGAGTCTCAATACAATACAATACAATGGTTTCACACTGACGTCGCACAAAATAAAATAAAGTATTTACTCTCACAACTCAATCTACCATTTTGTGTGACAGACGAACAAACGGAGAATCAGCTATTAATATATAGACTAGCCGCCAAGGCGGCGTCGCTAACCGCCCATGTCCACTTGCTCTGTATCACTGTATCAATAAACGTCAAATTTCCTTATAAACGGCTCTCACAACTTGTGTTCAACCAGAAGCAGATTCGAAGTCACAACCTCTGGTAAAACCAATCTTTTATCAGTGTAACAATACACGCAAAACGTAGAGAGAGAAAACTTCAACTTTTTATTAGCTTTCGTTTTAAAAAAGTTACGCGCTCTAACATGGGTGCTATCAAACGTAAGGGGGGACTGGTTTCTCTTCTTAAAAAGATCACACGGGAGGAGAGAAAAAAAGGCACGTACTAACTGAATAAAGTGAATAAAAGAAACGTTCGATCAAAAGCGCTTAACAATTAAAAAAAGAAATTAAATTATTAACTGAAAAGCAAAAAAATATTTTGTTTCATGATACTCTTTTTTTACCTATCGGTTTTTAAACATTTTGATTGCTCGAAGAAAAAGTTTACCCGTCTCAGACAGTCAGGCAAGGATACATTAGGATACACTGGCAAACATGCTGCCACGTTGTGCCACTGCTGCTTTTTGTCCAAACTGTTTAATCAGTTAGTTTCTTTGTATTTAGTTGATGTATTGTTTTCAAAACCAACGTAGTCAATGTAGTCCTTGGAATATAAAACTAATAATAATAATAAAAACAAAACGTTATTCCTATTCCTATTCATCGGCCAAAAAAAGTCACGTTCGATTGGGGTTGCAATGTATTTGCTTCGAACTCAAGTCGCACACGAAAAAAAGAAATAATTTCACTCACAACTCAATCTACCATTTTGCATGACTTTTTTTTTTAATTTTTTTTTAAACCCGGTCAGAATATATTCTATATTAGAATTAAAATAATTACAATTGCTAAAATTAGAGAAAAACTTAATAAATAATTAGGTGAGTAAATCATGAAAAGACAAATCAGGTGTAGACTACAAAGATATGGGGTCAGTAAGGTCTTCCACATAGGAAACAAATTGGAACGCATGATAACTCCTAGAAAACAAAAGTTGACTATGGTTGGGAACTAATACACTAGCTCGCACTATCAGACAATAATTCATAAAAACTTCACATAACTTGGCCAACCATGTTATCAAACATTACATCTTGTAAGTCAGATGTTCTAAACGGGGTTCTCGAGCCTCTCAGACAAATTAATTTTTATTTATTCTTTCTTTAATGTTGACAAAAGTGGTATATATACAATAAAACTAAAATAAACTTCTTAGAAAATAAAATAGCAATAATGCTAATTGAGGTCAACAGTCGGTTAAAATAGCAATAAAAATAATAATAATGAATAATAATGATTAAAATACACAATACTTAAAATATATACAACAATAAATATTAATAAAAACAGCAGGCAGATATTAGACCACATGGAAAGGTTTCTGAAGCTAGACATATCCCACGTTTTGGATGTATGTTTTGCATAACCTACAGGGACAGTTTGTCGGTACCCAATTTTTGATTTTCTGCTTAAATTCATTGATACTAGAGGCTTCCTGTATTTCTAATGGCACTAAAGACCATATTTTAGGGGCTAAGTATGATACGGTTTCTGTTCCCCACTGAACAGTTTTTGGATTAATGTTATTATTCTCGCGGGTTCCTCTTAACTCGTAAGTGGGAACACGAAAGTCAAAAATCTCTGTAACGATTTCAGGAGAAAGGCCTTTTTTAGCCTTGTACACTTCAGTAGCTAAAAATTGAAGGTTTTTATGATGTATTGTTACAGAATTATTTCTTTGCAACAGTTCTTGAAAATTAGTTTCAAAATCGTTATAGATAATCCTCAATGACCTTTCTTGGATCCTATTAATTCGGTTATTTAGACCTCTGCTGTGATTCATCCAAATCAAGGGGCAGTAGCTGAACTGGGAAGAAACGTACGAGGTCATGAGTAATTGCTTTTTCTCAAGGTCCATATAGGGAGCAACTCTACTAAGTGCGTGTAATTTCCGTGAAGCTGCATCACAAAGATTAGAAACATGTTTCTCAAAAGTTAACTTTTTGTCGATTGTGACTCCCAATAACTTTTGAGAATCACTGTTACGAATCAAGCTGTCTTTAACAAGAAGAAACGCATCTTCATTTGCGTTTGATAAAAAGCTGCATTTATCAGAGTTAAATTTCATGCCATTATCTAAACACCACTGGGATATGACATCAGCTGTTTTTTCTAACTTTTGAAAAATATCTGTGTCATTTTTACCGCAAATATATGGTGTATTGTCGTCAGCGTAGCTTGCTATGTCTACCTTATCAGTGAAAAGAAACAAATCTGCAAGAAAAATATTGAAAAGGAGAGGACCTAAAATTGATCCTTGTGGTACTCCGCTTTCTACCTCTATCCAATCACTGTAAGCGAAGTTTATTTTCACTCTTTGTTTTCTTCCCTTAAGGTAACTACGCAAGGAGGCACGTGTTAGTTCCTTAGAAAGGCGTACTCTCAACCATGTTATGACCTGTCCATAGGAGTCACTACTTTTCTCAGCCATTTTACTAGCTAGATGGCAAAGGAATTTATGACATTCTTGTCCCATCCCCCATTAATTCCGAAGACTAATGGCGTAAAACTTCCATTTTCAATCTCTATAACGCGTTCAAGGTACTCCCGTTTCTTTGCATCCTCGTGTCTGCGGAATAGAACATCAGTATCGAGGTTTTTGGATGATTTGGAGTTCATGTGCGTCACTCTTACATCGAAAAATGCACTTTTTCCTTTTTTCCAAAAACTTCGTGCCTTAATGTCCAATCTGGCGTCATCACTGGTGTTTGTCGACAAGAGTGGAAATCTCTCGGTAGTGACAGGAATTAGATGTGATTCCTTTTCAACATCATGGCAGACTTAGTTAACGCATACTGTGAGAAAATCCCGGATGTTATCATGGCGCTTTCCAATAAATCCGCCTTTCTTGCAATTCATTGCATGCACTTCACTAAACTTTTCTCCACACGGACAAAATGACGGTAGATTAGGAAGTGGTTCGTTGTATCATAACTGCAGTGCATCGCGAAACTCGTGCTTGTTGAGGTGAAGGTTTTGTTCTGATAATGGTACAGTGTTCAACCAAGTACTCACGCATTTGTCACTTACATGTTTCATTGCTGTTACGTAGTGGTCGGGGAGATTCATTTTTAATTGCTCAATTTTGCTGGATTTTTTACGTTGTTTTAAGTCTCGCACTTGGTTTTTTTATGGTCGGGACAGATTCTCCATTAATGTTACAAGAAGGCAACACACTGTCCTGATTGACAATAGATAGGACGTAGATTTGCGTTATCTTTGTCGAGGCGTTATACTGATCATGTGCTTCTTCCTTTAACAATTTTATTCCCAACCCTCCTTCAGATGGATTTAAGGAGAGCAGATTTCTGTGGTTGCTGATAACTTCGCAATAACCTCTGAAAAGGGTTGGTAGAAGTTTTTCACTTATAATGGAGTCAATTGACGTAATAAAATCGTCTAGACCCTCAATGGTTCGTATAAAGTAGGAAAATTTAGATTCAAATGCTTTAGTATATGTGGTATAAGCTGCTTGTGGTTGGGAATCGGCGAACTCACATAACTTTTCGAATTGTTTTTTTCATGTGCCTACTAGTGTCTCACAGTATTCCGATTTGAATTTGTCGGAGCCAATGCAGGCACCCAAATGTCTCATTCCCTCTACGGTGATGTTGACGCTGTCTCCAAAAATATTTTCCGCCTCTTTTACAAGATTTTTGGATTTTATGATGAGCCAGGACTTTGATTGATTCACATAATATCCATACATTTTTCCGACATTGACTAGTTCTGTATACCACTTCATTCACACATTCAATTTTCCAGCAGCACTGGCATCGTCTGCTAGCCAAGCTTGCTTCACATTTGGCTCAAAACCTCTCAGAAAATCTATAACAACTGTAGTGTTCAAGGAGCACCAAGGCATTGCCATTGGATCACCTTGCGTTGTCCCTTCGTTCGAGTAGATGACATTTCCTCCTGATAAAAACAGTTTCGCTGGTTTTCTATAGGTATTGGTAAGGTAGAATGCGAGTATAGGGCAGATAACATGAATGTTGTGCAATGCTACTACTCTATTCATGCAGTTGAAGCCATTTCAAGCATCGATAAGGAGCATGGCATCACTGTCATCACATTCAAATATTTTTCTCATACCATGTATGGCTGCTTCGACGCCAGCACCATGTCCAGCAC
This sequence comes from Turritopsis dohrnii, assembly GCA_027922465.2. Taxonomy (NCBI): domain Eukaryota; kingdom Metazoa; phylum Cnidaria; class Hydrozoa; order Anthoathecata; family Oceaniidae; genus Turritopsis; species Turritopsis dohrnii. Next base: position 332,638 of record BQMF02000021.1, read on the forward strand.
AGGTTTGAAGCTGACCAGCAGCCTCCTTGATTTCCTTGTGACAGTGATTGCTAATTATTTTGCCAACGATTCTTTTGAGCACCTCTCCTATACCGTTAGGACGTATTCCTGCGTTTTTGTCGAGCGCGATAAGTTTGCACGCAATATACGAATCCATCATGTCTGGTTGGTATGATCTTGTTGCGCAGTTCTTCGTAAAAGTTGAGATTTCTTCTCGAAGCATTTTTTGAGTGTATTCCGAACGATTTTGAGCATAATATACGGCGGTAAAAATCTGCATCCATACCGCTAGGTCCGGCAGAGCCCTTTGTACGTGCGGCGGCATTGAATACATCATTTTCGTCAATTGCGTCGAAGTAACAGGTTGGGGTTTTCTTGAGGGGCCCATTCAATAGGCTATTTTTTTTCGATCGGAGCTGCTACAGGATGTTTTCCTTCAAGTTATTGAACACTTCTTCGATGCATGGTAAAATGCCAGATGTCATTTCATTAGAGAGATTCGTAAACTCGACGAGCTTGTTACACGAAAAAAATCAATTACTTGTAAGAATTAATTTGAAACTGTTCTACTAAAACGGTCCTTCAGAGATTTAAAGCCTTTTGTTGTATCAAAAGAAACATCATTACTTTGCACGCTTATTTGAAGTGTTGATGTTAAGTTTCTAATGACTTTGTAGGGAAAAATTCACGAAAAACTCTACTAAGTTGTATATAATTGCCTACAAATCTATTGAAAAATAGGTTCGTGTAAACGAAACATGATTTTTCCGAATCCCGCTAATGGTCTAAAAACTTAACAGCAGCTGATATTTTTCCCTCCATGACCAGCTTCGCAAAAATCCTCGACTCGTCCTCCTTTGAACGAGCTTTCTTTCTTTCTTATTCATTATTATTTAAATAGATTCATGTTCAAAAACAAAGACACATACAGTGTGTTTCAAAAAAGCGACAACAAGAATTATAATCGCTTATATATCAATAAATTCTGATCATTGGATGATAATTTTATGTCATTGACAACCTTGTTGTTTCCTCTTTCCAATGATGTATTTATTTTCGAAATTGGAAAAACAGAAGAGGAGAAAATCGAAAAAACAACCCTAGAAAAACTCATTATTTTCTTAACGATCAATTATAACAAAAGTTAACAACCGTATCTTCATTGTTTAAAGGTGCAAAATCTTTTATGCTGATATGTGACATCTGAGACTCTCAATTAAAGTAATTGCTCAGGTAAAATTTTTTGAAACGTGCGTAAAATTGGCTATGTTAAAGTGAAAGCGATAAAAAATTGTGACATAACTGTTTTTGTTTTCAGAATTTGATCTTATTGTTAAACATCTAAATTGATCGTTAAGAAATCAATGAGTTTTTCCAAACTTAGTTTTCGATTTTCTCTTTTTCTACTTTTCCATTTCCTACAAAAATTACATCACGAGAAAGACCAAAAAATAAGGGTTCAATCGATATAAAATTTGAAAAAATTAATTGGATATTTTCTTCAAAATTGCGATGAAAATTCTTGTTGCCACTTTAGACTCACTGAAGAAGGTGTTAATCGATCATTGAGAAAGCAATGATGCGTTAGATGCCAAAAAACTGTTATAACTTGGAAAATATAAATTTCCAATGTTCAATTTATATCTCCAGAAAGCCAACAAAATGCTCTTCCTACGGTAAAAAAAAACCGCTAAAAACAAATCACTTTATGAAAAGTTATTAGATGTTAAACCTTCGGGCTAAATTTCTCAGGGACACACTGTATAGTCTGTTTACCACATTCATTAGCACATTAGCACATAAATTAAAAAATATAAAACATAAAAAAATACGACCAGAGTAAGTTTTAAAACGGGAGTTCATAAATTTGATACATTTTTATTAACTACTTTCATAAAAATGATCATTGTGGAAGGACGGCGTAAAGCACCATACACACTGTAATTTAAAATGTATTACTCATATTTCAACGAAGGCCTACAACCTCGATCCCAGGGTCTTATGCCTTTTCGATATACGGATAGCGGCAAAGAAAACCCTGCCGAACGCTACTGATTTAACGAATTCCATTGGCTGAAAATATTACAACGATCGCAGTATTTTCGAGCAAAAAGAAGAAATCATCCGAGTTACTGCTGTGGAAGAAAGGAAGAAGACATGGAGTCTGAAATTTAATTATTCAAAATAACATTATTTTAGCTACCATTTCAATTCATAAAGCACTAGTATTGTGGCATTATGTGTTTACAATGAGAAAGACTAATAACAAAAAGTTCTTAAAATAATCAACAATTGAACAAGATAAATTTTCATGCACTTTTGACTGATAAAACAACAGAGTAACGAATTACGACAGTCCTTTTTAGTTTCTAAGAACTTTAATTATAGGCTCACACATGAGCTAAAATTTAAGGGCATATTTAGAGATATGAGGTTGAGCATCTTGAAACATTTCTGGGGGGAAAACATGAAATTTTATTTATAACATGATTTATGAATATTATCAAAATACAACAGAAATCACAAATATCTGTTGAAACTTTAGTTGATCACAGATTGACTTATATTTCCATTATTTACATATCATAAAATCAATAAATTCATATAATTTCCATTCACTCAGATTCCTTATGTTAGAATTTAGTGGCTTCAGTTATGAATAGTAAGTCACAATGTCTTCGAAGCAAAAAAATTGTTCAATGTGTGGGTTTAAAAAATGGAGTCAAAAACTAAAACAAGCATGTGCACATACAAAGAATGAAAATGTTATCTAATTTTACTTTACGGTATAAGACAATTTATAGGAATTTCATAACAAGTATTCATTGACTTAACAATCTTAAGCCAGTATAATACATAAAGATATAAACACTGTAAACACATAAGAAGGATAAAGGTAAAATTTACACTTAGAGCTTAACAACAATACAGCGTTTACTCAAAACCAAATCATCTGCCATAATGGATTCAAGATCCCATGTACTGATTAATAACTATATACGTTACATAATTTGGTTATAAAGATCCTAAAAATCGTCATGTATTAAGTACCTTCAGAGAGAGAAAAATGGGCTAACAAGAGCAAACGAGACGATTTAAGGGAAGATAACAATCTAAAAAGCAATTTCCTTGAAATTTGAAATATCGGTATTCGTATTTATACTATCTTGTCACATTAACCTTGAAACTAACACAACAAATTTCACTCAACATATGTCACATGTTAAAAGTTCCCTGGTTAAATTCCTGACATGATCTTAAGAATTCATAATAAAAAAGAATTCTTTTTCAATATAATAGGATAGTGAACATATACAACATATACATATTATTTTGAAGTATATTAATAAGTATATATTGACACTTGGCACTTGAGAAAGACTTCATAGGTTACAGAATTGTGAAAATTTTAAAAGTTTTTGTTTTTCTGTCTTTTTTGTGACAAAAGTGTATACTGACTCAATAATACTTATAGACACTTTATAAGAAGAGGGTCTAGAGCTTTTGAAATTGACATACATCTAATGATCAGTGAACTTATCAAATTTTGATATAAATAACAATGATGAATCATTTGAATAAGTTCTTCATCCCAAACATTTTCATGAAAACCTTTTCTCATTGTTACTAAATGATGTATTATCTTCATAGGTTGTTTTTTCTGTGTGTGCCATATTATTGGTTATCTATATTTCTTCTGCGGAAGATTGAACCTCAATACACTCAAGTTTTAATTTTTTGTTCATATTTTACTTTTGTCTACTGACTCTATACATGGTTTCTGGATGTGTCTCCAAAATAAATCACAGCTCGTGTTTACAAAGATAAAATCCACACAACACTACACGAATTTTGCAATCCCCTCTTTATGATTTAAGTTTGTCGAATGTAATAACCTTGATGAGGAATAAAATCTTTATCAAATTAAAAACACCGCTTTCTAGAATGCTGTTGAGGTTTTGGAAATATGTAAACAACTAGCTATAAAGTTTTGCAGAAAAGAGCTCGAGTGAACTCGACGAATTATATTTGGTCTCTATATTGGTTGTAATGTGACTATATAAAAAACTGAATGCACAAGACAAAGTTTCTTCGGGCCACCTTTTATAAAAATTACACAGATTTTATGTAATTTTCATGTCACGTGACCAGCGTTTGCCAGGGTCTTCTTCGAGACCCTGGGTTCGAGGTTGCAAAAGCATCTTTTGTTTTTCGTGCTTGTTTTTTTTCAATTTTTATATTAACAGAAAGAAAATTTTTTGCTCTTTCTAAATATATGACCTTTATTTTTCGGAAAATATTATCGATTTTACCATGAAACCATGACCTTAAATCAATAATGATCAATTGACGCTTGCTTGAATAGGTGTTAAAGACTCGAGTAGCATTGGAAATTATAAAAAGCTAAAACATTGTAATAAAGCTGCGTTTATACAAAGAAAACTTTATGTTTTTACAAGCTTGAAACATGAAAGTTTCATTTCAAAAAATCTTTTACAAAAATTTATAAACTTTGAATCGTGCTTTTTGATGGTGGATTTCTACCCAGAAACTGTTGTCTAAAAGCCGGACTAACAACTACATAACTTTTTGTCTCATGAAATTTTCTTCCTAGGATTGATTGAGTTTCATAAAAATAGTTTGTTTTCTCGCTTATAAAGATTTTGGCAATGCGTTGGGAAGATGAAATTATTAAATCATAATAAAAAAATTAAGGTAAGGTTACACAATGAAAAAAAGTTTGTGCCTTTTTAAAAAATTTCGTGACAAAATTAGCACAACACCACCAACAGCAGTTGTTTCAAAAGGTAAATTACTCGTTAAAAGTTCGATTTATTGATCATTACAAAATTAACAACCGTATCAAAACAAAAAATACTTAATTTTCTTTAAAATAAAAGTTTTTATAAATAACAACTTATATTTTTGGAAAGCTCAAAAAATCCTCTTTCCAACCGTATAAAAATTAAGTAAGTAAGTAAGTAAGTAACGGGAGTTTTTAGTCCTTGGGCTTCCATCCGTAATAGTTGGTTCTTCCGCCCGCCGACTTGCAACTATTGGTTGACTTACCGCCAGAGATACGTATAGCATTGCTCTAACTTGCCCGAAGGCCAGTGTGCAGTCAGTCGATGGCTCCTAATGGGCTGACACGCTGCTTTTAAAGCGCATCGGAGTGGTGTATTGAGATACGACATGACTGGACTCGAACACGGGTCGCAGCGGTCGCACTCAAAGGTACCAACCACTACACCATCGCTGCAAAATCGCATTGTATTGCTGAAAATTCGAAAAGTTATTTGTGTTTTAAAGAAGGTGCCCACTTTCTGGTGGACACACTGTACATGAATGTACTGAACAAACTACAGTGTGTATCAAAATGTCTTTGACATTGAAGAAAGACTCAACGATTAAGTTCATTAAATTCTTAAAAGTCAATTAATTGACATGCTAATGACTTTTTAATAATGTAATTGTCTTTTTGTTCTGCTAATAAAAACTCTTGAAAGTTTTAAGTATAGCTTTGCGTATTAATTTCCCAGAACAATTAATCTGAAAAATTTCTATTAAAAATTTAATTACATTTTTTCAAGACATTTTCCTTATTTTTACCAAAACCACTTTTTCATTTTTCACAAAAATATAATAGCTGAAAAAACTTGAAAATGGCATTCCATCAATGTAAAAATTATTTTGAAATTCAGTATATTCATTTAAAAAAGCAGCTTTAAAATTTCCGTTTGTAACATTATGAAACACACTGTAATTAGCTTTAAAACTTTTTCTCTTGCGTTGATTTCTCGGGGCCTATGTTAAGATTTTCCATTTACAGGAATGACCGTCATTTTTCAGAACATGCATTGCTGGCTCTGACTTCCCTTTCATGGAGTCGTTTTCTCGCCAACGTGTGCTTGAATTTCTAACTAATTCACCGATATATTTTTTTGCCACAGGAGCAAACGCATTCATACATCGCGCACGCTAGGTCATTAACTCTATCTTTGAATGGGAACAGTGATTCAATAATTTTAGTTAACCGCAAAACAATGAAAATATACTGATTATTGGGGGAAGTCATTAAGTCTGTTAAGGGCTCAGCGTACGTTTCAAAAGTGAAAATTTCCTTATTCAATTTTCTTTTGACAAATGTAATCATTAGGTTATTATTACACTACATTTGAAGTTATAGCGAAAGTTATGGGCATTTTTTGATATTTTTGATATTTTTTGATATTCAACATTTCTAAGTTATGACAACCTTTAATACAATCTTTTATAAACTCAAAAGGCGTCTAATTAAACTAGCAGCTTACTTTGTGAATTTAATAAAGGCTGTCATTTTGTCGTTTATGTGATGAAAAATTATTAGTGTTCTACTTTCTACGAGCTCTATCTTTCCAACAAGTGTCTCATTTCCTTTCCACAGGAACAGATGAAAGCCTGTTAGCGAAAAGTGTGCCCGTGATTAGAGAGAAAATTCCTGATTGGCTCAAAATTCGAGATTGTTTTCAACTATTCAATAGCGCAAAAGTATGGAAAAAACAAAAAACTGTTTTTCTCCTGAACAAAACCATTAATTGAGATTCGCGGGCTAGTTTTGTTTCTACTAAATGTAAAGAATCGCCACAAACAAAAAAACATGTAAAAAAACCTTTTTCTTTGGGATTTGGAGCTCAAAGAAGCAAAGAAAAGTCTATATTCTTGATCACTTTCGAAGACTAATTTCTTGTTATTATTTATGTAAATATATCCTTTTATACACCGTTGGAAAAAAAATTTATTGCTCTACACGAATTCACGAAATATTTTTACTTAAAATGTGATGGTAAAAAGAAATAACGGAAAACGTTATGCAATGCACATGTGAGTAAAAGGTACGTTGAGCCCTGAACTTTTTTTACCTCCTTTTCGTGAAAAAAAAAATGGTAGATTGACAAAAAAAAAACAATTAAAAAGAAATAAAAAAATAAAATTCTCCCTCTGACTTCTTGTTGTTAAAGTTTTTTATCACACTTAAGATGAAGTTGTATGGAATGTTCGCTTGGAAGAACTTTTGTCTAATGAGTGTTAATCTTCTATGGAATTCAAAATATTGAGTACTACTAGCTAGTCAAAATAAAAATTTGAATTTCTTGTCACATACTTTACTTTTATAACACACTATACGGAATAAACATATTAAATTCAACATTATATTCAGAAGGTCAAATGTACTGTTATGATATCAACAATATTTTTAGAAATTTGCTTAAAAAGACAACATGGCTACACAAATAATATCAAAACGCATCATGCAAAATAATGTTTTGGCGACAAGAAGACTTCATTTCAATGCATCGAAAATCTCTTTGCCAACAGATTTTTTTCAAAAATCTTTGCCTCACCTTCCATTACCGGATATTGAGGATAGTGTGTCCATGTACCTGGATCGACAAAAACCAATATGCAACCCAGAAAAGTTTAAAACCATTGAAAATATGGCAAAAAGATTTTTACAGGGAAATGGTAAACGTCTGCAAAAACAACTAACTGATTTGTACAGCATTGAAAAGTTTAACTGCTATGGTGGACGGCGTTACACGAATTCTGTTCTTACACAGCGATCTTCAATCCTGGAGCAAAACAATGGAACTCTTATATGGAAAATTGGCAGTGAAGATCAACCACTGGAACGTGCAGCGAAGTATATCTACTCCGTTGGTAAGTTGATGAAACCTTTACAAGAAAATACCCTTCAACCTGTTGTTATGAACTATAATCCAGCTTTTGAGGGAATTCTGAAGCAAACTGATGAACGTCATCGCACTCAAGTTGCTCAGGCATTGGGAATGATGCCTTTTGATATGGCAAAACTTCCACATCTGTTTGGTAGCTGCAGAATCCCTGGTAATGAAAAAGATACTATGAGTGACTGTAATAATTCAAAGAACTACATAATCATCCGCAATGGTCATATATTCACATTTGATTTGTTGACTGACACTGGCGATGTAATTGGATTGGGCGAAATATATGGCGCTTTAAAAGAGATTATGGCATTATCTCGCAAACGTTCAAAATCACCCATTGCTGCACTCACAGTTGTAGAAAGAACATCTTGGGCGAAATACCGTCAGCATTTGCTCAAAGATGCTCACAATGATAACATGTTAAAAATCATTGAGAACTCCATTGATGTCCTAACTCTAGATGGAAACAACGAAGAAGGTGGTCTTCACAAGAATATTCATATTGGAAAAAGTCCTGGTGATCGTTGGTTTGATAAAAGCTCTTATTGCTCCTTTGATGCCAATTCAGAGTACATTGGAAGTAGCTCAAATAGCGTTGAAGTACATGCAGCTACTGCAACTGATATGGCATGGAGAATTCAACAGATATATCAAACAATAGAAAATGAATTGATCAAGAGTGTTGAAAAGCCACTGACATTGAAGCGTCTAGATTTCAATATTGATGATCATATTCGGTCAGCAATAAAACAAGCAGAAAAAGAGTATCATATTTTCCGTGATAAATTTCAATGTGAACCATTTGCAAGAAACGACATAAACAACAGAGAATTTAAAAAACGCTTCCTCAATCCGAGCTCTATGGTCCAACTTGGTTTACAGATAGCCCTCATAAGGTTCTACCAAGAACCAAAGGCGATAAGTTCAGTTTTACTGGCTCCAACTTTCATCAACAGTCACGCCTTCAGCACTTTTGAACCGACGACAGTTATGGCAGATATCGCTAAAAGGTTTGTTGACAAAGAAAAAATTGAATTTTTAGCGCTAAAGAACTATTCTGATCATTGCTATTCAAGTACTTTACAAATGAGAATGGGGTATAGATGTTTTCACCAGCATCTTTGTGCTCTTAGCGAATTGTCGTTGGAACTAGATCAACCGTGCAATTTTCTTAACAGTGACCTGTTCCAACATTCACTAGATTCCTATGTTAATGTCACCACTGTTCCACAGACGATCGGTATCAATATTGTATGGAATGAGTTTCACAATGGACCTGCACTTACCTACCTGTTTAATGATGATGGAATGCACGGAGGCTTTATGTCCATTGGAAAGGGACCACCAATCAAAGAATATTCCAACCTGTTTTTTGAAGCAATGGAACAATTGATCTTTTACATTTCCAAGTAATTTCTTTTTGTATTTCTAGTATAGTTTTGGAAATTTAGGGGATTTTTTATTTCTGGGGGTCATTTTTGCGGTTAGAAAATTCTGAAGATGTTTTTATTATAATCATTACTATATTACTTTAGTCCGACGGCAATGGTATATTTTTTACTGTCACCTATTTTCATTATGATAGACTGTTGTTTAAGATGCCCATTTCTTTGTGAAAGTTTTCAACACGTTTAACGTTTTGTTAGTTTCAAGGCCATGATCAGCCATTTTCTATGAAATATTTTCCGTATATAATTCAACATACTTTATATCGCAACGGTTGTTTTGATTCATATTCTGTGTTAAGGTATTATTTAATGGTGCTGATATATTTCTTAAATGACATGTTTAGTGTTCTTTTTGGTACAAGTATTTTAACTAAATAACATTTGTTAATTTGATAAAATTTTGATAAAGTTTGTTTTTTTTTTCATTTATTTTCCACTTAACGCTAAAGAGATTTCATGCAAATTGTCTTATTCTTCTCATAACGTATACCGGTAGCCAGCAGTTTGTTTCTTAAATCGTGAATTTTCACGACTAACCTTGCAGATTCTCTCTCTGATAGTAACGAAATTGGAAACTTAAAGAAAAGGGAATTGTGACAAATTACATATGGAACTAGCGTAATGACTGAAAATGTTAATAAGCAAAAATATGGGTTATATTCTATCTTTTGTTAACAGGTTAGATAGATTTTCATTTACATAAATCTGTCATTGTGTCATTGATAAGGAGAAAATGTAAATCTACCATCTATTCACTCTTTAATCAATGCGTATTATGTTCTTAACTTTTGTTGCTTTTCATTAATTCAATAACGTCAAAGTAAAATCAGTAGTCAAGTTAACTTAATGACTCATGCTAAGTAAGCGTCTATTTTTCAAGAAAATATCTTTATTTCACCAATATCAGAGCTCAAGGAAAAAAGTTGGAGACTGGTTCATGCTTCCCCACAGATATCAACACACATTCGACGGCAATTATGTGTTAACGGTATATAAATAATGCTTTAAGTATCAAAAAAGAGTAAACTAACCTTTTGTCCAAATTTAGTATCAAAAGCAATTGCCATGCTTCTATGGCGCAAAATGTTCAGCATTTATACTGATATGAAAGACAACATGAATTCACATTCTTTTATCTCAGCAACATCTTTTTGAACTACCTTACCGGGGAAAAAAAGGTCGGTAAAATTTTTAATCGGGGAATATTTTAGTCCCCTAAGGAAATTTTTAGTCACTTTTCCCCGACCAATTTTTGAAATTAATCACTTTTCCCCGACTAAATTTTGAATTTAGTCACTTTTTCTTAACTAATTATCTTCAATATAAGAAGAAAATAATCAAGATTACAACAGCATTTGAGCTATTGTATACCATATCGGGGAAAAAAACGTCGGGGAAAATTTTTGATCGGGTGCAGATAGTCGGGGGAATAATTTGTTCGAGGAAAATTTTAATCACCCCTCAAAAAAATTGGTCACCTTTCCCCGACTTTTTTTTTCCCGATAAGGTATTCTCATTAAAGAAATTTTTTTGGAATTTATTACTGATTAAGCGTCTCAATTTGAGTTTCAATACTTACCTCAGAATGACCTTGAATGAACAAACTTATGAGCATTTATAAACCCCGTTCTTTGTCATAAAAACAAAAAAAACTGATCAGGTTTGCTCTCAACCTATTCGGTTCTTCTTTGTGCAAAAAAAATTAAGCAAGTTGAGAGAAACGATCATTATTGTTTGCCTGAAGACAAGAAAAGAAAGTTTTGCCTGTTTTTTTGTTTATGTTTATGTTGCCTGGCTAGGTAAACTGACAAAAAACACAAGGCGTATGGCGCCGTAGTATAGTGGTTGTCACTCTCGTATTTCATGCAGGAGATCGGGGTTCAATTCCCCTTGGCGGCGATTCACTAAGCGCGAGTGAATGTACCATAGCGTCGGGTCGACCCATGCCATGTGAGGGAAATTGGGTAGATGATACATCGGGTGTTGCAGGAGGTCATCCAGAAGAGCACAGACCCTTGATTGGGTTTGTGTCACTCATGAGAGTGTCAAATACTTCGGAGCCTCCAACCTAAGCCGTGGCCCCTCCTGGAAAGCAGATGCAGTAGCAACTGAGTGAGGCTAGCCACGTAAAACAATACTAAATAAATAAATAAATAGGCCTGTGTTTTGACTTTTTTGATGACAAAAATTAGATACGCACTCCTGTACATTGTTCTTTTGAGTTTTTTCTCAACGAGAAATGAATTTCGATCATGACTATGCAACCCATCAAAAGTCTGTTTTGCCTAGATCACAATTTGATAGAGACATAGTTGATGCATGGCAACCACATCCCCTGCTGATGAGCGCCATCGACGTCCTCAAATTAGAAATGCTGAACGACAAAATAGATACCGTGCAAATCTAAGTGACATTCGTTCTCAATTGAGAAATGAGAGGGTTGCACAAAATCAAAGAGAACGAATGGCTACTGAGCAACCTGAACAATCTGCTTCTTGACTTGAAGCACAAGCTCACGGCCAACAGTTGCTGGGAGCTAATGAACAACCTGCACTAGCTACTGCTCGACGTGAAACTGACTCTTAACAGAACAAACGTGTTAGAAAAAATAAGCAATTTGAATAAGCTGCTTCTTGACTTGAAGCGAGAGCTCATCGACAACAGTTGCTTAGAGAAAATCAGCAACCCGAACAAGCTGTTGGTCGACGTGCAGCTGATGCTCAACAACTTCAAAGAGCATATGTCCGAAACAGAAGAGTGTGTCTTAAATACTGCTCAGACCGATATTAAAAACAGCAATTTACCTGACATTCATTCTTTAGGTGAATTTAACGTTTAATGTGAACATTATGGAGCAATCAAATTCCACCGTGAAATTAATTTTAAATGTTGCGCAAATGGAAAGGTGAAATTAGATTATCTGCCTGAGGTGCGGAATCCTTTACTTGATGATTCTGCTCTGGGTAAACATTTTCATAAGTGTATTAGAGTTTATAACAAGAGTCAGATGGCGCAAAACGGTAGCAGCAAATTTACTTGTCATACAAATGCTTTCGAAATTTTACTTAAAGTTCTAAAAAGTATTTTAACGGTGTTTTCTGAGATATCTTACTGGTGGAAAATAGGCATATAAATGATAAGTTTGATGGAAACGATAAGTTACTGTAAATAGGGTCTAATCATAAAACACATAAGAACTATACATGCGTGAGCTGTGTAGCGTATGTTTTTATATAAGAAAAAAAAAGTTTGTTTTCAATAATAATTTCATGAAACCAAAATTGAGTTCCAACAAATAACTGCCTTCTTGAACTAGATCTTTGAAAGTCTTAAAACAAATACAGTGCAATAGCTAACAAACGAAGTAACAAGAAACTTTGAACTGAGAAACTTTACTAACAAGAAAGGCAACATCTCAAGTATTTTCAGTTAGCTTAATGAACTAAAAGTCTCATTTTTATGTAGGCCTATTTGATTAGAATTCATTATTTCATGGAATAAATTACAAAATATCAGGTTGTGTTTTAAAATAAAAGGCAATTTACTTTTAAATTTTTTATATGTAGGGACTTCCAATACTCAAAGGCTGCGTTCCTTCATTAGAACTTATATTGCATTACTAGTAGTCTCGCAGACTCTAAATCGCAGACTAATTGCCATTTTAGCCGGAGTAGTAGCTAGTAGCAATAGGAGGAGGAGGAGTCCACGGGTGTTTTAATACGGTATTCGCTTTCGATGCTACCGTTGTATTGCAATTAGTTTTAGTTCTCTGTCAGCTAACCTACGTCCGCCCCCAGGAAATGGGCATCCATGTTTTAGGACATGTGGACAACTGCTACATAAGTATGGAGCATTGCATGCTAATGAAAACCAAGTACCTTATGTTTAGTCAACTGTATACTATCGAAGCTGCTAATTCGCTTCACATACGTATGCAAAACTCTTCTAATGCAGATTGCAGCCGAGACTTGATGGACAAATACAAATGGTCATTAATAGAGTTTCATCTTATGCCGCAGCATATCCTTACTTGACTCAAGTCAAACGAGAAGAAGAAGAAAGGGTGTTTTTAGAAAATAGACCAACCTCGGTAGTGGGTATGTATATGCGTGAAGGTGAAGACAGGAGGAGATGCAATGCTCTCACATCACGAAGAAGTCGCTGCAATATTTGTATGTAACGATAGTGCACCTCCGGCTGGTAGAGATATTGTAGTGTATCCAAGAAATCAACCCTTGCGTAATATTTCTTACACATCGACAAACATTGACTCCTTGATGTATCAGTTGATTTTTCCTAGAGGTGTTCATGGACGGAGTCCAAACATTAGTTAGGTGCAACAACATGCAACTGGAAGGCGGAATAAAATTACACAATTTTATTGTTTTATATTTACTGCATTGCCACTAGACGTGAATTTTCTGCTTCACATTTAGCAGGAAAACTATTTCAAAAGTTTTTTGTTAACATCCACGTCAAAGTGGAGGGAGCAGGATTCGACTTCATACGCCAGAACCAAGAACAATTACGGGCGGATACAGGCTTGATAGACTATTATGAGGAAGCTGCTCATGAACGAAACTTCTGTGCAGGTATTACTATATGTACCTAGATGCATGACATTAGTTTCAACAAAAGGTAAGCCAGATTTATTTTTAACTTTTACTTGCAATCCTAAATGGCCTGAGATTGTTTAAAATCTTTTGCCTGGTCAAACCGCGTCAGATAGGCCGGACCTGGCTGCACGAGTATTCAAATTGAAGTTGGGAGCTCTTAAAGACGATATTATCAAAAATTCTGTTCTAGGTGTATCTGTAGCAGAGTTAGATGTTATAGAATTTCAAAAAAGGGGTCTACCTCATGTGCACAAGTGGTTGCATCCTAGCAGTGAATTTAAGTTGCGCAATGCTGATGAAATTGATTCATTGATATCAGTACGAATTCCAAATCGGGATAAAGAAACGGAACTTTGCGAAATCATCAAATCCTACATGGTCCATGGTCCGTGCAGCCATTTGAATGTGTCTTCACCGTGTATGCAAGATGCTAAGTGCAGCAAAAATTTTCCGAAGCAGTTCAACAATGGAACTGTTTTATATGTGGATGGCTATCCTTTATATCACCGACCAGATGACGGAAAAACTGTTCCAACTCGGAATATGGATCTTGACAACGAGCGATCGTCCTGTACAACCGTTCTCAGCAAAAAGTACAATGCACATATAAACCTCAAGGTCTGCGTTTCCATTAAAAGCATCAAGTATTTGTACAAATACATTTACAAAGGACACGATACTGCTCATTGAAATACAGGACAGGACAGGAACAATCAACACTGGAAAGAGGACAAGAGCACACTGTTAACTGCTTGGTTTGAATTCACCTTTCCCGAATTTCTGTTTAAACATCGTGTTTTAACCTAGATAGTACATCCAACCTCGTTTTTAAAATGAAAATTATTGTTAATCATTCTACAGGGAGTTTTGATAAAACAGGATAATTACTATGTAATTAGGTCAAACAATTGATAAAACAATGAAATGCATTAAAACGAGGTTGGATGTACTAACTAGGTCGAAACACGGTGTTTAAACAGAAATTCGGGAAAGGTCTATTGAATCGTGTTGACGAACGGGCACGTCAATATTTATACCTCAATATCCCCCACCATTACGTGTATCAAAGACGATAACATAAGTGGGTGACAGCGTGGAGCACAAAAAATTGTAAGTAGAATGTACAAGGCTAGCATTCGGCAAGGTGAAAGGTATTTCTTACGTGTGCTGTTATTACATGTTCCTAGTGCGACTTCCTTTGAATACTTTAGGACTGTTTGGGATTGTATATTGATCTTTGAGGAAAGCGTGTATTGCACTTGAACTATTGGATGACGATACTTTGTGGATACGAACTTGCCGAATCAGCAAGTCCCTCTAAAACTTGTAAAACGTCTCCTTCATTCTGATCCATGGAGAGCCAAGCAATCCGGCTAAGTTGTGGGAAAGATTCCGTGCTCACATGCTTGAAGATTCTTTGAGACACTAGCCAGAAGTGCAAGGAGAGCAGTCAGCTCTTGATAAAATTCAGGAAGTCCTACAGCAATTTGGTAAGGTTATTACTGACTTTGATTTACCTGCTTTCGAACAAGCTATTGCTAAGGATCTATCAGATGCTGATGAAATGAGGGAAGAACCCAGCAACATGAGGAACGCGGTGAATGCTGACCAGTTTGCTGTTGCCGATGCAGTACTACATGTAGTAGCAACAAACGACAATAATAATTCTAAAATTTTTTTCCTTGATAGAATTACAATTACAAGTACAATTACATCACTCGTGAGGTTATTGGAAGAAACCTATCAGTAAGTACGTGTGCGTGGACTGGAATTGCAGCAACACTGTTACAAAATGGTAACGCAGTCCATTTTCTTTTTAAAGTACCTGTTCCTGTATTGGACAATTCAACATGCAATGTCAAGCCTAATAGAAGGCACGCTGATTTCTTACATAGCCAGCATATTTTAATATTTGATGAGGCAAGTATGATTCCTAAGCATGTACTTGAGGCTATTGATAGAATGTTATCAGAGATATCTGTAACAGTGCCTTTTGCTGGAATGGTTGTTCTTTTAGGTAGTGATTTTAGACAAACTCTTCCAGTTGTGAAAAGAGCGAGACCAGCTCAGATTGCGGAAGCGTGCATCAAAAGCTCTGTCTTGTGGCCAATAGTCCAAATCTTCCTTCTGATTATCAACATGAAAGCTGCACCTGGGTGAGGGGGATTTGAAAGGGGGATTTGAAAGCCAGGAGGAAGGAGGGTACGAAATTGGCAAAAAGCCCGGAGGAAGGTGGGTAATAAAGTGGCAAAAAGCCGGGTGGAGGAGGGTAAGAAAGCGGTATGGAGCCGGGTGTAGGAGGGAATAAAAGCGGAATGGAGCCGGGTGTAGGAGGGAAGACAAGCGGCAAAAAGCCGTTGTATGTGTAACATATTCTATTTTATTCTCATTTTTTGAGATTCTGATGTCATTGAAACGGCAGTTTTATCATTGTTATACAATAACATATGGTCAAACATGTTGAACTGTATGGTTTCTATGGTTTAACCTGATGGAATCTGAAACTATAATGTGCACAAGCTTGTAAACGTGATTCAAATTGGAATACCTCTCTTTATTGAATCGAATGTTTCAAATTTTGAATTCATAAAAACATTTGATTCAAACTGTAAAAAGTCAAAATTCTGCTTGATCAATTTTGCATTTTCTTTCACTCCTATGCGATTAATATGCCCTTGACGACTATTAATTTTGACAGCGCGGCCCCTCTGTACATTAATTCGTTACTGATGTTTTGCCACACGTTCTAATACCTGCCACGCTTTGTAATAACATCTGCCACACTTTGAAATACCTGCCACACCTTTTTCACGTAAAGAGATCATGAAAAATAAAATCTAGGAATTTGCAACCGTGATGCAGCATGCTACTGTCTCATAGCACTCGTAATTCTGAACATGAAAACGTATGAGATCAAATGTTTATGGCGAACCGTTTCAAAAGTTTTAATGACGTCATAGAGCCTTGTGTCCCCTCGTCATCCCATCGATATTGTTATATCGCAAGCTCCAAAAAGCGTTAAACTTAAACTTCGCGTTCGATTTGAGTCTCAATGTATTGGCTTCACCACACTTACGTCGTGCTTGTTTTATCATACTTTACGTTTTGTACTTTCACTATTATTGGAAGTTCGATTTTGTTCTTGAAGTTCTGTAAATAGAAATCGATTGCCTCTCTTGTTTTTTTTACACTTCTCGCTAGTAAAACCAACAGTTAAATGAATAGTTCTTAAAAGCCCATTTAACTGTTTAATCGACTATTTTAAAGTAACCTCGTTCCCAGAGCTTTTTTCGCTTTTGAAAAATATAAAGCGACACCCACTATTTTTAAAAATGAAAACACATCCTGGGAACGACGTTGGTTTAAGCGTCATTTTGAAATTTCTGAAGTATGGGGATATAAAAACTGAAATTACTACAAAGGGTGGCGGATAATATTACAAAGTGTGTCAGTTTAACATTATTACAAAGTGTGACACAACACAGGAGAGTTACACCAGTGCTAAATACTGCTATCAGGTAGGTCCTGTATAGATAAAATTAAGATACAATGAGGAAAAATAAAATAGAATATAAAATGATATAAACATATAAATTCAATTAGCAAGACGTGAGACGAAAGTAACCAAATTGTTTCAAAAGTAAGCTAAAAGGTGAAAGCCAAAAATCATTTGAAGTAGCTTTGAAATATGATAATAGATAAAAGCGAAAGTTGATTAAATAATATAAACGAAAGTCATTTATATTTTTTCGTATTATACATTTCCAAATATCCGAAATGTCGCACTTTTTTGAAAGCGTCAAGTGTTTTTGTAAGTTTTCTGTCTAATTCTTTTCTTTGAGAATGCGACAGTGCGGTTGCAGAAAACTTCGTTGAATAAGTATATTTTATAACAACTACAGTTAAATGTGTTTTGCTTGTCGTTACTTTTATTTGCTTTTGGCTGATGTTACTCTGTAGTTGGTTAAGCCATAGATACGTATTTAACGGAACACCGTTAGAAATCAACATTGTCAAAAGGGACATTGAATGCCAAATATCTAACAACATCAGCAACCGTAGCAACATTAACAGCCTTATAAAATACGCTTGTTAATGTTGTTAGATATTTCGCATTCATAGTCATTTGCAAAATTGAATGGAAAATGGACAATAAGTTGTTTTGAAACATTTCCAGGACTGGAATTTCAAAATGGTTATTATTGCATCTATTAAAGTATCTGTTAGGAATCTTAAAGCCTATATACTTTTTTTGGTTGCTTGAAAATATTTTATTTTGCATGCCCCCTCACGTAGCATGTAGTACCAATGTTAAGGGCGGTTATATCCAGTGGGCAATCTTTTCTGAAAAATCACTGAAAAGGAGTTTTTATAGAAATATACACATTCTTGTCATAATGGCTTTTTGAGAATTTTGTCCATTGGTTATGTATCATATGCATCATTTAAAATTGAAGATGAGGCCTAGGGTCAAATGACAACTTGCAGGTAAAATTTTTCACCTACATCCTTCACTTAAGGGGTGTAAAAGCAAGTAAACTGTTCTGGCTAAGCGATATGACTCGCTTTGTCAAGATCTTCCTTGTGTCCAGAAATTCTCTTTTTTTCTAGGAATGTCGTTATATAAGTCAGTACTGCCTAGCTAAAATCTCACTTCACCTTGCTGAAATCTTATTTAAACGAGAAGAAAGTTTTCCATGCAAGTGGATGGAAACAGATTATCACGGTTAAATTTCAACCTTAGTTAAAATATCTAGTTTCATTATATACGTGAGATTCATTTTTGTATGCACACCTTCCTAATATAGTATAGAATTTTAACTAACAGTTAAAAATTGTAACATGATTCATTGTAGATATGACATATACGTATTTCATGAGTGTGATTAATTATTTTTGAGTCGTTTCAGATTTCAAAAGCAAAAAAAACAACAAAAACCTAACGCAAACTTCACTATCTTATAACAGCAACAATCATGCAAGTCTCAAAAGGTTGGCTACCTTTTTCAGGCTTGGTTATATTTGTTATTAGTACATATATCTACAAGGAACCATTTATGAAATCCAAGCAACATCTAATGTCTACACATGTACGTGTAAAAGACGTTATAAGATTGGAGGAGGTACAAAATTTGATCTGGCAACAAATCTATGATTTACAAGAACGACGTGATTGCGAAAAGAAGAAGATACTATACTGCGAAAATAAAGAGAATTACGCTGTCTTTGGTTCAATGTTGCATCGCTACGGCGTCTGCATGCAAATGACAAATCGGGATGTTTATATGGCCAGGACAACCAAAATACCACTTCTAATCTTAAATTCATACATATAGGACATATACATATAGTACTTTCCTGAATATCTGTTTAAACACTGAATTGTGGCCGAAATTCATGTTTAACCACGTTTTATCCAATTCATTTTTTCAATGATTCCATTACTTTATAACTTAATTATTGCCTCTATCATTCTCAATTCCATTATAATAGTTGGAAGCAATTTGAAGTAGGTAAGTTACTGATACTTAACTAGACTCGAACAAAGGGTCGCGACGGTAGCACTCAAAGGTACTTAACGTTACACCATCGCTGCTAAATTATTAAAAATGAGTCGAGACACGATAACCGGTCACAATACAGCGTTCAAACAGCCGGTAATGGTCTGTTAGCAAGATTACCATTACGCTGCATTTTTAAAAAAAGACATTGTTGCAGATATTTCTTAATAAATGTTCCACAGACGAATGTTTGGTAAACGGAAAGTAAACGGAAGAAATAACTACAGTTTTATAAAATTTAATTTCAATCTTGAACATTTCATGTTTTCATAGTGGAAAATCATTTTATAATTTACCATAACCCCTATTTTCTATTTTACAAACTTTTCGCGCGAGTACCCAGTAAGCACAAGAACGTCTTCAAGACCTCTTTCAAGATACCAAATAGACGTCTTTAATACGTGTTTATTTGGTTGAAAACTGTAAAGCTTTTAGACGAGTTTGTTTCAAAGACGTCTTAAAGCTGTATTAAAGACGTCTTTTTTACATTTTGAAAGACGTCTTAAAGACGACTTAAAGATGTTTTAAAGACGGCTTTTGCACTCGTCTTGAAGACATCTCAAAGACGTCTTGGAAATTCGTCTAAAAGCGCCAGATTTCAACAAAATGGGGACGTATTAAAGACGTCTTTTTTTGTATCTTGAAAGAGGTCTTAAAGACGAATTAGAGACGTTTTAAAGACGGCTTTTGCGCTCGTCTAGAAGACGTCTTTGAAACTCATCTGAAAACGTTGCAGATTTCAACCAAATAGAGACGTATTAAAGACGTCCTTTTGGTATCTTGAAAGACGTCTTGAAGACGTTTTTTGTGGTTACTGGGTAGCGACATCACAATTGCGCTCATGACGTAGTTTAAAGGAAAGAGTTTGTTTACCATCTTTTATATTAGATAAACTAAAATAACTCTTCAGCACACTAGCAGGGTTTCCCCTGCAGTGTAAACCCCTAGAAGCAAACACTCATCACTTTCAAAATGGCAAAAACAATTACTTGACTATTCAAATTTATGCACTCTGTCCAATGCTTGAAAATTAGATAACCAAGTCCCAGAGGAACAACCACATAGTAATCGAGAGAAAGATAGTCTATATTAGTTAACATCCTTAATACATGACCAAGTTTGATAAAAATTATATAAGCAAAAATCTGTATGAAAATAAGTATGAAAATCTGCACAGATTGATCTTTGATTGATTGATTCTATTGCTCTTTTTTCTTCTTTCTTTCAATATTGCCAATTGAAACCAACAACTCTTATTTAATTATCAAAATTCAAGCGTTGGAAAGTTTCTTTGCTTAGATATAAATGGTATATATTGGAGTAAATAAAAAATCTTGATGATAACAATTTCAACGCTCTTAAAATGGTTGTTCCCAGATGTATTTAATAAAGTTATGTTATTGTCACTGAATATGCAAAATTGGTTGAGCAAGTTAAATTTGATTAAACAAAATTTTGGTATAAGCTTTCAGTTTGTGTGTTCCTCTTTATAGTGAAGTTATAACCCAGCGGACACAAGACATCTTTGAGACGTCTCATTTTAATCGTAATCATTTTGCAACGTCGTAGGGACGTCTGAAAATGGGACGTCGCAATTGGGATCCATTTACGATCAATTTGCGACCTGATAAAAATTTTCAAACTTCATTCTGCAGTCATTAAACAGTATAAATCGATTAACACTAACATGCCTATATAGAACTTACTTTTCTATCGAATTCTGTTTATTGGTCGTGTGAGGGATGCTTTCACGACGTTTTTAGGACGTCTCTATACAGATTAAATTACGACCTTCGAAAGAATCATAAATTTTCAAAAGCGATTAGTCAACAAAGATTCATCGAATATGTTTTACTACAGTTGCATGATTTAAAGAATTTAAAATAGACCAATCACAAATACGTGAGACAAAGAGAAATTCCCGGGTTATAAAATTCACATGTGATATAGAAAGTTTCAAAAGCAAAGACTTTCTTGTAAGAAAAGATTAATACTGTTAATAATGATACATGTAACATAAGTTTCGACAAAAGACGTTTAGATAAAACTTAGAAGAATTAATTAAACATGGCGTTTTGTCAAAGGTAAACTGTCAAAGTGGAAATGGAAAAAACACCTTGTAAAGATACGATCCTGTTCGATGAAATTAACGGTGAGTTTCTGTTTTCTGAATCCATTCGGCGGGTATATTTATACATATTTATACATTCTTGTTGAACTTAGTTTTAGCACTCCAGCATCAGAAAAGCACTGTAGATGACATAAAAAAACTTCCATTGATGCTCAAAGATCTCCTGATTGATAATGAGGTTGGCGAAATTTCAAAAAGGCTAGCCGAAGGGAGTTTTAAATGTGGAAATACATGTGATTCAAAATTTTATAACTTGATAACAAATTATCTAGTATATGTTGAACTGTAAATTGTTGCGTTGTAAACTTTTAAAAAGAACTAAAAAGGAGACATCTATTGAATTTGTATGTTTTGTTGTTTTGATGATCCCAACATAGATGGCCTATGATCCCAGAAAAAGAAGGTTGTTAATCAGACGTCTCTACGAGTCGTTACGGCCAGAGATTGAAGTTGTTGCGATATCCTGTCGTCGAGACGTGTAAGTGAAGATGTGATTGGGACGTCTTCTGAGGATCCCAATTCGCGACCATTGAGCGACGTCTTTGGGATGTCATGGAAAGACGTCTCTACGACGACTTTACAACGACGAAGGAATAAGTTTCATGATCCTGCGACGTCGTTGCGATGTTATTGGGATGTCGTCGAGACGTCTCAGTGAAGATGTGGTTGGGACGTCTTTTGAGATTCCCACTTCACGACCATTGAGCGACATCTCAGGGACGTCTTGGAAAGACTTTCTATCGGCTATAAGGCTTTCTATCTTTTAAACCAAAGTTGTCTGCTTACCGCAGTTGTTATCTTATCAGGTTTATTGGCTTACTAGAGTCATCGGTTTACCAAAGTTATCGGTTTACCAGACTTATATACCAGATTTATCGGCTTACCGTATTTATTGGCTTACCAGACTTATACACCAGATTTATCCGCTTACCAGAATTATTAGCTTATATACCAGTTTTATAGGCTTACCGGATTTATCGGCTTGACAGAAGTTCGAAATGAAGAAGATGTCTCTTTGCTCTCTCTAATTCAAGAAGATATTGTTAAAAAGGATACGTTAATGAGAGATAAAGATTTTGTTTTTGTTCTCTTTTCCCTCACTTGACATATTGCTGCTTCGATATGATTGGTTTATTTTCATATGACATCGCATGAATGTTAAACATGTTTAACTTTTTTTTTGTCGTGCACGACACCATAATACGACACATTTTCGTACGATTTTTTATGTTTACACAGTGCGATACGACCTGTATGACAAAAATCGTACCTTGTAAATTGCCTTTAGTTTGAACTTCCTTAATTAAACAAATTGAAACAAATCCAATTTCCTTGTAACAACTTCTATTGGTCTGTTGTAAAGTACTATTAAAATTTCCGTCCTATTATAACATGAGTAATCTTGCAAATAATAATAGAAATACGTGTATACCTTTCTACGTCTAGTATGAACCAACGGTCAAAGGATCTGCTAACCTTCAGGACACCGTCCTCTTGTTTAATTTCAGTTTCTGCAGGTCACGTGGGGAGGACACGATTTAACAGGTATGAATATTAAGATATAACAATAATATAGGTTAAGTACTCAAAAATTTTACAACAGGAAACATATCCTCCAAGAAAAGAAAAACCGTCAAAAACTATAGTAGAAATATCAAAATACAATTACTTGGAAATGTAATAAATTAATTGTTCCATTGCTTCAAAAAACAGGTTGGAATATTCTTTGATTGGTGGTCCCTTTCCAATGGACATAAAGCCTCCGTGCATTCCATCATCATTAAACAGGTAGGTAAGTGCAGGTCCATTGTGAAACTCATTCCATACAATGTTGGTAACGATCGTCTGTGGAATAGTAGTGACATTAACATAGGAATCTAATGAATGTTGGAAGATGTCGCTGTTAAGAAAATTGCACGGTTGATCTAGTTCCAACGACAATTCGCTAAGAGCACAAAGATGCTGGTGAAACCATCCATACCCCATTCTCATTTGTAAAGTACGCGAATAGCAATGATCAGAATAGTTTTTTAGCGCCGACAATTCAACTTTTTCTTTGTCAACAAATCTCTTAGCAATATCTGCCATAACTATCGTCGGTTCATAAATACTGAAGGCATGACTGTTGATGAAGGTCGGAGCCAGTAAAACTGAACTTATCACCTTTGGTTCTTGGTAAAACTTGATAAGAGCTATCTGTAAACCAAGTTGGACCATAGAGCTTGGATTAAGAAAGCGTTTTTTAAATTCTCCGTTATTCACGTCGTTTCTCGCAAATGGTTCACATTGAAATTTATCACGGAAAATATGATACTCTTTTTCGGCTTGTTTTATTCCTGACAGAATATGATCATCGATGTTGAATTCTAGACGCTTCAATGATAATGGCTTTCCAGCACCCTTGATAGATTCATTTTCCATTGAAATATATATTTCTTGAATTCTCCCTAGAATATCAGCTGCAGTTGCTGCATGTACTTCGACGCTATTGCCACCAATTCCAGCGAGTTCTGCATTTTCATCAAAAGAGCAATAAGTGCTTTTATCAAACCAACGATCACCAGGACTTTTTCCAATATGAATATTCTTGTGAAGACCACCTTCTTCGTTGTTTTCGTCTAGAGTAAGGACAACAATTGAATTCTCAATTATTTTTAACAATTTGCCATTGTGAGCATCTTTGAGCAAATGCTGACGGTATTTCGCCCAATGAGTTCTATCCAAAACAGTGAGCGCAGCAATAGGTGATTTTGATGGTATGTCAGATAATGCTTTAATTTCTTTTAAAGCGCCATATATTTCGTTCAATCCCATTACATCTCCAATGTCAGTTAACAAATCAAATGTGAATATATGACCTTTGCAGATGACTATGTAGTTCGTTGAATTATCACAGTCACTCATAGTATCCTTTTTAATACCAGGTATCCTGCAGCTACCAAGCACATGTGAATGTCTTGACATATCAAAAGGTATCATTCCCAATGCCTGAGCAACTTGAGTACGATGGTGTTCATCTGCTTGCTTCAGAATTCCCTCAAAAGCTGGATTATAGTTCATAACAACAGGTTGAAGGGTATTTTCCCGTAAGGGTTTTATCAATTGACCAACAAAGTAGATATACTTTGCTGCACGCTTCAGTTGCTGATCTTTATTGCCATATTTTCCATATAAGGGATCCATTATTTTGCTCCATGATAGAAGATCGCTGTCTTAGAACCCAATTAGTGTAACGCCGTCCACCGTAGGAATTAAACTTATCAACGTTGTACAAATCAATTAGTTGTTTTTGCAGGAGTTTTCCACTTCTTTGAAAGAATCTTGTTGTCATATTTTCAATGGCTTTAAACTTTTCTGGATTGCATATAGCTTTTTGTCGATCGAGATATCCTCAATATCCGGTAATGGAAGGTAAGGCAAAGATTTTTGAAAAAAATTTGTTGGCAAAGAGATTTTCGAAGTATTGAAATGAAGTCGTCTTGCCGCAAAAGGATTTTTTTGTATGATTCTTTTTGATATTAACTGCGTAACCATGTTGTTCTTTGAAACAAATTTCTAAAGAAAGGGTTGATATCATAAAATTTCATTATGGCTTTTAACACGTTAACAGTGTATTCTCTTGCTGAATATAATGTTGAGTTTAATATATTTATTCTGGTAATTGCGTTGCAAGTAAATCATATGGTAAACTTAATTCAAGCTTGATGGTTTTATAACATGTAAAATGCTCTGAATATCTGATGTTATATTACGTGTACCTGAAGTTATGGCACTTTTTATAGTAGAAAATTGAAAAATTGTTTATATCGCGTTGATTAACTCTGGGCAAATTCAGTTGTTTAAAAACTTCTTCAGAGTGTTAGTAATCATATTAAAATTAAAGTTAACTGCCGTGTACTTGAAACTTGAAAGTTATCACAAACGTAGCTTAAAATTTACCAGATGAAGAAACAATGAGAAGGTGAATAAAATCACTTACTATTGCAGACTTTCACTACTCTAATTACTTTTTACATTGTTTGCAGATAAAAAAGACAGGATTTCTCCTAAGATATTAGTATTCGTGCAACACAATCAAAAGACGGTACTTTAGGAGTAAGATCTTTCAACCTTGATATCTACTACATAAATGCAAAATGGGTCACGTGATGTGAATGGAATTACGATCAAGTACAAAATACAGGGTGTTTCAAAAATAAAACAAAGAGTTATATTCCAACCTCGAAACCAGGGTCTCTTGCCTTTTTGATATACGGATGACGTCGAAGAAACTATGACTGAAAATTATCATCTATAGCTATATATATAAAACCTTTTTAAAACTTTTGCATATCCCGTCATATATCAAAAGTTTTTCTCAAGTGTCAGTGGGTTCTGAATTAAGCACGCGCGAAGCATTTTAAACAAGATGCCCTACCGGGCAGAAGGATTTCTGCAAGCTTTGCTGCTGAAAATGCCACAAAAATGCAACACTAGCACACTAGTCCTGCAAAACTAAGACAGTCACATCATTCAGCTCGAGAAGCATCAGCATTAAATAAACAAAAATATTGATGCGACTGACAATGTTCGTCAAGAAAGTCAGCCTACCATTACATAAAAAAGGGGCTTTTCTTTATGCTATCGCGGAGATCATTTATGAAGATCTGGTTTTTTGTACGAATAAGCTGAATGTTTGTTACTGGATATTTGCCACCCACGTACTCCAAAAAAGTGCATCGACACAATACGAAACTTTATTTAACCACATTAAATATAACGAATCCTATAAAAAGATTGTGTATACTGGCGGTAAGCAACATATCGTTTGGGCAGCACAAACTAATATATAAAGTTTCTATATTGATCTCCTCAGAATGAAAAATATAAATATCACAATAATAATTACTTAGAAATTAAAGCTCATATCTAATCTAAAAGTTAAAAAAAATACAACATACGTAGGGAGAAAAGAGATAAGCTGATATAGCCAGAATACATCCAAAAATTGCTACTAAATATAGTATAAATAGCTGTATAAAGTGCATATGTTGGTGATGTTGGGGAGGAGCTGAAAGGAAGCTAAGCTGAGCTTTAAAAATCCAAAAGCTTCTAAAAATTGACTTCAAACATGCATACACATACAAAATACACGTCTTTCATATTTAAAAAGGCTTGGAGCAAAAATAAAACAAGAAATACCTTTTCTTCCACACACCATGTATTGGCGCTGTTTTCATATTTTAATCTTCAAAAAACAGAATAACCACACTGTAATTTAATTTTGTGAACATGATAAGTTCCCAACAGTAATGCAATTCTTTATATAAAATTATAAGCTGTATTAACTTCTTTTAAAGCCATATTTCCATCAAAGAAACTTTTAGCAAACTACACACGTTCTTTCGCTGCCATTTTTAAAACGTTTTGTGGACGATCACATGGCATGGCGAAAATCAGCCAATAAACTATCGCTATTTAAGTGGAGGTGGCTAAATTAGCACCCTTTCGTAGAAATCGGGCATTATGCACCAATGACAATTAAGACGGCTTTTTTATGAACCAATGAAATTTAAGAAACAAAAATGCGTAGGTTTGGACAGTAAGATGAAAAAAACGAAGAAAAACACGGACGATCGTAAAGTATTTCTTGCTTACGCAGAAATCCAAAAATTTGAATAAGCTCTTCATCTCAAACATTATTTCATGAGAATCTTCTTCACTGTTGTCTTTTGTGGAAGACTGAACCTCGATACACTCATGATTGAATTTTCTGTTCATTGGATTTCTGCGAAAGCAAGAAATACTTTACGATCGTCTTTGTTTTTTTTTGTGTTTTTTTTTCATCTTACTGTCCAAACCTACGCATATTTGTTTCTCCAATTTCATTGGTTCATACAAAAGCAATCTCAATATTCATTGGTGCTTAAAGCGCCACTATTAGAAAGGGTGCTAATTAACTTTAATAGCGCTAGTCTATTGGCTTGAATTTCTGCCTTGTGATCATCCGGATATTTTCCGACTTTACATTTGTACGCCGTTCGCATAATGGTACATTACATCGTGACCGAAAAAACTTCCAAAAGTTGATTGATCAATATTGGATAGATCTAAAAGAAGATTTACAGTTCCAAGACCGAAAGTAGAGGGTAGAAATTTATGATTATCTTACAAAGATTCTACTGTGTTCATTCTTTTCTAAAAACAAGTTCTCAATGTTTTACAAAGACAGTGTGTGAAAAAGGAAAGGTTTTCGGTTATTTTTGAAAATGTCTGGGATTCTTTTAAGCCTTTCTAAATACAAAAAGTCGTTTGCTTCATGCGTGGGCTATAATGCTTTTAAGCTCTGGATACGTACAGCTCATGTCAGTTTCCTCTTCAGCTCCAACAACAAGAATATCTGTCTAACCTCTGCCTGCATCATTTTACTTATGTTTGATATTTCTCTAGCTACTTTACCATATTTGCTTGTATAGTTCTTGGCTGTATTATCAATGCCCTTAATTAGGAATGAAGACTTCCTATTTACAATTGCAAATATGACACTTATCTTGACTGTCTGTAAATTTTAACTGCTTTCAGTTATGTTTGCTAATTTAGATCACATATTTAGCTACATAATCCAAATCTTTATTTACCATTTTTTGTTTGGGAAGTCTTTTCGTAATTTAGAAGATTGACCGTATATATTGAAAGACTTACGTAATCACTGCGATATCTTACAGCATCTATTTAAATTTAATGTTCTTTTGTTCATTAAGTTTATTGGCAGTTAACGTAAGTTTCATATTGTGTCATAGCTTTAATAATTTCCTGGGGTGTATGCATAATTAAAATGTAATGTTTTTTAAGTTTCTGTATAAATCTTTATAATCTTTTCATGAAATTTAGTTCAGGTAATGCATGTTTGTAAAGTAAGTTAATCAGGCTAAAGCACCAATTCCTCTTTTCAGTTATGTATGTTGAGTTTGTATGTATATATAGATGTATTTTTCATGATCAAAATCTATGTTTTCCTTTTTGTGCTTGTGATTTAGTTATTTTGTTAGGAAGATTGACTAGACTATTGAATTCATAAATTCAAAACATTTAGATTGAATTTCATGCTTACTCATTATCTTATCTGAATGGATCACTATGTCCTTAATATCATCATGTACCAACAAAATAAAGAACATTGTGTCATTCAGATTAATCAAAATTGTTGGTGTCTATTGGTACAAAGTTTTGCATAGACAAGTTTGCTTTCCGTATTTTTGGGAGTACATGATCAGAAATTTGATAAACATATATGGTGGAAATGATTTAACCTTTTTTGAATTTCAAGAATGTCATAGTCTTTCTTTTTTTTTCATACTTCAGCTGATTTTGCAGAAATCCATGTGCCTGCAAGGGCATCTTGTTTTTTTTACTTTTGTGTCTCCAAAATAAACCACACCAAAATGTTATCGCTACAAAGATAAAATCACACAATCACCACATGAATTTTACAACCTCTCCTTTAGTATATTCACGAGTGTCTGTTCTTGTAGCCTCAAATTGACAACACTTTCTTTCCCAAAATGTTGCTGAAGTCTTGGAAACATGTAAACAATATCAAGCTTTTGCAGAAACGAGTTCAACTCGACGAATTGTATTTGGTCTCTACATTATTATATATATGTTATATGTGATCATATAAAAACTGAATAAACGAGACAAAATTTCTTCGACCACGTTTTATGTAAATTACACAGATTTTGTGTAGAGACCCTGTGTTCGAGGTTGAGTTTACATCTGCGTTTATTTCAACGAACTTTCGTCAACTACCAATAAACTTTATATCAGTATCGAGCCCATTTTTTGCAGTTGCATGTTGTTAGAAAAATGAGAAAAACATGAAGGGAAAATCAAAATAATAAGTTAAGAAAAACTCCTTATTTTGTTAACGATCAATTAAGACGTCATCAAAAATAAGAGCAATTTACAAAAAACAAACAAACAAAAAACAAAACAGTTAACTACTTATCACTGTTCCGCACGATTGGATACATTTTACGTAACGAATCGCTTTAATACAATCTGACACGATTTTTCCACATTAATTTTAAAGGTCCGTACTCTAACTAGTTTGGTTAGAAAACATAGCGTAGATCTGAAATAAGTCATTCTAACTTGAGAAGACGAAGTGGTAAATATCTCTCTCTGTTACATGAATTTACTTCTACTGCCTTTACATACTGCCTCAGAACTGGGAAGCAAAAGCTTAAATGATTACAAAAGCTTATAGTTACTACAAATCTGGTTAAGCTTCAGCCACTATATTATCATGATATGAACTGGGTCACTAGTAAGTTCTGTATCTTGAAGGCTGGCTGCACAAATCTATGATTAGCGATTGATAAGAAAACTGCTCATCTACGTTCATGTTATTGTTCATGCATGGCTGGTATGACTGAAGCAACCATGTTGCTGCAGCAAGGTTTCGTATTAAATCTGCGGTAAGAATTGGATTAACAAATCTAGTGTGTACCAGCTCGAAAAATGAATGACTCCCCTGTCACAAAGAAGTTGCTCCAGTTTAAGTAAAAGACGTAAACTTTAATAGAGAAGCCTTTGGACAGAGAGATAAAAAAAACGTTTCCTTGTTTCTACTCCGACGAAAGCTTTTAATCCTGCTGAAGATACGAAAAAAAAAATTGACATTGTGAAGGCAAATAATGTAGCTCCAGATAATATTGTACACACTACAACACCAAAGCCAAGAGTATCCTTTGTTCGTGAACTGCTACATGTTACGACAGAACCACGTGATGTTGTTGACATTCATGATATTATATTAATGTATGACAATATTACATCGTTTTCGATAAAATCTTAATGGTATAATCGCCATTAAAGACATTCAAATAATTGAATAATTCCTATATTAACCGCCCAGGCGCTAATTAAATTAATTTTGAATTTAGGGGGCGTTTATTAGAAAGAGGCGCTAAAAAGAAAGGGGTGCTTACGCGGTGAACAAAAATGGTTAAAGTTAACAAAGATCACACTATCGTTGATATACCTTATCAAGGAAAAAAAAGTTGTAAAAAATTTAGTTGGAGAAAAAGTTAGTTGGGGAGTCACTTTTCCCCCACCATTTTTTGAAATTAGTCACTTTCCCCGACGGTTTGATTCCCATTTAAGTTATTAAGAGAAGAAAATAAAAACGTGCAATTACTAAACAATAATTGAGACTGAAAATTCGTAACAGTGTACTCCTCCACAAAGTTTCAATACGTCTGTATCCGCCTCTTGTCGTCTTTATCAAAGTGGTGTGGCGTAGTAATTAGCAATATGTTCTTGAAAATGCAATGAAATTTAATAATTTAATGAAATTAATACAAATTCCACGTGTATTCTTAGATTGGTCACATCTTTTGTTTTATTGAATTCAACTTTCGTCATTGCACTTTTAATACGAGCAGCAGGGCGTACACTTAAACTGAAAATACTTAATAGTAACTTTTCTATTATTAAAAAACCACGACCTGTAATAACCTGTTCTAAAAAATTTGTTAGAAGCTGTACTGCCATAGCAGTCAGATAAGCATGAAATATAACCAGTCGGAGTAACTCCAACAGGTTATTTAACTATATTGTGATGTTGTTCATCAGATCATCCAGTTGCTTGATTTGTGAGAGACCTTGATCATTGTATAAAATCTTAAATCTTATGATGATACGACACTTGATGACCAGATTTGATGAATATTTTTGGAAAATTTTCTCTGATCGATTTTAATGGTAACCAAACAACTAGTGCATCACCATTGACTCACTACATTGATCCATGTAGTAAGAGTATTGAAGCAAATGGTTGGTAAAATTCCGAAACGGTCAGCTAGCTCTTCATTCAATACACTAAGTCGCAACCTCATCAATGCAAGCAGCATCTCATTAAGATGAAACAACCCTTTTTTTGCATTTGATATAATCCTTTTCACGTTACTGTATTTCAGTGTTTATTTAGCTCCTCTCCAATACCTTGTATGGTGACAGAATGATGAATAGAGTATTGCTAAACCAGTTCAAACATTTTTCTTTGAATGAGTCACTTAAAAGAAGAGGCAGTTATTAAATTGTATTGAAAATCCATACAAAAATGTCAATAAAAGCACAAGAAAAAAATTATTTCTTGATTATTTCACGACTGAGATGTGTCTACGCTTGAATCCATTGAACAATCAATTTTAGTTTGTCAAATTAATTTAGATTTTAGTGTGGCAAGAGTAAGTACGGTTTGTAAAAAAATTATGTGAAAGTGTGAAAGTGTATGGAAATCTTATTAATCAATATTTTTGATCTTGTTTAATTTAAAGATAATGAAAAAACTTTCGAACGGGGGTTAACACGTAAAGATTTCTGAAAAATGTTTCTTTCAAGCAAGTGTTTTATGCTTTAAGTTAAATTTTATATCAAAAAGTCAAGTTTCAGCGTCTCAACTAATTATTCATGACCGCGTTGACGTTTTGATGTACAATTTAGCTAAATTTAAAGCTAAAACCAGCTGAATGTTTTCGAGAATCTTTACGTGTAAACCCTCTTTCAGGAATTTCTGTTTAAAAACTAGATTGTGGTCGCGTTGCCGTTTTTCATTGGCTTTAATCTTCAAAATTCTTTTGCTTATTGAATTGGGAATTGGGAATAATGGAGACTATTTCCAGTGGGCAAATTTGTTCAAAAATCACTGCGAAGGAGTGCATTTCTATAGAAATATACACACTATTTCAATAAAACTGCTCTTCGTCGCAATGACTTGAAGATTTTGGTCACTGGGTAAGTAATAAAGTAATGAAATCGATGGAAAAAAGAATGTCATAAAACCATGTTCAACATGAACTTGATCACAATAGACCTTTTCGGAAATTACGTCACGGAAGATCTTGCCTCGTTTCTGATGCTTTAAATTACTTACGCAATTAAGAATGATAAAAAAAAACTTCGTGTAAAACGAAAAACGACGCAAATGTCATTATTATATGATTTGAAAGCAAGGCAAGATCTGCTGTGACGTAATTTCTGAAAAGGTCTATTCAGAGTTCAAACAAAAATTTAGGAAAGTGTTATAAAGGTCATAAGAAAAGTAATGACAAGAACTGTTTCACAAGGGATCATTTATCATACATCAACATACTGCAATCCTCAATTCCACTTATGGTAGTTCATTATTCTTAAAACTCATTTAGAATTGTCTTTTCTGATAATAACTGTCCAAGATTTTTTAATTCGATTTTTACATATTGTAAAACTTGCTAGCAATTAACTATAGCCAATAAGGACTAACTTAACATGTCTCTACATGGAATTGAGCCAGTCTTCTTGTCTATAAATCTTGTCGTTTTTAACTTTCAGTTGACACTCAAAGCGATTTCCGGTTTTTCATATTTTCTGGTCGAAACGAACCGCGCAGAAAAGAAATATATTTGAGCATGCGCTTAAACATTTTTTAGTCACGTGTTATTGGAAATTTTGTATCCAATCAGGTGCGTTCCTTTCCAAGGAAAAGTTTAAATCGATTCACCTCTTTCCTAGCTTACATTTCCGAAGTTATCAGATCAAGAAAAAACAACCAGCAACTACTGCTCATATTTTTCATACAATTCTCATACTTTCACTTGTAAGATCACTCTTCAAAGAACAGCTAGTTTGCCGACACAAAATTAAAACCAATTGTTACCATTTCATATTGACATTTTGTAACCACTGTAAACCGATTAATAAATTGTTTTTACTTTCTTTACTTTCTTCACTTGTTTATAGGAAATAGTTGTTGTTCATAAGGCAAGTAAAGTTCATTGTTCGACAACTTTCTGTTTCCAGAATTCACGGTTTTTCTTAATCAATTAGCCAATTAAAACGATCATTATATTATTATATATAGTGTTGCTGTTGTTGGATATACAAGCCTGGCACAGTGACGTAAGTAAGGTCAAAGTTCACATTCAATAGTATACCATCATTATCTTAAGGCTGAAATACACTATCATTTTTCAATGATCATTTTTCAATGATACATTCAAATGACATTGAAAATTAAAAAATTTTGGCGCGAGTACGCTATCATTGAAAATTACAAACATGGACTCTAAGAAAGAAACAGTAGCTGCTGTCGTTGTTTACATTTTAGTGAGCTTAAGCAACTACAACGGCAACGTGGAGGACGACGTGAGCAAAAAGAATAAAATAATAAAAGTACTTGTGAATAGTATTTTGACGAACTTCTTTTTATTGGAGAACTTATTCAATTGATATACTTATAACGACTAGAAAGTTATCGAGCTGCTATAAAATCTACATAAGAGAAAAAGGCTTTCTTTATAATCACGTCTCCGTTGTCAGCACGACTTCAAATCATGACTTTTCACGTTGTGCATAGAACGTGCAAATATGTTAATGATGTAATTATCTTATGTAATTATCTTTCCCAATGGTCTCATAAGTAGTAAAAGTTGTAAAAGTCTTCAAAATGTTGTTTTCGTTTCGTTTTAATCGCATTGCGAGCAACAAACACGTGCGCGAAAACAATAGATTTAATTCGAAACAGTAGAAAAAAATGACATTGAAATTGAGGGTTTAAAATTTTTCAATGATAATTGAAAAATGATCATTGAAAAGTGACAGTGTATTTCAGCCTTTGAAGCCTGTTTAACTTTGAATGAATTTTGTGTTGGTATATTTCCGGATGTTGCCTACCAAAGATCTTGAAGACAATTAAAATATTTCATTAAGAAAACAAATGAAAATTAAAAAAGTTCAACTTCAAACCAGATTCGTAAAATGTTTCCTCACCTTTCATCCATTTCAAATGCAACATCGTTAAAATGTCATTTCTTTAGCGTTTGTTGATTTCACCAACTCAAGCTTTTGATAAATGCACCCTTTTTAGATGCTGTTGCATAGAATCTGGATCGGTTGGCAACGATAGAGAAGATTTTATCTTCATCTTGCAAAAAACAAATAGACCAACATAATAATTCTAAGAATCATTCGATAGTTAACTGTTTAACTTTCTCCTCCGTAGGACCGACCTGTATCGACCACAAATGTTTCCAAACCAATGTCTGAACGATGAACCGAAGAAAATGTAAGCAAGGAAGGCATTAATGTTCCTTTTAGCGGAGTGCGTTCCGCCGTTTCCTTTATTTCACTTGTTTGTTTAGGTCAGTGGTTCTTTTTAAGTAGGCGACATTGTCAGTTTCTGAACATTTTTTTTAAGGACATTTATTCACAAATAAAATTACAATATTAGATTAAAAAGATATTAGATATGTATAAAATAAAAATAAATTAAAATATATTATAAAATATAATATAGGACATTAGAATACCAGCGACTCGCATCCCGAAGTAGGCATAGTAACTCTAAATAGAAGTGTATTGGAGTAGCAAGTGGGCTAATTGCACCTTAGATGCGTAAGAACAAAAGGCCACGAAGTGAAAGGATACTCTCTCAAAAGAAACAAATAAACAGATAAATCAGGCAATGCAACTTATTGCATTGTCAAGGCTTTGGTTAGAAACGTCCATATATTTCCGAAAAGGTACTCTTGAACCTCTCTCTCTTGAACATTTTTTTTTCAGTCAAATTATTTCAGAAATATCAAAAATAAAAACTTCATGTTAAGATAGGATTTAAAATTCCATTTTCGTTTTTCTGGAATTCTAAGCACGAACTGGTGGCAAGTTATTTGCTTACAAAGTCAGGAGCTCTTAAGGATTAAAAAATTAGAAAATGCAAATTGATGGAAAATTCCAACGTTCATGACTGTTGATGCTGAAATGCTCTCAAATTTTATAAACATTATTATAGAGCTCATTTGGATCAATTATTCCAAAATTTTACAATAAATAGTTGTCTTGATGCCAAATCCTTCAGTGTCTGCAAAAGCAATCCGAAACCAAATTGAGACAAAACATATAAATTAGGCCTTAATGAAGCCCATGAAAAATGTTTATACCATATGAAGCATCTTAGGATCACGCTATTCCACAAGACGTTGAACAACTAAAAATATTGATACGTTTAATTGCTTTTGAAGTATTGAAAAAATATTACAAGCTACAATTACATAGGAGAATTCTTATCTCCCTTTAGTCATTAGGACGGTTCTGATATGATTTTGATCGAAAATTTAGACATGTTGGAGCCTCAGGGGATGAGATATTCCAAGAAAAAAGAAAAATAAAGATTTTAAACCTGGAATTATGGATCTTTTAATGCTCCAAATTATGTAATTCTAACCATACCACATGATGTCAAAAGGGTTTGTTTTACTATAGAGGTAAATCTTAATAAGACAGGAGCAGCATTAATTGATTAAAAATTCCATCAAAGTTTTATCACTTTCCTGATTAAACTTTTCCTCATAAAAGTTTGGAAGGTACTGCGATTCTTTTTGTGGAACAAATCTTTCCAGGAGAGCTCTTATTACTAGTTCATGTTTTACAATATGTTCGTATTTATAGAAAACATAGTTTTATTTCTCAATTAGACAATTCAACATTAAGTTCCTGATATCTTCAGAAGTATAGAAAAACGTATCAATATCTCTCTTTTACTACATGGAATTTTGCATCCATTTCTGCTCCGGATTTTTGAAGTTAATTATTTATTCCAGGTACATAAACAACGTGTTTTAAAAACACATTGCAAAAAATTTACATAATACTTAGTAAAAATCTAATTTAGACTTGATCGCAAATTCTATTGGAATAATTAATCCAAGAGTGCTCTTCAAAGTGGTTTTAGAAAATCCAGACATTTTTTATTGCTTTTCATCTTATTTGGAATTCCTGAATTATTTAAAATCAATGATTTAGAAAAGTCAATTTCATGGAATATGTGATCCTAAATGGCTCCTTCAAACCATGGCACATTTTTAAGGGTCATGAAATACATCTCCTACCGAACTATCGTTCCAGTTTTCTAATTGATTACATTCTTAGACCTAAAAAACTGAATTTCTGAAATTCGAAATTTACAATTTCGCCCACTTAAAACAAATGCTACCCTGAAAAGCCAAGAATGTATGCATAGTGTTAAGGATTCTTTTATGAGTTGAAACATTGACGGTAGGCAGCAAGAGGGCACTGCAGTATAAGTTTAAAGAAGTACTATAGCCTAAAACGAGAATTATGAAGGAGACACAAAAGAAATAATATCGTCTAAGTTATATTGAAACATCGACAGGTTTACTTCTTTTTCTTTTTTTTTTTTCTCATTAACTTTTTTTTAACAAATTCACACATTCCTCATAACCTTCCTCAGATGCAAGAAATAATGCAGTCTTTCCACTATTATTCTTACTATTGATATCGCACTGATGTTCAAGGAGTAATTTGACACATTCACTATGTCCTTCATAAGACGCAAGCATAAGTGCAGTGTTACCGTCGTTGTCCTTACTATCGATATCGCACTGATGTTCAAGGAGTAATTTGACACATTCACTACTACATCTCCAAGAAGATGCTTGAATAAGTGCAGTGGTTCCTGCGCTGTTCTTGACATCGATATCGCAATGATGATCAAGCAATAATTTGACACATTTACTATGTCTTTGTTCAGTTGCAAGAATAAGTGCAGCGTTTCCAGCATTGTTTTTAGCATTGATATCGCAAGGATGTTGAAGTAATAATTTGACACATTGACTATGTCCTTTATAAGATGCACGAATAAGTGCAGTGTCACCATCGTTGTTTTTACTATCAATATGGCAATGATGTTTAAGGAGTAATTTGACGCATTCCCTATGACCATGATGAGATGCTCGAATAAGTGCAGTGTTACCATCGTTGTTATTAATATTGATATCGCAATGATGTTCAAGCAGCAATTTGACACATTCACTATGTCCTTTATAAGATGCACGAATAAGTGCAGTGTTTCCAAATTTATTCTTAACATTGATATGGCAATGATGTTCAAGCAGTAATTTGACACATTCACTATGTCCTTCACAAGATGCAATGAGAAGTGCGGTGTTTCCATCGTTGTCTGTCATGTTGATGTCAAAATCATCATCTGTGCATTTCAACATTACTTTTAAAACTTTTGAATTGTTTGATTTTACAGCGGCCATCATATCGTACGTTTCTTTTTTATGTCCAAAAGCCGTTGCCATTTTTAAATCTGTAAGTCCCTTAGTATCTTTGATTTCTGTTAAAAAAATAGGAAGGGATAATGAGTTATTGGATGAGGACTCATCAGAAGGAATTGATATTGTATTCGGCAGTATTTCTATTAGTTCTATTAAATTGTTATTAATTCACTTCTATTTGTTTTAGTAACATGTGTGGTTTCTCAATCTATCCCAATAAGGAAATAATTGAAATGATTTGGCATGTTTCGTTTTAGTGTACAGTAATAGAAATAGAGAAAACATGTAGGTGAAATTCAGCATAAAGATCAATCTTTAAATGTTAACTGAAGAATTATCACTTTTGCAGGATATAGCTCATAAATATACTATACATAATGCTTAATAAAATTGAAACCCCAACTATTAACATCAAAGTTTTGTGTGAATTCAACTAAAAAATATAGATTGTACCTCGTAATGTGCATTTGGCATCCTTTTTTATTATTGCTGATGATGCCTCCTTGTGAAATTTCTGTAGGCTTCTATAACGAATGTGATCAGTAATGACAAAAAACAAAAGATTAAAAAATAAGTGATATCAGAACAGAAGACCTGAAAATAATTCTAACAAAGATTTCTTGGAATAAAGAAGTTAGAGTAATTAGCAATTGATATTCCTGTAGTCAATATTCTCAATCACACAATGCACAAGGGAAACTGTCAATTGAAAATGAGAGAAATGAAAACATCGGACTCGATTTTCAGGATGCTGATTTGACTGAGAGAAAAAAAGGAAGTGGGCTAAACAATGAATCATTTATTATTGTATGGTATGCATTGTATTGAATTGCATCGTATTACCTGAGATCCGTTGAGACAAGCATTTCTAAAAGATATAAAATTATTCATTTTAAATTAGCAGCTATTTTATCAAATGATTTAAACCAAAAAAACTAAGATGATGAAGATGAATTTGAAACTTACCAAATACATTGTCCTTGGCAAATGAAATTTGGAAACCACGGCTATTCGATTCTTCCAAGCGAAGTTCACCCAAATGGGTATCAGATAATAAATCAGTTAGAACAAATTTGAAAGAAAGTTCTTTCACAATATCTTGTAATTTTTGCAGCAAACGTTCTTGTTCTGATATCATTGCTAGAGTATGGATTTTGGTTTTGTTATCCAGCAAGCCCTTTACTTCTTTAAAAGATTCCAGATTGCTTGCTCTTTGTTGGATGAATGAATTTGTACGATCATCGAACTGTTGTAATATCTTTGATTCTTCTTCATACAGATGGGTGATGTATCTGTTTACGCGGATGATCCTTCTAACAAGCAGTTCTTCACTCAGCTTTTCTCTGAACTCTCGGAACTGCTTCATCAGTACCTCTTCTGGCTGTTGTAGTTTTGGAACAAGTTTTCGTGCAAACTGGTAATCAGCATTTAAATTTTCCTTCACCTTTTCAACATAGGAATCGAGGTCAATGAAATCATGGTTTCGATGTCTTCTGTGTTTACAATATACACAAATGAGTTGATTGTTGCATTCTCTGCAAATGTGTCTTGCATACGATTGATGCTCTTCACAAACAGGTTGGAAAGATTCCTTTTGTTCATCATAAGCAATCTTGATGCAGTTGAAGAACTTGCGTCCTTCACATGCATGTTCCTCAAAACATGATCTACATGAAGTTTTACGACAGCTTTGACAGTAATGAGAACATAAGATCTTTTGCTGATGCTGTTGTTGACAGTTGACTAGTTCTCTAAAATAACGGTAAAGAGTATAATTTTGCATATTTACATGATCTTCACTTCTTATTTTGCCTCATCATACTAACCTAAAGTAGACGATTATATTGAAATTATCATAAAATTTTCTAACTCTGTAGCCATAAATACAAGGGGAACTATGTTTATTTATTTATGAAATATGATCGCATTATCTAAATAACAAATGTTTTCATGTACCGTTCCAATTTATCGTGAAAGCAATTGGCGTTCCTTTAGAGAAGTTGGCATCAAATCATATTTTACTATCATATGGTGAAGTTCAAGGCTGAATTGGATGCAAAAGTTGCATATCTTTCACATACAGTAGATTCTAACAACACTACTTACGAATTTGTTTCACTTTTGAT
Source organism: Turritopsis dohrnii (assembly GCA_027922465.2). NCBI lineage: Eukaryota > Metazoa > Cnidaria > Hydrozoa > Anthoathecata > Oceaniidae > Turritopsis > Turritopsis dohrnii. Next base: position 372,350 of record BQMF02000021.1, read on the forward strand.
TTTATCATGGTATTTCTCTAACACAAATACTTTTTCTAAAACATCGTCCAAAGTCTGATCTCTTTGCACTTTTGTTACTTGTCGACATTGATTGGGACAACTCAATGTAGCACATCCCTTGTCATCAAACTGAAGGAAACTTTCCAGACATTCTTTGCAAAACGAATGACGACATGGCAATATTTGAGGGCTAACAATTCCGACCATACAAACTGGACATTCAAACTCCTCCGCAATGTTTGGGGATTCAGCCATTGGAGTGACGGAATGGTGTGATATTAGCTGTTAATCTATAGAAAATAACGCGAGACCTATAAAAGAATTGTATGTAAAGTCTTGAAAAGATCATTAAAAGATGATCTCCAATAGCAAGAATGCATTAAAGGGAAAGTCTTTTTTTTAAATCAATGTACTATTTGGAAGAATTTTAAGATATTCGAAAATTTCACGAGATATTGCCATGTAAAGTTTTTGCTCAAACTTTGATCTCCTTGACAAAGTAACGTCACAATGTGCAAGAATAAATTGTTGATGTATGAACATGTAAACAACTCAGGAAATTTTAGTGATACATGTCAGCATCTAATCTCTTACTTTCATTTGAAATTACGTCTAGTGAAAACTGTTTAAAACTTTTTTTAATTTGCATGAGCTGATTCATGATTTTAAAAGTAGACTTCCCCTTTAATGTCAACTACCAATTTCACCGACAATACAATAATTATAATTACGCACAATTTGAGCAGTGAAAACTTATCTTTTGATTTGTGAAGACGGAAAGGACTTAAAGCACTTTTGGGAAATTATTTTTAAAATGCCTCGCTTGTCTTGTTAAAAAGATTTTCAAGTTTGTCGGAAATTCAAAGCTAAAGTTTTCAAGTTGAGCAAAAATGATAGAAATTTCCAATCAGTGTTTTTCTTGTGTGGAAAGCACGCCAAAAAAGAAAGCTCTATTAACACTTCATCCCAGTGGAATGTCTGGACTACTGCACAGTAACTGAGATACGCCTACGCACATATATTTTAGGAAGATAGACAGGTAAATTGCTGTTAAGGCATCACAAAGCATCATCATGCAGTGCGAACAAATTATTGAGTTTGAAGGAAAGGTGATTTCATTGCGTCCGCAATTAACGTGGATGATAAACGATTTTGAGTTCACAGAAAAAAACAAGGCATTGGTTATTTTGTTCTAGTATAAATTCTTTTACAGTCAAAAGTTTCGATATAGCTACTTATCAATATGTAATGTTTCCGACTATGTAAGTGCCTAGCGATATGCTTTAATGAATAATTCACAAGTTATCATAGTTTCACAATGCTTATGCGCTTACGTCATCCCATCTGATACTTTCTGTCCATAATGCCTATCAAAATCCACTCATAAAATATACCTCGTGCATCTTCCTAAAATCTATTCAGTTTTATTAGCAGTAACTAAATGTCTAATGATAGGTTCAAAATGCATCAACCAAAAGAAAATGAATTTTTATCCGAGTTTTATGCTTAATTATCGTATAGTTAAATAAATGTTTTTTTCTGATCAAAGAATGAAGTTTTATACCTAACGATTTTGAATTACTTAACATTTGAATTTATCATAATATTACTTTTCAACTGCTAGACGGCATTATAATAGGAACTCTAAATTCTCAAGCCACACTCTTTTAAATATCTCAAATCTTTTCGTGCTCTTTAATGTTCTTACAATTTTTCTTTTCTATTGATTTTATACGAGAAAACGTTTTGACAATTATGTCAAGTCATCAATCCACACAGATACCAGTGTGTAATCATCACCCCAGGGAACATTCAATAGTTCTTACTACAGTGTGTTTCAAAAAAGTGGCAACAAGAATTATAATCGCTTATATATCAATAAATTCTGATCATTGGATGATAATTTTTATATCATTGACAACCTTATTGTTTCCTCTTTCCAATGATGTATTTTTTTTCGAAATTGGAAAAATAGAAGAGGAGAAAATCGAAAAAATAACTCTAGAAAAACTCATTATTTTCTTAACGATCAATTAAAACAAAAGTTAACAACCATATCTTTATTGTTTAAAGGTGCAAAATCTTTTATGCCGTTTTGTGACATCTGAGACTCTCAATTAAAGTAATTGGTCACGTAAAATTTTTTCAAACGTGCGTAACATTGGTTTTGTTAAAGTGAAAGCGATAAAAAATTGTTACATAACTGTTTTTGTTTTCGGAAATTGATCTTATTGTTAAACATCTTAATTGATCGTTAAGAAAATAATGAGTTTTTCTGGAGTTATTTTTTCGATTTTCTCTTGTTCTATTTTTCCAATTTCGAAAAAAAATACATCATTGGAAAGAGGAAAAAATAAGGTTTCCAATAATATAAAAATTATCATCCAATGATTAGAATTTATTGAAATATAAGCGGTTATAATTCTTGTTGCACTTTTTTGAAACACACTGTAGCTACAGGGTGTCTCAGAAAGACTTATCCGCAAAGTTTCAGTGTCTATTTCTCAACAATTATTTGTCAAATTATTGCGAAATTTACAAGAAAGCCCCTTTTCAGTACTTTCTATTGATATAAAATTTTTAAGAAAATGATCATTCTTCGGAAAGTTACCGAAGAAAAACGCACAGATTTGCATCATTAATTTTTTAAAAAACCCTGTAAAAAAACCCTGTACATTACGAAAATAGTTTTAAGAATTTAATGAACCAAATCGTTAAGTTTTTCTTCAATATCTTTTCGAAGAATAAATATTTTGGCAAACATCTTGTGATATAAAATTCACAATATTTTATCAGACATGTAATGAGATATACGCCTTGAAAGTTGGTGGATAAGACATTTTGATACACACTGTATTAAAGCTCTAATGCAAAATACTTTAGGAGTGTTGTAATAGTAGTGATCAATACATCTTTCCCGAATTTCTGTTTAAATGTCGCGTTAATGCTTAGTTATCGAGTTTCGCCTCGTTTCTATGTTTTTTTTATTGTTATTCTAATTTTATAATGTTTTCAATAAGTAATAGTTACTGGTTGTTTCATTTCTCAGTGGAATAATTAGAAGCAACTAAAAATTTGAAAAAGAGGCAAAACTTAGCGGCTAGGCTATAACACGGTGTTTAAACAGAAATTCGGGAAAGGTCTATTATACAACTATTGTAAATGGAGATAATGGAGAAAAATGAGATTAATGTGTTTTATAAGATTTCTATCAATTGTTGCTTGAAAAAGGAATTTTGGAATTAATCCTGACTAATTAAAATCTTAGTCAATTCAAACCTTATGTTAATGAGCATTTTCTTTAAAATACAAACTGAAGTTGATGGATTATAATGGCGACCTTACGAAACTACGATGGCAACGTGGACGGCGACGTGAGAGACAAACAAAAGATTTACTTTACTCCATAGATTTGCTTTAGAACGGAAGTCTACCTTATCAGACAAAACAATTTCGGACAAAAGTGACGAATTTTTCCGTTGGTGACTAACATTTTGTCCGACGAATAATTTAGTCCGACGAAAATTTTGTCCGACATTGTTTTGTCCGATAAGGTATTTCACACTATACTATTGGGAAATGTTTTTAGTTTTACTAACATCATTATCAGATTTGCACGTTCTACAATCAACGTGAAAAGTAATATTTTGAAGTCGTGCTCAAAACGAAGACGTGAGAATAGCAGTACATGATTCATGATTCTGTCTCTCTAAGAAGAAACGAACTTGATAAACATTATAAACAAACTTCTTAACCCAACTGCATTATTTCTTCTGTTTCATGATTCATTGAAGATAAATATCTTGTACATCTTCGTCTTCGTTGCCGTCATAGTTTCGTAAGGTCCGTAATATAGAGCTAATCTATTTGTTTCACGATTTCATACTGGATACAAGTACGGCAAAAAAGAAAAATATGAAAGGAGTGAGGAAAAACCAAATAATAAAAGCCTCATAATTGACCAGTGTAAAGAGAAATAAAGTTGTGAGTTTTTCATCGTTTGGGCTATCCAAATGATTTGATGACTTCGATGGGCTTCGTATAACTATCTTCTGGGTATATAGAATGAATTGATGGTGGTAATAATTCACATCAAACTAGAAATTGAAGTATCACTTGCATATATAAGATATGTAAAAAAGATCAACTTTATTTGCATGCTTGCTAAATTACCAATTATTTTGATGACTCAAATAGAAATTGTGTAGAAAGAGGTGTATGAAGTTATTGGTTCTATTTCCTTTTCCAATTGCTGGCGTCAACCTTCCTTGGGAAAAACTTCTAAATGTTCTATTGTTCCTGATGTTATTTGAAATCTCATCTGCCTAATGCCTATAACAATATGTTCGTCCCACAACTCGTTACCGTTAGACTTATATGGTGTAAACCTTATGAAAAGTGTTTGGATTAGCGAGGCAAGGTTCAGCGCTGGCTTCACTTGTTCAAGTATAAAAAAATTAAAAATAAAAAATTAAATTAAAGGCTTCATTTGTTCAAGTAATCTTGTAAGTTTTTTCATGTAATGGTAACGATATGTCAGATGAACATAACTCAAAATGGTTTATTGCAAAAAACAAAAACAAAAACAAAAAAAACCCATCACTGTTCACACGAGTTGTTTTTCTGTAATGTTGTTTGTGTTTAACATGATTAATTGAATCCAACAAATGTAAAAAGGAATTATCTCGTAAAATTTTAAGTGCATCTCATTTTCAACTCTCATGTTTGGATGTTCGTATTAAAACTTATATCAAAGCTAAAAAAGTAAACTTACAGAAAGCTGTCTCAAGTAAACCGTCTTCACAATCGATTCTCTCGATATCTAAATCAACAAGGCGTTGAAATTTGATAAATGCACATAGACTCGACAACCGTATCCAAATCGTCAATAATAATGGATTCTTACCATATATGGTTTATGTGTGCAAAGATGCAAACAAAATGTTCTATTTTTGACAATTTTTATTTTATTTTTATTGCTTATTTTTCTGAATAGGATTAACTTTCTTAAAATGATGAAGGATTAACGACTAAATGAGTATTATGAATATGAATAGCTAGTGTAAATACTGTTGTTAAGACTCGTGGAGTATAAGACAATACGGTAGCTAAGTAGTTTAAGAGAATTGCTTGTAGTGTCATTATAAACAAACGTATAATGAAAGATGTAAGGAGTGCATTGTATAAATCGAAAATTAAGTTTCTCATTTTTTATTGCCTGCATTTTGCGATAGAGCTTTTCGTAACATACCTTATTACATACATCGCCTAACTTAAATCCAACATATCAATATTCAGTTCTCTATCTGTTTGTCATTCTATCTGTCTCTCAAACAAAATGGTAGATGAAAAAAGGAAGGCCAACTTATGCCACATAAAAGTCCGAACAAAGTCTCGCAGTTTTGCCAAGTCAGTTTTCAAATTTGTTGTGTACAAATAACACGCGTCGATTAGGGGCAAATGCCACAAGTACCAATAAGAATAATTAGTTTTCGCGATGGGGTGACACGAAACTTTTAGCAAAGTAATTTGTGAACGGGACCTATGACGTCATTTAAAAACTTCAACAACAATATCTCCATTACGGTTGGTCGTGGGCAAACGATCCCATATTTTTTCATCCACTTTTTTTATCTAATTTTAACGTAGTGCTACATTCTAACTGCTATCACTGAAGTTTAGGACAGGGCGCATGCTGTTGATGGGCGCAAGTAACGCTGCTTTGTTGACTAAAGAATTAATGGTTAAATAATTAATGGGTAAATAATTATTACATATTTAACCTTGATAATAGAACTTCTTGAAATCATCCCTTCGATTTATCGTTTCTCTTTGTGCATGGCACAAACGTCGTTAGTTTTCCGATCGAAAACAAGGCACTGGTGACGTAATTTATGAAATGCTTTGTACCATATGACAAGTTTAAGCCGAGTTGCCAATTTCTAACGAAACTATTCGTAGCATCTTTTTTCGTTGGTTAGTTGTTGCGTTAGGACCTCCATCTTCAAGGAGCTATATTTTTAATATATACTTTTCATTTATACAGTGATATTGATTTGATTTCCAGTACTTTCATTTTGACTTTACGTAGCAATTCCAAGACTTATTCTTGGTGCATTATTATCATTTCTTTCTCATTTCCAAAGCATAATACAATTTTGCTATAGGTTTTGAGTAATTTTTGTCAGACATCGTCACAACCTTTTGTCCAGACGAAAAGGATATTGGTTAACTAACAAATCACAATTTGTTGTTATAGTATGTGACTTGATTTCCCAGCAGGCACCCAACGTTTATTCAACGTTAGTCTAACGTTGGTTCTAGGTTTAACGTTACCAACGTAAAACCAACGTTACTCCAACGTTAATTACTTACGTTAGTACAACGTTAGAAAGTTACATCAGGACAACGTTAAATTTCATTAATTTACGTTATACTAACGTTAGTGTTACGTTAATTTTTACGTTTTGGTAACGTTAGTGGTTGGTTAGAATGGAAGTCTTTTTATAATTAGTCTAACATTAAATACTTACGTTAGTATAACGTTAAATACTTACGTTATTATAACGTTAAATACTTACGTTAGTCCAACGTTAAATTCTTACGTTAGTATAACGTTAAATTTCGTTAATTTACGTTGAACTAACGTTAGTGTTTCGTTAGTTTTTACGTTCTGGTAACGTTGGTGGCTGGTTAGAATGGAAGTCCTTTTATAATTAGTCTAACGTTAAATACTTACGTTAGTCTAACGTTAAATACTTACGTTAGTATAACGTTAAATACTTACGTTAGTCCAACGTTAATTTCTTACGTTAGTATAACGTTAAATTTCGTTAATTTACGTTAAACTAACGTTAGTGTTTCGTTAGTTTTTACGTTGTGGTAACGTTGGTGGTTGGTTAGAATGGAAGTGTTTTTTATTTAGTATAACGTTAAGTACTTACGTTAGTATAACGTTAAATACTTACGTTAGTATAACGTTAGATACTTACGTTAGTATAACGTTAGAAAGTTACATCAGGACAACGTTAAATTTCGTTAATTTTCGTTATACTAACGTTAGTGTTACGTTATTTTTTACGTTGTGGTAACGTTAGTGGTTGGTTAGAATGGATAGCATGAATTTCCGTTGATTTTCATTTATTGCAATTTGCCGTAACCACAAGCATTCGTTTAACACCTTTACTTATATTTGTTTCTTTTTCTTCTATTAGGCATGCGTAAATATTGACATAAAAATATGCTTTTCTTGTCAATTAAAGGTAAATATCAACTTCTATGACTATTCACTGTTTTCGTCATTTTTCTTACTTTGTTGGGATGGACACCGGGATTTGTTTATAATGACTTCAAAAGTCATTACAATGTTATAACATTTTGATGTTGTTAATACAACGTAGATTAACAAATTTAACGTTGTCCTGATGTAACTTTCTAACGTTAGACTAACGTAAGTATTTAACGTTATACTAACGTAACTATTTAACGTTGTACTAACGTAAGTATTTAACGTTATACTAATTAAAAAAAGACTTCCATTCTAACCAACCACTAACGTTACCACAACGTAAAAAATAACGTAACACTAACGTTAGTATAACGTTTGGTGCCTGCTGGGTTTAGTGATATGATCTGATATAACTGTCTTCTGTTGTCTACAATGTTTGTTTTTGTTAATTTTGTAGATTTTGATTATGCCCCACCTATTGCATTGGAGAAAATGGGAACTGAGTTCCAAAAGCAAACTATCAGCAAGTTAAGTATTCCAAACCACATAAAAGCCATAGAGAAATGTTGGAAGTTGATGATAAACAAAATAGAGAACTGAACTTGAAAATGATCAGTACATCTGTTAAGAGTCCTCTTTACGTTCGTTTTCTGTGGTGTAAATATCTAACACAGTAAACAGTTTTAATAATAATTCTTTTTTTGTCCGGGAAAGAGAAAATATCGATTCCTTTCATCAAGGGTTGGCCAAGAAACCCGCTTTTAATAACATTTTCTTCTTTTGTAATTAAAGACAAGAGTTTATTTATACCTTAGTCTGTCGTTGTTTCATTCTAAAAAGAATGGTTTGTGGTAACGTATAACAACACATTTCTCTTCCTGAATATAATAATACATTTATTGTGGGAATAACGCTACAAATAAAGTCAATGATAGCAAATTCAAAGTTCATGGTTTTTATTCTTCCTAGTTTCATTTTGTCATTTATTTTATTTGCTTATAAGTATGTAATATATTATTTTCATCATTAAAATTTTCGTCGACCTGATGTCAACTCGTCAGCGATGATTTTTGGAATACGTTAACGGTTAACGGTGATGACATTACATTGTGCACTGCATGACGTCAGTTTTTCGCCGTCATTCAAACATTCGTTGGGCAAACTGGAATAAAAGCAACGTAACACCACATAACAACAAAGAAATTAAGAGAATGCTTATATACGCACTAGGAGGCCAGGCTGCAGGAAATAAAAATAAAGCTTTAGTTGATCCATATGTTTTCCATTCCATTCCATTATTTATAACTTCAAGGCTCATGTATTCCAATTATATTATGTTGTTGATCTACAATTCTATTTCCACGAACCAACAACAACAAAAAGCAACACAACACCAAGAAATGTAGACATCATGAAGAATAGCTTAAAAATACTGACATTAAAATATACTATTCTAGTCAGTAAAAGGTTTTCTTTGAGCAAAAACTAAAAATAAAAGAATAAAAAGCAAAAACAAGGGGAGTAATCCGTACAAAATAAAAGCGGTTAACCCACTGATGAGGATGGACCAACCACTTCAATCAAAAGGACATCCTACTCTGATAAAGAAATTGAGAACTGGTGGATCTGGCTTAAAGTGTGGCCACATAAACATAAATGGGTTGTACAATAAACTTGAGGAGATCAAACTATTACTCAAAGAGACTGATTTCGATATATTGGCAATACACGGGTTGCAAAATAAGCGCATCTCCATAGAAACAACTCCATGTGAATTTAGCACAAAAATTTCGAGTAAACTTTCGATGTAAAATCTGTGGTGAAAGGATGTAGTAATGGTTCTTACAGACTTGGAACATAAATGATTCAATACGAAAAACATTAAATGATGGAAATAAATTCTTAGTTCGGTGTTGTAAAAACGTTTGAATGAACGTGCAAAATACAGAAGAAAATTGATATCAATGGTGTTATGTTTTTATGTGTTGATATAACAATGTTGTTACTGGTTGTTATGATGATTGGTGATTAAATGCAGCAAAACATTGAAGCTGTTTCAATGCAAAGGCGAAAATTTATTATTAATAGCCAAGTTGAAGATTTATTTTTATTGATATAGCCCAAATACAACTGAACTGAAAGTGAACTGGAAAGCACATGGATGTATAGTACAGCCATAAAGGAAACCTTTTCATGTGGTGTGGAGAACAACCAGTTCAACCAGTTTTGTAAATTCAAAGAGTATACATTACAAAAACTAGAAGTAAAAACGTGATGTCGTATTATATGCAATAAGATGTTCAGAGTACCAATTACGTATAATATTTTAAAACGCAGGATTGTGATGCATAACTTGTGAAAGAATCCGGTCGAGTGTGCTTCCCTGGATAGTCATTTACTCTGACAACAGAAACATAATTTACTATGGATTTATTTCATGATCACGTATACTGTTTTGATATACTGTATAGATATGTTTTGTAAAAATTAGTAATACTGTCAATTTTTGTTGTACAAACATAGAACATAAATCAAAACACAATCCAAAACCAAAACACGAATTTCTACTTTCAGCTTTGTAGTGATTTAGTTATAGATGTGTATTTTCACTACCAAATTCTGTTTTTTTTTTTCCACGAAGGTCATTTTAATCAGATAATAGATATTGAAGATATTCTTCAGGGCCTAGTTCCTGACAATTTTCTGAGGTGCAGGACAAAATATTGAGTTAAAAATCAAAAATGAAACTTATTCTCTTTTTAATAAACATCGAGTATGAATAATCTTTTTTTGAATAGAGATGTCTGAATTTAATTTTAAAAATTATCACTTTAAGGACATCTCTTTTTTGAAAATGAATTTTCTGTCCTAATTTGAAATGTTACGTATATATATATCACTTGTTAGTAGATATTTTGATTTCTTTGATTGTTGTCTACTGCAAAGTGTTTTTAATACTAAAGTATGTTAAAGTACGTTTCAAATGAACTTGCACAGTTTTTATAAATGCTTTGCAAATTTGAAGGTTATGAGATATTTCAAAAATTCTTTTTGCGCTGTGTCAGGCTTAAAAAGCACTTTTTCATAATATAAAAAATTTGGAAGAATAATGAAAATGGAAGAAGAAAAACGAAGATGAAAAAAACGAGCTTTTTATAGAAAAGAGCAAAATAGATCAATTTTTTGTGAGACAAACTTCAATCTTTGATCGTTCAAAAGGCGAAATAATTTTTCAAAAAAGTGAAATAGATCGCAAGATATAATTCTTTAAAGTCACTTCGGTCGCATGTTTCTCGTGTTTACAAACTTGTAAGGATTTGATGAAAACCGGGGGCATGGACGTATAAAAAGAGAAGGACTTACAACTTTTATAAATCTATTCAAACAAACCTCGTCTCGGTTTATTGAAATTATCACAAAAGCAGTTTTGAAACTCCCTCAAGTGCTGTTAAAAATACATGTTTCCACTGGCTTCCATGATCGTAATAACCAACCAGAAATGAATTTAAAGATTTTATGATTATTTTGAAGCCAGGTTTTAAACTCTGATTCCTCATGACTTCTTACAGTCTCAAACATGAAATTTTCAGAATTAAATGAAAAAGCACTCTTCTTTCTGTATATTCTCAGGCATCACCCAGGCGTCTTTCAAAGTACCGAATCTTTGGATATAAGTACATTCACAAAATACTTCCTAACTCCGACAAATTTATCTTAATTCCAATCCGACATTTTTAAAAAAGGTTGAGTAGACGTTTTGTGATACTCAAGAATATTGCTGATGTATCTGCAAATCGTATTTTCTCTCAATTCGTTGGTTTTCCACATCGGATTAAACCAAAAGCGTCGTATAAACCCGCCCATGTGAACTGAAATCCAGTGAAATGCGAGGCGAGGATTACATCAAAGAAATGCCGACAGAAAAGATTTTAATAATAGAAATGAAAGGCTTTAGTATTAGTTGTGAGTCCTTCTCTTTTTATACGTCCATGCCGGGGGTGATAGATTTTGCAACTGTGAAGGTAATTAACATTTAATATAATTGGGAATACGTTAGATATAAAGACTACGTGGGCATTTAACTTTGTATGTTATTGTATTCATTGTCTCGATACGGTGTACTGTAAAAGTATCCCTTTGGGATTAATATAAAAGTTTATGACTTTTGCACGGGAAGTTTAATTGTGTAGCCGTTTAGTGGAAAGATCGTTGCTTACCCCCGGAAAATTAATGAAATCATAACATAGTGAATATGTTAAAATATGTGACCTAAGTGACTTTAAAGGATTAAATCTTGCGATCTATTTTACTTTTTTGAAAAATTATTTGGCCTTTTGAGCGATCAAAGATTGAAGTTTGTCTCACAAAAAATTGAACTATTTTGCTCTTTTCTATAAAAAGCTGGTTTTTTTTCATCTTTGTTTTTCTTCTTCCATTTTCATTATTCTTCCAAATTTTTTATATCATGAAAAAGTGCCTTTTAAACTTGACACAGCGCAAAAAGAATTTTTGAAATATCTCATAACCTTCAAATTTGCTAAGCATTTATAAAAACTGTGCAAGTTCATTTGAAACGTACTTTAGTATTAAAATTAGGTTTGACAATTTTCTTTTGTAAACCTGTATTATACAAATGTGATTGTATAATGTAAACTAATTTTATCCAAGTTATGAAAGCAAGTGTTCTGTTGAATTACATTGTTTCCTTTGTTTTTATGGTTTATAAGCCTGTCCTTTAACTTGTCTTCTGCAGGAATATAGATCATTATGTTTATTATGATGTAATTCTTTGCACATTGATGTGGTTATTGATATTCAGTTGTGTAAGAGGAAATATTAGTCGCATTTAGGTCTTTTAATTTTTAACTATGTCCATAGTAACTTCTCAGTCACTTTATATCACTTTTATATTACTTTTTATCAATGTACACATAATAATTGATAAAATGTTCACAACTTTGGGGAAATATATACAGTGGCATTTTTGTGAATCTTGTTTGATAATCCTGTTTTGAACGACCCACTTTTTGATTTCTTTCTCAAGGTAAGGTATTGAATTAATGCTATTTTGCTGAATAACTTAAAATACTCGATGAAAAGCTCAGTTTCAAGAGCCAAAGGCTCGGTTGTTTCTGGCACCGTTTCACTTTTGATTTTTACTCGAAAAAAAATTCATTCGGTAAATTCTATTATATAATTTACGGAACGTTTTATTATGCAACCCGTGTATTACTGAAACTCACCTAAATGAGGAATTTCACGAAGATGAAGAACTTAAAATTGATGATTATGACTTTTTGAGAAACGACCAAAAGACGAATAGCTGGGGAGGTTTACTTGTCTATTACAAAATCTTTCTCGAAATTGATGAAGTAGAAATTGAAACTGATATTGAATCAATATGGCTTGATGTCATTGTGAACTCTCAAAAATATCTTGTTGGAGGCATCTATCGTCCACCAAAGTACGAGCAATTTCTTCAAAAAATCAGTGTGATCCTTGAACGTGTTTGCCACCGCTCAAATATATTTCTACTTGGGGACTTTAATATTGACTTATCAGAAGATGATAAGTCACTTACAGAAGAGTTCAAACAGACTCTTGCTGCTCATAGTCTCACGAATGTTATCATGAAATTTACCAGAATCACAGAAACATCTAAAACGCTTATTGATCTCGCCATCACTGCAAATCCAGATAAACTGATAAAAAGTGGAACTTACGCAATGGGCTTATCTGATCATGATCTCATTTTCATCATTATTCAGTTACATAGAGCGAAAAATCCAACTAAGATCATATCCGTTCGCAACTATAAAGATATCAATACTGCTAAGATCAAAAATGAACTAGAAACTGTTCCATGGCACAGCGTCAGTATCTTTGATGATGTTGATGACTCCTTGTGGTGCTGGGAGCACTTATATCGCAGTGTCATTTCAGAACATGTTAAAACAAGAAAAGTCAAAGTTCGAAAAAATAATCAGCCCTGGATGACTGGAGAAGTCAGGAAAGCTATAAATAATATATATAAACTATTGATGAAAGCTAGATCCACACCGCGTAACTCAAAGGAATGGCATGACTACAAGAAAGCAAGAAATACATGTACAAATATCATCCGTTTGACCAAGGCTAACTACTGGAAAAACGAATTTACTTCATGCCAATCGTCTGAATTTTGGTCGTTAGTCAAAAAATTTAAAGGGAAATCCAAAAACTAACGTATTAGCCCATTAAAATGTGAAAATAAGACTGTCACAAATGAAGTTGAAAAAGCCAACACCATGAACACTTTTTTCGCCAACTTTGGCAAAAAATTGGCAACTCCACCGGAAGTGGATGCTGATGGTAACCTAAACTCTTAAATCTATCGAGGTGGCCCAGACAATATAACAGCAAAAGACTTAAATCTTGATAGTGAAAGTACAATCTTCGTACTAAAAAATGTTGTCAGGCGCAGGTTATCCACAGGAAAATTCCCTTCAAAATGGAAAGTTTCAAAAGTTTCTGCAATATTTAAAAAAGGCTTGAAATCTGATTGCTCAAACTATCGACCAATCTCCCTGCTCTCCATACCAAGCAAAATCGTTGAAGACCTCGTATGTTCTCAACTGAACAGCCATTTAAGAGAAACACCAATGGGGATTTCGTCCTCAACGATCAACTGAAGATATTCTTCTGTATATGACTGAAAAGTGGCGAAAGGCAATCGATTCTGGCAAAACCATGGCTGTATTATATCAGGGGGGATCCGGGTCATAAGTCGTCGTCCGTTTCGGGCGTTGGTTTTAGCCGTTCGCGTAATTGGTCGTTGGTTTTAGTCGTTGGTTTGGGGCGTTCGTACAATTGGTCGTTGGTTTTGGTCGTTGGTTTTAGGCGTTCGTACAATTGGTCGTTAATTTTTTCTTTCGTTTACTTTTAAGTGTTCGTTTGTTCGACTTAGTGAGAAACACATAACAAGTCCTTAAAATACAGAAAATTAAAAATAGTTTAAAAAAGCAGAGAAAATATGGCAGTTATTACTGGGTCACTTTCACTTTCACTCATGGTAACTCATAAGAATTGCAAAACAATCTGTCACCTTAATTCATCAGTTTGGCTGTCACGAGTATGCTCGAATCTCTTCTTGTGCTTTATGTAAACGTGAAAATCGCACACGTCCTGTAAATGAAATATCGTAAATTATGGAGTAAAGAAGATACTGTAGAGTATAATGAACAAAATTGTTCAACTGTTTTCTTTTCTTCTTTTCTTTCTCCATTTTCTTTCGTTTTTTCTCTTATGTTTTCTAATGTTTTAACGACATCACCAAGCATGGTGGTAATATCAGCCATTTTGTAATCGGTAAACTTTGCAACCATGCTTGTTTATGAAAATAAAGGAAATACTGAGGACCGGTTATGCAAAATAATCAAATAAGTCGTTGATACGAAAAAAATATACGAGAGAACGACCAATTGTACGAACGCCTAAAACCAACGACCAAAACCAACGACCAATTGTACGAACGCCCCAAACCAACGACTAAAACCAACGACCTATTACGCGAACGGCTAAAACCAACGCCCGAAACGGACGGCGACTTATGACCCGGATCCCCCCTGATAGTATTATTCATAGATTTTCGTAAAGCGTTCGACACCGTTTCACACCTCATAAAGAAACTTAGTGCAGTCTTAAATGGAACTTAATCAAACCTTGCAAAGGTAGAATTTGGAGTACCACAAGGTTCACTGATTGGTCCACCAAGCTTCTCCTTAAATGTAAACGATTTGGAGGAAAATGTGGACTGTGACTTAGACCAACTTGCCGACGACTCGACAGCGCACATCAGATGAATTTAAAGAAATGCGCTGGCCAACTTGAGTCATATTCCAAACGAAACTCTTTGACAATCGATCCCGATAAATCCCGACAGGGCGTGGCATCTTGTATTATCGTTTGGGCGTCTCAACAAGATCTTTCTCGTTTTCCTAAACAACAACCGGACATGTTTAACATTGTAAACCTCGGGGCTATCAACATACAAAGCAGAATGTATAGAAGCAAATGGATAATCGAGTCTTTTTGTGTCTTCTTCATCTTTCAATGTTTGTTTGCATGCCATCTTGACCAGTTTTTTCATGTGGGCAGTTTATTATCATTAACAGTACAGAATTTCGTGAGAAGCGATTGAATGTGTAAAAAACAACCATTGGCCGAGATGAAACCTGATGATTTTTAACAACTGAAAAACCAAAAAAATAATCAACATACAACTAGGGTGGACAATTCATCGATTTTTTAGGATGAAGTTGGCTTTTTTGTATCAGCAGGAATCTTCCAAAGACTTGATTGTAAGCTTGAAAGTTAACTGATAAAACGTTTAAGATTGAAAGTTAACTGATAAAACAGTTAACTTCCTGTCCCAGATTCTGCTGTCCTTAGTACAGTAAAGTGGCAACCCATTATAAACTACTATAAAAGAAGCATCGCTTGCAAAGCATACAAAATTTATAATGGTCTTTCTTCACCACTGCTAACAGATCTTATCAAAAAATCAACCTCACGTGCAAACAGAAATGCCCTCAAAATCGATCTTCCATCATTCAAGTATGTGGACCATAAACGATCATTTCAATATAGAGTACCAAATTCGATCAGAGAGAAAAACTCTTACAATGCCTATAAACAAGCGTTGAAAAACTCTGATGCTATCGAAAAAATAAACTTTAAAATACCTGGAAGAGCCATATATTATAGAGATTACATTTATTATTAAAAAAGTATTTAATTTATACACTTTTCTACAGCATTTTCCTTTTTGTTCCATTTCAAGTTTTAATTCCTCAGTTTTTAAATTCTCAGCAAAAATAATTCAGTCTTACTTTGTGCCATGGGTTCTTATTTTCGGGCCAAGTGTATTTCTCCTAGTCCTCTTTGGCTCACCTTGTGATTTCCCTTGTGCACTATTTTGCCTTTTAGTCTCAATTCTTGTCTACACCATTTTCCCAATTTAATTTAAACACATTTTATCTAGTATTTTATATTTTTTACGATATTTTATCACACAGTTTTTTTCTTTTTAAATTTTAGATTCCAAAATTCTTTTTTTTTTCTGTTTTTTATCCTCTTTGTTAGCTCTCAAGTCTAATTTTTCCACATTGCCCAAATTTAATCTAAGTCTTCTGTGATCTTGTGGGTTTTTTACTTTTTTGTTTATTAATCTAGTAGGTCCACATCAGTGATTCACTGCCTTATATATATTAGTTGTATATATGTAAATCATATATATATCTTATATATGATTTGTATATAGCTCTCGACCTCCTTTACCAAATAAATTAATAATAATAATAATAATAGCTATAACATTACACATACATTTTTACCAGTACTTTATATACTTGAGGTTTCAGTATAATGATTTTCATCAATAAAAGAAAGGTTGACATTAAAATAGGGTATCAAAAATAACGGATAAAAATCGAGTGTGCGCTCACTCTTTAATTTCGCTGGGGAATGGGTAACGGGAGTTTAGTAAGTAAGTAAGTAACGGGAGTTTTTAGTCCTTGGGCTTCCATCCGTAATGGTTGTTTCTTCCGCCTGCCGACTTGCAACTATTAGTTGACTTACCGCCAGGGATACGTATAGCATTGCTCTAACTTGCCCGAAGGCCAGTGTGCAGTCAGTCGATGGCTCCTAATGGGCTGATACGCTGCTTTTAAAGCGCATCGGAGTGGCGTATTGAGATACGACATGACTGGACTCGAACACGGGTCGCAGCGGTCGCACTCAAAGGTACCCAGCAACATCCCTATATAATGATATAATTCCTTCTATAAATTTTCTTCTTCTTTTTCAGTCTTGTAAGTGAACTTCTTTTAAATCTATTTGATATTGATCAATCTACTTTTAGGAGTCTAAGTGTTTTTTATTTTTTTTCGCTTCAGTTAGAATGTTATTGAATTATCTTGAATTGCTCCTCTCTAATAAGCTTTCTTATAACCGCTCACGGTAAATAGA
The DNA here is from genome assembly GCA_027922465.2 of Turritopsis dohrnii. Classification (NCBI taxonomy): domain Eukaryota; kingdom Metazoa; phylum Cnidaria; class Hydrozoa; order Anthoathecata; family Oceaniidae; genus Turritopsis; species Turritopsis dohrnii. The sequence continues at coordinate 389,586 of BQMF02000021.1, forward strand.
AAACTAGGGAAAGTTCTCACAGTGTCTCCTCAAAGGATATATTATATTCATTACGACATTAAGAATTGACAGTCTTTGACAATGTTATAATAAGTGCCGCGGGCGTCTAGTAAAAACGCCATGTTTTGGAGGTAAGACAAATATGAAGTATTTAATAAAGTTGTTTTTTTCGTTAAAAAGAAATCCAAAAACTGAAGCATACTTATCACGATGATAATTGAAAAATTTTACCAACCCTTTTTGTAAAAGCAAAGATATCGTTTGGAATGTAATTTTAACTTTCTGTACAAAAAATAGACTTGTGGTACTTTTTGAATTCAACAAATAAATACATTTTTCTCTGAGAATCCATTTTGAAATCTCTTAGTTCAGCGAATGTGTGTTGCAGATTGCCGTTTCTCAAATTGAAAATCGTCATACAGTAGGTGTGCTTAAGAATTCGCTTCAAATACAGTTTTTTTTCAAAAACAAGATAATCGTTTTTTGTTCATTCTTTTTTCTAGGAATTTTTTTGTTTGCGATTTGCTTATGACGTGTAAACCAAACTTTATGAAATTGGATATCTGTTATGACAGAACAAGTCACCGGTTTAAAGTAATTTCTCAGTGGACAAAAATGCCAAAAAAGCCTCTAAGGCGAAGAGCATTTTCATTGAAACTGTGTGTATATTTCTATAGAAATGCACTCCTTCGCAGTATTTTGAAACAAATGTGCCCACTGGGTTAGTTGAGATGGTAATGTTTGGAGTGAATTTGATCTTTTTCACAGACAGAGTGGAAGCGAGGAAAGTATATTTGGTGATTGAAGGTATGTTATTTATGATTTTTAATATCATACAATATTTCGTTTATAGTTTTACCTCAGCAATTAGTTTAAATAAAATAATCGAAAATAATTATCATCAAAAGTATCTGTGAATCTGTGGGAAAAAACGAACACGTATAGTTAAATGCATACTGTTTATATTTTATATCTTATTCATCTTTGATTTTCATATTTATATTTACAGTATTCTTACATTAATCTTAATTTTTGAAAAATTTCAAGCTTGATGAAGAAACAAAAGAAACGATGAAGAAATCATCGAATTCATCATTAATTACGGAAGCCCATTAGTGCCATATTTGTCGTTTGAGTTTTCAATTCTAGAGAACGCAGTTTTTCTCACTTTTCACTTCACTTACTCTCCGTAACTCTAGAGAATACCCTTATTCTCACTTTTCACTTTACTTACTTACGGTAAGTCTAGAGAATGCAGTTATTCCCACTTTTCACTTTACTTACGGTAAGTCTAGAGAATGTAGTCATTCCCACTTTTCACTTTACCTACGCAGTTTTTCTATTCTCCGGTGCATTGTAGTAGGGTACAATGAGCCCTTAGAATATTTTCACACCCCGTGGTTTACGCTAATGATCTAACCCTAACTCTAACAATAACAAAAAAACCGAAAACAGGCAAAAAACAATAAAGGGTGACTATAAACCGCATATGGTACATAAATTTTTGCAAGGAAGTGTCGAAATTCATAAAATCATTGTCATCATTTTGATTTCTCGTCCATCGCAATGAAGAGTTCATCTACGATATGTTGCTTAAATAAAAACTTGACCGAGGAAAGTTGTTTAAGTTTTTTTAAGATTTGCCTAGGGTGTTGTTTATAAACAAGTCGCTTCACCAAATTTCCCGAATTTCCCGGGCGAAATTGTCCTGGCATCAACCGAATCGCTGTAATTAGAAAACCCTCTATAACTCCAACAAATTTTAATAGTAATTCTATTATGACCTATTCTTGACCCTAACTCTAACAATAATGGAGAAAACCTAACAGGTCATAAGCGTAAACCACTTTATTGCGTAAGTAAAGTGAAAAGTGGGAATAACTGCATTCTCTAGACTTACCGTAAGTAAGTAAAGTGAAAAGTGAGAATAAGGGTATTCTCTAGAGTTACGAAGAGTAAGTGAAGTGAAAAGTGAGAAAAACTACGTTCTCTAGAATTGAAAACTCAAACGGCAAATATGGCACTAATGGGCTTCCGTAATTAATACTACTTTGGTTAATTTTAGTTATTTTTTTATTATGCACATAGAATTTATTAAAAATCTTGACTTTCTAACTTTAGATGTTTTGAAAGAACGAACTAAAAAGTTTGTTTTTAAATAAGACTTTGAAATAGTGTTGTTAGATCATGTAATTGGATACAATTTCATGTAAAGTCACAAAAAGAATTTTCGAGTTTCAATGTTTATGTTAAACGATAATACTTCATCAAATGCCAATCAAAATGACTTTTCACCGACAAATGTCAAGTTAGCTATAAGTAAATCTCATAATGACGTTCATTGTTTTGATATGTCGCGATGATTAGACATTAGAAAAGTGCTTGAAATTTAAACATGTATACCGAAACAAGCGAACACATTTCTTCAGACTTTCGTGTTTACATGTCACAATTTACTGGTATGGAATTCATTGAATTCGGTAAAAAAAGAAAAAGAAAATCAAAAGTTCACAGACGAAAGATGCTTTTACAAAAATGAAATACCTTCATGATTTATCCAACAAACAAACAAACATAACAAGTAGGCAGGAGAAGTATTTCTTCAAAATAAACTGAAATACGAGAAACAAAAGAAAATTGACATGATGAAATTCATGACATGTTTAAAAAACACTTTTAGAAATCTAAGACTCTATCAAGTAATAAGGTTGGTTGACTAAACTTAACAGAACATGAACTTCCAATAACGTACTACTTGAGCATCATTAAAGCGTGTTAATAAAACACGAAAATTTATTTGTAACCACCAAATCAACTTGATTTACATCCTATTAACGACATAAAAAATCCTTCAAATTGCAGTACAAAGTGTTACACGTTCTTTCTCAGTAGTGAGAGATCTCTAGTGTAACTGAGTTTCTTCCCTGAAACTCCCCAGGTTCTAACTAAGGCCGTACGCAAATAAGAAGCTATGGTTTGGCAGCAATCGTATATTCTTAGATATGAGCATATATAAAAAAATACACACCGTTCAGTTATTGTTCGCGAGAGCTGGGTTCCCGGTATATCGGTATATAGCGTAAGGTGTTTCAATATTTTCTCAAGTCGTACGATTTTAGCATAAGCGAACTGCACTCGCATCAGTATTCACATTAAACCTCAGACTATCTTCACGAATATAAATAATGATTTCTGTCACGACGAACGACTGTACATCTACAAATTTCTAGTTACTCCAAACTGCGACTTTATCTCAAATGCTTCTCTTCTTTCGGGAACCTAGCACATTAAGCTTCATTGCCGGGAACCATAACTCATAAGTCTCTCTACCGGGAACCACGAGCTGTTTTTCAGAGTCCTATCTATGTTCTTACCAAAATCTAAATATGGAATCAACAGTTCTATCCAAGCGTAAAGTTATAATTATTTATTCACCTCTCTGTTTACTGTGATTGTTCGTTTCTCTGTTGTTTGTCGATTATATGTCAAACTCCCCTTCATATTTCTCGTTCATGTGCATCGTTTATTTTTGTTTATTCGTTATTCATTCGTATCACTTTCTTGGTTACGTGGGCTTCCATTTGTTAATTTCAACCAATTATGCGTATCGTTTCGAAATATAGTATTGGGTGTAAAGATGTGAAGGTTGGGAGGGAAGATGTGCTTCTGCACAAAAGTAACATAAAGTTGACCTGGCTATATCCAGGTTGATGTTTTCAGATGATATCACCGGCTCCGGTAGCTAAATCGTACATTCTTGCGTGGTGCCTCCATTTTTTCAAAACTGAAAGCCTTCAACTAAATCGTTTTCTGATCTCAAAATTTTATCAGTCTGCAAAGGCTAAGTTCGGACAGCAATTGGTGATGTTGTTAATTCCTATTACCTATAATTTCACATGAGCTCATGCGAAATTATTTTGACTTATGATAGCCCCAAAATGACCAAAACGAGACGTAAGAAAAAAATAGCTTCATAGTTAAGTATCTAAAGAGAAAAACGCAAAACAAGATTTCATTTGGAATAAACTTTTTCTCAACTATCTTCTCAAAGACAGTTAGATTGACACGGTGTTTAAACAGTAATTCTTTAAAGGTCTGTTCTTGTTATTCTACAAAGACATAATCAAATGATCGGAGTCATTGCGCAAACCAAGCTGCGCTATATTTACAAGTCTATCAGATACCATATAGCTAACTGAAAACTTGAGTAGGCTTGTAGTAGCTAGTAAAAAGGAATATTCATGGGTTTGCATAAAAGTTAACCTTCCTCCAGCTGCTATATTTAGTTTACATGATATGGAAATTTCCATGATTTTTTGACAGTTTTGTGTATAAGTTTGCATTTTCTCCATGAAGTCTTATTTTTAGCTAAACGATTTGCTTTGAGCCTAATGGCCAAAATTAAAAATTTGACCGAGGAGTTTGAATGCTCCATCTGTATGGACAGACTTGTCAGCCCTCAAAACCTACCATGTGGTCATTTATATTGCAAATATTGTCTGGAAATCGTACTTCAGTTTGATGATCACGGATGTGCAACATTGACTTGCCCACAGAAGTGTTCAGTAACAATATTGGAGAAAGATCAAACATTGGATGATGTTCTGCAGAAAATATTTCCTCTAGAGTCTATTCTTAAAAAGTTGGAAAGCCAATCGCATTCGTAAGTACTTTTACTAAAGTCTTTCATTTTTTAATGCTATATGTACTCGATGCTATAATTACCATTAGACATTCCTATAAAAGGATAGATCTGGAGAGAGGATCTCAGCCAATAAAAACTTCCACTATCATTTTAGAAAAATCGTTGACTGCCCTCAAAAACACAAGCAAAATGTCCAAAGATCCCATTACTGCCAAGTATGTCATGAAACAACATGCAAATCATGTTTTGAAGAACATGCGTGTGAAGGAAATAATCATCTCAACATTGGTTTTGACCATCAGAAAAAATCATTTCAACCTCGTTGTATGGACCATCACTCATTTGCAACACACATGTGCAGAGAATGCAACAATCAACTCATTTGTATATATGGAAAGCACAGAAGACATAAAGAACACGATGTCGTTGAGCTTGATTCTCATGTTAAAAACGTTAAAAAAACGTTAACGCCACATTACAGGACTGCCCGATATATTGTACAACATATAAATCAAACTGAAGAACAGCTGTTGAACCAATTCCAAGAGTGTAGAGAGAAACTCAGTGAAGAACTACTTGTTAGAAGAATCATCCGCGTAAACAGATACATCACCCATCTGTATGAAGAAGAATCAAAGATATTACAGCAGTTTGATGATCGTACGAATTCATTCATCCAACAAAGAGCCAGGAAACTGGAATCATTTACTGAAGTAAAGAGCCTCATGGATAACAAAAATAATATCCATACTCTAGCAATGATATCAGAACAAAATGTTTTACTGCAGAAATTGCAAGATGTTGTGAAAGAGCTTTCCTTGAAAGTTATTCTATCTGACGTAACTTCTGATAACACTTTAGGGGAATTATGCTTTGAATCAAATCCCCATGTATTCCAATGCTCAATTGCAAAGGACAATGTATATGGTACGTTACAATACGTCCATTTTCTGATAATTTTAATGTCTGATAAAGCTTTCATTCATCATCAATCAATTAATGTCACAGCTTCTAAAGACTAAAATAATTTTATATCTTTTAGAAATGATACTGGCAACAGATCTCAGGTAATACATTTAAAAGATAATGGAAACCATACCATATTAATCGATAAATGGGTTCTAACAAGAGTAGGTTCTAGGGTCCAAAAAATCCTTGATGTAATTATTTGCAAATTTTCCAATTTGATATTCTATATTATTTACTGCATCCTCTCATGTTCTTTGATATTCCCGATCATATTCATTATAGAAGTGTACAAAAATTTCACGAAGAGGCATCGTCACAAATGATGAAAAAGTACAAAAACTACACCTTATCAGGTACAATCTATAGTTTTTAATACAGCTTGCATGAGACTTGCATGGTATTACTGTTGTTTCACTGAACACTAGGCATTATAAGTACTGTACTTTTTATATCTTATAAAAGTGAATGTTGTTCAGTTGACATTTTAACGTTGATTTTTGTACTTAAGTTAGGACAGTGAGGAATGTTTCCCATACTAAATTTAATAACTACTTCTCACTGGAAAAGAGAAAAACAATTTATTAACGGTAATTTGATGGACAATAATCATTAAGAACCATTGACTACTTGAGGAACGAATGCCGAATAAAATTTCAAACACTTCTGATAACTGACCATTTTTTAATAGAAGCTACAAACATTAAGAAGCTTACAGATTTAAAGATGGCAATGGTGTTTGGACATGAAAAGGACACGTACGATTATATGATGGCGGCTGTAGAATCAAACAATCCAAAAATTTTAAAAGTCGTTTTGGAATGCACAGATGCTGAATTTCAAATCAACATGAAATATGGTCGTGGATACACTGCACTTCTTATTGCATCTGCTCTAGGACATAGTGAATGTGTCAAATTACTGCTAGAACATCATTGCGATATCGACATTAAAGATAACGACGGTGACTCTGCTCTCATTTGTGCATCTTTCCGCGGAAATAGTGAATGCGTCAAATTACTGCTTGAACATCATTGCGACATTAATAGTAAAAATAAAAAAGGGGAGACAGCACTTCTTTGTGCATCTTTTCAAGGACATAGTGAATGTGTCAAATTACTCCTAGAACATCATTGCGATATCGATGCTAAAAACAACCATGGAAGCACTGCACTTACTCTTGCATCTGAATGTGGACATAGTGAAAGTGTCAAATTACTGTTAGAACATCATTGCGATATCGACATTAAAGATAACGACGGTGACTCTGCTCTCATTTGTGCATCTTTACGAGGACGTAGTAAATGTGTCAAATTACTGCTTGAACATCAATGCGATATCGATGTTAAAAATAACTATGGAAACACTGCATTTACAATTGCATCTTCCCGCGGATATAGTGAATGCGTCAAATTACTGCTTGAACATCAATGCGATATCGATGGAAAAAACAATCATGAAAACACTTACTATTGTATTTTTCCGCGGATATCGTGAATGTGTCAAATTACTGCTTAAACATTGTTGAGACATTAATATTGAAAATAAAAAAGGTGAGACAGCACTTATTTGTGCATCTCGTCAAGGGCATAGTGATTGTGCGGGTTTATTAAAACAAGTCATGAAGTAAGAAGAAACCTGTCATTGTTTCAATCTGAAACACAGTTCATATTACTTTCACTTGGCTTTTTCACCTTTTTTGTGGTTGTTAACCTGACAGCATAATCATGAAACTCGTGTTCACGTTATTCTAATCATGGACGTATAAAAAGAGAAGGACCCACGACAAATACTCTTTAATTTCTATTATTAATATCTTTTTTTTATGTCGGCATTTTTTTAATAAAATCCTCATCTCCATTTCACTAGATTTCGGTTTACATGGTGGTTTTGTTAGATACTATGTACCTAATGCGTCGTAGAAAATCATAGAAATCATAGAATCACATATACATCCACCATTTTCTTTTTTTACCGCAAAACGTCTACTCAACTTTTTGTAAAATTTTGAATGGCTGTTGGTGGATTTCGATGAGTTATGCAGTAATTAATGTATATACTTTTATAAAAACAAAAATCAGAACTTTGAAAAGTGCTTGTATGAGGCCTGAGAATTTAAAAGAAGAAGAATACTTTTTCATTCCATTCTGTAAATTTAATATTGGAGACTGTAAGAGGTAAAGAGGAGTAGAGCTTAAAGATTGGCTAACAGAATTCGTATTTCAATAATAGAACTGTTAAAAAAGGTGCTGGCGTAGGATGCAATCAAAATTTACAAATAAAGACAACATATCAGCTACTTGAACAAAGAGTTAGAAAACATGTGCAACAAAATTACAGAAAGGCAGGCCTACTTGCTTTGTATATTCTACCGACCAGATCTAATCGGAATCAAAACAAGAATGGAACGACAGTGTAGAAAGTAGTAGAAATAGTAGCAGAAGGAGAAGTACCAAACCAATTTCAGAGTCCATCACATCACCACTTGTGCATATAATCAATAATTGCATTGACAAGAAAATCTTCCTTCGACAATGGAATATTGCTCGCGTATGCCCTAAGCCAAAAATAGATTCACCAATAAAAATCAGGGACTACCTACCGATGTCGGTACTTCTTGTATTATCGAAAGTTTTCGAGAGAGTCATCTTGATTCGGCTTTGTAAATTAATCGAGGACAAAGCGTTCTATCATCAAACACAATCTGGATTTTGTACAGGCCATTCCACCGCTACTTTACTCAATAAAATTCGAGATGCCATCAAAAAAGCGATAAACAAAAGTGAAGTCACCCTATCTATATTGATCGATTACTCAAAAGCTTTGAAGCTTGAACTTTCAGATCAAGTGATATCATCCAGTATACAATACGAAGATGACACCACCCTCTACCGACACTGCAAAGTCAAAGATCTGCAGCTAACCATTAAAGAGATGGAAAAGGACGTCAAGAATCTTCAATCATTACAAAGTCAAGCCCGTTGGTGTGATGATCTACCAGAAAATATTAAATCTTTAAAGGCTTTAGAAAAATTTTCTTTAGAAGCCAAAAATGTTTATTTTGATAAGGCCTTAGCCCGGGCCCTGTCACTTTGATGTTTTTTTCTTTTTTAAACAATTTATTTAATTAATATTTTTTTAATCATTATCTATTTTCATTTCATCTGATTCTCAGTACTCTACACTAGTCTTCCCATTACTTACCTTAGTCTATTCTCAATTTCTTAAGTTAATTTTTTTTTAAATAATAGTATTCATATTGAAATCGACGTCAAAATTAGAAAATTTAACTAAACTAAACTAAATTTAATAAAACTTATTTCTGATCACGCATCTGCATTGATCACAGTTTTCAGTTAAATATGAATTGTCGTTTTTAAACTTATAGTTGGGTAAATCTGCTTTTTCCACAATCTTATAAAAATTTTTTTTTTATTCTGATAACGAAACGTACCACTTATCACTTATCACATATCACCGTAACATTATAATAAGTTGACGTTCAAAATCTTCAATAGCAAACATCCACTACGTGTTAGCATCATACGAAAATAGATACTAAGTAGTTTATAGGAAAACCGTTCTTTGCATATCAAACCGGATCAATATAGCTGCTTTGGCCAAGAAAGAGATGCTTAACTTTGTGAATTATGATATAACATATGCCTATTCTCTATATCGACTTAAACTAAAAATTCTGATCTTTCTTAAACTTCGGACAATATCCTTTATTGTAATCGTTCTCAATTAGGGCAAAGCAACGTTTTCTCCGCAAACATTTTTCATATTGATATCAAATTAAGTAGGAATTCCACACATTCACTGAGACCAATTTGTATGCATAAATGATACTGTTAGCATTATTACCTTTTTAAATTGACACTACAATTCCGTTCAGGAAATGCTATTGCATTCACACTCGGAGAGGGATAGGGCAAGATGGGAAAAAATATTATTATTAAGTATTATAAGCTGTCATAAATATTTCAAATGCTGATTTTAAATTGATGCAACAAGCCAAAATAACACAAAGTAAATGTATAATTCTTGTTAATTTGTGTGCTAATATCCTTCCTTTTTAAATTGGTTAATCCTGATAACATATGACATAAATTTTGGACAAAATCATCAAAAATCCACTGCGACAAAGAGTATATTTACTAACATAGTATGTGTATTTCTATGTAAATGCACTCCAATACGTTTGCTCGGTGGGGGCTACACCAAGCAATCAAAATTTATATACATTTGTTCATCTTTATATCTGCTAGAAGCGTGATTTATCCACGAACCACCACCACGTCCTTCTCCTTCCAAGCTCTGAGGTTTATTCCTTTTATTCTTTTACATGATATTCGTTTCCATTTGTTTTTCTTCTTGACATTATCAGAAAAAGCCAAAAATACGTTCCGCTGTATAGAAACTATACCCTTTAAGTTGTCGCAGAGGAGACGAGCCATCGACATCTTTTGAATTTCTTTCAACTGTGACTTTGTGAATACACCTTTATTTTTGTAGAAAAATCGATCCCCGTCGCGGAGGTCTTCAAATTGGCGTTTCACGATACAACTGAACGTCGGGCCAAGAAGTTTATTTTGAAGTGGTTTCTCACTTAAACCAGCTGGATAGAGATCAATGCCATCGACATTTTTATATAGCTGACGAAATTGCAAACGTTTTTTACCAATAAATTCACGAAAATCTCTAAAGTTCTTAGCTCTTGGCAGTCCGCAAAATTCCCGCCACTTATTGTAATCTGGTACTCCATGATCCCTTGCTCTTTGAATATTGATTGCAGTTAAATCCGAAAACCCATGAGTATCCGAAACGGGAATAAAGAGTTTCTGTTTTAAAGTTGCGGCAAACTTTGTATCAATTTCTTCTGAAGTGTTTCCAAGTAATCCGAAGAAAGTCGGTTCGATCCCGCGATATAGAACCGCGGTGTTATTAAAAAAGGCTTCCTGCAAATGTATTGGCGGATAAAGTTGGTCAAAATTGTTATCCAATTGCAACCAAAAAGTTTTAGCTTGGCTATGCCCAAATCGGAAGGCTGTTGAAGAAAATACGTTTGCAATTCGGGGATCAACAGTCGGATCGTATTTGAAATAAGGTTTCAAATCCACTAATGTCGGGACATATTCGGAATAAACGATATTCTGAAATATTGCGCCCAATATCTTTTTGGTTTCTTGAAAAGTCTTCTCTCCATTCCAGTGCTTGTTGATTTGTTTCAATTCAGTTGCAATTCTATTGTGTTCTCTGACAAACAGTGTGTGAAAAGACGCTAAACCCACGTGCTCATCGACCCGCTCATCACCTGCTAGGAAACATGCACCACGTGAGGAACAATTTTTACTTGACCAATGTTGTTTTGGTCCATCATCAAATGGTAATAGACCTTTAGATGTCATTCTCAATCGACCAGTACCTAAAGTGAAGTCACGTAGAAGTAAACAAATGAAAGAATAAGTTGTTTCTACTACAGTAGACTCTCTCCAACTCAAACCTCGAAAGGAAAAACAAAATCGTTCAAATTATGGAAACCTCGAGTTATAGAGAGTGATACTGTTAGGTTTTACCCCAATGATTCAGTTCGAATTATGGAAAGTTCGAGTAATGGAAAGTCGAATTATAGAGAGTCCACTGTACAAGGCTAAATTAGCTTCATATGTGGTGGGACGGAATTACAAGCTATTGTTGTTGTCTGATGTTTATGCCTTATTTTCCGTGTATTCTTCTTAAACGTCTTGTCAATAATCTTTGAAATGAATGTGAGACTAATGAATTTGGAGCAAGATGGTGGTGAAGTAGAAAAATTCTGAAAATTATTTCTGGCTTCCATTTCACATTTACTGTGGACGAGTTCAATCTCTGCATGAATTGTCGAGCTTCTTCACCTCCGAAATTTATAAATTAATTCTTAATGGACCGTACATGATAGAATTATATAGCTGAGAATTACAGAGATGTGAATGAACATTTTACCTGCTGTATATTGGATTTTAGCTATGATACTCTGCGGCTCAGTGTTTCAGTTGAAAAGATAATATTTCATAATTTTCTCACCGTCATTAGCCCTTATTCGTCTTAATTTCTTGACATCATTGGAGTAAACCTGCGACAGATCAATGTAAGACGACAACTCGTTGACAATCTGACGTGTTTTCCGTACTTTTCCGTTTTGACATACGGCTTGCGATCGTGTGAATTTGTGACATCCTTTGTCTTTTTTACTGGATATTAAAGTCGGAAAGCAAGGGTATTGAAAATCCATTAAATTATCCGTCATGCACCTAGTAAGATAAAGGCAGTATAACCTTACGTATTAACATTTTAATCAGTTAAACAGTGTATGTTGTTTACCAAACACCAAGTAGTTTGTTTGTCTAATACTGTTAAATAAACACACTCAGTGCATTAGCCTTTTTTGAAATAAGTATTAAGGACAGCTTTATAGGCCTCATATTGGAGTGTTGAATAAAATTACATTTATTTGGGGAAAGGTCGAGGATTTTTGAGCCATCCAACTAAACCAAAAGGTTTACTCTCAAGGTTTTTCCATCTTGATGTTTGCTTACGTTTTTTTTTTAAATAAGTTGAATCAAGTTGTTATTGAAATTTGCCAATTATGCGGCTATGACGATTTTACGTCGACGTTTGTTGTTTTGTTTGACAAAGTCTGCTGAATTTAATGTAGTACTCTATTTATCAATTTATTTTCTTTTGACACTGTCGAATTTTTGTTTTAGTTATGTTAATTTCATAGGTTTCCTTATGACATGAGCAATATGTAATGAAAACTGAACAATATTGATCCCAGGCTTCAATACCATTGAAAGAAAAGGAAATAAGTAGTTGTTGAATTCATGGTTGGGGAAAAGAGATAAATATTTTGTGTATTCGTGGCTAGACAGAAATTCAAAAAGCTCAAATTACTTTGGTTTTTCGGGGCATTTATCTGATTTTGGTGAACTCGTTATATCGTGATCAAGAAATTGACCGAAAGACATATGTAATGCCGAAACCATTCTGTTGTTTCCGTGATCACCATCGCTAGATTTAAAAATCCCATCCGCAACTTCGTGTGGTGAAGGATATGATGCGTGGTTGGATAATGTGGGAAAGCCTTTTGGTGTGTCCAGGCCAAATGGATCATAATACACAGCCGCTGAAAAGAAATGGATTATTATGTTATAACTAACGAGGATGATGAATTTAAACATAATTGATAAGTGCAAGGAGATTAAAAATTGTAATTCCTGCAGGTAGAAAGCCAGCTTTAAAGCAGTTGAAAAACATTAATAGTTTCAGTTGGAAGACTAAGAAAATTCGAAATAGCATTTATTTTTAAGTTCGCTGTTTTTATTAGTCAGCGACTTTAGGCAGCTTACTATTGGAATAGGGCTTCGTCGTGGTAGTCGTCATCATTGTCGTCTATGATTTTTATTTCTTCTTATTCAAGTGAAACGTGAAACAAGTAAGACCGTGTGCGAATCATAAGATAAGCAAATGCCGCTGACTTTCTGTCGTAATTGGCTGCATTTGTTTTTCATAGTGATAATTCGAAGAATATTGCCAAAGTGTTCACAATTTTGTTTTTTTATTTTGAGAATTTTAAACTTCTGTCAGTCATGAAATAGCATGTCTCCATCGTGACAACTATACGTTCTGATACTAATGAAGTTAGCTACATAACAATGTTCACAAAGTCTGTTGAAACATGTACTTACGTAAATATCGTTTCAGTGGATTGAAAGCCGCTCCCAGCCTGTGTCTCCATCTCACGCTGTTACATGTCCCATCGATGGTTCGGTAAATTTGCAAAGCAGGATCTGAACAATCCCTGACTTTGGTGAGCTTACGACAGTCCTGTAAAGAATCCCCTAGAAAAAAAAAGGAAGATAAAGATTGTAAACAGGTAATAGACTCGTTTCCCATTAATACGCCATCGCTATTGATTATATTTTATAGTGCTGCATTAAGAGGATGGGCGCTACATGTTTTTATAGCAAGACTCAGTATATATTTTGATAATCACGCCAATAAGTACCGACGTAATGAGAGTCACTAAAATTGTTTCACGGTCATTTCTTCGCAGGCATGTCTTTTCTACACAAGTTCAGTTCAACTGTTAGTTATAAGTCATGCAGTAGTGAAGGTGTCTGTGATCCATTCCTTAACACTTTTGTAATGTCTATTATGTTTTATGGAAAGAGAAAACCTTTCACTCGTAAAAGCAAAGGTTACTGAGGAATTTGCCTGAAGAATCATCCAACGAAACTCAACACTAGCTAAGATAAACCCTTTTCATTTGTATGCTAACATCAAAGCAAACGGTTCATCTCATTTAAACAGCAAATTGAATGTCCCTTTTTAATTACACATGATAATTAATTAAAATCTTTTGAACGTGTGTCCCATACGTTTAAACACGTTTGTGGAGAAGAGATTGTGATCATATCAAGTTCGGGAAATTATCTTCGATAATTAATGTGTCAATCAGTTATACAGGCGGATAAAAAGTTGGAAATATAGCGGGTTGTAAATGTTGAGGGAACAAAAGGTTTCGTTGGAGATATTGTGAAGTTCGAGGTAGTGTATATTCCAGATAATGAGAGTTAACTGTACACGTTTTATAAAAATTACTAAACTGGGTTAATGCTTAACTACAAATTAAGCAATGTTGCCACTAACGACCGACCTTGGTTGCTTATAGAAAAACATAAGTTTGAAATATGGTTTGTGATCACGAGGAATGTTAAAGAACCAATCACCAGTAGATGCTGATAAGATGACGGATTAAAATGTAAAGAAAAGTGCGTTGCATTCAGTCAAGATTTAATTTCTTAATACAGAACAAAATGTCCATATTTTGTCATATTTTGTCAGACAAGCACCAGCTTGTTTTTATGCATTATAGTGCAAATACCTATTTATCACTTTTACTTTACTACCAATCGCTATGGGAAATCAATTCCACTATGTGCCCTATTACTGCTACTATTACTATTATTTGTAGACCTTACATCATAACAGATTCTATACAAAAGGAAATGCTTATAAGGCTGTTGTTCACGAATCGATATTTCCACAGTAGAACCGGTCAAATTGGTGGACGTCTTATAAAAATGTCTTTAGTTGCTGCTGTAGTCTGTTTTGTACACCTTTTGATCACATGAGATAACTAATGCTAATTGGCTATAATTTTGTCACGTGATCAAAAAGTGATCATCAAGACGTTTGTCTTTTTGAAAGTCAAAGAATCAATTAACAATTATATATTTAGTTGTAGCAGTTATATTTAATTATAATGGACTTCAAAAACATGGGGTTTTCTATGATAACCACTGAATAAGAACTGTTGAATTTGAATGAATTTGTAACTCATTTAAAGAACATCTCTGTAAAAAGTATTTGAAAAGATAGTCTGTGTTCAAACAGCAATACCTTCAAATGCCTACCTGTTTGAGGATCAATTGGAGACCCTAAAAAACCAGTAAAAGATGCAGATGCCACCACAAGCATCAACTCCCCATATTGACACATACAAAATACACACAGCAGCTGCATGCATAACGTCTAACTCGTATTTGGCATACTAACTGAAATGTCCATCAACTCACGACATAGATGTGTTAACAAGATTAGGAAAGAATGATAATGTAATTTCCTTGTCCTTCAAACTCCTTATGTAATTCTAATTAAGCAAAGATTATGACAAAATAATATCAACTTTGCATGATTGACTGAAGAATGGAAATCAGTTTATCCATCGAATCCTCAGATAAAACATCCAACAAAAAGGATGTTTTCTTTCTGATTGTTTCATATTGAATTGGAGATTTTAATGGTGCGACTTTAATGGATGCGATTTAGTTTTATGAACGTTACAACTTACTGCCTGAACAGTTACTCTTCCTCCTATTGCCAATGTTGTTTACATGAAAACAAAAGGGAGGATGTGGCAGAATCGAACAGGAAATCCTGTAAAAGTTACTGATTAAAGTTCATATCTCAAGCAATCCGGACATCTCAGTGTTGGATAAAGATTTGTAAGAAGAAAATTGGAATGTTGTTCTTCGATGATCTTATCTTGCATAGATCAGTTTACGTAACTAAATTATGATTTTATATCTGATGAAAGATATTGGTATTTGCATTTTCTGCACTAGAGTGTTGTGTTGTATGAAATAACGAGCACATCAAAAAGGAAGTTTTAAAATTCTGTTCTGTTTCATTACTGAAATGATGCTGCTTACTGACTCTTCACCTTAAAACATAGACTAAAAAGACGACATTAAATGTATAGTCCATTTATGATATTTCAAGCACTTCGTTTAAAGAGGGGTTTACACGTAAAGGTTCTTGAAAGATTTTTCTTATAAGCAGGTGTTTTAAAAAATGGTCTGATCTTTTACTCTGCCACACTTTTACTAGGAAGGGTAAACGTTTTGACAAAACCAATCCACATGTTGATAGGTGTGTTACTTATGCCATGGCGACATTGTTTTAGAAATTGATGGAAACAGCAGAAACATCTGTCATCTCCTCCATCAATTAATGTTGCAAATTTTTGAAATAGTTTCAAGATTACAAGTTAATGTGCAAAATGTCTTTGTAGATATCATTGATAAACACAAACACTCGAGCAATCTCAGACTTAAACAGTTTCTAAATCGTGGTGTCAAAGTTGTAACCTATGTTTGGGTCATTGAGTTTCAGACTACTGCATTATCTATGTTTTCAGATCACTTTTTGCACGAGGTTTTCATAGCTTTCCAATACTTATTTCTGGAGCTGTAGGTACAGCACTGATATTTTGTCAAACTATCAAACTGATGTTAAGTGCACTGTGTTGCTATGTCGTAATTACTTGGTTATAAATTTTGCTTAATTGCAAATAGCTTTTGAATAACTCACGTCAACTTTCATCTTATTATTGCGTCGAAGCGACGTGGGGTACAACATTATGGTCAGCAAAATTGCGCCGAAGCGAGGTGGGGTACAACATTAGGGTAAGCAAGATTCCGACGATCAAGCTATTGAAGTCTTGATAAACATTTTTTTGAAGAAAGATTTTCTACACAGAAATTGATGTAAATCTTCCTATGAAAAAGAGCATTTATTTTTTATGATAGCCAGAGGCTTTGTCTATTTTTCGTGACGTGAAAGAATTTTTAACAATTTTAAGCATCCTAATTTAATTATAACAAAAAAGATATTTGATCGATCATCACGAATTTATGTCTATATATATATCGCCTATATCGCGATATAGGCGATAGGGTGACGAAAAATTTGGGACGAGCGTGTGACGTCATCAAAATCTTTGATCAATGATATCTCTGTAACGGTTGATCGTAGCAAAATGATCCCATACCTTTTTTGATCAGCTTTTCGAGCTCTACAACATGGGTACACTTTCAGTTGTCAATTCCTTAATTTAATTTTTCGTGAACTCAACGCAGGCTGAACATTGGCGGCGAGC
This sequence comes from Turritopsis dohrnii, assembly GCA_027922465.2. Lineage (NCBI taxonomy): Eukaryota > Metazoa > Cnidaria > Hydrozoa > Anthoathecata > Oceaniidae > Turritopsis > Turritopsis dohrnii. Next base: position 406,685 of record BQMF02000021.1, read on the forward strand.
GACGCCGTCTTGCCAGCTATCTATATATTAATAGCCGATTCTCCGTCTGTCTGTCTGTTTGTTTGTTTGTTTGTAAGAAACGCAAAATGGTAGATTGAGTTGTGAGCGAGCTTATTTTTTTTGTGTGTTCGAAGCAAATACATTGCAACCCCAATCGAACGTGACTTTTTTTGGCTGATGAACTAATAGGAATAACGTTTTGTTTTTATTATTATTGTTAGTTTTATATTCCACGTTGACTTGGTTTTGAACAAAAAGCAGCCGTGGCAGAACGTGGTAACATGTTCGGTTTGCCAGTGTATCCTAACGCTGTCTGAGACGGGTGAACTTTTTTTCGAGGAATTAAAATGTTTAAAAACCGATAGGTAAAAAAAGAGTATCACAAAACAAAATATTTTTTTGCTTTTTTTTTTAATAATTTAATTTTTTTTTTTTTAATTGTTAAGCCCTTCTGATCGAACGTTTTTTTTATTCTCTTTATTCATTTAGCACGTGCCTTTTTTTCTTTCCTCTCGTGTGAACTTTTTAAGAATAGAAAGAATTTTCCCCTTGTCTGATAGCACCCATGTTAGAGCGCGTAACTATTTTAAAACAAAAGCTAATAAAAAGTTGAAGTTTTTCTCCCTACGTTTGAGTGCATTGTTGTACTGATCAACGATTGTTTTTAAAAATAAATAAGTAACACATCATGAAATTTGGGTTTTTTTGGAACCATTGTTTAAACTGATATTTGATATTTGATTTCGAATCTGCCTCTGGCTGAACACAAGCCGTTTTTCAGGAAATATGAGGTTTATTGGGGTCTCCGGGGTGACATAGAGCAGGTCACATGGGCGGCGAGCGACGCCTCCTTGGTGGCTAGTCTATATATTAATAGCCGATTGTCTGTCTGTTTATTTGTTTGTAAGTCACGCAAAATGGTAGATTGATTTTTGAGCGAAATTATTTAATGGTGTGTCATGAAACAAAATGTTTTTTGTTTTTCTTTTAATAATTTAATTTCTTTTATTTGTTAAGCGCTTCTGATCAAACGCTTCTTTTATTCAGTTTATTCATTTAGCGCGTGCCTTTTTTCTCTCCTCCCGTGTGAATTTTTAAGAAGAGAAACCATTTTCGCCCTGTTTCATAGCACCCATGTTAGAGCGCGTAATTTTTTTTAAACAAAAGCTAATAAAAAGTTGAAGTTTTTTCTTCCTACGTTTTGAGTGTATTGTTGTACTGATCAACGACTGGTTTTAAAAAATAAATAAGTAACACATAATGAAAAACCTGAAAAAAAGTTAATGTAACACTGACTGCACACCAGAGGTTGTGACTTCGAATCTTTTCCAAGTTGGTTGAGCCGTTTATAAGGAAATTTGACGTTTATTGATACAGTGATACAGAGCAGGTGGACATGGGCGGCGAGCGACGCCACCTTGCCGGCTAGTCTATATATTAATAGCCGATTCTCCCTTTGTCCGTCTATCACGCGAAATGGTAAATGAGTTGTGAAGATATTATTCTATTTTATTTTGTGCGACGTCAGTGTGAAACCATTGTATTGAGGCCTTAATCGAATGCGACGTTTAGGGAAAATTATCTCGGGAACCAATAAGGATAACTGACGTCTTTTGGGGTCCGCGATATTGGCCATGGGGTGACAAAAAAATTTGGACAAAATTTTTGGGGACGGGGCTCTAGGATGTCATCAAAAATTTTGATCGATGATATCTCCGAAACGGTGCGTCATAGACATATGATTCTATAAATTTTCTTGCTCAGAAAATCGAGCTCTACAAGAAGGTAACATTTTCTATTGTCAATTCTTCCATTTTTCGTGAACACTTTGGGAGGTGTCACAACGCAGGCTGAACATTCGCGGCGAGCGACGCCGCCTTGGTGACTAGTCTATATATTAATACCTAATTCTCTGTTTGTCTGTCTGTTTGTTTGTCTGTCACGCAAAATAGTAGATTGAGTTGGAGAGTAATTATTTCATTTTATTTCGTGCGACGTCACTCTGAAACCATTCCATTGAGACCCATATCGAACGTGACGTTTAGGGAAAATTATCTCGGTAACCAATAGCGATGCGAACGGCCAACGGTGCGTCTTAGACATACGATCCCATACCTTTTCTGGTTCAGAATTTCGAAATTTACAACATGGTAAAACTTTCCATTGTCGATTCCTTAATTTTATTTTTTGCGAACTCTTTGGGAGGTGACACAACGCAGGCTGGACATGGGCGGCGAGCGACGCCGCCTTGACGGCTAGTATGTTTAATTTATAGAAGTTGCCAATGACAACTGATCAGATATATCAGTTGTTATATCCTTCGCCTTAGAACCATCAAAGGCAATTTCCTCCTTAAAACTGAAGTGCTTCACAAATGAAACTGGATGACAAATCGTTTGCAGAGTTGAGGAAAAATCAAGCCCTTAAAATTTATCCCTTTTCTCATGCCTAAACCTATTCATCAATTGAAGATTTCATTATATCAGCATATATCATTGGGAAGAAAGAATTCGTTCAATCGTTTTTCCAAATCATGAAATCAATGGTTCAATGGTTTGGCGTGGCGGATGCATATTTTTGAGTCAATATGCAGTATGGTCCTTTCCGATCCGTGTATCAAATCCTATGCATTTGACAGTATGTTTGATGTATGTTTGATGATGTCTTTTGTAAATTGTTTGTGGCATATTTCTCCTTTATTTATATTGTTTCTAATATATAGATGAATTCCAAAATCCTATTCCCAGTTATGTTGCTATTTGCCATAGCTTAACAACAGTGAAGAAGCCACAAAAACATAAAAACAACAAAGTTTTGACTGATGATATAATCATTCCACTTGACGAAACCGTTTGTGAATTAAATCCGACTTATGTACGAGTTGAAACGCGCATGCACTGACTTCCTATCCCAAGCATCTAACAGTGATGCTGAATACATGATAATACGCGATAATTTTCAGGGCGATAATGGAATCATCACTTATAAATATATAAATAAATAAATAAAAATAAATAAATAAAAACTTAGGTCGTAGAGTGTGTGAGTTATCTTTAACATCATAATTGATATTGGTGAATTGCAGAGGATTGTTCTAATCAAAAGATTTTACAAAGCAGTAACCAAATTGGATTAGATATAGAATAACTGTTGTGCCACACTTTGTAATACCTGTCACACTTTGTAATACCTGCCACACTTTGTAATACCTGTCACACTTTGTAATACCTGTCACACTTTGTAATACCTGCCACACTTTGTAATACCTGCCACACTTTGTAATACCTGCCACACTTTGTCATAACTTCAGTTTTTATATCCCCATACTTCAGAAAATTAAAAAAAAGAAGGCCACGCTTAAACCAACTTCGTTCCCAGGACGTGTTTTCACGATTTTTCACTGGGTTTTTAAGAATTATTCATGTATCTTTTGGGTTAACTAGTAAGGAGTCTATACATTAATACCCGATTCTTTGTCTGTGTGTCTGTCTGTCTGTCTGTCTGTCTGTCTGTCTGTGTGTTTGTTTGTTTTTTCTCATGCAAAATGGTTGACCTTATTACACTGACAAATGTTGTAAGTTTTCTACGACAAATGTAATAACTCCGACAAGTGCAGTAAATTCACCCACAAATGTACTAACACTAAATGTAGTAAAAATCAACGACAAATTTAGTAACTCCGACAAATGTAGTAAACCTACGTCAAATGTAGTAAACAACTTGAACGTTAAAATGAGCCAGAATTAACATGAAGGTTTTCACCAGGTAACTTTTCAAGGGGTATCAGGGTGGCTATTTATATAACTCAAAATCGCGCATGCGCAGTTAAAAGAACCGCTGATATGAGCCAAATGAGCCACAATGCCACAATTGGGCAAAGCTCATCAAGTACTTCACGAAGCAACTTTTGGAGTGCTATCAGGTTGCTGCGTAGTAAGAGACTGTCAATACAAGCAAATTGGGTCGTAATCAGGCGAAATCGTGAACATATTCATCAATTAGCTTTGTAAGGGCAGTCAAGTAACCATAAAATGAAACCCAAAGTCGCGCATGCGCAGAGGAAATATGCAAATATGAAGTAAATGAGCCATAATTAAGTAAATAGCATCTTATAGTCAGGGAGCAGATGGTCAAAAATTCCGCCGAGCGTTGCATAAAATGGGACCTTTCAATAATACGATCAAAAGCTCCTACTACGTAAACTAAAACGTGTTTCATTTACTGGAATGTTAGATTTTACTTGCTTGTAAAGATATTTAAAAGATAAAACACAATTTACCACGAGGAAAACAAAGCATGAACAGCCACCATGTTAATTAACTTACACTTCTTCACAAAGCTCATTTTTTCTTCAACGCTTTTTGTTAGGGGGTTACAAATAAAAATTAAGATCTAATAAAAAAAACATGATACTTTAGGGAAAACAAAACATACATTAATTTAAGGTTATGGATTATCCTATAGTATATAGAAGTAGTTATTATTTAAATCTGGCTACTTTAACAAAAAGATACAAAAAAAACAACTTAAGTAACCCCCGGAACAAAAAAATAATCTACGAGGCCTCCCTCCCTCCCTCCCTCCCTCCGCATGAACAAGACTCGCGCGAAATATTCGAAACTCGCAGAAAAAAAGTAACATGGAGAAGAAGAAAGGAAGAAGACTTTCCATTTCATTTATGAAAAAAAGTGCAGCGACGAAAGAAACCTGCATTATACATAATAAATTGTACGATAAAGAACAAAGTTACGAGGATTCACAGAGAATGCTTTTGCCAAGTTGAAACATGCAAGGTAAAGTGAGGTATTTAAATGAATTCCGCTTCTTTTAGATACAATCGACTCATCGACTTCCAGTTTAGAGTGTGAACTCTCACCTTCGTCAGCGATGATACACGATGGCATGGTCATCTTTCAGCAACTTGAAAACATCCAGCTTGCGACTTCTGGGGATGTTTCCGAGTTCATTCTTCAACACATTCTCAAGTGTCAAAGCACCAGAGTGTACTTTGTTACAGATCAGTACCGGGAGAATTCTATCAAGAGTTTCGAGAGATCTCGGCGAGGAGTGTTTGGGAGTCTTCGAATTAGAATTGACCGGCGAGATCAGAAACGACCGAAGCAGTGGGGAAAATATTTGAAAGATGCAGCCAATAAGTTGGAATTAGTCCAATTTATATTTGAAGACTGGTCACACCCAACAAGGTTTGCCGACTTGATTTCATCAAAGAACGTTTTTGTTAATGTAGAATCAAGGTTCCACAAGATTTCGGTAGTTGATGGTGTGGTGTGCACCGAAGAAGAAGTGATGCTATCAACAGACCAAGAGGAGGCAGGCACGAAAGTTTTTCTTTGGTCAAAGCATGCAGGCTTAAATGGCGAAGAAAGTGTCTGCATAAATACTGTTGACAGCGACATCGCAGTTTACGCCCTTTACTTCAAGGAAAAGATTGATGTAAGAGTGTTCGTAAGGATTGGTGTTGGTGCCAGAAAACGGGTGTTGAATAGATCCAATGGATGCTTCGGAATCCTGCTCCAGATGAGATACTCGAGCTTATCTCGTGCAACTGCAAGAAAGCGATGTGTGCTACGAAAGCATGCATTTGCAAATCACACGGATTGCACTGCACCGATATTTGTACTTGTGGCTCCTGTTGCAACGTCAGCAATGATTCAGAATCAGATGACAGCGAAGATGAATTTGCTGATAATGATTCAGATGCTTTGCTAGAATCACAGACGGACGGCGAAGAATCGCATCAATTGACTACAATATCTCTATAGAACTTTTCATGAATTACGTCACTGTACACCTTGTTTTCAAATTCAGTATTTACTATGATTTAGTATGATATTTGCGCTATTTACAAAGAGAAACGACACCTCTTCGCGGTGATGTAATTCATTAAAAAGTCTACTAGAGTCTATATGAACATGTTATTTTTGCAAAAAAGCTATGACCTGATCATTTGCGATGAATCTTAATTAAAAAGAAGAAAAATTAGTATTTACCGCCCTCACAACGCCCTAGTTGAGAAAATGTGCATAAATCTTGTTTTGGTGCGATTTTTGAAAAACAAATGATACTTTTATATTCTAACTTTTTACAAGCTACATAATTCCATGAAAAATTTCGAACTGAGAGCTAATTTTAAAATAACGCCCCCACTAGTGACGTATAAGTGCTTTATTTACCCTGGAAGGGCGGCGCAAGTAATTTCAGAACTTCCAGTAAAACTTTTTGGAATTCACATTACATAAGAAACCTAAAAAAAATTACTGTTTGAGGTCCATCTTATTTGCGGATATTTTTGACCATCAGCTCCCTGACTATTATGTTTTGTTAGCAATGATGAAAAAATATGTATGAATTTTGCCACAAACTTTACTTGTAGTGATTTTACCTAAATGTTTTCACTGCGCATGCGCGAAATTGGGTTCTACTATATGACCACTTGATAGCACCAAGAATGTTATATGTTGAAAACTAATCAACATTTTATCTAAATGTAGCCAGAGTTTTTTCTGCGCATGCGCGATTTTTATTTATTTTTTTAATTTTTTTTTATATGGCTACCTAACAACCCTTGAAAAGTTACGATTTTTGGTTTTATTATGTGACCACCTGATAGCCTTTGAAAAGTTACCTGGTGAAGACCTTCATGTGTTTGGCCTTATTAGGGCTCATTTCAATCTTCAAGGCGTTTACTACATTTAGCGTTACAACATTTGTCGTTGATCTTTTACTACATTTATCGGAGTTACTATATTTGTAGGTGTAACAGACGGGAGCTGTGAGAGAAATCACACATAAATTATTTCTCTTTTTGTGCGCGACGTCTGTGTGGTTAAGCCAATGCATTGAGACCCAAATCGAACGCGAAGTTTTGGTCGCTTTTTGTCGCTTTTTAGGGGCCGCGATATTGGCGATGGGATGAAGAAAAAATTTTGTTATAAAATGTATCTTGCATCACCTTTGCTAATTCCTAAATTTTAATTTTCATGAACCTGTTGGGTGACAACTGAATATCAGTGCAAAGCGACGCCTCCTTGACTGCTGGTCAAGATTAAAACATGATTACGCTCAAAAATTATTACGTGGCAGATGTTATTACAAAGTGTCGCAGGTATTACAAAGTGTGGCACAACAATAACTACGTATTGAATAAATAAATATAAGAACTTAAACACACTCTGTATTACATAAATGCACAGTAAATACATTCCATATGCTCTATTTGTATGTGTTAACTGTCAAGATCAACCGAGAACAAAAGAAGAGGCATCTGAAATCCCATAGCAATAATGAAATGACCAATAAAATTTAGCAAGTTATAGCGCAGTAGTTCTCTATATCGATAATATGTATAAATTAATATACCGAGAAAATATTTTAAGACTCGATCAATATTTAACCAAATTCGGTAGAAAAACCTTCAAACGAATTTGAGATAGTTCAGACAATGAGACAAAAGGATTCACATCTGGAACATCGAAAACCACCAGGAAATCTTTTTGTCGAGGCCTGCGGTAATCCAAAAATTAAACACTTGACTAAGGGGTCAGGTCTCCTCCTATACTTACACACATAAATGTTTATATCACAGAGTCATAAACGTAAAACTGGCACCACTTTGTTGCAAAATATCATTTGTTCGGTTCAGCAAAGCACAGCGAATAAAACAGCTCTTATTTCAATAATCACCAGACCAGATATAATAATCTCCTTACAGTAATAACTTCAGTTGGGATGTGTTAAATAATCCATTTACACTAATTTTATACGATACTATGATTTTTTTTGATGATGTAGGGTATCTTGTGAAAAAGAAATTTTATACATGGTTTCTGGTCAAGGAAATTTTACAATCATTATACTTCAGACTTATGAATAAAAGCTGTGTTTCTAGGTAATGAGGTTTGTGCTAAATAGATTAGTATGATTTTCTATAAGAATGATCTTTGCTAATTATCTTTATTAAGTTCCGATTTTGTGGTTAAAGTCTTCATAAATCGTATATTCTATGATTTCCTCCATATGGTAACCGATCCTCAGACATATTTCCATCTTAGATCATTTATGTTTCAAACATTTGAAAAATTAAAAACTTTGCATAACATGTTTTTATTAATAAAATGTTTCGAGTTAATTTCAACATCGATGCCAACTTCTTTTTAAAATCATTCTATTATTGAATTAAAACCTCGTCCAATCATACCAGCGTGCGTAGCATTTCGAATGCGTGTCTTAATCAAACAAGACGATGGAGAGCAGTGAAGCAGCTTTACATACCATCCAATTATATAGGTTGTTTTTGCAATGACAATCTAAAAGAATTACTTCGTTATATAAAAGAAAACGGTGCAATTTTAGAAAACACGTTGCATTATGGAGCATAGGCACTTATAAATTTTATTTTCGAAGCGCTGAAGAAAATAATAAAGCGGTTGTGGTAAATCTACTGTGAAGATGCATGGGTAAACTGTTACCATGGTTGCACAGGATTGGGTTAGTACCTTCATGGTCCGTTGAATACTGGATTGATTTTTGGTTTTTGTGGGGAGCAATGATAAAAAAGGGCGTTGCTATTACCATCGTCATTTACTCTCGTTTTGCTTTTGTTGAGTGGGCGCTAATGAAATATCTGGAAAATGTTTTTCTCAAATGAACGGATCACTCTTGTTTATTTTGTTAGGTTTCAATTTAACAAAGTAAGTGGAATACTTCTATCACAGCAGCCTCGCTTTCATTCTGAATAATAAGTGCTTATATCATAATGAATTATCAAAATTATGATATGAATTATAAAGTGTTACAATCAGAAAAGAGGTGAGGTCTCAAATATTTGAGTTTATAAGGAATACCCAAAAGCCACTCAAATTCTGTCTTTTATGTGTCTATCAACCAAATGCAGAAAACTGTAAAGTGATTGAGTACAAAGATGTTTGAAATTTCCATTTTCATGTGAGGAAAGATGCGATCTGGTGTTTTTACTTTCACTATTTTAAATTTCAACAGTGTTTGAAAGACATTACCCGTGCTTCTATTCGATATAAGATTAAGACATCAACCTTGCATCTGATTTAGATTTGATTAGGTAGACCATTATTGTGACATTATTATTTAACCAGAATGTCATTGCGTCACAGCTAGGTGATATTATCCATCCTAGCTTTTCGAATGAATTTCTTTGCAGTAAAAGAAGGATAGATAGGCAACACCTTGAATATCGAACAAGTCAAATCTTTCCACTAACTTGTTCGATCAATCAAAGCAAAGACTTTAGACTGGAAAATTTTTATTCATAAAAGCCAGACTAATTATTGATGGAGATCAACAAACCGAAGTTCAAAATCTTGAATACCTGATAATGTTCGATAAGCCTGTATATGTGAAGTCATTTTGATTCTAATCCGAAATATCTATGTCTAAAGGAAATGGATTAATAGAAGCTAAAAGAACTTAAAAACATTCACGTAAGAAATAGATGTTTTTTTATTTTAGCCATATATGGTAATATTTGAAGGATACAAACAGTGTTGTTGATAACAGCTTAATTCGATAAAAGCCAACGGAGTATGAAAATAATAAAAGGAGACTGGTAGAAAGGTTGTTCGTAAGGAATTACAATGATAATATGGAGAATATCTACATTTCTAATTTCAATTTTTCATTTACTTTTTCATCAAGATCGTCTTATCATCACTGATGTTCAGCACATTCTATGCTAGTTCGTTCTGTTTCAAATCTTGAAAATATCTTCCCATGCATAGATATATATTTGAACTTGTATTTCTACAGAGACTGGGTACGGATTGGCATGAAATAGATGAAAAAATTAAAGGGAATGCTCGCCTTTTGAAATATACTTCACCTAAAAATTATAAAGGGGTCTTTTTGGGGAAAGATTTAAATGCTGACGCAAAAAAAGAAACCAGAAATCATAGAAACTAGTGACTAGAATTGAATCCAAGGGGTTTCCCCTGTAGTTGCATGTATACAATTCTATTTAGATAGAAGTTACCATTTCATGCCTTGATAATATTAATAAAACGAACAAAAGGATTTTTTTACACGTTAAGTTTGCTCTTAATATATTGTTGACAATTGGAAAAATGGGTAAACTATGTTTGAAGAAAAAAATATTTGTAATGATTATAAAAAAACGACTTTTAAAAATAAAGTTCAACTTATTTTAAAAAACATAGTTGTAAAAAAAAAAAAAAAGATTGGAGTAACATGATTAGAGTTCTGTTTTCATAAAGTTTAGCAGAAACTTTCGCCTTTTTGTTGTTGGTGTTATTTTTGTTTTTGTTTATGAGTTTGTTTACGTAGTATTGTTAAAGAAAACACGAAAAACTTGAAGTTTTGTGACAACGTTTGACATTCTTAAAACAGATTTTCATAAAAACAATGCATAAAGTAAGTTTGATATATTTTTGGTCGTTTAGTTTTTCCTGTCTTTTGTCAATTTCATATTATTAAAATTTATTTATATCATTTTGGTTTCTTCGAGAAATTAAGTTGTTGTACATCTTTAAAAAACTAATCTACCTGGGCTCTAATGTTGTCAGAGTAATCGGATGTTTTGACTTTTGTTTTTGAACAAAAATCCAAAAGTAGGAAAGACATTTCTTTGAAATACAGTATTACGAGACAAGCTTTCTTCAAAATTCTAACCTCAGTCTTTTTAACGGGTTATCGTTACCTAGGTTACCACTTGCCAGTTCTTTAGGAAATTACACTCTCTTCCATCAGCGCATTGCAAGTGTGTCAGAGTTATTGGACAACCTTTCTCCATCTCGTACCTGCTTGAGAAAATATCAAGAGGGAAAGGCTTACAAACAGTAAATTTTCACTATTTACCAACTCAAATGCTACAAAACTCTTGCTTTTATGTATATTTTTTAAAAGAAGTTTATAGGTGTGCAAAGTTTATTTTTCATACTTTCAAATCAATCGTCATCAATAAAATCAGACCGAGAATGATGTTCCAGTTATGCTTAATACTTTGTCATTCTTGAACTGTCAAAGTTGTATGGTTTGAAAGAAATTAACTAATTCTGTATTGAACTACAATCATTCACAAAAGTTATTGAGACACTCTTACTTAAAATGAAAAATCCCAAAATCATATGTCAAGGCACCCCCTCCCCCACAATTCAGTGCTGTATGTGTTTTCCACACAAGCCAGGGAGGCATGTGGATGGCTTTAAACAAATTGTGGGGGAGAGGGAGGCTGTCTCATGGAGAATTGTAGTTCCACAAAAAACAATCAAAGTAATTTTGTTCACAGCACATTATTAATTAACCGGGTTAATCAGAGCACGTGTACTCCTTTGTAGTTCTTTGTGGTTTATTCATTTTATTATAAGTTCGCAGGTTGCAATACGTTTCCATACGCCTAAATTTATAAAAAATTGATATTGTCTTAAAATTATGTTGATATCATCATGACCTTTGCTGATTCCACCCCTTGCGCTTTGTTTACATCAGCCATGCCCTTACCTTTAATATAATTGATCCTAATGAGTCTATCAGCAGTAACGAATTTTTTAAACAGTTGCATGTCATTAGTGGAATATATCTATTGATTCCTTGAGATTACAAGGTTTCCTTTCATGATTTTGTCAAAGATTTATTTTTATCAAAATCGGCCATCAAGTTAGAGTTGTTTTTTTTCATTTTGGTATAAAAATGATACTCCGTTATAAGTTTAGTCACTTAGCTAGATTGACGAATGCCGATAATTTTGATCTCCCTCTACAAGCATAAACGTCATGCCATATTTCAAAATTTGTTGATACCGATATAATCCGATTAGCAATTAATCTCAAGAATTAGTTCTCCAACTCAGAACCTTTTTCCAATGTTGTGCATAGTACCATCAATTGATATGAAATTCATCATTTGTGGAGGATATTGTTTCAGTAGGAACTCTTAAAAGAATAGCTCGTCACAGTGGCATTCGGGCAAGGGTTAACATTTACAACTTTTCACAATAAGTCGAATATTGGCGGTGAGTCCAGATATACGTTTTGTCTTAGTAACGCAGGAAAGGGTGACCATATAACAGATCATAGTGGTCAAACATTCCGAAAGACATTTTCAAGAGGAATAATTTTGGAAGTTTTCTTGGAATTCTATATATTGTTACTATATATTCTGAAACTTACTTATTATTGAATGTAAATGTATTTCCATTGCACTGTAGTAGCTGCATGAAATAATAAAGAAGTAACTGAAATGACCAAATTCCTTTTTTACCTAGCAATAGCTTCTTCATATATTTCATTAACTTCTTACACAATTTTACATATAGGGAAAAGGGTAACGACTTCATATTGCACTTAATATCGTATAATTATAACTTTGTGATTATAAGTGCGTTTTATCAAGACTTAATCATTTACCTTTTGCTATCAGTTGGGTTGCTTAGACAAACCTCACGTCTATGTAGCTGAAGTGCAGTGCTAAAGCTTCTAATTGAAACTGATTACTTCTTAAATCAGTCAGTACAAAGCGAACTGAGAATGAGAAAATTTATCAACTGATCAAGTTGTTTGAACCAACGAAGGGATAGGACTTTGATCAATAAGTATATGTTTGCTTGACACTATGTAATATTTGATTTATTTCTTTTTCAGGTTTCAGAGGAGCTGACAACCAAACGTACAGGCTCGAAGGTAAGCAATGTTCTTCTTCATTCTTCTTTAGATTTTAGGAAGATTAAAATTAAGATGTTATTAGGAAAACAGAGAAGATGGACTGCGATTTCACTTTAAAAACACCTGCAGGTAACTGCCTTTCTTTGATAGATGAGATTCTCAATTAGCAATAACAGTTTTTACTGGTTCATTAGAATGAAAGAAATTATGCCTAATTAAGTTCGTAAAATGTTAATTAAGCTACAAAAACATTAGAATTCTTATTATTAAAAATATATTCAGATTGATAGTTTTTAAACGTTGCATAAGGCATGACGCAATCACATCCTCGATGTCCCAGATCAAAACAAAAAAGTTTGAGAGAAATTGTTATGATATCAATTCATTGGCAAAAAAAATTACTTTTGACCGCCAAAGAATGTTTTTAGCTTATTTCAGCAAAGAACAAAAAAATTTCAAAATCACTATATATGATGTCATGTCGCACGTACGTTTTAGATTGTGTAATTAAAATCTTTCTTCAGACACTTCAATTGTATAGTGTAACTAATAACTTTATATAAGGAAATTTATTACTTAAGTCCCTCTACACACGTGTTTAAAGATTCGTATATAAATATTAAATTCACGTCTGTGCTTCAGCTGAAACAAGAGGCGGATTTTGTTTTGTTTTACGTTCTTTCAAGAAGATTTTTTATGATTTTCACCGGTTTGTATATATTCAATATTGGTTTTAATTTTCAAAACTTGAAAAGTTATCAGAAAATATTCTAAATGTTGGTTGATATAGCTATTCTATGGAATATAGTTGTACAGCAATCGAATTTCTCAATATGCAGAAGCTGATCCTTGTTTTGGATCCAAATCCTTTTTTCTAAAAAAAAAGAAGAAGAAATCCTGAATTGTAATGAAAGTGGCTGCTATTTTTTTTAATAGCGGTTCGTGTGTAAAACAGGCCTTACAAATTGCCTTGATGATTGTGCTCGATTGTCAAGATGTCAACAAACCAAACGATAGCTACAAAAGTTTTTAAATTTTTTTTAATTTAAAGAAGTTGAAGTAATATCTTGTGTTGTAGAGAATCACTGGAGTAAAGAGTTTAATTAACGTAACAATTGCTATAACAAGAAATTTATATTTGGTTCCTGTGAGCGTGCTTGTAGATTATGTTGATTTCAAGTTTTGAAAAACGTCATAAAATTATAAGAACATAGGTTTTGTTCGAGAAAATGTTTTTATCGCTCTTATACGGGCCTTACAAATGTTCACCAAGTAAAATTACTTTCTAAAGGATTTGGGAATTTACTTATACACATATACACATACAAATACCATCACAGTCAAAGGATGGATTCACCTTCGGAAGATGAATAAAGACGTTTCGCTATTAAGAAGAATTCAATATAAGTCGTTCAGATTTTTGTTTATAAAGGTTTGAAGAGGTCAAAAGGAATATGAAATTTGAATTTGTTTCGTACGTATCAGAAGTCTCTTGTTATGAACATGAGTGAAAGAATGTTTTTCTGCTATGTCTTTTTACATTCAGAATGTGTATATTTGATGACATACACATAATGGAAAGAAAGCGTAAAAACCACAAACGGAAAAACATCTAACTAACGTAATCAAAATTGGCACTTTTGTTTTTATTATCTACCTACACGTTTTTATCAATGTGTGTAAAGCAGATGTCACACAAAAATAGATATCCTAACATTTTTAACAAATTCCCAAAAAGAAGCAAAGCTATGTGAATTGAAGAACATGGAGAGAACATGGAGTTGTCTGTTTATCCTTGGATTATTTATTGCTGAGCTTTTTTATCGTGAATCATATCTTTCTTGCTCTAAAGTGGAGTAGCCACATGGCTTTCTAGCCACAAGTACCCAGTGTGCAAAATCGTTCAAAAATCACTGCGATTAATAGCACGTTTGTTGAAATAATGTCTATAATTTCTATAGAAACGCATTTCTTCGCATAGATTTTCAGCAAATTTGTCCACTGGCTCACAACTTCATAAAATCGTCTCAAACAATGGACTTGTTCTGACTCTTATTCGCACAGGCTTATGCCATGATTGGAATGACTAGAAATTTGTTGACGAATTCTTTTTTTATGTCGGAAGTAACCTTATCTTGCATAGGAGTAGAAAATAGAAATTTCCAGTCATGTTTGGTATGTACAAAGCTAGTAGTGTAGAATGCTTACAACAAATTCTGAACGAAGAGAAAAGTAAAAACAAGACCAAAAGAATTCTTTCAAAGGTTAGAAATGTGTTTTCCTCTGAAGTAATATGATTTCAAACTTCCTGGGAATACGCATTACAGATTTTTGCGTATTCCTCGAAAACCAAGCCGAACCTAGCCGAAAACCACCCAGGAAGGTGACATAAAAATCACCCATCCCTTAACAATTTAAATTTCTCTCTGCACGGGACGATGTGGGGAGTAGATATGTTATGGGGATTGTGATAAATTCGGTGATTACGCATATTAACCAGTTATTTTACATTATGTGGCCAGGGTTAGGGTTATATTATCCATAATCACAAAACGTGGTCCTTGTCCATTAATGTCGTTAGCTTGATTGACGCGATATATGTTTCATCTGAGGATTTTGAAAAGTGGCACTAACAAATGAGCTAACAGGTGCAATAAATACCTAGACCCTAATCCTTCCATTCCATTATAAGAAAAGTATCTATCCACTCAAAATAGGATTGGCAAACGGTTCTGTTCTTTACCCTTTCTAGTTCGTTTCTTTTCTTATCTAGAGTACTGACAGCGGTTCAGACCATGATGATACCATAACCGATATACATATTCCAATACCCGAACAACCGAAAAAAAAGCCGCAAGGACAGAGTAAGATCAACTTCGTTTATAAACAATTTCATTACCAGACTCTCATGTGAAATTCCCCTCACATAAATCAGCTTTCCTTTCTACGTGAAGTGTTGAAAAGAAATTTGATGTCATCATAGTTTAATATGATCGGTCTTGATTATCCAGACCCTCAATACAATGATTTTATCTTTATTACTGTCTATGATGAAGCAAGACCTTGATACTTTGTTTTTTGAAGGAAATGATTTTTTTTTAGTTCGTGCTGGACTTCGCTCTTTATATTGCGATAAACCAGTTCGAGTTAAGTTCGTCAATCATTCCGGAAAAGAAGTGCAGCTTTACTGGATCAATTACGTTGGAGAGTGTGAAAAAGCTTTCAAGGTAGGATTGTCCAACAAAGTTTATTCAAGGTTCTTCTACTTTAACTCTTCTTACAATTGTAAATAACAAAAGAGTATTTAGTATACTGATCAATGCATCTATTGCAATTTGAACTTATGGGAGATTATCACAGTACACCTATCCTGACTTTTCATTTTGCTAGTTGTGAAGGTGTCACCAAGCATATGGTTCGTCTTTTAGATTCTTGATGGAAAATGTGAAGTAATCGATACTTACGAGACACATCCATGGATAGCTGCAAATGCTAGGAATAAAAAAGTGCACCACGCATTTACTATCGGCAATAATTTGGTCTACTATCCCATATTAGGACCAAATGGAGGAAAATATGCCGTGGCAGAAATACGAAAAGCTCCAGGTAAAACTATTATCGATTTTTCAGATGGTTTTGGATTTTGGATGATTTCCAAATGTTTGTACTAATGTTGATACCTATATTGCCTATAGTCTATGGTGGAGTGTTGTTGTTAATGTCTGGTTTGATCAAGCAAAATACCGCTCAATATCTCGTTCGTACAAACAAAATAAAAAGGCTATCAACGATGTTATGATGTTATGTTATGACAGCTTGTTAAATAAACAAACAAACTCATAAACACTGATGCCTAATACTTCTTTGTAGTGAGGATTTCCCTCAGTTCTATTTTCAAATCTAACAGAATGTTGATTTTCTTGATAATCTGTTTAACGGATTAACTCCATTAATGCGCATTTAATTTTTGATTTTCAACGTACGCTTGATATTTTTGTGAAGGTTTGCAAATATAAAAGTACCTTTTAAAAGTGACTGAGACATTTAGAACATTCAAATTGAAATAAAGAGACTTTCTCCAAATTTCCGTTCAAATTATTAATAAATTATTTCCTATGACGTCTGTTCAGAAAGTTCATTACTTTCAGTGTGCACAACTGATATACAAGTATCATTCAATGATAACTATGGTATGGATTCACTATGTCTTATCAGGCTTTCTTTTCCAAAACATAAAACCAACCATGTTTTGAAAGACGTGCTTTCTCCATTTTTAACCCTAACCGTAACCCTGTCAGGTTTAGGTAATAGGTGTTATATATTGCATAATTTATTATTTCACTTTGCATTTTCACTTGTTCAATTACCTCCATATATAGTGCAGTAACCGTAAGCCAAACTTTAGAAATGATGTGGGGCTTGATTCAATCTACTAAATGATATTTAGAGGATCAGTTGAGCCTAGTTCAGACCCGACAATTACGACGATTAAAATAAAAATGAATCGTCGTGATCGCCAACCGCCAGGTGTGAACATTCTCAAATGTTTCTGAACACATATTTTATATTTGTAAACATACTTTGTCGTCGTAAACGACAGGCGTTTACAATGATTACAACAATTACAAAAGTGTTAACATTAGACGATTATGACGATTACGACGATTACACTAAATTTTAATCGTCGTAATCGTCAGGTCTGAACCAGGCCTTAGAAATGACTGAATTTCAAAATTGCCATTGTTCTCGTGCGGGTTGATGTTTTAACTGAGGATTTTTGGATTTTTTTACTAGAAAAACTTGTGGACTTGATATCCAGGCCCAGCAACACAGAAGTGATGGTCAAATTTATCAACAGGACGTCCAGACCTGCATACCTGGAGATGATTACGTCAGAAGGTGAACGTGAACTGAAATACACACTTGCAGCAGGTCAGAGTTGGACAGTGACTACTTTAGAGAAGACATACTGGATAACAACAATGGATCGGGAGACAGATGAAGGATTACTGTTGAATTATGGGTGGTATTATTCACCAATCAAAACAAGGATGAAAAAAGAAAGATGTTATATCACCGATTGTAAGTAAAGAGCACTTCAGATTAGACATGATGTCATCGAGTGATGTCATCGAATTTGTATGCGTCTGCATTTCTAAAAATAAACATGACGGCAATAACTCGGCGATTGAGCTGCTCTAATCTCCAACTTCCTTCATAGACCACTTAATATTCACGTTTTCTTTTTCTAGATATATAAAAGAAAACTGACATCAGCAATTTGTTGTGGATCATGTGCGCGAAAACGAGAAAACGAGAAAACGGGAAAATTTATTAATAGTAGTAGTAAAAACGGTAGGGGAAAAGTTTGCGAAATATGTTTCCAACAAAACCGGGTTTACTTCGGTGAATTCTCCTTGAAATTAAATTCAGGCAAATTTTCTCCGACACAATATCCGACAGTGTCTTTTGTCGTTAGTTATGTGACGTCCGCTTTTGTTGTTAACTTTCATAAGGTTTTGAAGAAAAAAGTTAGGTATCCAAACTTGTAAAACAAGACAATTATTTTATTGTTGTTTTTTACTTATTTTTCATTTGTGTCATATATTTTACGTGCGTCCAAGGTCATGTTCGTCCATAGTTCTTTGTTTATGTGTAAAGCACTGATAAAGATTCTCACGCAGATGCATTGTTATAGCCAACATAATGAACGGAAAGTAATGGGAACTTTGTTGGCAATATCTGAAATGCCCATAATTTTCAGATGTCATAGCAAATTCAGCATAAATACTTGTATAACTGCACCCTCTCCCGAATAAACGCCCTTTTTCCTTTATTATGAAAAAATGAAAGCCTGATGGGGCGCAAATTCGGCTTCTCGACTAAGGACATCTTTCTGAATTACGCCTTTCCACCTTTCTTTCCCTGAGGACGAAAGTGAAAGTGTGACGAGATGATATTTGGGGAAGGATTGGACAAGTTGAATATGTTCTGTATGATATCGAGTGACAGCAACAACACTGAAGCAATTAAGCTGAAGTGTTGATTAGACCATGTCATCACTTATGGTAAGATTCCCCTATCATTTTTAACCAGTTTACATGTCCCTTTCGATGGCTGAAGATTCTTAAATGATTAGGAGTTACCTGATCTGAGAAAGCCTTCAACTCCGTGGGAATGATATAATGCCTTTTTCCTTTCTTTTCGTCTGTTGAACTGTATCGCTTAATGTGTGTATGTATGTACATAGGTTTTTTTATTAATTTATCTAACGTCAAAATAAATTATTATTCGTAATGACAGTCCTTTTTTTTACCCATTTCAAAATTAAAATCGTTTTGGAAATATCATAATCAGCAAGCTTTTCTTTATAAAAAAAAAACATTAACCACGTGATCTGCAACAGTCTAATCAGTAAGGAAGCGATTGGAAATTATTACGGAAGCCGACATAAAGTAATCCTAAATTGCATGATCTTGAATATTGAGAATAATTGTGAAACGTCAATGTTGCTGATAGATAGAACCCGCCGCTCTTGATTTCAACAAAGAATTTTTTTTGAAACACTCGATAAAAACTTCTTTCTCGATAAAACAAACTATATGTTTTATCGAGAGAATTTGTACTTCGGATGTTCGCCAGGAACTTACCTAGACATATCTGCATGATATATGACCGCTGATATACTGACATTATATGGTATAATTGAATCGAATAAAGTAAAGAACTACGATTGAAATTGGGGGAAGATTGGACAGAGTGGGTTGCAGTGGTTGTAATTTTTTTTTACAATTGTTACTGTTTACTTTTGTTCATTTGAACGTTGTCACAGTTATTCCTCTTAAAGTTTTATGGTTTGCTGACAAACTTTCCTGGAGCGTCACATCAGGGATATGTTAAAGCTGTTTCTTAGCTCAAATTCTAAAGTTTATAAGAACCAATTCGCTGTTTTGACAAAAATGATAGCATGCACATAAAAACTTGTAAATTATGTATGGTACAATTCAGAAGGTTTCAGACTACGTACTTTTAGTGTCTGTTGTAACAGATTTTCACCGAAATTTGGTCCGAAAATATAAGACTGACACACCAGAGGATGAATTTGATACACATCTAAAATACAGAACATGTTAAGTAAGATATTTTCGATTTTCTTTATGAAATAATTACATTGTTTTTTACATGATAACAACCCTGGATCGTTATCTTTTTTTCTAAATAAATATTTTCCGCGAATAAATTGTTTTCCTGTAAGCTGACACGAATTTTGTTTACAATTGGGAATCTCTTGTTTTCTCCATATATTCCATGGAATACATACTGAGTTTGTCCACCTCATGGTGATAGGGGGCAGTCAACCACAAATTCATGATCCATTTTTGACCTTTTCTCACTTCACAACCCCCGTGCAAACTCCAGTCATCCAATGCACCTAACCAGCCTTTGTAATCCACATGGTGGTTATACCAAGCCACCGCTTTTCCGGTCTCGGCTTTCACAACTAGGTTGGCATCGTAACAATGTTCGGACAAGTTATACAAATCAACACCTGGGTTGCCACGGCGACGGAAAGCCTATAAAAGTCCAAGTTTACGATTTAGTTATCAGAATGAAATTCAATTGAGTAATACCTTTACTTGTGATTGGCTGAGCTTTCTGTTTCACTAGAACTTTATGCCGAAGGTCTGTCTATCTTCGAAATATATTGGAACAAAGCAAATAAAAATTTGAATCTTAAATTATGAAATCGGATTGACGCCCAATTAATAAATCAAAACGAGGCTCATATTTAAAACGAGACTTCCGAAATGAACAAACTGATATCATTCTCTCTAAAACATAGAAAATGGATAAAATGTAATGGTTAGGTTTTTGTTTTGTTTTGTTTCTAACATCTGGATTTAACGACTCTTTTCCTTAATTCTTGAGTTTTTCTATTACAATACTTGCTTATGAAAATATTACCGAGTCTGAATAGGTGATATTATCAGCTGCGGGGAAGGCTGTTTCTCCTCCTTCTTGGGGTTCCTTAAGATAAACCATTACAGTCATAAACCTAAAAAAGAACAAAACAAATTGATGAAAACTTTGGTTAGACTCGAAGATACGAAAGAATCACGGAATTAGAAAACTCTTCATGGCGATGAGTACTCCAGATTAGGTCAGCCGTCAGAAAGCTTATACTAAACGTCAGATTGTTCTAAAGTAAGTTAAATGCAGTGTCAGCTTCACATTAACTGATTCCCCTCCTATACTCCAACCCAATCCAGGTCACAGGTTTTCGCTTCGTTTCCAAATTGATTAGCAATGAAGTCTATATCAAATAACAACGAGTGGTGATACCTCGTGAAAAAATTATTTCACAAAGTTAAATTTATCTGAAATGATTTTATCTAGAAACAGGGCAAGGGGCTACAGTAATGTAATTTATGAGTTGCAGCATTGTATATTGTAGTTAAATTGCGTGAATGCAAAGTATAGCGGGAAATCTCAAATTGAAAATCATGATCGCAAAGGGTTCCCTGTCCTGCGTATATTTACCTGCATAACCTGCAGCGAGCATACTGTTTCACGGTCTTTGTGTCCGTGTGATGACAACATGGTTTATCAACGGCCCTCTCAGTTTCACTATCATGATGGGCGTGGTAGTGACCATCCGGAATGTAACGAGCCACCTAAGGAAAAAAAACTTTCTTTAACAACCAAAATTGAAATCAATTGAGAAGGATGTCGATTTATTAGAATTTGCAACCCCTTTTAGCCAAAGAGTTAATTGGTGATTATTGTTTTTTCAAATGGTTTTTGTCATCTTGGGGTTATTTTTACAATTGAGTAGTAAGCGAATGCAAAAAAATATCGTTCAATGTATGCTTGAACTTAAAAGCGTATAGTATCTTCATGTGTACCTGCATGTGTTCTGAGCCCAGAAGAATCTTGTGTGGGATTTTGAATAATTTTCCGAACCTGAAAGCAAACAAATTGCAAATGTGTGTGAGATAAACAACAACAAAAACCACATGAAAAAAAACGACAACAACAATAAGAAGGCTCTCACCTCTCCCTGATTCGTGATAACACAGGATCGAATTCTTTTGCCATTGGAAGCCATGTTTGATCACTAAATCTCTGCTTGAATTTCGGATGTTCTCTCTGCATAATGTTCAGATAGTTCTCAATACCAAGCGTATTTAATGCATCGAATTCATCCTCAGCTACAAATCCTATACAGTTAGTATGAGCATAACTCTATCATTTTGAAGATGAATATTGAATAAAAAGAGTTTGTGTGGACACAGGTATCATAGCAACAGGATATTGACAAGGTCGATAATACTGTTACACTGCATATGGTTTATTAAACGCTGACAAAGCTTTGCATGTACAAAGAATGTTTTTATCACTCGTATTAGGATATCTTTAATTTTGAAGACCTACCTAACCTCGATACTCTCACACAGTACATACATGTAGACTGATTGATTAATGCACCACAATCGTGTGACATCGCAATCTCTTTTTTGTTTTCTTATGGTCACACTCTCTCCAACAGAACTTATAACAACAATAATATTTTCTAATACAGCCCTTAAGCCTTATATTTTGTATGATAGTAGCAACACCCTAGGTATCTCACCGTCATCGAAGTCAGTTATACGCAATGCAGTCAACCTGAAAGAAAAGTAAGGGATGTGCTATAATTTTGTAGTTGGGTCTTGGCAATGTGTAAATACATCACAAAGGAAAATCAATTGATTGTAAATCGATGAAGCTTTTATACAAACAATTGGCAGAACTGTAAAATCTAAATTTAAGAAATCTCTCGTATTATTGAAATCGACACCTTCAGATTGTTCTTTGTGTAAGTTTTAGTTCAAACTTGGTGTTAATAGCTCGATTTTGGCCAATTCCTAAAAATGACTCCAAAAATCAAAACCATTACTGTCCCATTATTTCTTGTGCAATTTTTGTTTTATGGAAATCGGGGCATTTTCGAAATCAAGTCCAAATTTGCCCAAATTGCCCCAATTGTTCTGGAAGAATTTGGGAAGAAGAAACAGAAAATTATGTTTAAAAAAAATTAATTTATTGCAAATCTTTTAAAACAAAGATATTCAATCAAAATAACAAACAAATACGTGCTTACATTTTTTTAATGTCAGCATCTTTGAAATACAAGAAATTATAATTGCGGCAAAATTTTCCGATCTGGAAACAAAAAGGAAAAAAAAATGCAACGTTAATCTTAGAATAATAATCGAAATAGCTTCCATGGATGTTTTCTGAAACTTTTGTTTCACAAGCCTTCGTTGAAAAACATACCTCTTCCCAATCGATCTTTTTGTCTTCGTTTAAATCCCAATTCTTGAACTGACCGGCTGGTCCGTATCCTTTACCAACAGCTGAAGAAACGAACAGAATTAAAAGTTTTATCACGTATTAGTAAGTTCCATAAACAGGGAAGTTATGAACCTCTAAATAAATGCAAAGTTCTTTTACATCAATGACGGGGCAAGACAGATTTAAGTATGACACAAAAGCAGCCTTTTCATGTTCATGTAGACGAACACATAGAGCATCCTCCATGCATGGTTAAGTTTGTTACCTGATGACGGCCGGAATGTATCTTCGGGTGTGAGGCCACCCCTTGCTTCGCTGGCTTTCAATCCACCACTGTAGTATTGATTTTCGGCTTTTTCGATAATATGTTCGATTTCATCAGCAGTAAGTGCGTTTGGTATTTCTGAAGGTAAAAACTATTACTGTAAAAACCAACCACCAACACCATTGGTTGCAAGTAAATAGATCAGCAAGTAAACTATCAGTGTTATATTCAAACCTGACAAACGTCTATCTCTTCTGTTTAATTTTCATTATCATGGAATTCATCTCTTTTGATAACAGTGATTTCACTAGAGCCCCTCCCAAAATTCTATTTAAACATCATGATCATATGCTTGGTAATCGATTTCCGCCTCGATACTATGCATTCTATTGTTTTATTTTTGTTACATTAGTAACACTCACTTATTATTTTCATTCCCCAGTGGAATAATTAAAACCAATTAAATTCGTCAAAGCGATGCCATGTTCGGCGACTCAGTCCATAACATGGTTTGTAAACAGAAATTCGAGAAAGGTCTACTATGAAAGTAAAATTGAAAAACAAAATCTGATGTCACTGATTTCAAGGTACTGACCAAGGGTCTAATGGCTTCATATCTATTATTTTTCAACCACTATTTCAGAAATTTTTGTGTTGCAAACAAAGACTTACCAAAGAGAAGGGGCTTCAATGCACTCGTTCTGAGTTTCATTTCGTAGCCATCGATGACATGTACTTGTTCACTTCCCAGCTGAAAAAAAAATTATTAAACTTAAAAAAGATTTCATTCAATGATCATAACGCCACGCTTTGAAATACAGGAAGGGGTCTGTTACAAAAGTATTAGCATTTTGCCCATCCGACACGATAACTGTTTGATTCAATATTTTTTGACTATCATCTTTGTAGAAATCATGTTTTGGAAATTTGTCAAGTCTATTCTAGTATACTTTCGAAAAACGTTTGCTTGATATTGTATCATAAATGTGCTGTTTTTTATATAGCCCTAAGTATCGATTTGTCTGTCCGAATGTTTAAATGCTGTGATTGGTTGTTCTTCGGATAGACTGGTCTGTGATTGGTCATTCATTGGTGACTCTGGTCTGTGATTGGTTATTAATTGATACAAAAACGTTTGTTTACTCTTTCTGAAAGTCATTAAAACAAAACAAAACACCCAATAACTGGAAGCTCTAAGAAATAGGTAAAATATTATGAAATTAAGTCAAATCTTAAATGTTTTGTGAGGAAGATATATATTCAAGCAGGCTCCTATAACAGTTTGGTCTAATGAGTTATTGCGAATTCGAGTTATCGTGAGTTCAAGGTATCGCAAGTTCAGTTTGTTGCGAGTTTCTGTTATTTTAAGTTCCATTAATTCTGATTTCGTGTTAACAAGAATCGTTTGTAGATTACCTTTCCCCCGTCCAATCGTGATAGGGTCTTGAACATGGGATATCCTCCTTCCTTTTCCTCGTCTGTAATGACGGGCGCATCAGGTTCATCGAAAAAACACGGCTCATCCTCATCACCACAAACATCCGTGTCTTTTTTACACGAACCGTTTTCATCTCGCTCACAGTAATCGTCTTGTAAAGCTAGACTGGACAAATGAAGTGTTGTGATGAGAAGAAGAAGAAAGACTAGTTTCATTTCGAAAGATACGCCCTAAAACAGAAAACAAAACATTTCTCTACTTCCAGATTCGCCTCTCTCCTAAAGCAGTGTCAAATTAAAAGCTAACAACATTTTCTTATGAGAAACATAATGAAAATGGCCTTCTAATAAGGTACGTTAGCATGGCTTCAATATGCAACCAATTCTGCCAGCCATACCTTCGTAGTTCCAGGGTCACGTGATATGTAAGTAATAAAGGAATATGCACTGATACTCTTCAGTTTTTCTCGCTTATTAAGCATGCCGTGTGCGTTTAAAAAATGTCCGATAGTTTAGTTTGTATGGGCTTAGTCATTGTACTGTTGGGGCGTCAACGAAAAGGCGTTTCATCAAACATATTCTCGCCCAATCTTTTTCTTAATACCTTGGCTTAAGTGAGATCACAAAACAATGGAAATAACACGTGGAGTAAAATCGCTCAAACAAAAAAAAAGAAAAGAAAAGAAAAGAATTTTTTTTTAAATTTTTATCGTATTCGGAAATTTGTCCAGTTTTGAAGAAAATCTTTCAAGTTAAACATTTTCCATTTAGAAATGTTTTTGATTTGAAATTGTTTGATTTTTCAAATAAAACTTTGATGAAATAATAAACTTTGACATACCCACAAACAGACTTCAATCTCTCGTCTTCTACTTCAATGAATGAAACGCTAAAGCGAATTATTCAGCATTTTATGTTCAAAATCATTTGATTTCCACGTAGTAAAGACGTGTCTGTGCCGAAGGTACTCTTCTGCGCAGGTGTTTTGTACATAATCATAACAGAATATCATAACTGTAGCACAATACCCCAGGTGAAGAGCGAAATTGGAGACGTGCATTAACGAATGCTTTACTTTCCGATAAATTTCGAAGTAGGTTGGCCATTCGAGCAGAGATTTGTTTTCACTGCTGGTCTCGAACATCTGATAAGATTATGGTGCAAGCCATTGAGTTTAGACTTGAGTCATTGAGATATTGAGACATCCACCGTTCCAGAATTTTATTTGGGGGAGCAGAGGGGAGGGAAAGGGAGGGGTGTTGACAAATTAAGGCCAAGAAAATCTTGCTAATTTTATTGGACTAGAATGGCTCAAACCTAATTAAGAAGCTCTTTTATGGCCCCCAAATACGAGGTCTATCGCTATAATTTATTGAGTTGCATTAGCGGGATTCGGAAAAATCATGTTTCGTTTACACGAAACTATTATTCTATAGATTAGTAGGTAATTATATATGCGAATTTTTTAGAAACTTCACATCAACGCTTGAAATAAGCGTGCAAAGTAATGACGATAAAAAAAGGCTTTAAATCTATGAAGTAACTTTTTAATATTTTTTTCGTGTAATAGGCTCGTCGATTTCACGAATCTCCCTAATGAAAAATGACAAGTTTGTTAATGATAAATGTCAAGCCTTACCAGGCCTTACGTCATTAAAATAAGTGAATCGAATAGTAAAAAAAGAACTAGAAATTATGTCAAGAAAGAAGGAATGACATTATTTGCATTATAAGTCATTAAAGTGACAAATAACAACAAGGGTAGAATAGTATCCTAACTACAGTGTGTATCAAAATGTCCTATCCACCAACTTTCAAAGCGTATTTTTCATTACATGTCTGATAAAATATTATGAATTTTATATCACAAGAAAGAGCTTTTCATGCCCTATCCATTAATATAAAATGTTTGCCAAAATATTTGTTCTTCGAAAAGATATTGAAGAAAAACTCAACGATTTCGCTCATTAAATTCTTTAAGTTGGTGGATAAGACATTTTGATACACACTGTAGTTAATATAGAAATATAGAAAATTAATGTGACTCGCATTAATTTTCTATATTTTAGGTAAAACATTTTCTAATAACCTGTATTGTATGCAAAACTAAAAGCCCCCTTGGTTACTTAACTGATACATGAACATTGATTTTTTCACAATGTGAATGACTGAAATTTAAGAAAAACAAGATGCCTTAACAGGCAAAAGGATTTCTGCCAAAATCTGCTGAAATATGAAAGAAAAAGCATATGACATATTTGAAAAAGGTTATATGATTTCCAAAATAAAAAATCACATTTCTAATGTATATATATAATCCCTAGGACATTGTCAAAAGATAAGTGACACTATGTGAGACTTATAATATACTGCTAATAAATTGGATTACATCTGAATGACATTAAATATTCTTTATTTCGTTGATAAGAAATAATATCAAGGATATTGATCCTTTCAGATATCACAATGTATATGAATATAACTCATAAACTGTAAAAGTTCTGAATTTCTGAATTTGATACTTGGTGTCAATCTTCCTAGCAGACTTCCTAAATTACAAGCACAAAAATGTATGCAGATTTTGGCCATTTAAAATACATCCACATAGACCAAAACCAACATTATAACTGTTGTAGTTCATTTTGATTAGTAATACGGAAAGCACTTACAAACATTCTTGATCTGAGTTATCATTCATGACCTGTTTATAAAAATTCTTGAAGAAATTCAAAAAAAGGTTGAAAGATTTTTACGACATAACATTGCATCTCTGATTTCATATGCACCCAAGGGCATTGCGAAAATATAGTTGACACTATGCAAAACTTTATTGTATACGTATATACACCACTGATAAACTTAACTACATCTGAATGACATAAAACATCCTTTATTTTGGGGGTATGAAATAATATTAAGTTTATATTGATTTTTTCGGATATTACAGTGATTACGTATGTAAATCATGTTCTTTAAGCATTTGATATGTACCGTCAATCTTCTTAATTACAAATGGAATTATCAATATTTCAAACACAAAAAGTAAACAATAATTTTGATCATTAACAGTTATATATATACTTATATATGTTTAAAGCACACACATAACATAAATTATATATATAACTGAAAGGAAAGTTTTGTATTGTTACATGATGTATCTTTTGAATTTACAGACGGTTGTTTTACAGATGTTTTTGCTATTGTGATTAGTCACTCGTAATAAGGGACATTGACAGTATAAACTTAAAAACTGATCAAAAAATAAAACAAGTAAGTGGTGCAGGGTAGACACAAATTTTCTATGTTGGAGCTGAAGAGGAAACTAAGCTGAGCCAAAGTATCCAGAGCTTAAAAAGCGTAACAGCTCATATACAAAACAAACGAAGATGTTTTGAATTTAGACAGGCTTAAAGAATCTCAAAACATTTCTCTATAAAAACAAACAAATAGCTACCTTTTTGACTCTTCTGTTTACAAAACGTTGAAAACTTCTTTTTAATTAGAAAAGAATGATCACAGTTCAAGATAATTATAAGTTTCTTCTATGGAAATAATACCCATATCTATCATTTTCAAGAAACTTTAGAAAATTTAAAATGGTTTCTTCCCTCACATGCGTGGTAAGCATAAGCTTCATGTAAGCGCACACACGAAATTTCAAAAAACTGCTAGGTTTGGACAGCAGAAAAAAAAAAACAAGATGCCCTTGCAGGCATAAGGATTTCTGCAAAATCAGCTGAAGCATGAAAATTGAAAGACTATGAGGTAGTTTATACGGTCGTACTTGCGCCTTGTCTAATGTAAATCAATTGACCTGCGATTAGACATTGTCAATACTTTTACTTAAGAAAGCAAGAGTTTTCTCAAGTACAGGTCAGAGGCGTAGCCAGAGGTCAGTCAAAATTTGTGGAGGAGAGTTTAGTCATTTAAAGTAGAAAAGAAAAACGTGCAAGTAACCTCATCGATACTTAAGACTGAAAAGAAATATCGTAATGTTGGGCTCCTCCACTTTTTGCGACTGAACTTGAATACACCTATGCAGGTCATTAGATTAACATTAGACAAGGCAAAAGTTCAACCGTATAAACTACAATTAAGACATTCTTAAAATTTAAAAAAGGTTGAATCATTTCCACGATTTATGTTTATTACACTTCCAATCATGTATATATTCCCCAAAAATCTGGAAAAACATAATTGTCACTATGCAAAATTTTATACCAATAAACAATAAACTTGATTATAGAATGCCATAATGTTCTTTATTTTGTTGGTACATAATGATATAAGGACACAGTGATTTACTCAGATAAGACAATGAGTATGCATGTAATTCAATCTAAATGTTATAAATTTATATATGAATTCAATACGTCTATTCTATCTTCCAAACCATATGATTGACATTCTTGAAATTTAAGAAGGGCTTAATAATTTCCGCAGATCATGTACTCCCCAAAAATCTGGAAAAAACATAATTTTCACTATGCAAAACTTTATACCAATAAACACCAATAAACTTGATAATATCTGAATGACGTAATCTTCTTTATTTTGTTGGTACGAAATGATATTAAGGATTCAGTGATCAATTCAGATAAGACAATGTAAGTTAATGTAAATGCCTACCATCCTAATAGAATTCCTAATTCACAAAAGCACAAAAAGGAAAGCGTAGATTTTAGAAATTTGTGCTTTAATTTGAGTAACAATATGTCATTGCTATCTTTTTTAATTTAGAAACATGCATTACCTGAACTAAATTTCATGAAAAGATTATAAAGATTTATTCAGAAACTTAAAAAACGTTAAATTTTTAATTACGTATACACGCCAGGGCATTATGAAAGGATAACTGACACAATACGAAACTTACGTTAACTCCCAATAAACTTAATGAACAAAATAACACCAAATTTATGTGCTTTCAGATATTACAGTGATTACGCATGTACGGTCAATCTTCCAAATTACTAAGACTTCCCAAACATCCAGAAGTAAAAAAAAGATTAGGATTATGAAAACTAAGACCTACATTTACCAAAATTAGCAAACATAACTGAAAGCAGAAATTTGAGTTAAAGGATGTCCAGTATTTAGAATATACAAGTAAATAAGCTAAAATAGCTAGAGAAACATCAAACATAAAATAATGATGCACAGGTAGAGGGTAGACAGAACATTCTTGTATGTTGTTAGAGCGGAAGAGGAAACTCAGCCGAGCTGCATGTATTCAGAGCTTAAAAAGCACTACAGCCCACACATGAAATAAAGGATCTATTTAGAAAGGCTTAAAGAATTCCAGACATTTTCCAAAAAAAAGCATTCCTTTTAACACACTGTTTTTATAAAACATTGAGAGCTTGTTTTTAGAAAAGAATGAATGCAGTAGAATCTTTGTAAGATAATTATAAATTTCTCCCCTTCTCCCTTAAATTTTCTTTTAAATCTGTTCAATATTGATCAATCAACACGTGGAAGTCTAAGTGGGTTTCTTCGGTTTCTTCTACCATTATGCGAACGGCGTGCAAATGTGAAGTCGAAAAATACCCGGATGATCACATGGCGGAAAATATCAAGCCAATAAACTAGAGCTATTAAAGTTAATTAGCACCCTTGCGAAATAGTGGCGGTTTATGCAACAATGAAGATTGAGACGGCGGAAAAAATCGCTAGGTTTGGACAGTAAGATGAAAAAAAACAAAAAAACAAGATGCCCTTGCAGGCATAAGAATTTCTGCAAAATCAGCTGAAGTATGAAAAAAGAAAGGCTATGACATTCATGAAATTTATGAAAGGTTTAATCATTTCCACAATATAAATTTCTGATCATGTACTCCCCAAAAATCTGGATAGAACATAATTAGCACTATGCAAAACTTTATACCAATAAACAACATTAAACTTGATTATATCTGAACGACATAATGTTATTAATTTCATTGGTACGAAATGATATTAAGGATTCAGTGATCAATTCAGATAAAACAATGAGTATGCATGTAAGTTAATGTAAATGTTACGAATTTATGAATTCAATATGTCTTGCCTATCATCCTAATAGAATTCCTAATTCACAAGCACAAAAAGGAAAGCGTAGATTTTAATGATACAAAATACATGTATATAAACATTAAATTTTTAATTACGTATACACGCCAGAACATTATGAAAGGATAACAACACAATATGAAACATTACATTAACTCCCAATAAACTTAATGAAAAAAATAACGTCAAATTTATACGCTTTCAGATATCACTGTGATTACGCATGTACGGTCAATCTTCCTAATTATTGAGACTTCCCAAACACAAAAAGTAAACAAAGATTAGGATTATGAAAAATATGACCTCAACTTATACCAAAATTAGCAAACATAACTGAAAGCAGAAATTTGAGTTAAAGGATGTCCAGTATTTAAAAAATTACAGACAATCAAGGTAAGTTTCAATTTGCTATCGTAAATAGAAAGTCCCCATTCCTAATTAAAGATATTGATAATACAGCCAAGACCTTATACAAGTAGCTAAAATAGCTAGAGATAAACATCAAACATAAAATGATGCACAGGCAGAGATGGTGGACAAGACATTCTTGTATGTTGTTGGAGCTGAAGAGGAAACTGAGCTGAGCTGTATGTGTCCAGAGCTTAAAAAGCACCACAGCCCACACATGAAACAAACGATAGGCTTAAAAGAATCCAAGACATTTTCCAAAAAATAAAAGCATTCCTTTTCACACACTGTTTCATAAAAGATTGAGAACTTGCTTTTAGAAAATAATGAACGCAGTAGAATCATCGTAAGATAATTACAAATTTCTTCCCTTCTCCCTTAAATCTTCTTTTAAATCTGTTCAATATTGATCAATCAACACGAGGGGTTTCTTCGGTTTCCTCTACCATTATGCGAACGGCGTGCAGACGTAAAGTCGAAAAATACCCGGATGATCACATGGCGGAAATTCAAGCCAATAAAATAGCGCTATTAAAGTTAATTAGCACCCTTTCGTAATAGTGGCGCTCAATGCACCAATGAATTTTGAGTCGGCGGCTGTATTAACCAATGAACTTCGAGATAAAAAAAATCGCTAGGTTTGGACAGTAAGATGAACAAGATGCCCTTGCAGGCAGAAGGATTTCTGCAAAATCAGCTGAAGTATGAAAAAAGAAAGACTACGACATTCTTGAAATTTAAGAAAAGTTTAATCTGCAATATATATATATTTATTAAATTTCTGATCAGGTACTCCCCAAAAATCTGGAAAAACATAATTGTCACTATGCAAAACTTTATACCAATAAACATCAATAAACTTGATTATGTATGAATGACATAAGTTCTTTATTTTGTTGGTACGAAATGATATTTAGTATTCAGTGATCAATTCAGATAAGACAATGAGTATGCATGTAAGTCAATGTAAATGTTATGAATTTAAATGTGTATTGTCAATCTTCCTAACAACTCCTAAGGACAAAAAGGAAAGCGTAGATTTTAATGATACGAAATACATCCATATACATACAAAATCAACATACATAACTGAAACTTAGACTAAGAAGTATGAAAAAAGAAAGGCTATGACATTCATGAAATTTAAGAAAGGTTTAATCATTTCCACAATATAAATTTCTGATCATGTACTCCCAAAAAATCTGGATAGAACATAATTGGCACTATGCAAAACTTTATACCAATAAACAACATTAAACTTGATTATATCTGAATGACATAATGTTATTAATTTCATTGGTACGAAATGATATTAAGGATTCAGTGATCAATTCAGATAAAACAATGAGTATGCGTGTAAGTTAATGTAAATGTTACGAATTTATGAATTCAATATGTCTTGCCTATCATCCTAATAAAGTTTTAATCCTAATTCACAAGCACAAAAAGGAAAGCGTAGATTTTAATGATACAAAATACATGTATATAAACATTAAATTTTTAATTACGTATACACGCCAGAACATTATGAAAGGATAACAACACAATATGAAACATTACATTAACTCCCAATAAACTTAATGAAAAAAATAACGTCAAATTTATACGCTTTCAGATATCACTGTGATTACGCATGTACGGTCAATCTTCCTAATTATTGAGACTTCCCAAACACAAAAAGTAAACAAAGATTAGGATTATGAAAAATATGACCTCAACTTATACCAAAATTAGCAAACATAACTGAAAGCAGAAATTTGAGTTAAAGGATGTCCAGTATTTAAAAAATTACAGACAATCAAGGTAAGTTTCAATTTGCTATCGTAAATAGAAAGTCCCCATTCCTAATTAAAGATATTGATAATACAGCCAAGACCTTATACAAAGTAGCTAAAATAGCTAGAGAGAAACATCAAACATAAAATGATGCACAGGCAGAGAGGGTGGACAAGACATTCTTGTATGTTGTTGGAGCTGAAGAGGAAACTGAGCTGAGTTGTATGTATCCAGAGCTTAAAAAGCACCACAGCCCACACATGAAACAAACGATAGGCTTAAAAGAATCCAAGACATTTTCCAAAAAATAAAAGCATTCCTTTTCACACACTGTTTTATAAAACATTGAGAACTTGCTTTTAGAAAAGAATGAGCGCAGTAGAATCATCGTAAGATAATTATAAATTTCTCTCCTTCTCCCTTAAATGTTCTTTTAAATCTGTTCAATATTGATCAATCAACACGAAGGGTTTCTTCGGTTTCCTCTACCATTATGCGAACGGCGTGCAGACGTGAAGTCGAAAAATACCCGGATGATCACATGGCGGAAATTCAAGCCAATAAAATAGCGCTATTAAAGTTAATTAGCACCCTTTCGTAATAGTGGCGCTCAATGCACCAATGAATTTTGAGTCGGCGGCTGTATGAACCAATGAACTTCGAGATAAAAAAATCGCTAGGTTTGGACAGTAAGATGAAAAAAAACTAAGAAAAACGACGAAAGTAAAGGCTTTCTTGCTTACGCAGAAATCCAAAAAAAACTAAGAACAAGATGCCCTTGCAGGCATAAGGATTTCTGCAAAATCAGCTGAAGTATGAAAAAAGAAAGACTACGACATTCTTGAAATTTAAGAAAAGTTTAATCCGCAATATATATTTATTAAATTTCTGATCATGTACTCCCCAAAAAACTGAAAAAAACATAATTGTCACTATGCAAAACTTTATCTAAATGACATGTTCTTTACTTTGTTGGTACGAAATGATATTAAGGATTCAGTGATCAATTCAGATAAGACAATGAGTATGCACGTAAGTCATTGTAAATGTTATGAATTTAATATATACTAGTATCCCAGGTAAAAACTTTTTACCGAACTTAACTTCGAAAAGGATGGGTCAAAATCGCCTTTCCCGTGAACAATCCCCGTGATGAAAATTTCAATTTAGGAATTGGAAACCGAAAATGTAACCATGTTGTAGAGCTCGAAAAACTGATCAAAAAAATGTATGGGATCGTTTCGCTACGACCAACTGTTAGAGAGATATCGCTGATCAAAGATTTCGATGACGTCATATCCGCAGTACCAAATAAAATTTAGGCCCAAATCATGCGTCACCCCATCACCCGTATCGCTGACCCCAAAAAACGTCAGTTATCCCTATTGGTTCTCGAGATATTTCCCCAAAAACGTCGCGTTCGATTGGGGATGCAATGCAATGATTCCCCGTGATCATAAAAAAACTGACGTCAAATGATGCCACGTGCTTTTGGAATGATCGTGAAAAAAGTGTCTCTCGCCTCTACGTGCGTTTACGCGCACATAAGAGGACGATGACCGTAAATTAAAACTAAATATATCACTCTCTAAAATAAAAGTGGTATGCACAATCGCGGATTATTATAATAAGACTAGTAACCCGGGTAAAAACTTTTTACCACATCTAACTTTGTAAGGGATATATGCAAATCCCGTGTCGAAAAAGGTGACAAAACATATAATCAAAGTGTGCAAACCCCTTGACGAAAAAATAAATCATAGAATCGCGACTGGAAAGTCTATCCATGCTGTAGAGCTCGAAAATCTGATCAAAAAAGTGTATGGGATCGTTTCGCTACGACCAACCGTTGCAGAGATATCGTCGGTTAAATATTTTGATGACGTCATATCCGCAGTACCAAATAAAATTTAAGCCCAAATGTTGCGTCAACTTCATCACTCGTATCGCAGACCCTAAAAAACGTCAGTTATTCCTATTGATTCTCGAGATATTTCCCCAAAAACGTCGCGTTCGATTGGGGATGCAATGCAATGATTCTCCGTGATTATAAAAAAACTGACGTCAAATGATGCCACGTGCTTTTGGAATGATCGTGAAAAAAGTGTCTCTCGCCTCTACGTGCGTTTACGCGCACATAAGAGGACGATGACCGTAAATTAAAACTAAATATATCACTCTCTAAAATAAAAGTGGTATGCACAATCGCGGATTATTATAATAAGACTAGTAACCCGGTAAAAACTTTTTACCACATCTAACTTTGTAAGGGATATATGCAAATCCCGTGTCGAAAAAGGTGACAAAACATATAATCAAAGTGTGCAAACCCCTTGACGAAAAAATAAATCATAGAATCGCGACTGGAAAGTCTATCCATGCTGTAGAGCTCGAAAATCTGATCAAAAAAGTGTATGGGATCGTTTCGCTACGACCAACCGTTGCAGAGATATCGTCGGTTAAATATTTTGATGACGTCATATCCGCAGTACCAAATAAAATTTAAGCCCAAATGTTGCGTCAACTTCATCACTCGTATCGCAGACCCTAAAAAACGTCAGTTATTCCTATTGATTCTCGAGATATTTCCCCAAAAACGTCGCGTTCGATTGGGGATGCAATGCAATGATTCTCCGTGATTATAAAAAAACTGACGTCAAATGATGCCACGTGCTTTTGGAATGATCGTGAAAAAAGTGTCTCTCGCCTCTACGTGCGTTTACGCGCACATAAGAGGACGATGACCGTAAATTTAAACTAAATATATCTCTCTCTAAAATAAAAGTGGTATGCACAATCGCGGATTATTATAATAAGATGTCTTGTCAATCTTCCTAACAGAATTCCTAATTCAGAAGGAGAAAAAGGAAAGCATAGATTTTAATGATACGAAAAAAATATGTCATTATGTCATTGCCATCTTTTTAATTTAAAAACATGCACTACCTGAATTAAATTTCATGAAAAGATTATAAAAATTTATTCAGAAACTTAAAAAACAATAAATACGTGTACACGCCAGGGCATTATAAAAGCATAACCGACACAATACGAACCTTACATTAACTCCTAAACTTAATGAGCAAAACAACATCAAATTTATATGCTTTCAGATATCACAGTGATTACGTATGTACGGTCAATCTTCCTAATTACGAAAAGACTTCCCAAACACAAAAATTAAACAAAGATTAGGATTATGAAAAATATGACCTAAACTATAACTGAAAACAGAAATTTGCGTTAAAAGATGTCCAGTATTTAGAATTTACAGACAATCAAGGTAAGTTTCAATTTGCTATCGTAAATAGTAAGTCCCCATTCCTAATTCAGGGCATTGATAATACAGCAAGAACTATACAAGTACAGGCTAAATTAGCTAGAGAGACATCAACATAAAATGAGATGCACAGGCAGAGGGTAGACAAGACATTCCTTGCACCTTGTATGTTGTTGGAGCTGAAGAGGAAATTGAGCTGAGCTGCATGTATCCAGAGCTTAAAAAGCACTAGAGCGCACACATGAAACAAACAGTATTTTGCATCTAGAAAGGCTTAAAAGAATCGCAGACATTTTCCAAAAAATAAAAGTTGCACACACTGTTTTCACAAAACATTGAGAACTTGTTTTTAGAAAAGAATGAACGTAGTAGAATTATTGTCAGATAATTATAAATTTCTACCCTTTACTTTCGGTTTTGGAAGTGCAAATCTTCTTACTTTTGGAAATTTAAGGTTTCTTTGGTCACGCTGTGGTATACCATTATGCGAACGGCGTGCAAATGTAAAGTCGAAAAATACCCGGATGATCACATGGCGGAAATAATCAAGCCAATAAACTAAGCGCTATTAAAGTTTATTAGCACCCTTTCGTAATAGTGGCGCTTTATGCACCAATGAAGATTGAGGCGGCGGAAAAAATCGCTAGGTTTGGACAGTAAGATGAAAAAAAAAAAAAAACTAAGAAAAACAAAGACGACCGTAAAGGCTTTCTTGCTTACGCAGAAATCCAAAAAAACAAAGACGATCGTAAAGGCTTTCTTGCTTACGCAGAAATCCAAAAAGAAAAACAAAGCCGGTTAAAGTATTTCTTGCTTTCGCAGAAATCCAACAAGTTTTCGAATGGAAAAAAAATTATTCATAGTGGTTATCTTTCAAGCTTGGGAATCGGGGAATCGAAGTACACGTCAAAATCGGCATAAAGCTGCCTTATAAACACTTTATAAGTGCTCATCAAAATTTATTTCGGGATTATGGATTGGAACCTTTGAAGAGACTCGTCCAAATCAAGCAACAGAATGCCAAAGTTTCCGAA
Organism: Turritopsis dohrnii; assembly: GCA_027922465.2. Taxonomy (NCBI): domain Eukaryota; kingdom Metazoa; phylum Cnidaria; class Hydrozoa; order Anthoathecata; family Oceaniidae; genus Turritopsis; species Turritopsis dohrnii. The sequence continues at coordinate 443,945 of BQMF02000021.1, forward strand.
AAATATCGGAATGTTAAAAAGGCTCCGTGTTTCCCGAGCAGCAGCTAGAACGACAAGTGCTCCGCGGTTACATTTGCCGTTCTATATACTCTCGGGAAACTCCGAAACCAATTTAAGTACAATTCTGCTATCATAAAATATGATCCTTTAAACAGTAATCAAATGCTTGTGGTTATTACACGCTTATTTGTTGTTGTTTTTTTTAACGATTTTCAGATATCAAATTATTATGTCCACGTAAAATAATCTTCCAATGGCAAAATATGTGTAGTAAACTTTTGATACACAAGCAGATTTGCAAATGTTAGCGAAAAACTGAGATTCGTCACATTGCGAATCCTGATAACTTAAAACCGATAAAATCGATAAAATCGATAATTCGCGGTAACCCAGAACACTTTAGGTGATCGAGTCAACGAATATCGTTTGCTCCGATTTTCAATTGGAAATGCTTCATATATGCAACTTCGAATACAGATCTCTTCATTTTTACAAACACGGACAGCAGTAGGACGGCTTTGAAAAAGATAAAGGAACACGGGTTTGTAGTTGCCATATGTATGGGTTTATCTTTGGTTTTCAAATTCGTCCCAAAATAAAGTCATGAAGACTTAAAAAAATAAAAATGAAAATATGTTAGCATGAAGACAGAAGACTTTAAGATAAAAGATTTAAAGAAGAATTTCCTGACAAACAAATATGCAAATATGTAAATAACTCTGACAGAAGATAACCAAGAGTGATGTGACATATGATATGTAAATGAATTAAATAAAATGAATGGTCTGGATGCATAAAATAGTTTGTGGGAAAAAAATATAACAAAGCTAATACTTTGCCAATCGTTCCACTAAGATGTCTAGAACATGTGGAAAAATTCCACATGTTTTCTGCATGGAGAAACCTCGTTTCCAAGCCTCGTTCAATAACAATAACAGCTAATCATACACATATTTTACAGATGTTCCATAGTGATCTCGCATATCATATTTTCAGTTATCATTCTTATTTTATCAATATATCAGTAATTTATAATTTTATATTATATACTGTTATACTGTTGTTGATGAAGCCTCTTATTTCAACTGGCCATTTGTTATGATTATTGATGATTTATGCAGAGTTCAACATTCCAAGGAATTTATAGCTATTACCGACATGACGTTGTTTCGCACTACCTGTTACCATGGCATTAACTGTTATTATGTCATTAACTGTTACCATGACACTGTGGTATTAACATATTTTCTATGAAAGTTAAAATCAGTTAATAAGAGTATAGGGCGTGTGGTGGTATTATGCAATAAGCGGTGATGGTAGACATGGAATACTGTTGTTAATGACTTCCTTTCACTTAAAGTCACTGTAAGTGTCTTTCGTCAATCGTGAATCCTGTTGCTACAGTATCTGTGATGACTTACTATTCATCTGTTGTTACTTCAGAATCAAGTGAAGTTTTAAAATGCGTTCAATAGAACGGAGCAGATACTTTTGTTGATAATGTCAATTGAAAAAATGTATCATGGTATCACATTGTTCCCGTTACCTTATTGTTGTCTCATTATTATCACCATTCTTGAGTTTTCTATACTCTACTATCCACTGACTTTGCATAAAAGGCAATGGAACATGTTTTGACTTCATATAAAGGAAACACCAAATAATATTAAGTATGACACAAGATAACCTTTCTAAATACACGCTTAGCATTGGCTGCACTTTTGCATTAAGTTTGACACAATTTGCTAGATTTTATTATTATATTATTTTATTATATTATTTCATTATTGTGGAATATTTCGTTTTATACAGCTACACGTTTGTTGAACTTAAATCAATGAATGCAAATAACTTAGTTTGGCAGGAAAATTTAGCGACCCTATAAACCTACCCTAAAAGGCAGCTAATGAATGACACATACAAGAGCGGCTACTTGAAGTACACGTTTTTTCATCGATGTTTACTATACAGGCGAACTTTTGTCACGTCCCACTGAATCTAAAGACCTGTACTGTATTAGTAGGAAAAAGGTCGTCGTAAAATTTCATCAGCTAAAACTTTTGTCACTTCTTGCCAACGAATAAAAATGTTGTCCAAACATTGTACTAACATGGTAACATTGAGGTCTTTGTATGGTCTCATCATTAAAGTCTATAAATGGGCAAAAGGTTGCTGACAAGGCCTATCCGGAGGTTAGTAATTATCAGACATGATAATTGCTCTGATTAATTATAGCTAATTTGCCCTAGAAGAAAGACATTTCAGAGCCAAGAAAACAGTTTATACGTCCAGACGTAATCGCTCAGCAATATTTCTTGCACATGATGTTTATACTTTCAGTTTATATCAGTATGTAAGCACAGTTTGAGTCAATGTGTTATGGCAGTTCCAGGTGTTTACTTTTTTCAGTATATTCAAATTTCTGTGTAACAATTCCTTCAAATGAAATGAGAACGTTTCATGTATTTATTGGTAAGTTGCGTTCACCAGTAATCTCGATGCTACATTACATTTCTGTGCCTGTGATAAGTTTTCAGCACAGTTTTGTTTATTATGAAGCTTTCTTCTTCTTGGAGCATATTTTTTATGGTAATACTTGGATTACAACAGGACAACAGCAGGCATAAACAGGAAATTAGTCTTTAAATTCTTCTTAAAACGTTGTTAATTCAACAACTTCCACGAAACGGTTGGAAAACGCTTTTAAGGACTCATTAATAAAAATTTATTATTCACGTTTTTCGTAATTAGCCGTCACCGGAAAATAGGGGTGTGGCTGATACTTGATTCAAATCCGTAACGTCGCGGTAAAAAAATTTTGTATAATCAAATCTAACACTCAGCACACTGACTAATTAATCATACTGTCGAACGAAGCATGTTATATAGTTTTTATTTATTTACTTTGTCAGCTCGCCGTGTAGTGTAGATAGTGCTTTAGTGCTTTCTTAAATTCAAATGTTTATATTTTGTGTAATGTTCATTCAAACATTTGAATTTGATGTTCAGAAAGGTGATAATCAACACTCTTTAGAAGTTTGCAGGATTGAACGAAGAGATTTCATTTTCGTTACCCAGTCACAAATTGATTTTGACATTCTCGAAAGATAGAATAATGACTTATTTTACATTTTGTTTTTATTGATTTTCATGTTAGTTTTACATAAAACTGATCGGAGACAATCGATGCCCTTGTTGCCAGGTTAACTAAAGACAACCAAAATAAAGCTCCGGATGCTAACCATACATGTGCAGACAGAGAAATGGGGATTTTTAATAGTCTCGCTTGCAAGGGATGGTGACGTCATCAAAGTAAAAATAAGCATGAATATCGTATCTTGAAATAAAATGAAAATCAAATATGGATGTGCTTTTTATCTCCTTTCCTTGGTGTCAATCTTAACTAAGCGGGTGTCAGAATAAGCAGGGTCATGGAATGGAAGTTGAAAGTTGAAGAGAGCAATTGAAATTTATTATGAAGATTTTCTGCGCTTTCGGACAGCTAGTTTTGAAAAGTATACTCATTTGAAAAATCGCTACCATATGCAGTGAATGCACTTATAAACGTTTTTAAATAAGGTAAAACCAGAGCTTTACTCTCCATAACCCAAGCACATTTCACAAAGTTTGCACCGTAAAGTCTGATTATAACGATCTGTCAGACAAATAAACCTTATCAGGGATAATTTCGTTGGGGAAAATTTCGTCATTTTGCAAAATTTTACTAACACTTTCTTAAAAACTTCTTCTTTTCAAACTTTTTGTCGGGGAAAAAGTTTTGTCACGAAGTAAAAATTTAATCACCTTTTCCTGACGAAATAATCCCCGACAAGGCAGAACATCAATAGTATGACAGGGCGAGGTTGGTACTGTCAGCAACTGCAGAAGTGTTATATTCAGTCATATTCAGTCATAGTCATATTCATAGTTGGAAGTTTGTATCTACAAATTGTTTAGGCAGAAAGTTTGGCTAAGATTCTATAAGAAAATTTGAATCTCATTCTATAATAAGTCGATATAATGAATATTGTCGTCAGTCACCAGGCAATCTATAAGAACGTTAAGACTATTTGATTACAACATTTTTAAGCTAACTTGATGTTCATTCCTTTCTTTGTGTTTTTTGGATGTGACGCGGAAATTTCACTGACGACGCAAATCTTTTTAATCTTTCGTTTGAAATGATTAACAGAGTCACGAAGATGCCTTTTAAGCTTCGCATAATGATAAACAAGGTACCAAAAAGGGCATTGAATATTTGTTGACCGTTTGACAAGTCCGTTTTGGGTATGTTTATTATGCCGAGTATTTCAACTACACCTAGATAAAGAACAAGTTTCGATTCATTACACTTTGACTCGCTGTCTTAACTTGTCTCATATTACGAACAGCTAAAATCGTAACAACAATCGAGAATAAATCAATCAACAACGACGTTACAATATACACTGCAATCCGAAGATAAAGATTTCCAATCCAGCAATCTCCATTATCTCCATAATCTACTGCCACGACTTTTGTTTCATTCAATATGACTGTTATCATGACAATTCCCCGTTCCCTCTATTCGCTAAAACCGCAATGCATTATGGTAGTTGTATTCACCGTTCGCGACAACATAAACATAAATATAGGTAGCACGAAGCACAACTATGATAAATATGAACGAAGATATCTTCAATTCTACACCAACAAACAGCTTTTTTCAAAGCTCTGATATTATTTCAGAAACTAATTGTTTGACGTCAAATTCATCGTTGGGAAGTTGTTCATCAAGTGAGAAAAAAAGTACACGAGGAGGAATTACATGTTGTGTACCACTGTGTTATAACAACCCTATAAGAACCCTTCTTTATCTTATAAAGTTATACCGAAAGATCCTGTTTTGGGAAAAAAATGGCTTCTGAAAATAAGCAGAAAGGATTTTGTTCCATCCACATCACATCGAGTGTGCTCAGCTCATTTTATTGGTGGCAAGAAAACTTATTTAAACAATATCCCCACAATAGTTCCAAAGACTGTTAAACCAAAAGAATTCAACCCAAGGAAAACGATTAACAGTTCAGGAATCGACAGAGTTCTTCTTTCACCTATTCGTTCAGATGTCACTGAAAGAATTGAGGAACAAATTTCTCTGGAAGATGAAATGAAGTCAGAAATCGATCACTTACAAAAGGAATTGGAAGATCTCAGAGAGAGGTTTCGACAGAAGGAAAACGAATAAAACAGCCCTAAAGGGCGGTAACTCAGCCGATATAACAATTATAATTGCAATTAAATTGTGCTAAATGTTACATTACAGGCAAGCCCTTTGAAATGACGCTTATAGTAAGAGGCTAGTCCGAACTGAGGAAGACTAAATAAATTGCAGAAGTATACCTAGCATAAATTATGTAAAATTATATGGATCGAAGACTTCCACAATTGTATTGACTTCAACACTATTACAATCAAATGAGTTAAAATAAGTCAAACTTGCTTAAAAACTGAAGACCTTGTCAAATCTGCATAAGTGACTGCCAAATTCAGGACCTTCCAATTTTTTTTTTTTGGTGCAAACCTTCCAAATTTTGCCAGAAATGCGAATTGGTAACATATTACGTTTCATGAAATTGTTCACAACTTGGATTAGTAGGAGCAGGAGAAACTTGGGTATTTCAAAGATTTTAATCCATGACAATATAAAAATTATATAGTATATAATTTAAATCAACATAACATACAATATGAAAGTCTATTTCTACTAAACCTGTCAGTGGCGGATCAAGAAGTAAGTCACAACTTGTGTAAAAAAGTGTTAGCAATTCAAACATAAAAGAAAAACATTAAAACAATCCCATTGGTAATATTACTCTCGTGTGCCAAATAAACGGGCCCCCCCGCTTGTTAATTTTTCGATTTTTTTCCAACCCCCCCGGACCTTATTTAGACCCCCACGTTTATTTATTTTCACCGATAGACATGTGTGTAACTGATGTTTTTGTGTTTACTAGTAACTCAGTTTCTTATACTTTTCTTAACACTCATTTTCTTGTACTGAAGTTATGTATTACAGTAACAAAGACTTTTCATGTGATACTTGTTTTATCGTTTAGAAAAAGAGAAAAGAAAAAAATAGCTTCTTGTATATAACTGTTACTTGTAATAATCTTCAGATTTTGCTTAAAAGTTTCCCTATCACTTTTTTGTATATAAAACATAGTTCCATGTATGATAGTATATAGCTATTATTAACATTAACACGTTAAGAACACAAATCTTCTGATTTTATTGAAAATCGATGTTTTTCACATTTTCCAACCCCCCCGGAAATTAAGACCCCCCCGCTTATTAGGTTTTTGAAAATTTTCCAACCCACCCCATTTATTTTGACACCCCCGTTTATTTGGCACACGAGAGTATAAACCGAATTGACAAATTATGTTAATGCGTTTCTCCACAGAATGTGCCTGCCCTCTAGATCCGCCACTGACTGCATATTACCACTTGAATCTTTTCATGGAGTTTATAAATAAAGCAATTGTGCACGAAAAGACAAATGACACAATAAAACTTTTTTAAGGATCCGTATATGTTCTTTTCAAACATGTTATATTGTGTCCTAGCACATATTAGGTACACAACAAATTTTTAAATTATATGTATGTATATTGGTTTGATTCTAATTATCATCCAAAGAATTTTTCCTGACATTGTATATATATCCCAAACTTATTCTGTGCTTGCATCGAGTGGTTTGCAGTAGAAAAAATCTTGATTATTTTGAACAACGTCATCTTTTTCAATGTGAATTTAACACAATCAGTCCCACACAGTGGTAACTTGATCGAACATTGTACTGACTAATAATTTGATACAGTCTAGAATTCACAAAATTACTCCCTTCTTTAATTTATTAAACTAATCTCGACCACTTTTCAATTCACTGTGACATTTCGGAGCCAGAAAAACAGTTTTATTAAACGTTATTGTTCACCAATATCTTGCGCATGATGTTTATACTTTCGGTTTGTATCAGTGTGTAGACAGATGAGTCAATTCAGTCTCACCACAAGTGAAGTATATTTTGTGTGCTTTCAATGACAATTCCACTTGTTTATTTTTTTCGACATCTTCAACTTTTAGTGTAATATTTATTAAATGAAATGAGCATGTTTAATGAATTTATTGATAAGACGTATTCACCAGTAATGTTGATACTACATTCATTTCTGTTGTGATATTGAAAGTTTTTCACACACAACACAGTTTTGTTTATTATCTTCATCTTCTTTTTCAAGAACTTTTCGCAGAGTCGACTAAACATAAATATTTCCTACAAAGAATGTTCCCATGATAATATTTCCATGGCAATAGTTGATAAAGACAGGAAAGAAAGTCTTAAAATTCTTCTTCAAAGATTCTGCAAAGCTTCTTCTACAATTTCCTCAAAACATAAGCGTTTTCACGAGCTCTGTGTGCATATTTTACAGACTTGATAATAAAAATTTTAAAGATTGAATTGAGAAGTTATCAACAAAAAATGTCTAAAATAACTTCTAAAAGTATTTCAGAAGTACAGAAAAGATCATTCTTTTATGAGTTATTATTGAAAGTGCCCTTTTTGTATTGCATTTAGCATCACGTTTTGGGTCTGTCATTAAATAAACAAACAATCCAAAATCCGAACGGACTTTCCGAAAACGGCAAAATTTAATGAAGAAGAAGAAGAAGAAGAAAAACGCCGATTCCAATACTCATCTCGATCTAAGATCGGCTGAGTAATTAGTTACAAAAATACAAACTTTAGAAAGTACTCTTCAAAATCATAAGTTTACAGTTGATAGGTTGATAGGCAAAAGTCTCTGTTCCCAGTTATTGACTTTCGTTTACGACTCTTATTAATGTCTTTGTCAATATCAGCTTTAAAAAATGTCAATTCTGAAAATTTGATAGGGTTTGAATTGGTTGTTTATCCTGGCACATGCCATTTTTGCAAAATATCTGTGCATGTTTTATCATCTGGTACAGTCTTTAAATTAAGAGTTTTATATTCCACCAACTGATATAGCACAGCAGCAACATGCTTACAACAACCTCCAGCACCAGCTTCGCAATTACATTTTGCATAAAATATATCACCAGTTACTTGACATAAATGTACATAAACGGTATACTTGTCTTTTTTCATTGAGGCAGCAACAAAATATTTAACAGGAAAACAAAGTTTCTCCACTGTAACGTTCGACTCTGTAACTCTTACTGTTTTTACGTAGTTTTCTCTAAATAGCTGGTAACCAAGAATTTTATGCTTGTTTGCACCTCTTGATTCGTTGTCGAAGCTTTTTCCAAGAACTAAGTACTTGTGAATCCTTTCGTAAGATATTGAAGGCAATTCAGTAAGATCAGTGTTCCAATCTTTGATTCCAACAACATTTTCTTCGACTACTTCCGATACTTCTGAAGTAGGAATTTCTCTGAAAACAGGCCTTGGACCCACGCTAGAGCTTTGAAAAAGCTAGGATCCAAGTCTTCAGAAGTAATAAGTAGATCTATACTTAAATTTAAATCGATTTGGTTCTCTTTCTCCATCTTCCTATCCTCTCCTCTCATAAACTGAACTTTCTTGAATGTTTATAATCACAAGGAAGTGTAGAATTATGGAGATAACACATTTTGGACATTTTTTAAACAGTTTAAAGATTAAAAATTATGGCGATAACCGTAGTCTCCTAAATAAAGTGCCACATCGAATATATGATCGCTTTCGAAGAAAAGTTTAGAAAGTTCATTATTAAGTGGTAAATACAACTACCACAATGCATTGCGATTTTAGCGAATAAGGGGAACGGGGAATTACAAATGATACACTTACTGAACCGAACAAGTGACGATTAATCTAAGGTTTTCTCATACGCTTTAATCCAACTTTTTATCCGCAAGTTCTTATAATCTCCAATGCATAAACAAATGTTAAAACATGTGATAGCAGTAGAGAATAATGAATTAAAATCGCTGATATTTTACAAGCCACAAAATTTTCTCTTGTGATGTTCATCTGAAATCGACAAGACCGTCCACAGTGAGATCATCAGTTTCTTAGCAACACTTAAACTTTCCGACCTTTCTTAACAAAATGTATAATTAATCCGACGTAGCAGAAAAAGCTTATCGGCGTCACAACTGTCGTGAAATAGAGATAAAAAAGTTTGACTATTTTGTGCCGGCGCTTTGATGTGATTTGATCACTGTCTGGTAGTGTTTCATCATCACGCGTCTCATTATACGTGCCTCCATATTTGATACATCCACCAGCATTGGAGAAGTTGATCACATAACCTAACTTACAAGATCTTATGTAAAGATAACCTATGCTGTCTGCGTAGAGGTATTCCTTTTTGAAGTCCTCTTGTCGTTTTGGTTTCATAGAAAAAATTTTCAACCAATATATAGCATGGTAATATATGTTTATACGGTCGATATAACCATTTAGTCTACAACCACTGAGGTCTCTGCTAGTCATTGATGGAACGAATTTTCTAGTTTTGAAAGTACACTCCAAGGTAACGTTTAGAGGTCTGTATCTGTCTACAAAATTACATCTAGCGCAATAAGAATTCCGGAATATTATGGAATCGGTACCCTTAGCGTTATGGACGGGCAAATAGTAGTCTGGCGTTAATTCATCTATCAGCTTACATCGCGCCTTATCGATATCTGTGGCGTTAGAGTGACATGTAGTCACCATTCTTGTTTGGTGTATTTCTACACCAGTCAATTGATGCTTCATCAAAAATGCATTGCTAATGATTGGTTCGCGGAAGGGTTGCCCTGGGTTCCTTATTTGTCTTCTTCTAAGCATAAATTTTTTGTACTTCTCAAAATGTTCTATGTTTATGTTGTGTATGAACGCGTCAACACAGCAAGTGTTTGAAGTTAAGCATTCATTGTCGCACTGGCATGCTCGAAAATAATGTTTGGTTAAAGGATCCAACGGTGTACAGTAAAGTCTTTGGAATTCTTTTTTCTCTTCTAAAGGTACAACCTCTTTCCCGAAAAATTTTATCCACGGAAACGATTCACAAATAACAAAAGTCTTTAAGACGTCACTTAAAATTATCCAAATAATAAAAATTTTCATCTTTGATGGAATACTAATAGTCTTGTTCTGTTATGATCACAACAAATATTTCAAATATAAGAATCTTCTACCAATAACTGTTATGTTATCTTCAAATACAAAGTGATAAAAAGGATGTGTCATATTTATATGTCAGGATATTAAGATATGTTAATTACAGAGTAGTTAAATTTGATGAGGAGGATAATTGACTTGTTAGGTTTTCTTTGTTATTGTTAGGGTCAGTGTTAGGGTTAGGGTTAGGGTTAGGGTTAGTCATAAGCGTAAACCACGAGGAGTGAAAATATTCTAAGGGGTCGTTCTACTACATCTCTTGCTAATCAATAGATGTATGGAAAAATTATTTGTAAGAAAAGTCTACAAGAGAAATTTGGATTTTGAATTATGGTATAGTTGCGTTTTGAAGATCTCCAGTTCTTTCAACATAGATGGGGATATCACCATTCAACATGTGGAATCCCCACCAGTATCTGGTTTGGTTTGCCGAGATCACACTTTCCTGAACTGAGATATTAACACACTCTACAATGAAATTAAAAAAATAATGAAATACACAAACCCACCAGTCTCGTTTGTTAAAAAAAATAATGCGAAGGAGTGCATTTCTATAGAAATAATCACACAATTTCAATGAAAACGCTCTTCCGCGAAATGACTTTTTGACGAACTGGGAAAACATGGAGAAACTCAATTACTGTGAGTCCTGAGTGGATGAAAAGCACTTTCAGGCTCATACCAAGACTTGTTCGTTCAACCAACCTCATCACCAGACTATTTTGGTATCTGGACGTCGGTAGACTGAGTTATAACATGGTTTGTGAATTTGATTTATCCTTTAGAATTTCGACCGTCAATAGAAACAGTTTATGCGCACAGAACTCGTGACCATCCATAACTCGAATAAATTTCATTGGTCCATTGGAAGTTTGGATTATAGGTTTGGGGCCAGTCACGCTAGGGGAGGGATGGGTGGGGTGGGGTGAGTGACTCTTCCTGATTTTCGTGACGCAGCATGACGGTAAAAAAGGGGGTGGATAGCACTTAGTTCCGTGGCATCACGCTATAAACATTTTTCAAGTTTAGCGTGACGTAATTATTGAATGGCCACTATGTGTATTTTTATAAGAATCCAAACTAGGGTTTTAATAATCTGTCTTGATGTTTTTCATGTTTTTATTACCTAAAACTCTCAATGTGGTTTCTTAGGAATAAAGAGTTTACCCCTGCTAAGATATTAAATATTGTGTTCTAATTATTATTGTTTGTTTCATCTTTCTAATTTGAAAGTCAGTGCCCATCTTGCACAAACAGATAATGAACAACGGTAAAGTTCAATTTTCTTCAAAAGATAAAGATAAAACAATGTGTTTTCTGTTTTGGATTGTCTCTCGGTAAGTAATGCTTCACGTATTTTCAAGATCAAACCCAAATAACCTTTATTCACGGTAGTTATATTATTGACGTATTCTTGGTCAAGCAAATAAAGTCAGGAACGTAGCAAGTCATTTTGATTTGGGGAGGGAGGGGGAGGGGTTGAGGGGTGGCTCAATAAATCTTTAGGCCCCACCATGGTTAGGGCTAATGCGATTAGTGTCGATTAGCTGACTTGCACGTTTTTCTTAAAAACACTGTTTATAAAAATGAAAAGGAAAACAATAGATTAATTTATTTATAAAGATCACGTGCAACACGAAGTGACGTAAGTAGGTAGACTCGGAGGTATAGGAAGTGAACTTTACAAATAAGGTCATAAAATTATTATAAAATTTTTGAACAAGGATTTCTATGTGTAGTAAAAATAAAAATAATAACAACAATAAAAATAAATCTTTAAACTCTCCTCCACAAATTTTGACTGAGCTTAAAGCTTCGGGGACATGGGCAACATTTTTCATCCGATTGCAGCAAAATATTTTTTGTTGCAGTCGCACGTAGTGTCGCCTATGTTGAGTTTCTTGCAACAAAATACTGCGTGCTCTCGTCGGAAGCCATGTTCTTATGATTACGGAAGCAAACTTGTTTTGACATGTCAGCAAAAATAAACGAATATCATTGGATTAAAACAAAAGTTTTGTATAAAAGCATGTTGCAAATGTGGGGACACTAGCAACATTTTACAAAACGCATTTGCAACATGAAAAATGTGTTGCAGCAACAAAAAAAAAATATCAAACTGATTTGATGCTGCAACATTTTTATGGGTGAAATTTGTTGCAGCAACAAACAAACATACTATGGGGACACGAGCAACAAATGTCTTGCGATTGCAACAAAACAGATTTTTGTTGCAATCGCATGAAAAATGTTGCCCGTGTCCCCGAAGCTTAAGGTACACCTCTGAACATTGCTTTATCATGTTTGAACATTTCTCTAACGGTTTCTTTAAGTTTTCAAGGATCAAAATCGCCGTTAATCAAGTCGGTTTTAAAACCATAGTTTTTCAGCTGAGAGTTCTAAGCGTATTTTTGGCGACTTTGAAACTGTTTTTAGAAGCTACAAAGAAGAAGCACACAATATTATTTTAAGCTGCAACAGGGCGGACGTGACCTTAATGAATGATCAGTGGCGGATACAGCGTATGTCAACCTTGTCCGTCCGACGTACTTGATTTTTGTCAAAGCATGTTTTTTTCAATTCAAGCAAACAGAGAGTTTGACTCTTCTCCTCGGCTGTCTTGTTTTGTGCTTACTTCAATATCTAATTTCATACGGGAGCCAATATTTAGTTCGATACGGTACATTAAACCACGCTCTAACGCCGTCAGTTTGCATATTCAGTATTGCTCTTGAGACCTACTTTCGATTTAGATCTCACAGGGGTAACAAAATAAAATATTTCACTTAAAACCAACAAAGAATGTAGTTATTTACGCACTACGGAAAAAAATATGATATACCGAGCGTATGTCAAGAGTTTATTTTCTGGGCGACTGGGTGCAGTTTTTTTGGCGACCGTAAAATCAGTCATAAAGTCGATCCAACCATGTCTGGAAGAACATGGAGGTATTGACTTTTTCAGAAAAACAAACACTAACGATACGAATACCTTAATCCATGACTTTTTAGTAGAAGTTAACTTGGTTTGCATCAGTTGGTTGTAATATTGATAAAATGTTTTTAAAAAGTATTTTATTCTTCGATCTCATCTCGATCTCATCTCGAAACATAACGAGCTTGCCCCTTTAGTCAGAAATGTTAGGGGGTAAAGCCAACCAATCGTAAGCTTTAAAACTAGTGCTTATTAACTGGAAAATAATAATAATAAAAACTTAAATTTGCCCCCTATGGGAATCCACGAATTCGAGCTCTTGTATGAAGAAGATCAGTGAGAAAGACATCCTTTCTTCGGCACGTTTCTATCAGAAATTTGTTTCTGGTCAAATAAAAAGAAACCTTTTGGTGGAGTCTTGTTTTCCCAGTAAATTGAAGGAAGACAAAGGTCAAGCGTGCATTGTCTTGTAGTTAGTTTTTATTGATTTTTAATTATATTTCGATGGTTTTGTATCGGAAGTGAAATGAAAGGTTGTTTTTTAATAAAATTTAAATTAAGTGGCTTACATAAGTTTTAATAACATGTTTTCTCAGAAATCTGATCATGATTATTTTGTGTTTTCTGTGATAACTTACATGACTTCTTCGCCTTTATTTTTGAGAAAGTAAACATTAAAACTGGTGTATATGTATCACATTGAATCATTGAATGCAGACCCAGTTATGATGGCTTTCTCTTTTTCAATTCTGCAGGTGTCCGCAGCTAATGGAAATTGTTTAGTTCTGCATCCATTGGATCGGTAGGTGATAATTCTTTAGTTACTTAAGTAAGAGTTTTAACAACCGTTGAATTATAGGTACATGCCTCATTCTATGCTGAATACCCCTTTTTTAAAACTGCTGTCTTCTTAACCTTTTTTATGCGTATCGGGAATGTGTCACACTGTTCTCTTGAAACTGGCCTCACTCACAGCAGCTGACTTTGTTAAAGAAGAGGCCATACATATTTGCTGTGATACCACTTGGAGTGGCTTTCTTTGTATTTTGGGCTTAAGCAATGTGTTGTATATAAATCGAAACGTAAGATGTTACTACCCCTCCACTGGACCTGAGAAACTAAAACTGGTTTTACATAATGAAATTACGTGTCGTTCTCCAGTTTCAGACATATACATACATATTTTGTTTTGCCATGAGGGCGCTTCTGCAAACCGAACATTTAGGCATAATCACGATGTTCCTCTTCTGTTTTGTGCGCATACAAATGTACATAAACGTGGGATTGTTGCTTCTAATTTTATTTGGCTTACATGATTTTGTATTATTTTATCCTGCCTTGAAAACATGGGTGCAAATGAAAATAGCCAATTTAACAGGAACTCTTCCATTAAGGCAACTAGTTTTTTGGCTCTCATCAATTAATTCAATTTCATTTGTGGTCTTGTTATTTCACAGCACATTTTAAACAAGTTTTTGCCTTTCACAAGACTCTTACAAGCTTCAGACATAAATGTTTCTGAAGCTGTCAATCTCGTTAATGCCTTAAAGTCTGAGATATGGAAATGTTCAAACGATAAAAATACCATCGGATTGTCGCATATCTGATATGTATCAGTAAATACTCTACAAGAGCCCTGAGAACCTATCAGATTAGCACTGAACGCTTTAACCTTCTCTGAATCTCAAACCAAAAGTAAAGATGGTGTATGTTTTATTGTCCGCAGTCTACCTATTTTGTTGACACGATAAAGCTTAACATAAGATAGCTTTCGATGTTGACTTTTAGTAAACAAAAAAGGTTCCACAGACAATTTGCATTTTGCAAATGATAGAAAGAATTTCACTTTTACAATAAAAAAAACTTAATTTCATTTAATATTTCATATTTTGATTTCAGCACAAGAAAATGTCTACATATACTACCTAAAGAAAGAATTCTTTTAAGTAGGTAAGTAAAACTTGTTTAAACTTTCTTGAACGTGAAAAAGGGACAGAAAGAAAATAAAGTGGACACGAAGATTTACACGAACGTTACATAGCATTTTATCTTGTCCCAAACCAAGAAAGAAGAGAGCGAACAGACACGTGCTCGCCGATATATACATAAAAGAGTCTGGGAACTAGTTAAATTAAAAATGGTAGATGTAATAACAAAATATGGTAAAGTAGTAATAGTAAAACAAACGAAATTTATATTTCTTTTACAACTTGATAAACGACGTTCACATTTCAAACACCTATTTCGAAGTTGAAAAAGTGTGTTGTGAAAATTAAATTCATAGTTTTCAAGAATCGTTGAATAATTGTTTTTATATGATACATGATACATGATACATGAATACATGAAAATCTAGATCTATGAAATCTTTCATGCTATCAAAATCTTTCACATTTATGATTTAAAATATTCGGCTAAGCCATAACTCAAAAAACTTTCGAAAATAGGAATCAATACTTACTACCCTAACTATATTATCCAAACATTTTGTGAAGTTTCACTTTTCTCAATCAACAGCTATGTGATGTTCATTTTCTCAATGTTAGAAAGTTGTATGCATTACCCCTGTTATATAAAATTACTTCAATACAGAGATTAGCCAGGAGACTCAGCTACATTCTCTCAAAGTCGAGAAGTAGCTGGGTTCAACCACTGACAGTTGAAAAATTAGTATAAAGAAATTCAAATTCAAAATTTTAAAAATTGGCGGTTCACATACATAACTATTACGTCAACGGCATAAACATTACGAATAATTAAATGAATTAAACATGGCTGAGACATCAACAAATGAAAACTTTTGAAGTTTATAGCTTAATAGCTGCTTGATAAAAAAAAGAAGAACTGTCTTTCTGCCCGTAAGGGCATCTTGTATTATAATTCTTTTCACTTCAAGAAGGGGATTCTTGAAGTGCAAAGAATTATAATACAAGATGCGAAAAAAGAAAGACTATGACATTCTCGAAATTTAAAGATGATTGAATCATTTCCACAATATATGTTTATTAAATTTCTGCCCATGTACTCCCCAAAAATCCGGAAAAACATAATTGTCACCATAAAAAACATCATATTAATGAACACCGATAAACTTGAATACATTTGAATGACATAATTTTCTTTATTTTGTTGGTACGTAATGATATTAAAGTATGCATGCAATCCAATCTAAATGTTATGAATTTATGAATTCAATAGATATGTCTAGTCAATCTTACTAAGAGAATTCCTAAATCACAAGCAAAAAGAGGAAAACATAGATTTTGATCATGCAAAATGTATCCAGAAATATAAATGTTTTACATGATTTGGGCAAATAGTTTAATAATAAACAAAATAGATTTTAAGGAAATTTTGTCATTTATGATGCTTCTGGTTATTTTGTTTAGTATTCAGATGCAATATCAACATACATAACTGAAAACAGAAATTTGTGCTTCAGTTTCTTTAACAATATGTCATTGCCACCTTTTTAATTTACAAACACGCATTACCTAACTAAATTTAATGAAAAGATTATAAAGATTTATACAGAAACTTAAAAAACATTAAATTTTTAATTACGCATACACCCAAGGGCATTATAGGAAAGCATAACTGACACAAAATCTTACATCAACTGCCAATAAACTTCATGAACAAAATAACATTGAATTTATGTAGATGCTTACAGATATCACAGTGATTACGTAGGTCTTTCAATATATACGGTCAATCTTCCTAATTACGAAAAGGCTTCCCAATAGTAAACATAGATTTGGATTATGAAAATATGTGATTCAAACTTACTAAAATTAGCAAACATAACTGAAAGCAGAAAAAACTTACAGACCGTCAAGATAAGTTTCCTACTTGTTATCGTAAATAGAAGTCCTCATTCCTAATTACAGACATTGATAATACAGCCAAAAACTATACAAGTAAATATGCTAGCTAGAGAAACATACATCAAACATCAAATGATATGATACAGGCAGGCAGAGAGTAGACAGACATCCTTGGCTGTTGGAGCTGAAGAGGAAACTGAGCTGAGCTGTGCGTATCCAGAGCTTAAAAAGCATTACAGCCCACACTTGAAACAAACGATCTTTTGTATTAAGAAAGGCCTAAAGAATCCCAGAAATTTTCCAAAAACAAAAGAATCCGTTCCTTTTTTCACAAACTCGTTTTGATAAAACATTGAGAACTTGTTTTTAAAAACGAAGGAACACAGTAGAATCATTGTAAGATAATTATAAATTTCTACCATTTACTTTCGGTTATGGAAATGTGAATCTTCTTTGAAATCTACTCTACACATTGATCAATCAATTTTTGGAAATCTAAGTTTTCTTTGGTCACGCTGGTAGTCTACCATTATACGAACGGCGTCGAAAAATACCCGGATGATCACATGGCGGAAATTCAAACCAATAAACTAGCGCTATTGAAGTTAGTTAGCACCCTTTCGTAATAGTGGCGCTTTATGCACCAATGAACATTGAGACGGCGGTTGTATGAACCAATGAATTTCGAGATAAAAAAAATCGCTAGGTTTGGACAGTAAGAAAAAAAAGAAGAAGAAAAAAAAACGAAAGCCGGTTGTAATAGCTTTCTTGCTTTCGCAGAAATCTAATAAAACACATTTTAAAAAGCAACTTAGTTTCTCAAGATGATGTTATTTTGTATTGAATCTATGGACGAACTAATGAATATAAACTAGAAGCCTCATTGCTTGAAAAATTTCCGCATCAGGCCTAGAGGAAATTGTTTTAGCCTAATTTTCAAGATATCTGAATGAATTGTACACTGACTAATAATTTGATACAGTCTGGAATTCATCAAATTACTCCCTTCTTTAATTTATTTAACTTAATCTTGACTACTTTGTAATCCACTATGATGTCGCGGAGCCAAAAAACAGTTCAGCAATATCTTGCGCATGATGTTTATACTTTCGGTTTGTATAGTGTGTAGACAGATAGGTCTAACAAGTGAAGTATATAATTCGTGGTTCGGGCAATTTCATTTGTTTACGTTTTTCGTAAATTATGGTCAAATCTAACAAAATGACTGGCAAATTCAAAATCCACGTCTTCCATCTGTGCTTTGTACAAACTTTCATGAAATTTGAAGATTTTTCGAAATTTGGTCTAAATTTGGCCCAAATTATCCAATTTTAATCAAATCTCAGAAAATGACTGTCAAATTCGAAATCATCACCTTTCAAATGTGATCTGTGCAAAATTTTGTGAAATTTGAAGAACTTTCTAAATTTGGTCCAAATTTGGCCCAAATTGTCCAATTTTAGTCAAGTCTCACACAATGACTGTCAAATTCGAAATCAGCACCTTTCAAATGTGCTTATTTCAAAATTTCATGAAAATTGGGAGACTTTGCAAATTTAGTTCAAATTTGGCCTAAATTGCCCAATTTTAGTCAAACCATCACCATAATTGACAGGTTTGACTAAAACTCCACCCACGGGGATGTCCGGAAGTCCTGTTGGCCACAGTATCCTGTTGTCTAGGCTACCGTCATTTGGCATAACCAAAAACGAATTAGAATGGTTTACTAACTATCTCTTTGGGCGTGGTCAACAAGTGCTTATCGACAGAGACCTTTCCACCAAACTTTTTGTGAACTGCGGCGTGCCCCAGGGATCGATACTTTTTGTTGTATTACAATAATGATTTACCAAATGCTCTAACCAAATCAAATATACTGATGTTTGCAGATGACACAGTTATCTATTAGGCTGACAAATCGATTAGCGAAATTGAAAGTATACTAAACAAAGAGTTAACATTGTTAGAAAACTACTTCAGAGAAAATGACCTGATTATAAACCTGAAAAAAGGCAAAACAGAATACATGCTTATTGGTACCCAAAAACGTTTACCAAAATCGTCAGACTCACCATTACAACTATCCTTCGGTTTCACCGAAATCTGCTGCACAGAAAGTTACAAATACCTTGGATCAGTGATTGATTCTACTTTGTCTTTGAACGAAAATTTCAATAAAATGTTTAAAAAGGCGTCTTCAAGACTGCGGCTGCTGGAATCACTGCGACAAAACCTGGAAAAAGTCTCAGCTGAGCGTGTTTATAACTCTCTCGTCGTTCCTACGATTACGTTTAATTGTTTAGCCAATCTGAACTTTACCAACACTCAGATAAAGCGCCTACATTCCATCGACAGAAGAGCAAGAGATGTAACTCGCAATAACAGTATCGAGTCTATTTACGACCTCACAAGAAGACGTGCGTGCCTGACTGTTAGAAAAGTATTGGATGGTGATACCTGCTCCAACATGAGTTATTTTGAAATAAATGACCACTCAAGGAAAACCAGGAATGCTTCCAATATGTTGAAATTACCAAAGATAAAGCTGGAAGCAGCAAGATGTAGTTTTTATTTTATGGGTGCAAAGTTATATAACGATCTTCCATTAGACATTAGAAAGTTCCACACTTTCCATGATTATAAAAGAAAAATCATGTACGTTAATTTAAGATGTTTAATTTTTAGATGTGTTACACAAATCTCGATAGTGGCTCATATTTTTCTCTTGTACACTTTCTGCCTCATTTTGCATTCCTAATCCACTTTATCTATTTTATTTAATTATTTATTTATTTATTTATTTTTGTTTTATATATATAAATATGTACAGAAGTTTTTACTTTTTCGTTATGTAAATTTTTTGTTGCAGGACCTGTGTTGATAGCAGTATCTTTTACTGAAACGGTTATCCTATGTTATGTAAATATTTAGAAATAATAATAATAATATTTTGTATAACATTATAACAGTATAGTTTTGGGTCTGTCATTAACTATTCCGAATAAACAAACAGTCCGAAATCCGAACGGACTTTCCGAAAACGGCAAAAAAAGTGTTACATGGACAGATAGATAGAATGTGTAAACCAAACAATTTCCTACGCTTAAAAGCACGGAAATTGAATAAAGAAATCAAGTAGCTTTAACTTAAAAAAACTTTCAAAATTATATCGCATAAAAGCAACCTCTTGCTGTAACGTATATTTTGTATTTCAATACTCCGTCTGCCCTATTTGTTGTTTTCGCTGTGGTTAAGCAAACAATTTCATATCTTAGCCGAGCACTTTATATCGAAAGTCTTATTCATCTGTAGTAAATTAGAACAAGGTTTTTGTGGAATTGTTCTGGTACCTGGTTTCTATTATCAACTAGTAACCTGGGTTAAATATTTTTATCTCTGCTGATTTCTCCATGAGTGAAGATCCCAGTCAATGAGTCAGGAAAGTCAGAAAACGAAAAAGCCCTTGAAAAGTATTTTTTTGTTGAATTAAAGGACAATATGGATCAGAATAAAGCAATTAATTACCAAATATAGGTTTGTTAAAAAATGTTTTGTTGTAAATATGCGAAAAAGCCCTTGAAAAGTATTTTTTGTTGAATTAAAGGACAATATGGATCAGAATAAAGCAATTAATTACCAAATATAGGTTTGTTAAAAAAGGTTTTGTTGTAGAAACAACCTCTGGCAAACTTTAAGGCCTAGCTACATCTTGATAAACAGTTTTTAATGTAGAATTGAATAGGGAAGTAGTATTCTACCCGAGCCTTTTTTTAATGAAAAAGGAATATTTAAACAAACATAGCGAGCTATTAGGTAACATTATTATCGGAATTAATAGATGACCTGTTGCTCACGTTATTCAATATAATGAAAACTGTCCACACACAAGATAAGATTCGAAAATTAATCATTGAGAACTTGCGAAGAACTGCACAAATATCTCCTTTTTTAAACATGAATATTTTGCCATCTTGCCGTTTGTGTGGCCATGTTTACAAATCGAAGAAAGATAATAGATCTAATTTGTTTACATTAAAGAGTGTTCATGATGCAGTTCTTCCCAGCAAGTTATTAGAAGAAAACGGGATATTCGTTACGAAGATCGAGAGACTATCGGAGACTATTATGTCGTGCTTGCGTCAAGGCCATATACAATAAAAAAACTTAATTTCATTTAATGTTTCATATTTTGATTTCAACACAAGAAAATGTCTACATAGATGAGCTAAAAACTGAAGTATTTTAAAAAGGTAAGTAACATTTGATAAACAACGTTAACATTTCAAACACCTATTTCGAAGTCGAAAAAGTCGTGTTGTAAAATTTACATTAATAGGTTTCAAGACTAATAATCGTTGGATAATTGTCTATATATTAATACTCGATTCTCTGTTTGTTTGTCTGTCTGTTTGTTTGTCTGTCACGCTAAATGGTAGATTGAGTTGTATTGAGACCCAAATACAACGCGACGTTTAGGGAAAATTACCTCGGTAAAGAATAGAGATAACTGACGTTTTTTGGGGTCCGTGATGCAGTCAATGGGGTGACGAAAAATTTGGCTCTAATTTGTTTGGGGGACTAGTCTGTGACGTCATCAAAACTTTTGATCGACGATATCTCCGTAACGGTTGGTCGCAGCAAAACGATCCCATACATTTTTTTGATCAGTTTTTCGATCTCTACAACATGAGCACACGTATTATTGCCAATTACTTAATTTTATTTTTCGTAAACTCAACGCAGGCTGAACATGGGCGGTGAGCGACGCCGCCTTGGCGGCTGGGTTTTTAAAAAAATACATGAATATCGACAAGACTGTTAGATCTATGAAATCTTTTATGCTATCAAAATCTTTCTCATTTATGATTTTTATTACTTGACTGAACCAAGTAACTTTCGAAAATCGTAATCAATACTTACTATACTAACCTAATATCCAAACTTTTACAAAATATCTGTTTTCTCAATGAACTGTCATTTTTTCAACGTTAGAAAGTTGTAACTTCTGTTATAAGAAATTACTTCTTTAATTACTTTAATTTAATTACTTTAATTACTTTTACTTAATTACTTTAATGGCGCCGTAGTATGTGTCACTCATGAGAGTGTCAAATACTTCGGAACCTCCAACCTAAGCCGTAGTCTCTCCTGGAAAGCAGATGCAATAGCAACTGAGTGAGGCTAGCCACGTAAAACAATACCAAAAATAAATAAAAATAAATAAAAATAAATTCAATCATCAATCAAACGATATATCATGGTGTCATATAACATAACTCCACATTATACAAATCCAAATGTTAATTTGAAGCCTAGAAACAAAATAATGTCACTTTTGTAATTGTAATAGTCTAGTGCATCGTTACAGAAGTAAACCACACTCTATATAATTTTATATAATTTTTATGAACCAAAGACACTGAATAACGTAAGGGCATGAAGAATGTGTAATATCGATATCTCCGCTTTGCCAAATAAATCTAGAGGCTATTTCTTTAAAACGTCCTATGTTCAAGAAAACTATCTGCTTCCTAATCTAAGTGAAAACGTATTTATTGCAATAAAATTATTTGTATTTTCTTGTTTAATGACGGTAGCAGCATAACCGAAAACTGTATTAAAACACTCTTGGACTAGCATTAAGCATTAACGAACATCAAAAAATTATGAAGGAAATACACATTTATGATCAATTCAATTCAATTGACGTCAGTCAGAAAATCGTTTATACAGTTACAGTATTACTTCAAGTACCATATACAGTGTGTTTCAAATAATTAGCAACAAAATATATTAGGGCAGTTTTTATTCAATTTATTCTTATAAATTTTATATCAATTGAATCCTTATCTTTTGGTCTTTCCCATGATGTACCTTTTGTGAAAAATGGGAAATGAGAAGAAGAAAAAGTCGCAAAAATAAGTTGTAATTTATAATTTTATATTATACAGTGTGTTTCAAAACATTGGCTTCAAAAATTATCATCGCAGTTTTAAAGAAAATATCCAATTAATTTTCAAAAATTTTATATCGATGGAATTTTTATTTTTTGAACTTTTTCCTCACCGATCATGCCGTTTGATCATTTACTTCTTTTTAAAGTTGATCTGTAACAAGCTACTAATGAAGTTTAAGCAGTTAATACTTTCACATAAAGTTTGAAATCAAAAGTAAAAATGATTTTAAAGGCATCTTAAGTATGTTTTCGTTTAAAAGGGCATACGACATAACTATCACAATCAAAAATAGCAGTCACAAGTCAGGGAATTATTATTATTATTATTATTATAGACGAATGTTTATACAGGATGGCCGTGTCAAAAATAAGAAATATATACACTATGTACATATCTACAAATTTCTGTTATCAATTGGGTCCTGTGTAAAAGAAAAATAAATTTAATAATAAAATAAATAAAACATATTTACGTCTAAAAAGTGCTATAGGCTTAGAAAAGCGGTAAAGAAAGGTTCAGTGTGAATGAAATGAGCAAACGATAAAATCTCTCTCCTCTCTCTCTCTCTCTCCCTCTCTCTCAATGTCACGGACACGCTCACTCGCACTCCCTCATACATTTTCATAAATATTTAAAATAAAATTAGAATTAGAATTAGATCTTAAAAACTTTGTTATATAGCGATAAAAATTCATTTGCAGTGTTAGCGTTTCTGATAACTATTGGAAGTTTGTTGTATTCGTAGGCACCAGCAAAACGGAAACTTTTTTTGGCGGCTTCCAGCTTTACACGAGGTAACCTGATCAACTTGCTGGCATTTCTGGTGTTGTTCGACATTACCTCAAAATAATTTATAAAATTGCTGCAAACATTTCTATTTATGCAGTTGAAAACTTGAATGCAAAGTTTACGTTTTTGTAAAGTTCTGATTGATACTTTGCCAATGTCGTGGATCTTGGAACGATTATAGATGGTGTGGTACGACCTTCTCTCGAATCTACAAATTTTTGCCTCAAACGTTTTTGTATACGTACTGGTTAAAATCGAGCAGTAAGTAAAGCAGTAAGGAAATTTCCAATTGAAGCAACTCAAGTCATTTGAGAAAAATGCCTGGTAAAATACTTGAAGGATCTCATATTCAGGTAAATGTCTAAGGACGTCAGTAATGTGTGATTGCCGTAAGACTGTAGTTGTTGAAGATTTTGTAATGGCAAAACAAAGTTACATAGAAGTATCTGAAGGACAAATGTTATTGGTTTCACAGTACAAGTATCAAAAAATAAACAAATCGCTAACTAGAACTAAACAAACATCAGTTAACAATAGTTTCACAAGACAGTAACTCATTGCAAGAGTTTGTTTAGGTTTTCGGCAGCATGCAACAGTCACAAATATGATTTCACCGAATTCTTTCTTACAAAGGCAACGTTCTTCAATCCACAAAATGCAATAGGCAGGAATGGTGGTAAAAATTTACAAGCGTGTTCAAATCTGATCTCCAGGAGAGAAATGAAAGTTTCTTTACGCTTGTTACAGTGTTTGGTTGGTTGAGAAAGCATTTAATGAAGGTTACAATCCGAAAGAAAATGGTCTAATCGTGCCAAAGCACAAAGCCAATATCGTCTGTTACCTGTTTCTTTCAAAGTCAATAAGAATTTACAGTTTTTGATTGGTTTACCCTTTATTTGTAGTTTCAACACGACATATGTGATGGAATCATCAAACAGAAGTGGAATCTGGTGACCGGCAGAGTCAAACAGTGTCAAAAGTCTGCACACAACATGTTTTTATGATACTTCAAGGAAGCAAACTGATAAGCAATGACGAGCAAACATGAATTCTGCGTGACATTAAATGATCATAATAAGATAAAACACGAAAATAACGGAGCTTCACGATTAAAGTACGTCATTTTCTACAATAAAAGTTTTATCTAAAACTAATTTAAAATTTAAAGAAATTAAGAGCTGCGTAATCATTGTTTCAGTGGTTTTCATTCTGCAAAGTACACCTATAGACCTTGTTTAGAATCTGATTAGTGTGCTAGAATAGCTATCTAGTTAAGGCAGTTGGTTTTCTTCTGATGTTTAATTACGCAGACGTTACAAACTAAAACACAGAACAGCGAATCATGCATATATTTTATAGAGGTTCCAAAGCGATTTTACATTTCTTGCTTTGAGTTATCATTTTTATTATATCATTTATAATTGATTGATAATTTATAATTTTATATTATATACTGTTATACTGTTGTTGATGAAGCTTCTTATATAAACTTGCCATTTGTTATGACCATTGATGATTTATACGGAGTTCAACATTCCACGGAATTTATAGCTATTACTGACTTGACGTTGTTTGACACTTCCTGTTACCATGACATTACCTGTTACCATGGCATTATATATGTTACCACGACATTACCTGTTACCATGGCATTACCCATTATCATGACACTGTAGTGTTAACAGATTTTCTATGCCAGCTATAATCAGTTAATCAGAGTACGGGGCGTGTGGTGGTATGGTGCAATAAGCAGTAGTGTTGGACCTGAAAACTGTTGTTAATGACTTCCTTTCAGTTAAAGTCACTGTAAGTGTCTTTCGTGAATCATGAATCCTGTTTCTACAGTATCTGTAATGACTGTTCACCTATTGTTACTTCAGGATCAAGTGAAGTTTGAAGTATGCGTGAGACAAGTACTGGTTATGTCGGACGGACAAGTCGATGCTTCAGGGCCATATAAAAAGCAGCACGTTTATGACACAATATCAAGCAAACGTTTTTCGAAAATATACTGCAGTAAAACCTCCTTAAAGCGGACACCTCCTTTAAACGGACAAAAATTTTTGTCCCGAACGAATCCTTAATAAACTCTTGCAAAAAAGCCTCCCCAAAGCAGACAGTCTAAAGCGGACACCTCCTTAAAGCGGAATTTTCTTCAGGTCCTGCACGACTATTCTCCCTAAAATTTACCTCTACAAAGTAGACACCAAAATATTTCGACCACAATTATTTCTTTTCTTTTTTATTTGTTTCTCAGCATCTGTTTACAATATTTTCTTGTTTATTATAACCTGAAATATACAAGGTAGCTGTAACCCTTTACCAACTCTCTGGTTAACGTACTTTCCAGTCACCTCTGATACCATGTATGAGCCTGGAAATTTCAATAGGCTTTGATAATCGCAGAATGTGCCCCACACCACAACACTAACATCATTTAATATCGCAACGGCATATTTGTTGTGTTCATTCGTTTCTATTGTAACACATAAGTATATTCTTATTGTTTATTTTCAGGTCAAATGTCCTTTTATGAATGTTTCTTTGCCGAACTGGGCAATAGCAAAGGCATACTAATGGGTTTCTAGATTTAGGACTGGAATTTCTTCTGAGTTTCCAGCCAAAATAAGCAAAAACCTCACCAAGGCGGACACTTCTCTAAAGCGGAAAAAATGTCTGGTCCCATAACAGTCTTCATTAAGGAGGTTCCACTGTATTGTAAATTATTTCGTTTAATACGGCTAGACTTTTTTTAAACTTAACTAGCCGCCAAGGCGGCGTCGCTCGCCGCCCATGTCCACCTGCTTTGTATCACTGTATCAATAAACGTCAATTTTCCTTATAAACGCCTCGTACAACCAGAAGCAGATTCGAAGTCACAACCTCTGGTAAAACAAATCTTTTATCAGTGTAACAATACACTGAAAACATATAGAGAGAAAACTTCAACTTTTTATTAACTTTTGTTTTAAAAAAGTCACGCGCTCTAACATGGGTGCTATCAAACGTCAGGGGGAAATGGTTTCTCTTCTTAAAAAGATCACACGGGAGGAGAGAAGAAAAGGCACGTGCTAAAAGAATCAAGTGAATAAAAGAAACGTTCGATCTGATATAAAATAAAATAGATTAAAAGAAGTCGATTAAAGACAACTATTATGACAAAAGCAAAAAAAAAATATTTGTTTTATGATACTCTTTTTTTACCTATAGGTTTTTAAACATTTTGATTACTCGAAAAAAAACTTCACCCGTCTCAGACAGTCAGGTAAGGATACGTTAGGATACACTGGCAAACCGAGATGCTACCACGTTCTGCCACTGCTGTTTTTTGTCCAAAAGGTTTAATCAGTTAGTTTCTTTGTATTTAGTTGATGTACTGTTTTCAAAGTCAAGTCAACGTGGAATATAAAACTAACAATAATAATAAAAACAAAACGTTATTTCTATTGGTTCACCAGCCAAAAAAAGTCACGTTCGATTGGGGTTGCAGTGTATTTGTTTCGAACTCACGTCGCACACAAAAAAAGAAATAATTTCGCTCACAACTCAATCTACCATTTTGCGTGACAGACAAACAGACAGACAGAGAATCGGCTATTAATATATAGACTAGCCGCCAAGGCGGCGTCGCTCGCCGCCCATGTTCAGCATGCGTTGACTTCACGAAAAATAAAATTAAGGAATTGGCAACCGAAAGTGTTACCATGTTGTAGAGCTCGAAAAACTGATTAAAAAAATGTATGGGATCGTTCCGCTACGATCAACCGTTACAGAGATATCATTCTTCAAAGATTTTGATGACGTCACAGACCCCTCCCAAAAAAAATTAGACCCAAATTTTTTGTCACCCCATCGCCTGTATCGCGGACCCGAAAAAACGTCAGTTATCTTAGAGGCAGATTCGAAATCAAATATCAAATATCAGTTTAAACAATGGTTCCAAAAAAACCCAAATTTCATGTGTTATTTATTTTTTAAAACAATCGTTGATCAGTACAACAATGCACTCAAAACGTAGAGAGAAAAAAACTTTTTATTAGCTTTTGTTTTAAAAACGTTACGCGCTCTAACATGGGTGCTATCAAACGGGGAAAATGGTTTCTCTTCTTAAAAGGTTCACACGGAGGAGAGAAAAAAGGCACGTGCTAAATGAATAAATAGAATAAAAAAACGTTTGATCAGAACGCTTAACAATTAAAAGAAGAAATTAATTTATTAAAAGAAAAGCAAAAAAAAAAAAAACATTTTGTTTTGATATGATACTCTTTTTTTACCTATCGGTTTTTAAACATTTTGATTGCTCAAAAAAAAAGTTCACCCGTCTCAGACAGTCAGGCAAGAGTTAGTGGCAAACCGAACATATGCTGCCACGTTCTGCCACTGCTGCTTTATGTCCAAAATATTTAATCAGTTAGTGACTTTGTATTTAGTTGATGTACTGTTTTCAAAGCCAAGTCAATGTGGAATATAAAACTAACAATAATGATAAAAACAAAACGTTATTCCTATTAGTTCATCAGCCAAAAAAAGTCACGTTCGATTGGGGTTGCAATGTATTTGCTTCGAACTCACGTCGCACACAAAAAAAGAAATAATTTCGCTCACAACTTAATCTACCATTTTGCGTGACTTACAAACAAACAAACAAACAAACAGACAGACAGACGGAGAATCGGCTATTAATATATAGATTCAACGAATGTGGATTACTAAGTTAGACACGACAATTGAACGGTCCTATAAACTTATCCTAATTGCTCCGATAAATTAAAGTTAAGCTGCCCTAGAAAAGACGAAATGATCGCAAGCCCTTTCCTAACAAAACCGTCTTTCATCTATTTCATTATCCGATGGTGAGCCGATGCGGGAACTAAGGAGAAAAGAATGATAATATCAATATCATTCTTTACATAAATAAAATGATTGAGTATTTCAACAAAAGTATAAAGCAATTCATTGTCCAAGGTGATAGAAGTTACTGTAACAGTAGATGTCTGAGAAAGAGTAAGTTATCTTACATGCAAAATTTGACGATCAAGTTCTTAGCACATGAAAGCAAGCAGAGGCGACGTAAGATTTAGCAGAATTAACGGAGATGCAGAAAGATGCTAAGAAAGTCCTTTTTTGTTGGTGACGGTTCAGCAACAGATTTTATTAAAAACCGTAAAAAAATCTTTACATAGGAAACCAGCAAATATATTAAAAGTCGTAAAAACAAATATTTCATTCTTAAAATACAAAGTTAGTTGACTATTTGAATGGGTTTGATTCTACAGAAATATAAAATTTTAAAATAATAAAATATAAAGATTTTGAGTAAAAGTTCTTGAATTCGTTGTAAAGGTCGATATTGGGTCTAACTATACTACCTTACTTAATATTGATGTGTTAGAATTTACTTCTAATATTGACGTCCAAGAAGGTGTTCAAAGTAACTTCTAGTTGAAGATGCAGTTCTGAACAACAACAGCCAACAACATAAGTCGTACATTTGGAGAATATCTAAATTCCATCAGTGATGTTCTTAAATTATGGTAGCAGGTGTGTCGTAAAAGTCACTGCATCAGAGACACTATCATTGAAATAATGTGTATACCTCTATGAAAAAGAACTCCTCCCCATTGATTTTTCAACAAATTTGTCTGATGGGTGAATACAATCTATATGAACTTCCCATGATGCATACAATATTGCTGCCTTTCCAAGGTGATCCTAAATATCAAGATGTTGTAAAAGTAATCTTTCACAATCTTCATGACCTTCTTGTGATGCAAATACTAATGCAGTCTTTCCTCGAATGTTCCTCATAAAAACACGACAGTTGTATTGAAGAAGTAATTTTACACAATCTGCATGACCTTTTTGGGAAGCAACCATTAATGCAGTCTCTGCTTGATTGTTCGTTATATCAACAGCACAGTTGTGTTGTAGAAGTAATCTTACGCAATCTGCATGACCTTCAAATGACGCAAGCATTAATGCTGTCCATCCTGATTTGTGTTTCATATCAACATCACTGTTGTGATTTAGAAGTAATTTAACACATTCCGCGTGACCTTCTTGTGATGCATACATTAGTGCAGTCTTTCCTCGATTGCTTTCCTCGTCGACATCACAGTTGTGTTGTAAAAGTAATATTACACAATCTACATGGCCAGCATATGATGCAAATGTTAATGCTGTCCATCCTGATTTGTTTTTTATGTCAACATCACTATTGTGCTGTAAAAGTATTCTTACACAATCTGCATGGCCATTTTGTGATGCAAACATTAATGCAGTCGATCCACACTTGTTCTTGATATTAACATCACATTTATTTTGTAGAAGTAACTTTACGCAATCAGCATGACCTTTTTGTGATGCATGCATTAACAGGGTAATTCCGTCTGTGTTACATGAAAAGTTGATGACGTCTCCGTCTAGCTGCAATAGCGTTTTGAGAAACTCACAATTACCAAATTTGGCACCAGATATCATTAAATTCTGTAGTGGATGTTTTTCTTCATCTGTCAACACAAGCTTTGATAAGGCCACTAATTTTGATTCCTTCAAACTTTTTGCGTTTCCCACATTTTTCACATGACTTTCAATCTCTAGTACGGAAACATGTTAAATTTACTAATAGCCTAAAATGCAACCTGTCGCTACCTTGGCATGGCCTATACAATTTGCTCCATACTGCCTTGTTACAGGATCTGCTTACACATTGCGGCCAATCATTGGTAATTTATCAACTTCGTTTGGCTCCCAAAAAAAATCGATTAAAAAGATTGGCGAAGGTCTATGTTTATACGTTACCACTTATATTTTCAAATAATTCGATTGAGCACTTGAAAAAAGGTTTTTTATAAAATTAGGTTGGAGATGGTTCTTGTAAAACTTTCTTTTCTCAAAGTTTTTAGTTTAGTGCAACTTTTGATTACTGTTCTTTAGAAATAGCTTACATTGTTTAGCATTACATTGTATATATCTGTCTATAAGTATATTTTGAAATCTTGCCTTTGTATGAATAACTCTGAATTCTTTCCAAAGATTTAGCCAAATCTTCATTAAACATCAGTGCAAAATACTGCGAACTAAAAAAAACAATATTATCTGGAATCCTTCTTAATTTAGTGAAAAATATTTAGTAAAGCCGTTTTGAACTTTCAACATCCTTATTACGGTAGCAGCGAAAACGAATACCGTCTTAAAACACCCGTGGTCTCCTTATGGTAATGAATGATGTACTTTGGTGCTTGAAAATGGCACATCTATTTTCATGTTAGTAAAGCTTACTTTAGACCTCTTATTAACTAATACGTTTGTTAGCTATCTGCACTGGATTGGTACATTCAGGCTTTCAAAGAACAAGTTAAAAAAAATGAAATTTGGAATTTAAAACGTTACAAATCTGCGAAAAATCAGAAGTCTACATGCATTGGATATTGACTTACCCAAAATCACCTCTGCTGATCGATGCTAAAAAAAGAAAATAAGTCACATGAAATTTGTATTGAATCCATGGTCAGAAAATGCAAACCGTTAACCAGGTGTTCATTAGACAGTTATATTCTAATAATAAACTGGCAACACCTGCAATCAATTATTTTATGATACAAATTCAGTCCGCGAATAGTTAGGTTTCAATTTCCACCTGATACCTTTTCACTTCGCTCAACATCACAAGGGCAAGGTGAAATATGAAATATCAAAGGTGTTTTTTTAAGATGACAAATATAATCATTTATAAAATCCATAAAAACTTTCACCTTGAACCAATTCAACCAATGAATTTTCTAGTTCGGAAGTATTACTTTGTTCCCAACGTGAAGTTTTGATTTTCAAAGACGGGTCTTTTCTACAGCTGTTGGTTTTAAATTTTACCTTTAAGTTACCCAGACTGTTTGTCGAGGTTGCATTTTGAAACGAAACACTGAATATTCTATTCAAATTCCAAACATTCCGGTGGAACCACATTTCATCAGTTATCATTGTGAAATCTTCCTTTCTTGTCGGGAAAGATTTGACTACCTTACATAATTCGATGTTGTCATTTCTTTTTATTTTGTACCTTTCTTTTTCATCATCATATTCTTTCAAAATCTTCACTTCTTCTTCGTTCATTTGCTCAATATATTTCTTCACCTTCATTATTTTCCGAACATGCAGCTCGTTGGAAAGCTTTACTCTGAATTCATCCAACTTCTTATCTTCAGCTTCACAATCTTCTTTTGTTTCTGGTATATGTTCAAGTATTGACAGACTTCCACATAAGGCTCTTACCTCTTTTGCTTTACTTGCTAAGTCTTGTGTCCTCTTTCCTTTGTATGTTCTATGCTGGCAGTACTTGCAAATAAGTTCATTAATAGATGATAATAATACAGTTCCTGCAATACTGTTGTGTTCTCTGCAAAAAGGTTGAAAATCACCTGTATGGTGATCAAACATAATGTTGTGATGGGATTGATACCAGCACTCGTGTTTACCAATGCATGAACTACAAAACGTCTTTTGAGCCTCGGAACAATATTGCGTAACTAGATTTTCACAACCTTGTTCAGAACATCTCATCACATCACTAAGATAGAAACAAACTTGTTATTAATCTCACTTTCCAAACTACATAAAAAAGAAACAATTTTTGAACTAACGTATTTTCACTCTTCTTTAAATCATCCAGAATACTTTCCATTACAAAGTTCTTCATGAGTACGTCATCCAAAGTCTGATGTTCTAAAACTGTAGTAACTTTCTCACATTTGTTCGGACAGTTTAGCGTTGCAGTTTCATCATCATTGAAAACCAAAAGTGTTTCTCGACATTGCTTACAGAACGAGTGACCACAAGGCAACTGTCTTGCATCAATGAGTTGAGACCTGCAGATAGAACATTCCATTGCTTCGTGCGTTGCCATGGCCTTGGTAAACCGATATCTTTCCTAATAATGCAAATGTTCAAAAGATCAAAAGACCAGTAAAATGTAACATATGTGATATGTATCTGTAAATACTCTACAAAAACCTGAGAACCTATCAGATTAGTACTGAAAGCTTTAACGTTGTCTGAATCTCAAGCCAAAAGTAAACAAGATGTATGTTTTATTTTCCATAGTCTATCTATTTTGTTGACACGAAAAAGCTTAACGTAAGATAACTCTCGATGTTGACTTTTAGTAAACAAAAAAGGTTTTACACACTGACAGTTTTAGTGGAGTCATTACGACTCATAAAAGGAAGTCACTGAACAATTATAACCTAAGGGAGTAAATCTCATGACACAGAGAGCATCTAAAGAGAATCATCTTGTTTTTAATGGGTGTCAATTTGAATTTCCTTAAAATGATCACCTTGAAGGGAGTGAATTTGACTCCTTTAAGTGATCATAAGTGATGTAAGTTAAATGGCACTTTAAGGGAATCATTTTGATGCTCGTTGGAGAGTGAAATCGAAAAACAAAGCCACTATTTCGCACGTTTGCATAAATTTTATGTAAGCAATCGCGTTAATTGAGAGTCTCAGATGTCACATAACGGCAGAAAACATGCGGTCAGTAATTAAATATCTTATAATTACGCTGGTTTTTTTATCTACCACTTAAAAGGAAAGTATTTGGAAAAACGTTGAATGATTTTGAATGATTGCTATATTTTGCTAACTTGTCATAGCTTTAGTTTTTACGGTATGTTATATTTCTTTAGGAACTTATTAAGAAAATTTTACTGTCAATTTTATTGCTCTATCAAATGCAAGTGTTGTATGAGCAACATTTTTGGAACTTTCATTCAATGCAGGCCAATTTCGATATTCAATTCAATATTTCTGGATGTGTATTAAAATTCAAAAATCAAAAGAGCTGTGCAAAGACATCAAAGTTAAACATAAAGAAATCAATGACACATTTTAGAAGGATGTGACTTAAGATATCGATGTAAGTTACAACAATGTTGCTGATGGTAGCATTGATGATGAAGATGTTGATGATCAGTATTTTGAGCCGTACTATTCCATGAATCTTGATGATGGTGTAGCTGATATTTTAATTAAACTAAGAGAAATTTTTAACATTACTCAAAGTACAATTTTATTTATTAGCGATAAAATTATTGGTATGGTTTTGCAAACGTGATTATTCGAAAGAAGTACAAAAGAAGTACCAGTACGCTTAACAGTAACGAAAGTAACCATCAAAATGAAACAGAAAATCGGAACATTCAATTGCCAAGGCATCCTAACATCAAAAGCAAAACAACAAATGCTTGCAGACGATTTCGAAAAATACAAGATGAATGCTCTTGCCGTACAAACAACTCATATGAAAAACTACGGAACAATGAAACTGACTTCAAAAAACGGTAATGATTATACACTTTACTATTCAGGAAACGAAACTAAATCGATAAATGGTGTTGGTTTCATTCTACCGTCAAATTTCAACGCCGAATTTCAACCAATATGTGACAGGATCTGTAAAGTAAGCATAAAAGTTTAACAATGATGTGAAAGTAGAAATTGTAAGCGCTTACCACTCTTGACAAATGTGAAAACAACCTGAAATCAGAGAAAACTTTTATACCAAATTAGACAGTGTTTTTCAGTAACAGAAACATCACAATAATAGCTGGCGACTTTAATGCTAAAACCGGAAGTGCAACAAAAAATAAGATCTATAAAGCAACGATAGGGAAATACGGCAAAGGACAAACTAACAACAATGGAACCCACCTGTTGAACTTCGCAGTCTCTAACAACCTCAAATTGATCAACACATTCTTCAAACATACTGCACCACACAGAACAACATGGAACTCACCCGAAACACCTCGAGGGAATAGACAAACTTACCGAAACCAAATCGACTATATTCTGAAAACCTTACGCCCGTTACTACATAATGTATTTATTATACGAAAATGTAAATGATGATGATGATGATGATGATGATGATGATGATGATGATGATGATGATGATGATGATGATGATGATGATGATTATTCGGCTGTGACGCAATTTTTGAAAAGGTCTATTTTATTAAATCTACAGTCCAAAATTCGAATTTTATTTCATCAAATCTCCGTACGACATAACAATGCATTTTTCCAACTATGTGCTCTGTAACAGCTCCGCGCAATTCGTTTCCCGCCTCTTCCAACACATTTCGAAGAAGCTTCGTGATACTACGGTCTTCATATTTTTTATCGAGTGACATCTAAATATAGCATTTGAATCATTGGATAGATATTCTCGTTTTCATACGTTATGGATAGTACGAATCCTACTAATGGTGAAAGATCGGGAGATGTCGAAGTGACAGCAATGCCTGATGTTCCCAATCCTCCGAATGATTCAGTAGGTCCACACGCAGTGACTGGCTCACTAGAGAGCTCAGCTGTTCTGAGGGGAGGAAAACGTAAAGCAAAATTGGAGAAGTCAAAGAAATCGAAGAAAAGAAAGAGATCTTCTTCAAGGTTCCTCTTCATCATCATCGTCATCATTAGACGACAGTGGAAGTGAGGATGACAACACAATATCTAAACGGTTCACAATTAGATCGAAAAAAGATAAGAAATGGCCAAATATGCTAATCACCAAATAAACAACCATATTCCTGAAAAAGTAATTCAGGAGACTCTTTTGGAGAGAATCCCCATTCCAGATAATCTCCAAAAGCCCCGTGTGCGGGATGATTTTGCAAAGGTTTTGATTAAAGAACCTACAAAAAAATTGGGACGAGACCCTCTCTTAGTCACAAAATCGTCTCACCGAAGTGTTCGCCCCGTTGGGAACACTTTGATCCAAAATAAAGAGGTATTTGGAACCTCTGAAACCAATCTCTTGGGAAGGATCCATGACAGATACAACAAAGAATTTGGATGTAAACATGCATGAACTACTTGGAATAGTAGAGCAAACCGTATTATGACAAGATTAGGACAAGATTGCTAGCTGATTCTGATCGACTTGCACTCTACAAACTATCCCTGAAACTAGCCATGCCACCAACTGTAGTTTTCTTGTCTGAACTAGTGAGCGTACGTCCCTCTGGAGATTCAACAGCAAATCTTGATGATGTGGAATAAGAATTGAATTCCGAATGAGTTGTGAGTACCATGGCTGTGACTGCCAAGCTGGCGTTACAACTATCTATTCCCCCACCATAAAAGTTCCTCACTGGCTCTCCAGTCCAATTTTACTGTGTGTTGATAACCCTGATTTAAGCAAAGAGCGTGGGTCTGAATTCATTGCAAGTAACTTTACTGCAACTGAACAGGTAGAACTGCGTGAATCGTGGAACAAAGTCTTCCTATGAGCTTTGTCAGATCTAAAATTGACATTGTAAGATTTTTGTACATCTTCCAACACTCCTTGGAAATGTTAGCCCTAAAAATTCTGTTTCCTGATTCGGCTTGAAAATCGATTTTTTCTGATTTACCACAAAATAAAGATGTTTCAGAAGAAAAATCACTGTGTCTCTGCTCCTTACTAAACCTGAAATTGTCTGGTGCATGTTAATAATGCGAATGCTTATCTTTCGCAACACGGCAATTGGGACCTTCAAAAGCTTGGTAAATACCCGTGGGGCTGGACCAAGGCCAAAACAAATGCAATTGAACTCGTACAGGCTTCTTGTAAAACGAAATCTCACATATTTTCTAGATCGTTTCCCTAGAGGCACGCAGAAGTATGCGTCCTTCATGTCCACATGTAGTCTCCTTTCTGAAGAATTGTCTTTAAGTGTGTTATTTTTCCATTTTGAAATGTTCGTAAAGGAGGAAAAAGTTCAATTGCTTTAGGTTGACCACAGGTCTGTTCCCTCCACCCTTTTTCACCACAAAGAATCTTGTCCTCTACTCCAGAAGAGCAGGTTCTTTGTCAAGTTACGAATCGTCCTGGCGACTCTGGGCTGGCTGGTGCAGTAAACAATCGATTGATCCTTTGCGATGTCGCATAACTAATATTTTGAAATACCTCTCATCCTTGTATGATAATGAATTGGCTTATAGGACGATAAATAACCATAGGTCAGCTATACCATAAGTTGGTCGATGGTAAAAGAGTAGATAAATCACTCACTTGTTTTTTTAGCGGAGGTGTTCAATAAAAGGCAGCAAAAAACACGTTTGACTCAGGTTTGGAGAGTAAATGATATTTTTAGATATTTTCATTCCCAGGGTGAAAGATTTAACTCTAAAATTGACAATGCTTCTGTCATCATCATTTGCGTCCAGGGCTTCAGCAATTCACCACTTGGATATACGGTACATGGTAAAGGGGGGATGTTGTTATGTGTTCTTTTTTTTACAAATTGCATAAAGCTTGGAGAAAAGGCAAATCTCCACCACAAGTTGTATATTTTGCATACCCAGAAGACAGATTCTTGTGTGTGATAACTGCTTTGGAAGAATACCCTTAGAGGTCTGAGCATTGGCGGAACAATAAAAAGACACAGTCCCCACAAGGAAGTTCTTTCTAGTAAAGTTTCAGGCTGGCTCACGAAACTCATCCAGCTAGTAGGCATGATTGATAAGTTCCATGGCAGGTCTGAAATGTCTATCTACTAAAGATATCATGGAAAGAAGGTGTTGGTCGAATGAGTCCACCTACCAAAAGTTTTATAACAAAGACATCAAGTCTTTAGCCCAAGTGTATCAGGAAAAGTTGATGTCAAATTGAGCTTTGAACAGAAGTGGGAAACGAGCTCCGCGGAGCTGATACGGAGAACACAGTTGGAAGAATTCCTTAATTACGTAAGGCGCGCAGCACCGCAATGTAATTGGGATTTTATGAATAAAATCGAAGTACGATCTAATATTGGATAATCGAGACCAATCGCGAAGCATAGTGGAAACCAGACGGACAAAATGACTAGGACGGTGAACCGAGGCAGTAAACCGAGACAGAGAAAACAACAATATGTCGGTTTATTAACACTGAATGTTAGTCATATATTTCATAAACCAAAATAAAATGCTGTCAAGCTTGTTTCCCAAACTTGTTTCCTAAGAAAAAACAAAAAAACAAATTAATGAAGGGCAGGAGGGAGGGAGAATATTAGATCGTACTTCGATTTTATTCATAAAATCCCAATTACATTGCGGCGCTGCGCGCCTTACGTAATTAAGGAATTTTATTTCATAAAATCTCCGTAGATCTAATATTGGATAATCGAGACCAATCTCTCCCATATTGGAAACCAGACTCCCAAACATCCTTAGTTCAAAGCGTTGCTTAATATAGTGGACTCAAAACTATCTCCAGTTAAAATCTCTTTATTATAGTGTTTTTGCCAAGTTGATTTTCCTGACCAGTGGCCCCGTTTCAAAATATCTTCAAGAGACAGACCTAGCACCTTAGCCTTGGATGTTGAAGCAGATCTACAGGAATGAGCTTTGTATAGAGAAGTGTCTATTCCAGCCTGCTTAAGCATAACTTTCACCCAATTGGCTATAGTCGATTTCTGAACTTCCTTATGTGGTTTCAGATGGCTAAGGAGCATTTGATTCTGATTTTGTTTTCGCCATAAGGTTGACCTCTTCAAGTACTCATCAATACATGCTACAACACACAATGATTTTTCTTGAGGGTATTCATGAAACTCTAAACAAGGTGGAGGTTTTCCTTTCCTCCAGCTTTTGGTAACTTTGGTAAAATAAAATTTATAAGAAGTAGATGTCTTAGCCATAAATCGAATGTCAAGATAACTTAATTCGTGACATCTCCCTGCAGATGTAAGAAATAATAACATCGTTAGTTTTAAAATCAAGTCCCTATCCAACAGGTCATTATTGTTTGGCATACCCCTAATAAAAGTCAGCACTTTCTCAACATCCCATATGAACACATACCTAGGTTTTGGCGGGTTCTTGTTAAATATCCCTGTCATTAGGTTGCAAACCCTAGGGTGTTTACCAATTGGCATATTATCGACTTTATTATGATAAGCAGATATAGCTGATCTATATGAATTAATAGTGGAGTATGCGAGCTTTTCTTCAAAAAGATATGCTAGAAAATCTAAAATATAATTTAAATGGCATGAATACGGATCAATTTCCCGTTCACCACACCAGCTAACCCATTTTCGCCAGGACGATTCGTAATTAGATGAAGTGCCTGGTCGTCTGGCATTTGTGATAAGTTCTGTAGCCCTTGCCGAAACCCCTTCAATAGCCAGTCTTTGCCTGAGACTTTCCAAGCCACTAATCTTAGAGTTTTGTTCTTTACTGACGGATGCATTTGACCTTGAGGATTTAGCAACATGTTGATCGACCAAGGCAGTAGGAGAGGTTCTGCTACACATAATTCTAGAATTTGACTGTACCAAGGTTGTGCAGGCCAATTTGGTGTTATGAGAATCACCAGAGCTTTCTCTATTTTGACCTTTAAAAGTAATTTTCCTATCATGCAAAAAGGGGGGAAAGCATAAAGAAGTCCTAGATTTTTCCAACTCTGTTGGAATGCATCTGTTGCCTGACTTTGAGGATCCTGCTTCCATGACAGGTAAGCAGGAATTTGATGACAAGCCCTTGATGCAAAGAGGTCTAACTCTGGGTAACCCCATTTTTGACAAATTTTTTGAAATAATCTTGGGAGTAGTGACCATTCGCTGGAGTCTTGGAAATTCCGGGATGCCCAGTCTGCCCTGACATTCAGTTTCCCTGGAAGGTACTCCGCAGTAATCATGATCCCTTTGGACATAGCAAACTCCCAAATCTCCTTTGTTAGGGTTATCATCTTTGTGTTGTGTGTCCCTCCCATTTTCATCAGGTAGGAAAGAGCAGTCATATTGTCGACTTGAAAATGTACTAATTTGAGTTGAAACATCTTTGAGAAAGTGAGAAGGGCTAGTTTGACTGCTGTTAGCTCCAGTATATTGATGTGCAAGTTGGATTCCTGACGAGTCCATTGCCCGCCTGTAGATACATTGCGACAACACGCTCCCCAACCCTTTTTGGATGCATCTGATTGTATTACTACTTTGGTGTCCGGTGTTAAAATCACCCTCCCATTGGAAATTTCCAAGTTGTTGGCCCACCATTGTAATTCCTGTATGGAATCCTGATTCAGATGTACTACTGATTGATAAGATGGATTGCTCTTTATTGATCTTATTTGTTGTTGTTGTAGATATCTTACTTGCAACATTGCTGGTAGTACTGCCTGAGCTGTTGAGCATAAAGAGCCAATCAGGCTGGTTAATTCCCAAAGTGTTGTCTTGGGGTTTGAAACAAGGTTTTGGCACCTCGACCTTAATTTTATGACTTTTTCCTGTGGTAGAGTTAGAGTCATCTTGACAGAGTCTATTTCTAACCCAAGAAACTCCAACTTCTGCCTTGCTACCAGTATTGACTTCTCCAGATTTATGACAAAGCCTAGATTCTGCAAGAGAAAAATCAATGTATCCCTGGAAATCTCCAATTTTCTTATGGTTTGACTCATCAACAACATGTCGTCCAGATAAATGATGATTCTGATTTTGATTCGGCGCAAAATTGCAATTGGAATTTTTAATAGTTTTGTAAAAATTCTGGGTGCTGGGCCCAACCCAAAACATAGACAAAGGAATTCGTAAAGTTCCCCTTCCCACTGAAACCGTACAAATTTCTGATGGTCTTTGTGTAAGGGAATACAGAAATATGCATCTTTCAGATCGATTTTGCACATGAGATCCTGTTCCTTCAACATGTTCTTTAGCAGATGCAAACCTTCCATTTTGAAGTGCAAATATGGGATGAAAGAATTTAGTGCTTTCAGATTTATGACCGGTCTATTCCCCCCACCCTTTTTGGCTACAAGAAACAAATTGCTTAGGAACTGACCCTTCTGAGGAAGAACTTTTTGAATGGCACCTTTTGCCAACATGGACTCTACCTCTTGACTGACAAGATTGGATTCTTGCACTGACATTTGTATTTGATGTGGAACCTTTCCTTGAAATGGCTCCTTGTTGAAGTCTATTTTTAGACCTGAAACCCATTTCAAAATTTCTGGGTCGCTCGTCAACAACTTCCAGTTTTCTGAAAAATGTTGCAATCTTCCTGCCAGTGGGAAATTTTTTATTTCCTTTTTTGGAAATAATTTCAGTACTATAGGATGTACATGTTTTAGCTGGCTTAATGGTACTATCTCTGGATAACGTGTATTGGTCAGAGGTACAGTCAAGTTGGAAGAAGGTGGCTTTCTTTGTGTATATTTTCTTACCAAATGGCCTTTTTGTCTTCCATCCTTGATATTGGCTTGATGGATGTGTTGACGAGGAAGATTGACCACCATATCTTGCCGTAAATGAAGCATATCGCCCCCCACTTTGTTTCTGCAGTGAGGGGCCCTTTCGAAAGGGCCTTTTGCCTTGAGATTCAAATTGCTGAGGTCTTTTGTATACTTCTTTCGACTCTTTCTTTGCTTTAGCAGTTGTTACCATGTGCTTCTGAAAAGCTTTTCCAAAAAGTTCCTGGCCATCAGCTGCTTCTAACAAAGAAGCCTGATTCTTTAAGGTGTTTTTGGCTTTTTGCTTGTCTGTGCCAACACCAGTCAAGACATTTAATCTTCGATTGAATGTTACAGAGTTGAAGGCCTGTCCTATCATCAACACTGTTTGGTCGGTGTATTGCGATATCTCATCCAGGTCAAAATTACTGGACCCTCCAGCTAAGGCTTGTTCCACTGTATACCATAACTTACTGAGAGGGCCCATTATACCCAGTATCTTTGACTGTAGCTTTTTAAAAGTCTCATCCTGGGCAAGCTCTCTTCTCTTTTTTTGATCTTCTAAAATTTCCATGAAATAATCATCCATCCTCTTCAACTGTGGAAGATTTGTTGGAACCGGATTTTCCATTAAGACACTGTCCTTCAGTTCTTTTTCGCCCACGAATCTCTTGAAATATCTCTTGGCATATTTGGCCATTTCATCAGGCACTTCCCAGTTATAGGGGGATTGTTCATGAAGGGCTTCAAATCGAGCTCTTTTAAAACATACGTTGATCACATCGCTTTCTTCGTCCAAATGTCTCTTTCTGGACGCAGATTCAGGCTCAGTGGCCTCAACAACGTGCTCAGTGGCACTTACACTGTTTTTGGCGTGCTCAGTGGCAACTACAGTGTTTGCATTTTCATCGCCATTGACAGATTTGTCTGAAAACGATTCTTCAGTATCACTCATGTTGTAATAGATAATCTTCTTTGATTACTCAGATAAAATTTGATCGAGTTATTGATTCAAAATAATTGCACGTCTAACTTCTTCGCGAAAAGAAACGATCAAGGATGTTTGGGAGTCTGGTTTCCAATATGGGAGAGATTGGTCTCGATTATCCAATATTAGATCTACGGAGATTTTATGAAATAAAATTGCATTGTTATATCGTACGGAGATTTTATGAAATAAAATTAGCCAATTACATTGGCTAATTTCTTTGTATTCTGTGAGACAGACTTTGCTTTCATTTTAAGTGAAATATTCATAAACGAAAATTAGCGCCGTGAAACTTTCTTCGTGTTTTCTTTCATTGGGCTTCATTTTATTGGAAAGTGGAGGAATTATAATATATGAAAAAAATTGTATATCATGGATTAAAAGGCCCGTAAAAAATATTTATTGTTCAGAAATATTCAAGTTTGCAGCTATATAAACTATTTGCATTTTGATTAACTTTTCTTTATGTATATATTCGTAGTGTTTATATGAAAAGATCCATGCATGATTTCAAGTACATGGCATCGTTATTTAATTGTCTTGAAATTCAACATGAAATCCGAGGTTAATATCAGCAATATGACGCAAGTGTCAAGAAGTGCCTCAATATTATTATACTGGAATGAAAGTCACTTAAGATCAACGCATTATACCCCCAATACATGATGATCCAAAGGGAGTCATTGCAGATTGAAGCTCTAAAGGCGATCAAAAAATGACTCTCGTCTGAGCGTTAATTCGAAATGACTCTCAACCTGGAGTCATGAAATGAGAATCGTAAGAGAGTCATTTTCAAACGACTCCCTTTGAAGGATCACTATTTGAGAACTGAAAGGGAGTCATTCATGCTAATGATAAGCTAAAGGTAGTAAAAAAATATACTCGCAAGGGAGTCAAAATGACTTGCAAAAGGAGTCGCCACAGGCACTCTGAAATGACTCCCTTAGAGTTCTCATATTGACTCTATCAAAATTGTCAGTCCAGACAATTTGCGTTTTGCAGATGATAGAAAGCGTTTCACTTTTACAATAAAAAAACTTAATTTCATTTAATATTTCATATTTTGATTTCAACACAAGAGAATGTCTACATAAGCGAGTTAAAAACTGAAGTCTTTTGAGAAGGTAAGTAAAACTTGATAAAAGACGTTCACATTTCATACATTTACTTTCAACAAAGTGTGTTGCGAAAATTACATTCATAGTTTTCAAGACCAACAATCGTTGAATAATTGTTTTATAACATACATGAAAATCGATTAGACTGTTAGATCTCTGAAATCTTTCATGCTATCAAAGTCTTCAACTTACTTTCGAAAATCGTAATCAATACTTACTATACTAACCCTAATATCCAAACTTTTACAAAGTTTCGCTTTTCTCAATGAACTGTTATTTTCCAAACGTTAGAAAGTTGTTTACATTACTTCTGAAATAACTTCAATCATATGGTTTCATATAACGTAACTCCTCATATTACAAGAATGTTAATTTGAATGTTAATTTGATGTTAATTTGAATGTTAATTTGAATGTTAATTTGAAGCCTAGAAACAAAAGAAGTGAAGTCATATTCCTTTTGTAATTTTAATAGTCTAATGCATCGTTACAGAAGTTAGCCACATTCTATATTATTTAAAATAGTTTTATGTGTAAAAGACACTGAATAACATAAGAGCGTGAACCATTATGTAATATCGATATCTCCGCTTTGCCAAATAAATCTAAAGGTCATTTCTTTAAATCGCCCGATGTTCAAGAAGATTATCTGCTTCCTAAACTAAGTGAAAACGTAATTATTGCAGTAAAATTATTTGTATTTTCTTGTTTAATGACGGTCAATGATGTGTGAGGGAGAGTGAACGGCTTGAATATCTAGAAAAATCTATTTTTGTTTCTTTTGTGTCACTATTGTGTCTGCTACCGCTTGATGTTCTAACTTTGATGTTCTGTTATCAGCGGGAAGTTTAAAATAGCGAATGGCGAAAAGGAGATAAATCGTTTGCCTCAGGGGAACTGAAAATTAATTGCTAATTGAATCTGTACTTTAAAAACTCTGAGAGGTGCCTAGCAAGGAAAAACATTACTGAGTTATTATATTAGTTAAATGTGCCTGGATTGTCAACGTGCCAAAAGAGAAAAACTATAAAACACGTTGGTAAGTTTCTTAGAGGAACACTTCACGTTGTTAAAAAGTGAGTGGTTGAGAACTTAATTCCAGCTTTAAATAAAGTCTGGAATTGTTGTAAATATGTTTAAACGTATCTTTGATGACGGTAGCTTACATTTAATATGTTTTTTGTGGCGACACTGTGTATTTTCAAGCAGCACCTATGATAAATGTCACTGCAGTAAACAGGCTGAATTGGTTGTAAGTATTCCTGTTACATCTGTTAAATTAATTGTCTTTTCAGCTCAAGTTTTCATCCAGCATTGGCTAAATTGTTAGGGATATTTCACAAGAGAATCTACAGTGTGTATGTCGTGTGTGTTCCAGCAAAATAAAGATTAATGACAAGTATAACAATCCGAAGAAAGTAATGGATTATAAAGATGAAATACTCAAGTTATTTGGGCATAATTTGACAGGGGATATTTTAACAGTCCATCCACTGTTTATTTGTGAAGTATGCAAACGTAATCTGAAACGGTGTAAGAAATCAAGACAAAATTAAAAGTTGTGTGAGGGTGACCCAAGAGACGCAACAATAAAATGTCTAGGATTTGAAGATAAAAAGATAATAGACATTGTATGTAAAATACAGCACAAGACAGGTTTTTATATATACCTGGGGATACTAAAGGGCACCAATGTTTTTATCTTTCAACCAATTGCGTTCTTTTTTAATGA
This sequence comes from Turritopsis dohrnii, assembly GCA_027922465.2. NCBI lineage: Eukaryota > Metazoa > Cnidaria > Hydrozoa > Anthoathecata > Oceaniidae > Turritopsis > Turritopsis dohrnii. The sequence continues at coordinate 488,653 of BQMF02000021.1, forward strand.
AGTTATGTATTATGAAGAATTGCCTGTTTTTTCTCTTTAAGTCTTGGTATGATTTTTCCTAATATTTCATTTCCTGATCAGTTATCCCTTGAAAATGGTAAAAATCTCGTTCCAGGTCACTACATAATGAGAAATTATAGGCATTTAATTATAGTGGATAACCAAAGCATTTGTGAATAAGGCAAATGAACATTTCTCTCTGAAACATCTGGCATAAATCCATATTAAAATATTTCGGAAGGTGGCCGGTACGAATACTAGCACTTGTTTCTAAGGATCTATATATTAATCACGAGTGTGCATCCGCTTTTTTCACGCTTTCACTCTCTAAAATTTCGGGTCGTTTTGCGGCCACTTATGCATTGCATTTAATCGCTTCAAATGTTTTGATTATTCGCGAGATCAAGAAACAATAGACAACAACGAAACTATTGCGCGAAGATTTATTAATGTTTTTAGGGTAAGTACGCTTTAGAACTTTTTTGTTTTGTTTTGTTTTTTCTTATAGTATTAATAGGGTTTCTGTGTCATTACTTTTCCAATAATACGCGATTGAAGAAATGAATATCATGGTTTTTAATCATGACGGTCTGGGTTCGTAAAGAAAATCGCAATTGTTTTTAATTCACATTTCGGCACTTTTACGACTTTCGCGTTTGGGTTTTATTTACGTTGGGGTGTGTATTCCATGAACAGTTACAGCGATTTTAATCTTTTTGTTGTTTACCTGTACGCACAATTTATTTTTACTACTGCATATTTCGTATCGTGAAAGATTTATTATGAATATTTTGATGTGTTTCAGATCTTCTGATTAAAAAGTTTTTCTGTTCATAACTCCAGTGTTGAGCTAAATATGCTTTAGCCGGAGTACCTAGAGATTTTTAATTAAAAGAGTGAAGAGTGTTTTTTCTGTATTGACGTTAGATGATATTTTTAATCATGGGGAACCATTGCATTGCATCTTCAATTTATACAATTTATGTAAAAAGTGAAAAAAGTGGACGCACAGCGCGTATTTTTTTTCTTTTGATGAATTAAAACCCGTGTTCTACACGCTGTTCTACACGGGATACTACATTCTAAACAACATTCTACATTCCAAACAATTGAGGAACTTTATCATACTAAAATTCATTATACTAAGCCTTTCTCTCTGTTCAGCTCACATCGATTAAAGCCTGTAAAAGGTTTTTACACGGGTTACTATCTTCTATATATTAATAGCCGATTCTCTGTCTGTTTGTTTGTTTGTTTGTTTGTTTGTAAGTCACGCAAAATGGTAGATTAAGTTGTGAGCGAAATTATTTCTTTTTTTGTGTGCGACGTGAGTTAGAAGCAAATACATTGCAACCCCAATCGAACGTGAGTTTTTTTGGCTGATGAACTAATAGGAATAACGTTTTGTTTTTATCATTATTGTTAGTTTTATATTCCACATTGACTTGGCTTTGAAAACAGTACATCAACTAAATACAAAGTCACTAACTGATTAAATATTTTGGACAAAAAGCAGCAGTGGCAGAACGTGGCAGCATATGTTCGGTTTGCCACTAACTCTTGCCTGACTGTCTGAGACGGGTGAACTTTTTTTTTGAGCAATCAAAATGTTTAAAAACCGATAGGTAAAAAAAGAGTATCATATCAAAACAAAATGTTTTTTTTTTTTTTTTGCTTTTCTTTAATAAATTAATTTCTTCTTTTAATTGTTAAGCGTTCTGATCGAACGTTTTTTTATTCTATTTATTCATTTAGCACGTGCCTTTTTTCTCTCCTCCGTGTGAACTTTTTAAGAAGAGAAACCATTTTCCCCGTTTGATAGCACCCATGTTAGAGCGCGTAACGTTTTTAAAACAAAAGCTAATAAAAAGTTTTTTTCTCTCTACGTTTTGAGTGCATTGTTGTACTGATCAACGATTGTTTTAAAAAATAAATAACACATGAAATTTGGGTTTTTTTGGAACCATTGTTTAAACTGATATTTGATATTTGATTTCGAATCTGCCTCTAAGATAACTGACGTTTTTTCGGGTCCGCGATACAGGCGATGGGGTGACAAAAAATTTGGGTCTAATTTTTTTGGGAGGGGTCTGTGACGTCATCAAAACCTTTGAAGAATGATATCTCTGTAACGGTTGATCGTAGCGGAACGATCCCATACATTTTTTAATCAGTTTTTCGAGCTCTACAACATGGTAACACTTTCGGTTGCCAATTCCTTAATTTTATTTTTCGTGAAGTCAACGCATGCTGAACATGGGCGGCGAGCGACGCCGCCTTGGCGGCTAGTATTATACTAATTCGCGTTGAGTGTCACACTTTTATTTTAGAGAGTGACATATTTGGTTTTTTTTCAACGGTCAAAACCTTCTTATTTTTTCCCTTTTTGTCGTAAAACCACGCCAATGCGAGAGCGGTTTTTTGATTTTCCGCGATTAGTATATGCTCCTCCGTTTTGTTATTTTGGTTTGCGCAGTGGAAATCAGCCGAAAAACGTCTTTGGAGGAGTGCGAGCAATGCAATTCTTCGATATTCGATTTGATTAGATTAGTTCATCCCAAACTTTCTGTAAACAACAACACAATCAAAATTAGCAATAAGGAAAAAATGTATGTATTGTGCAGAACTGTCTAATTCTTTGTGCTGCATGTTAACGTTGAGATTGACTTTCTCATAGCAGACATAGCTTTTTAATTTGAATGTCTTTGAATGATTATTTGATTTTGAAAACATTCTGTTCAAGTTTCTTAAAAATAACTCCACATAGATATTCATTTGCAATTTCACCATTAGTGATGTAGTTAGAATTGTCTGTACAATGTTTTCCCCTCTGCTAACAAAAAATGTTTGTTTTTGCTTGAGAAGTTGCTTTTTGATATCATATGGAATATACCCAGAAACATAATGTAAAGTTTTTTCTTCTACTGGTATCAACTTTAAATGGCTTGCTTCCACAAAATAACCTTTAACCAATAACACCAAGTTGATGCTGACTCAGTGTATCTGCAAATTGTGAGCAAAGTTCATTATGCATGTGAAATTCTTCTTTATCAACTGTTTTTTTTTACACTTTTCTTAGTGCTTCTTGTAAAAAACGCGATTCTTATATTCCTTCTAGCATTATTTACAAGATGACAAATTAACTTCGATATTCTCATGGACTGAATCAACAACTTTTAATGCATCATCATCCCCCAAAAAACAACAATGGGGATTTGTCAGAGTCAACCAGAACAATTTCTTTGTCATCTGACATAATCACAGTATCGACTAAAACCTCAATATCTTCGTCAAAATCGAGTTCTTCAAATCCACTTCCTCATTATCAATACACGTGTTACTGGTCGCCATATTGAATATAACTGAAAGGTATTCTCTGGTTTTCAGAAACAAAAACTACAAATAATTTCATTCCTCCAACTCAGACAATAAAATGCACTCTGATTGGTTTGATAAGGAAAAATTCTTTTGTTTTAAAACATTGCGCAAAATTGAAAAGATAACAAGGTTGGTAACAATAGACTTATACTCGTTCACTATCCATCTCCTCACACATCCCTGGCATAACCCATAGTAATACCAAAACAATTATTTGAAGAATATGATTATTAAGACACAAACCCAAGTGAAGTTCATAGGTTCATTAGGAAAATTTAACATAATTTATTTATAGCCATTAAAAGCTTTCCTATAATAATAACAATAATAGATGGATTTTTTTATGGTAAAGGAGTTAACAAAATAGTTTCAAACGATTAATATAGAAGCTAAGAAATAAAGGAATATTGGCAGTATTGAAAAGGTTCTTGACTTAAGGACACCCGCGGTGGAGTGAGGCTTTTAAATTTTATCTTACTATATACTCATACTATCCTCCAAGTTATGAATAATTTTGTGCAACGTTCACTTGAAATCGTTGCCAAAATTTGCAATTAAATTTCAATTTAAATTTGAATGTCCACCAAATTTCATAAACATTCACACAGAAAGCACAAATGAAAGGTGCTGATTTGGAATTTGACAGTTACTCTGGAGGTTTGAACAAAAATTAGCCAAATCGACCTAAATAAGGTCCAAATTTCAAAAGTTCTTCAATTTTCACAAAAATTTGCAGGAAGAACATTTGGGAAGTCCTGATTTCGAAATTGACAGTCATTTTGTCAGATTTGACCAAAATTGGGCAATTCCACAACATGTTATTAGGAATTAGAAGTTAGAAGTTGCAAGATTTCGTAATATTAAGGATGCCATTGAGCCCTTAATCACAATACGACGTGTTGACATTCCTCCAAAATTACATTTTTTCTGTAATTGGCGCTCCATAGTTGTCTTTACTCCTGCTGCAATATTGATGTTGCGGAAGTCTAAACGATAATGCTGACAACTGCAACTACGGTGCGTGATTTTATAGTATGGAACCCCTAAGAATATTAAGAAGAGTACACGAAGACATATATATATATCAAAACATTATATCTGACAAATTGAGAAGTACTTGGGAAACATACATTTCTTATCTACTCTTCCTTACCAAGGGAAAAGAAAACAACACAACATTTTTCTCTGGAGCAATTGGTCTTGCGGCGATTATCAGTAGTGTGTGAAGTAAAATACAATAAGTTTCATTAAGAGTTCGTTCCAAAATGTTCTCCATGATTGACACCTCGATATTTCGAACACGATTTCGTACCAACGAGACTAACGGAATGCGCTACTAAAACCACGATGGGGAAAATCACATATTCCTCAACCCAATGCGTAGTCACTGAGCCTCGAGGGTAAAGGCCGTACAAAATAGTTCGAACTGTGCCTTTACGCATTAACGAGTGATTTAGTGCTGATGCCAACTTGCTCTCCGTCGTATTTTTCATAAAAAAGAAAAGAAACAAAAGTTAAACTTAAAGCTTGACACACGTACTGTTAACGCCTCAGAAACATTTTCCAACATGTGCCTCCTTTTTATATCGTTTACTGTGCATGCGATTAATTATATTAATACGCATGTGCGCCCTCCTCCTTACTCTCCGTCCAGAGTTGATAAGAAACTGCGTTTCCGACTATCTTCGACTGTCGGAAACTACGCATAGTTTCTTCCATGAAAAGCGCCGCTTGGCGTCGGAAAGTTATTACTTTCGACTACAATAAAAGTAGAAGTATTTCGGTATTTTGTCAATGTTTCAATAGAAATCTTACGGTGTGAATTCACGTGGTTCACACGGTCTCAATCCACCTCTAACACCAGTCTTCACATTGGCTCACAGACTAGCTAGAACATTCAACGCGTACTTTTGTCGGCATGTAAATTATAACTTTGACAGCAAAAGAAGAAAGCTTAAGGCCTGAAAACTATGGTTAATTGGTTGTTTATTTTTACAGTTCTTGTTACAACACGGGCAAGTGGAATCCGGCCTTAAGAGGATCCTATCATGAAAATGAAAATTTGTTTATATAGGTACTAATGAAAGTTTTCATTTGACAGATTGGAATCCCATTTGCATAATACTCCAGAAACCTTCGCATAACACACCGCCATTACAGTCATTCGCTTCGTTCCTTCTATCCAAAGTTTGAGCTATGTTGTCCCACGCACGTAATTGGGTCACATCGTGCAAGTAAAAGATTATACTCACCAGTGGAAATCCCCTTGTTTTACATTTTTATCCCTCTATGATCTACTATATTTATTAAAATCTTTTGAGATAGTAAAACAGCAATCCACTCACGAAAGAGAAACACATACAATAGGATTTCTCAGAATTTACTGAGTCATTTCTCAGATGACAACAAGAAAACAATAACGATCCATCACAATGAAAACATCAATATTAAATGTTTTCAATAAAGTTAACTCTTTGGAAAGATGACCAACTTGGCAATACTAATTTGTAAATCACCTAGTCTCTAGTTTTTAATGCGGAAGAAACGATATTCTCTAAAATGCGGCCTAAATTAAAAAATAATTTTGGGTGGCAATCTTTCTTAAGGTTTATCACATCGTTTCTAAGATATGGTTTTGATTATCTATTTCTGGAAAAATATTTTATCGAACATCGTTTATTTTGGTAAGAATATATAACATTTTCCTTTTGTCCGGCTATTCTTGGTTTCTCACACGTTCACAATATACACGCATGCAGAATCATAAAGTATATTCGAATTTGAGAAAACATAACGTTGTAAACAGCAAATAACTTGATTAATGAAGGTTTCAATCAAGCAAACGGGAAGCGTCTTTTCGGGTAGGAAGAGTTGAGAGGCGAAAAAGGTGGTAGAATCTGCAGACGTTCAGTAGAATTCTAATTCTGTGCTAAAACTTACGTCACTAATTATCTCGCTACTTTGACTGTCATGCTTTTTCCATGCACGCCGTTAACTATGACTTCTGTATTCTCACTTCGCTCATTAAATGTTTTCTTGGTCTCAAGGTCATCCCGATTCACAATTAAAAATGGTGTAGAAGTAACTGGCTTTATTGTCCGAAGTTTGAAGGATATAATCTATCGATCTTGTTGCCACAATAAAATGGAAACAAAATAAGATAACTTTCAATGTGAACTTTTAATAACAATTCTTATAATTCAAAAATTTTATTATTTTTAGCAAAAACTATATAATCGTTGGTCAGAGATAAAACATAATGAAGACTGGTTTCATCTTCATATTGTTATAAAATCAACGACAACAGAATTCATTGTTATGGATGGTCATTTGTTTGTTTCTGCTAACAGAACCTTCAGATGGTATCATGTTTTGGTGCATCAAAGTCTATAAAAGGTTATAATGCTGTTAACAGTTTTCAGGCATGATACTTGCTTTGATAAAATATAGTTGCATAGTTAAACTGCTCCAGAGGAAAAATCAAATATTAGCAAGATGTCTTCTATGAAAACCGTCTTTCATCTATTTTATTGCATGTGAACCGTATGCTTGAACTAAGAAGAAAGAAAGATAGTGTGATTAGTTACATGAGTACTGAGGTTGAGTAGTAGTAGTAGGGGTCTCATAACATGAAAAAATACTCTTTTTAGAAAAGCGTAAAAAAACAAATATTTTATTATAAGCACAAGTATTTCACTTTAAAATACAAATATAGTTTAAAATTTCAGCGCCTTTGATACTGTAAAAATATATAAGAGTTTCGAAATTGGCCTTCCCAAATTTGCTACAAACGTCAATAGTTGGCCTTATTATCTTCCCCTGCCTCGTTTGATGTGTTAATTTCTTAAAAAATCATTACAAATTTTCCCATAGTGATTTGTAGCTAAATTCATAATCAAGTTATTAGCGTGTATCAATACAACAGTCAAAACGAGATTGAGTTTGGTAATTTGAAAAAATGAGCTAATTAAGAAATGTGGATAATGTTTTTTTTAGCTAAATTTGTTGTTCGGAGTTGCAACCTTTAGAGCAAAGAACATTACTAGTTTGTTAGGAGGATATTCAAATTTCAATTTTTTTTAGCATCGTCACATATACAGATTTTATAGCAATGTTAATCAACTCAACACAATCTTCATGGCCTACAGCTCGGACTAAATGTTGCTACTCTGTAGTTGTCCTTTATGCCAACATCACAGTTGTGTTGAAGAAGTAATCTTATACAATCTAAATTACTTCCATAGGACGCATGCATTAATGCTGTTTTTTCATTTGTGTCCGCTGTATCAACGTTACAGTTGTGTTGTATCAGTAATCTTATACAATCTATATGACCTCCATAGGACGCATGCATTAATGCTGTTTTTCCATCTGCGTCCGCCAAATCAACGTTACAGTTGTGTTGTATCAGTAATGCAAGACAATCTGTATGACCTAACATTGATGCCAGTATTGATGCTGTTCTTGCAAGTGTTTTGCTCTTAATATCAACCTCACAGTTTTGTTGTAAAAGCAATTGAGCACAATCGATATGACCTTCCCTTGATGCATACATCAATGCTGTTTTTCCAAGGTGATCCTTCATATCAACATTACATTTATGTTGAAGAAGTAATGCAGCACATTCTGTATTACCTTCTTGTGATGCATACATTAATGCAGTCTTTCCTCCATTGTTCATTATGTCGACAGCACAGTTGTGTTGGAGAAGTACTTTTGCACAATCTGCATGACCTGCATACGACGCAAACATTAATGCTGTCCATCCTGATTCGTTCTGCATATCAACATCATAGCTGTGTTGCAAAAGTAAGGTAACACAATCAGCATAACCTCTATCTGATGCAAACATTAATGCGGTCGATCCAAGCTTGTTCGTCATACCAACATCACAGCCGTGTTGTAAAAGTAATCTTACACATTCTGCATGGCCTTCATTTGATGCATACATTAGTGCTGTCCATTCTGATTTGTTCTTTATACGAACATCACAGTTGTGTTGTAGAAGTAAGGCAACACAATCTTCATGGCCTTCTTGTGCGGCGTACATTAGCAGGGTTTTTCCATCTCTGTTACACGAAAAGTTAACAGCATCTTCATCTAACAGCAATAACGTTTTAAGTAACGCACAATTACCATACTTTGATGCAGATATCATTAAATGCTTGAATGGATTCTTTTCTGTCAACATCAGCTTCGATAAAACTATTAATTTTGATTCTTTCAAACTCTTTGCGTCGTTTCCAATTTTCACATGACTTTCAATGTCTAGTATGAAAAATACTTCGTGCTAAATTAAAATACCACTTGTCAAAAACTAAATACTTAAGAGGGGATTTTGAAATTCACTGCCGAACAGAATCTATACCCTGTTTATTTAAGATAAATGCCAGTTGCACTTTCAATTCAATTGGGAATTTAACAAAAGAATTCTTTTAAACAACGTTGGGGACGGTTTGTGTGACATTACTGTTCATCAAAGACTTAAGTTTTGAGAAGGCATTTGACCCTGTTAAAATTCATTTTGGAGTCCTTTAGAAATAGCTTACATTGATTAAAAAATTAAAATTATAAAGAAACTTTGAAATCTCACCTTCACATGAATAACCCTGAATCCTTTCTGAAGTTTTAACCAAATCTTCATTAAACCTGACTGTCAAAAACTGCGAGCTAAAAGGCAATTGATATTGTCTGAAATCTTTCTTATCTTTGACATAATCGATGAAAAATATTTAGTACAGCCGTTGTGATATCTATTCCTTCGTTTCTTTTTAGGAGAGACAGCACATACCGCATAAAAACACCCACGGAATTCTATGAGGCAGTTAGTTTGCAAAATTCCGCTTTTGAAGTCTGCACCTCGTGACGCAAGAACGAAGACTAGCAATTGTAACAATCGATCAAAAAATTCATTTGTAAAGTTTTTTGTGATACTTCACTGCTTATTCAGATAAAACAAGCCTCACTATTGTACAAAGAAGAGAACTTCATACATTCCTACAATACATTCCAATTTGAGAAATCAGTTGAAATGAGCTTATGATTTTGTTGTTGATAATGTCCTGTGCTTTGAAGTCCTCATATTTTCTTTAAAAAATCAAATTTTGATATAGAGAATGCGTATCCAGGTTACTAATCACACATTTTGCAGATTTCTTTTGTTTGTGTCAAATAGTGTCTGGTACTTCTTAGTAAAGCCTTATTTTCATATTTTTAAAAGATATATTTTGGTCACTGTAACTTAAGTTTTGAAATGCTGCTACCGTTTTTTGGCGTATTTTGTTTCGTTAATATTTGCAAAACCTCTGCGAAGATGCGATTTTATCATTGGAATTTAGTAATTTAGTATAAAATTACTGAATTATTACTGAATTACTTATTACTGATGAATCATCATTTTATTTGTACTTTGATTGGTTGTCTATCACAAGCGAATTTTTGACAAGCGAAAAAGTTGAACTCAATCCTACTCTGTAGACGGCTAAAAATTCGATGAAGAGAAATTTTATTGCGCAATCGACTTTTCCAAAACAATGGTCCACCAGCGAAAAATTATGTTCGCGCGAAAAATTCGCTATGTGTAAATCCGCCTTTATGTAAGGATAAATGGCATTTGAAATCAAAATGGTTATTTATCTACAAATTTTTAAAAAAGCCAAAATCTGGAAGCATATGTTTTAAAACTTACCCAAAACCATCTCTACTCATCGATGCTAAACAAAACAAAAGAAATGAAATTTTATATGAAAGGAGTCAAGTATCAGAAAATACCGATGGTTGTCCAGGTGTTTAGAAGTGTACACGTTAACAAAGCAGATAAAAGCTTTCACCTTGAGTTAATTCGACCAATGAGTTTTCTAGTTCGAAAGTATTATTTTCTTCCCAATATGGAGTTTCGATGTTGACATCTAAAGTTTGTTCTTCAGTAGCGCCACGTCTGGATTTCCACTTTAAGTCTAAGTTACCAAGGCTGTCTGTCGAGATTCCATTTTGAAAGGAAACACTGAATATTTTTGACAAACCGCTTAATTTTTCTAAGAACCATGCTCTATCAGTTACCATTGTGAAATCGTCTTCTCTTGTTGGGAATGATTTGACTAGCTTGCATAATTTCATGTTCCCATTCCTTTGTATTTTGTATTTTTCCTTTTCTTCATCATATTCTTTCAAAATCTCCATCTCTTCTTCGTTCATGCGCTCAATATATTTACACACATTCATCACTTTCCGAACATGCAGCTCGTTGCAAAGTTTTATCCTGAAGTCATCTAACTGCTTATCTTCAGCTTCACAATCCTCTTGTGTTTCTGCTATACTGTTCAGTGCTGACAGACGATTAGCGAAAAAGGTTCTTAACTCTTTTGCTTTACTTGCTAGATCTTGTGTCCTCTTTCCTTTGTAAGTTCTGTGCTTACAATACTTGCAAATGAATTTATTTTTTGGTGATAATACAGTTCTTGCAATACTATTGTGATGTCTGCAAACAGGTTGAAAATTACCTGTATGGTGATCAAACACAATGGCGTGATGACAGACAACAGAATGCTTGTGCTTACCAATGCATGAGTTACACAACTTCTTTTGAACCTCGGAACAATATTGTTTTATCAAATTTTCACAGCCTTGTTCAGAACATCTCATCATCGAACTAAGATAGAAACAAGCTGGTTTGAAATCTCTCTTTTCTAACTACATAAAAAAAGAGACATCTTTTGAACTTACGTATTTTCACTCTTCTTTAAATCATCCAGAATACTTTCCATTACAAAGTTCTTCATGAGTACGTCATCCAAAGTCTGATGTTTTAAAACTGTAGTAACTTTTTCACATTTGTTCGGACAGTTTAGCGTTGCAGTTTCATCATCGTGGAACACCAAAAGGGTTTCTCGACATTGCTTACAAAACGAATGGCCACAAGGCAGCTGTCTTGCATCAATGAGTTGAGACACACAGATAGAACACTCCATTGCTTGATACGTTGCCATTGCCTTGGTAGTTAGATGAATACTTTCTGGATTCTCAAAGGACGAGTTGCTGATAATGGAAATGTTCAAACAATCAAATGACCGCTAAATTGTTGAATTTAGGAATTGGACCTGTAAATATTTTATCTAAAATCGCAAGAACACATCAGATTAAAAGTGGACACTTTAACCAAAGGTACAGAAGAAATAGATTTGGTTGCCTGATGTTTGAAGGATGTAATCTATGTATCTCGTTGACAAAATAAAACATAAACAAAATTCAATACTTTAATGGGAGAAACCTTCGCGGGAGAAACTTTCTCGTAGTAGTCACTTTTAATAAGGAAAAGGGATTATGCAGTGCAAGTAAAAGAAATATAGAAAGAGATTGACTTCTATATCGTAGAAAGTTGCTTTTATTTAGTATTTCGTGATTTCAATTAAATAGAATGACAGTATAGACAAAAGGGTCTGAGAACTTCACTTTACACAGAATATGACTTTTTCGTGTCAACGTGGACTTTCTCTATAAGTGTGTTTGCGTGTGTTTACGTTTCATAAAATTCGTTAAAAGAAAGGGTATACGTGATTTTTTTTATAAGCAACTCGTTTATAAGCAACTGAACTGGCTTTGAAATATTATCAAGCAATTTCAGTTCCATACAATTGTGAGCTTTAGCAAGTTTTTAAGTTTATCACCGCCCATATAATGTATTCAAAAACATATTTTAAAAAAATTTTTTGACTGGAAAACTTTGACTTTTTTCTTATTTTCTCTTTTTCTAGTACAAAAACTGAAAATTTAATTGAAGAAAATTAATCAACTTTTAGGCAACTTTAGATCTAGAAATTAGCCGAAAAACAAGCAAGTTGAGATGTGACTAATGAAATGCTAAATTGTTTATAAAAAAACCCCGTGTATTTTGAATTGAAAGCAAGTTTAATATTGCTTTGAGGTTTATCAAGATGAAGTAACTTCGATAGGGGTAAGTTTTTCCTCCAGAACACCTGATTGCTGACTTTCACATAAGTTCTTTCTGGTTACAACAGCCAGAGATACATACCTTTTAAAAAGGAATAAATTTTCGCGGGAATTTAACTTCGCGATCTCGAAGAATAGGCAAAATTTTAAGTTAAGGATAGGAATATCTTTGGAATTTCTTGAAATATTCGGCCAACCTGGTCCATGTACAGCTCAAAACCACCAAAAATCAAATATCAACAATCCAAATAACAAAAGAAAAGGCTGATCAGAAAAAACTTGTTGCATCTTACGGTACCCGAAGCTTATTATCAGAGTCACGACCAAATGTAATCAAAAAGAAAGTACATGAAGTAGACTTAACCGACTAATGAAATATGAGCTTTTCATTCTCTTTCTGAATGCATTCCGATCTTTTCAGCAAGTATGGGCCAGAGAAACATAATAAATAAGAAGTACACTGACTACGCACAGCTTTAGTTTAGGAATTTTCCCTTATTGGGTATGGGGTATGATAAAAACAATAAGGATTTTCTTGGCAGGAGTCAAAAATCCCAAATTAGAAAAGATTTTTTTCGCGAGAATTTCATTTCTTCAATTAATAAATACGCCAGGTTTCAACGTTTCGACCCCTCCGGTTCATTTTCAAGAATGATATTTACAGTTAAAACATCATTATTGAAAATAAACCGGAGGGGTTCCATAAGTTCCGCTTAATTTAATTTCACGAATTCGAGGCAAATTCGCGAAACTCGCGAAATCTTCTTTCCTCGAAAATTTCTTCCTTTAATGTAATTAAAGTCTTTCCAGAAATTTTCAGACTACGTATTTCCAGATTGTGTGTAAATGAAAGTAATAAATTTACAAGCTTCATATCAAAAATTTGCAAGGAAAAAATAAAAGGAAACAAAAAAGAAAAAAGAAAATATTTCCTTATACAGCTTATGTCGTAATCATGAATCAATCATGAAATAATATTGGAAAGAATAACTTACTAATATCAAAATAAAAAGTACCTCAAATATTCTCAAGCGTCGAGCGCGTTGTTTGAAAATCATGAAATAAAAACTGTCCGATTCATGAAATCTTTCATGCTATTAAGATCTTTCACATCTATGACTACAAATTTTTCAGCTGAACCATAAATTAAACACTTTACTATCATAATCAATACTAACTTACTTGTACGTATAACTTGTGAAGTTATGTGAAGTTTCGCTTTTCTCAACGAACTGCCACGAAATGTTCTTATTATTATTATTATTATTATTATTATTATTCCGAATAAAGGATAAGTATAATCAATTTACAAGAAATTGTTTTTCATATACGTCCTGAATAATAAGAATAGAAGAATAAGTTAAAAAAGATAAAAATTAAGCATGGTATTAGGAGAAAAAGTATCATATGCTAGAAAGGAGAGATATTTCTTTCTCCAAATACCCTGCGCAATACACTTATATTTTATTTATCAAGTTAAAAAAAATGTTAAAAATTGTAATTCTGAAAAACTCAAAAAGTTTAAAATCAAATAGAAAAAAAAAGGTAGGAGGTCAAACAGAGCTAGAAGGTAATTTACAGAAGATAGCTAGAAGGTAATTTACAGAAAGTAGCTAGAAAGTAATTAAAATATTTCTATCGAATGACGAAAGTGTCATGTTGTCAGAAAAAACACGTCTCATATTACAAGAAACCAAACGTTGATTGGTCGTTATAAAGAAAAATGCATGAAGTACTATGCATACAAATGAAACAAATTAGTGTTGGCTTGGCAGTTCTAAATATTGTATTTAGTTGAATGCATCATCACAAAAGTAAACCACAAAATCTCTCTATCTTTTTAACCCTACCTACTGTGGGCTTTTTGGCTCCCTCAAACCCATAAGGGGGGGCACTTTGTGCCCCCCCCTTTATAATTCCTGATAGGATTATTCTTTTGCCATGAAATTTGGTACAGCAATACTTCAACATACAGGAAACAAATATATATAAAAAGAAATTTCAAAAATAGATCTTATTTTTGCTGACGTCATCAATTATAGTGACAATTGTCGAAAATTATGCGAAAAACTGGAAAAAAGTGATGTTTTTTTAAATTGCGACTGAAGTAGGTAGAGAAACACATTTTCCTTCATTTTTCTTTTCCTTAAAAGCTTTTACAATATACTAAATGAATATACAAATCTAAACTGACAATTTTGTCTCAATGGTATATTATGGTGCGCCAACTTTGAAGAAAAACTAAAAAAACTTCCAGACCGCGCAAAATCATGAAGTTTCCACTTTTTCAAACAATGACTCATAACTTTTGATATAAAAGTGCTATAAATGAATATAAATGAAATATGCATTCAAAATGCAAGTGATATAGCCTTGCAGTAGAGTAAGTCCTAAAAATTCAAACCGGCAGTTGCGGTTTACAAGATTTATCGCATGCACCAAGTTGGAAAAAATTGATCCTTGTCCCAAAATTTATGGAAGAGGACATAATATCCAATCAAAAATACATGAAATCAGTGAACTCTGCTTAGAAAAACAGTTGCCCAGGAAATAAAATCATCAGTTGCAGGAAAATAAGCTAAAAGTAAGCTGTCAATGTTCCATGTCTGAGCCTGCACAAAACCGTCTAATGATAGTCGTGACCGACAAACATGCCGCTGTGCCTAAAATACTCAACCGATGAAAAAAATTTTTTTACCCAAATATTTCCAATAAAATTTGATGAAAAGTCGTGAAATTTCAGCTTCATAGCTCTAACGGTTAAATAATGCCGGTCAATTAACTAACAGGGGGGGGCACATTGTGCCCCCCCCCCCCCCCCCACAGTAGGTAGGGTTAAAGAAGTTTTTATATGCAAAAGACATTGAGATTTACATAAGGGCGTACAGCATGCCTTAAGGAAAGAAATTGTTGCGTAAGAATTTCTGCGAAATTCAACATTTTTTGATTCTTTGAAGAAAATGTAAAAACGTAATTTGACTTTGTACTAATCTGTTCTTCATCAACAGAATTATAATCAAAAACATCAAACGCATTACGCATTCACCTGCAATCACCCTTCCAATTCTCCATCAGGCGTGTATTCAATGATATCTCAAAATCTGTAACACCCACTACTTGTATTCATAACACTATTATATTGTATGATTAGATCGAATTACTGCAGCGATGGTGTAGTGGTTAGTATCTTTGAGTGTGACCGCTGCGATCCGTGTTCGTGTCCAGCCATGTTGTATCTCAAAACTCCATTCCGACGCGCTTTGAAAACGGCGTATCAACCCATTAAAAGTCATCGACTGACTGAATACTGGCCTTCGGGCAAGTTAAAGGAATGCCTTTTGTATTTCTGGCGGTAAATCAACACTAGTTGCAAGTCGGACTAAAAATATCCTTATTTTTTATTTATTTATTTATTGTCATATACATATATTGTCGTATATATTTAATGTCATTTTTTCTCTTCTGTGGTCGTTTTTTCCTTTTTTACATAATATTCAGATTATGTATTCACTAAATTTTTTTGGATGTATTGTGCAAGTTTCGGAGAATCAGAACTGTTAAAATTCGAAAAGGTTTTGTATTGTAAACCCGTGTTGAAAATGTCTTTTTATTTACTGGGTGAATCTTTTTCCATTTTTTTAAATTGACCAGTCTATTGGCCAGCTAAGGAACTTTTTTCTTCATTTTTATTTAATTAAATAAAATTTAAAGTTAGATAAACTTAATTCTTGCAGTAAATTATTGGAAATTCTTTGTTTAATTGTAGCAGCATACGCGGAAGTTGTGTTACAACACCCTTGGACTCCACCAACTTTTAAACTGTCTTTAGAATTAAGCATTGAGAAACAACGAAAAACAATCAAGGGAAGAACATATTTTTGATTTTGGGAACAATAGAATAGAATAGAATTATATTTATTCGTCACCAAAAAAAATTGCTACAAAGTAATTAAATGAAATAAAGACTGGAGACCACCCTAGTAGCTAAATCTAAACAAAGGAGCTGGCCACCAAATAGAAAATAAAAAATATACGAATAAATAAAAACAGTAGGAAATAGAAAAATAAATAAAATGGTAGTAAGTACGAATAAAATGAATCACTGTTGCGTGATTAAGGAGATACTTCTTCCAAGAGTGAGAAGTTAGTTGCATGTCAGGTAGTTACTTAGAAAGAAATCAGTGACGAACTCTTTAAGTTGGTTATATGAAAAGGGAAAGAATGCAGGGCCCGCGCTACCGGGGTGGCCAGGGGGGCCATGGCCCCCTCACTTTTTTGCTAAGTAAAATTTTTTTTTACACATAAATTTCGGGTGTGGGTACGCAACTGAAAAAGGATCGCACGCCTAACATTGGAAACTTTTATCACAATAAATAGAACATACATGCATGAGTTAAGCATATTGTGTTTTGAATATGCGCGCTAATTTATAAAAAGGGGTATAGAGCGCATCATGATAATAGAAACCATTTCAGTACGCATAATTTTCCATTTTTCACAAGATCGAAAAACGTTTGAGATGGCGAAGTAGTTAATAAAAAGACAGCCTGACAGTTGAAACGTTGAAGGGGATGAGATCAAGTCAGAACTTTGACTTGTTTTTTGAGTCTGTGAAGAAGGAAACAGCTAAGCTGGACGTAGAGGAACCAACATTGCCAAGGAAACGCCGTCGGCCGAAGTATTGGATTTTGCAGTACGTGCAGGGCGACGAAGAAACAGCTCGAAATTCGGAGGCTTTTCATCCAGAATCAGCAGCCGACCACTACCGAATCATTTACTTTGATGCAATCGAAACCGTAGTCATGGCCATTAGGGATCGTTTTGAGCAACCAAGCTACCAATTCTTTTCAAGCATCGAGCAGTTTCTTTTGACATCCATCAACTCCGACGACCCCTACCAGACAGAGATCGGCGCTCTTGAAAAGTACTCTGATGACCTTGACATCTCTGCACTGCCTGCCGAAATCCAAGTTCTGCGCTCCGTTTTTAAAGATGAAAAGGTTGCTCATTTCGAGGAGATAACAGACAAGATCGTCAAATCAAACGGCGCACTAGAAAGAAATCTCTTTGGAAACATTATCAAGTTGATGAAGCTAGTCCTTGTTGGTGCAGCTACAAGTGCAACACCCGAGCGATCATTCTTTCTTGCACGCAGATTGAAAACTTGGCTTCGAGCAACAATGACTCAAAAGCGTTTCAACTCTTTGGCAGTGCTTTCTTTTCACAAAGAACTTACGGATAACATTTCTTTGGTAAATCTAGCCTTCGAGACCATCCAGAAAAAAAACATTTTTGGAAAATTTGTGGATTCTGATTTGTAAACTAATGGTATTATATACTATATTGTTTAAGTTGTAATTACTTCAGGAGTTCTCTTTAAAAAAAGATTAAAAGATTATTTTAGGTGTATAAACCTTTATAAAGTTTAGGAATCAGTACACTGTTAGCCAATCTATAGCTGTCAAAATTGCAAAATATTTTCTGACCCTCCGCGCCAACCATGGTGGCGCCTTCACTCAAAATTGCCGATTTCAAAATATAAAATGTGGCCCCTCCACTTTCAAATTCATAGCGCGGGCCCTGGAATGGACGAACCATAAAACGTCATGTGAATAACGGTATAACATGAAGAACAAAAGAAATAACGATGAAGTTGTCAAAGTAACGTGTTATCGAAATTATCAAGACATTTGTTGAGTATTGTATAGTGTTGAGGGATTAGTTGTGTTATGCGCAGTTTCTTAACAATTGCGCAGATTTGTGATTTAGAATACAGGCTTTGCACAGATTTGTGATTTGGAAGCTGCGCAGTTTTGTAATACAACTTTGCGCAGATTTGTAATACAGTCGACTCTCCCTAAAGCGGACACTCTATAAAGCGGACACCTCCATAAAGCGGACACATTTTCTCGGAACGAATTGAAGTTTTCCTTTAAAAATACTTTCTATAAAGCGGACACTTCCATAAAGCGGACACTTTTTGCTGGAACGAATGGTGTCCGCTTTAGAGAGAGTTGACTGTAAACAAAAGAATAGGCAATTTTTACGCTTGGTCACAATTAGGGCTATCGGTTTCAATATTTCATACAGTAAATCAACTATGCTGAATAAGATGAGTTTACTTGATAATATTTTGCGCGCATGCGCAATGAACAAAAAAGGCGATAACTTCATTTTTTCTGTTCTACGGCTATCGGTTTCTATATTTCATAAAGTATATCAACTATGCTTAATAAGATGAGCTTACTTGATAATATTGTACGCGCATGCGCAATGAACAAAAAAGGTGATAAATTCGTATTTTCTGCGCAGCTCCAAAATTACAAATCTGGGCAAAGATTATTACAAAACTGCGCAGGTATTACAAATCTGCGCAAAAATTATTACAATCTGCGCAGATACCTTATCGGACAAAACTTAGTCGGACAAAATTTTAGTCGGACGAAAATATTAGTCGGACAAAATTTTAGTCACCTCCAAATATTTTAGTCACTTTTGTCCGACTAATAATTTTGTCCGACTAAAATTTTGGTCCTTTTCTAAAATTTCATAACTTAGTTAATTTTCGATAAGGATTATCGAAAAACGTGCGGAAGTGCGCCGATTACTGTAAGTTCTAGGTGTGTATAGGAAAATGAGGGAGAAGGCATATTTAATAAAAACAGTTTTGCCAACGTGAAAAACATATGTCCAACAAAATGATCATATCTCGACGGCACAATTTTGCTGTCGGAAAAAAATCCTAATTAAAAGGGTTGTAGTATAATTTTATTTTTCAATTTCAATGTCATATTCCTGATCAGTATAAAAATCTGTTTTGGTTACTGCATTGACTTCAGGCGTTTCTTCTATTATGACTGTCTTCTTCATTTTGTTTTGAACTACCTCGCTATCACTTTCATCGGAAGTTTTTGTTTTTACCGGTGCGTTTCTCTTTTCCTGTGGATTCCTTCATGGAATAAGTGGGGCTATTAAAAACGTCCAATCTGTTTACGAAAGGGCCGAGAATCCCTTTAGAGCGTAAAGAATAAACAATGAACATCATGAAAACGAGCGTTAATATTATTTATCAAAAAACTTTACCACTTTAGAAATTGTTTATTTATGACTAAGTCATGTAAAAATATCGTATTCGTTTGCGAGCAAAAAGAAAAGTCATAAAGAAATTATAAATATTTAAAATTTGTAATTAAACTGATAAGAAGAATAATTCTGAAAAAAGTGATTTGGACCAAATATTTAGTCGGACATAATAATTAGTCGGACAAAATTTTAGTCGGACAAAATTATTAGTCGGACAAAATTTTAGTCACTTCCAAAAAATTTAGTCACTTTTGTCCGACTAAGTTTTGTCCGATAAGGTATTACAAAGCTGCGCAATTATTACAAAACTGCGCACAACAGTTGCTATAAAACGTGTCGGTGTATGGCTCACTCGGTAAGACGGTGGACTTGTGATACAAGGGTGAAGGGTGACAATTGGTAGTGGTTCAAATCCCGACACTAAATGCTACTGTGATTTGAACTTATAGAATAACAATGTATGCAGCAAAAAGCTATATGTGCATGATCTGATGTAATGAAGGAGTGCCTAAAATTACATAAGAACAGAACCACCTATCAGTCTAGTATGTGCAAGAAAAAAATCTAACAATCTGAGGTATACATTTCTGATGGAAGCCCACATTAGTGAATTACATTGCCAGTTCCTTCTATCCTCGGTAAAATAAATTCAAATAAAAACACTTATAATTGTGACTGCTTAGTAAAGCTTTATATATATATATATATTATTTTATTATGTAAATAACAAATCATTATCTTTCATTCCATTTAATGTACAATATTTATTTATATATATTTAAAAAAGAACAAAAACATCATTGAATTAAAAAAAAACAAATCGAGCATGATCTATTGCTGATGCATGCATAGATGCTAACTATCCCTCATTGTCCTTTGAGTCAAGAAGAAACTTGACACAATCATCATGACCTTTTAGGGATGCATGCATTATCGCTGTTCGTCCTTCCTTGTCTTCCATGTTAAGATCACAACTATGCTGGAGAAATAATTTGACGCAATCAACATGACCTTTACGTGATGCATGCATTAATGCAGTCCTTCCTTTCTTGTCTTTCATACTAACATCACAATTACCATGTAGAAGAGATTCAACACAATCTGTATGACCCGCATCTGATGCATGCATTAATGCTGTCCATCCTTCCATATCTGCCATGTTTACATCACAGTTGTGTTGTTGAAGTAAACCAACACAGTTGGCATGGCCATCCCGTGACGCATACATTAACGCTGTCCATCCAGTATCATCTTTCATGTCAACATCACAGCTGTTTTGCAGAAGTAATTCAACACAATCAACATGACCTCCAACCGATGCATACATCAGTGCAGTCCATTCTATCTCATCTTTCATGTTAACATCACAGTTGTTTTTCAGAAATAACGCAACACAATCTGTATGCCCATTTGTTGCTGCACTCATCAATGGTGTTATCCCAAGTTTACATAAATCTTTGCAAAATCTACATTCATTGTCTTCCAACTGTAACATTTCTGTTAATTCATAATTATGAATCAACTTTGAAAAGTCTTTTTTCACCATTTATTAAAAACCCAGTCAAGTTTTTCATTTTAAAGATATTCAAGTCTGTTATGAGATTGCTTTTTGTCTAAATTTAGAATAGGAAAAATAAAAGTAGTTAAACTTTAATGCCCGTATAGATGATACAATTTTCTAGATCAATTTTGAAAAAATAATATTGATTGGAATATTATTGAATAAACGATTCACATTGTATTAACAATTCATATTTAAATATTGTTCAACAACTTAATTGATCTGAAATTTCTGATACAAAGAACACAAAAACAACATGAGAAATAATTATTATGCTCATTATCCAAATAACAATATCCAAATATCCAAAAACTGACCATAAGTGAAATAAGTGAAATAAGTGAAATAAAATGCTCATTAATATTTTTCCTTGGATTTAAGCTGTGCAACTAACAAAAAATGAGAAGAAAACGAAAAGTATGGGTAATGGGATTGGCTCCTTCTTATAAATCAAAGAGAGGTATACAACACCATTTTAAATGAATTATGGTTGGCAGACTTTCTGAAGTTTCTTAAGGTACTTTTAAGAATAGACACCGAGACATCTTATATATAATAGCGAGTGTGTGTCACACTTTTTATTTAAGAGAGTCACAATTAGGTGATTCAAATTTTCATCACAGGGCTTGCACACCTTGATTATTTTTTTTGTCACCTTTTTTCGACACAGGATTTGCGTATATGATTTTCGAAGTTAGATGTGGTAAAGATTTTTCCCCGGGTTACTATAGAATTATTAAAATTATTTTGTGGTTCTTCCTTTGCATATCTTCAGATACTAATTCCAACCTTTTTATATGACCTATCACAACATTGTGCTTGAATGTCAAAACTTGCAGAGAAACAGGTTGTGTCAGTCTTTTTGAAATATAATTGATCTCAAACCAGTTTGATTTTATTCAAATCAATTTTGAATATTGGTTTGTCTTTTAGCATCATGTTGACATAATCGGTTTATGATTTTTAAATGAAAGACCTGTTGCAATTCAGGATATTACAATTTTGAAAAATTGAACTAAATTGAAATTGATCTAGAAAATTGTATATATATATATACTTAATTTGAGTGTCTATTTGAACCTTTATATAAAAAATCTACAAGCTCAAGTTTTACAATAAGCTTGACTGATTGTTGAATAAAGACTTTGTCTCAAAAGCTTTATAGAAAACATGCATTTACCACAAATATTTACAACAGTTTTAATAATGTTTATTATATATACCATTGCTGTATAGATGACTTGATAAATGTATTGTTTATAAATGTGTGTTTCTTTTTATTAATTTCCGAATGTTTCAAAATAACACATTAATAATCATTCAAATGACTTACAACAAGAGGGGCACATAAAGATAAATTATAGTATTATTATTTTATGTTGGATCTAATTTCCCAATTTAACTTTAATGTCTTACTACAAAGTCTGATTTTCACAACAAAATGAAACATGTGTAAAAATTCTGCTCATATTCAAAGAGACAGAACAAACAATTCTAAATACTGTGTCCATTTATGTCACACAAATTCTTTAACTAAAAATTTTAAACAAACAGATAGAGCAGAAAATGCTTCATGAAAATATTTACAAAACTGGGTGGAACATAAAATGAAACATGGCTTTTTGGATGATGAATATGAACTTATCGCTAACACATTGTCATGAAACACAGTGTCATATCCAGAGAATTCATCTATGGTCATCATGTTTACATAAGATTTTAAACCTAAA
The DNA here is from genome assembly GCA_027922465.2 of Turritopsis dohrnii. Taxonomy (NCBI): domain Eukaryota; kingdom Metazoa; phylum Cnidaria; class Hydrozoa; order Anthoathecata; family Oceaniidae; genus Turritopsis; species Turritopsis dohrnii. Next base: position 511,351 of record BQMF02000021.1, read on the forward strand.
TAAAACTTTTTAGAAAGCAAAGATTTCTGAACTAAACTAAACAAAACGCAGCTGTCGCGCCATTTTTAAACTTGTTTGTACCATGTATCGTTTGTATCAACGCAACATGATGATTGTTACTTGGTATAATGAAGCTGCGCGAACGGAACGTCAAAATCAAACCAACAAACTAACGCCACTGACGTATAATAGCATCTACTATATTAATGCCTTAAATCACGTAAGAAGAGTTTTTGCATTCGAGAAAATCTTAAGGAACGAAAAACAGATTTTCAGAGGGCATACTTATCATAAAGCGTTGTTTCCGCTATCGCAGATAATGGAAACGTGGTTTCTTTACGTATTCTGCATCACTGTTGGATGCTTGACGGAGTACATTCTGACTCGTATTATAAGTTGGATTTGGTTCACAACCAGTTTTCTCTTGCCCACTACTGGTTTGAGTATCCCAAACTCTTCCGTTTTCGCCGAACTGAAGAGTTTATCAGCATTCTTAATGTTATCTACTATTAAAATAATTTTCGTTCTCTTTTTCATACGGAATGGTTTGCAACACTGGTTGATCAAAACATTTTGACATAATCGCGTCGATCAAGCCCTCCGCGAATCGGGATTCGGTAAGTTATTACAGCTCGAATTGTTAACCATGAAATAATAGGTTGTGTACGCAAATTAAATGACTTTAAGAAAAATTTTAAATGACTTAAGAAAAATTACATGTCGAATTATATGGCCCTGCTAAACTTAACGATTACCTAAGAAGGAAGAATTGGGAGAGTGTTCACTGTAATGACGTCAACACGGCATGGACTTGACTGTACACAATTTTATCGAGTGCGTTAAACATCTTCGCGGCTAAAATCAGCTGCTGAGAAAATGCCAGAAAAAGAACTGCAGAGAGACCTGCGCACAATATCGAGTTAAAGGAACATTGTTAACATTGTTTCGAAATATTAAGATGATCATGCGCAGCGTTGGAGAAAAACTTTAGAATTTCCAAGAGTGTTTCTGTATTCCTTGTAGGAATATGCAGTATAGAAATGTTATTATTTCTAATATTGAACATTATCCTAATCAAGCAGTTTAAAAGTAACCAGATACTAGAATCTCTCAAGTTAGGAATTAACGTCTTCCAGTTGATGATGGAGATTAGTTTCTTTTTCTTGATAGAACTCTTTCACATTTTGATTGTTTATTTTGTACGCAAAAGTTACAAGAAATTTACAAATAGCCAAGACACCAAAGTTTACGCACCTCTAAAGAACATCCATTACCATGGCGTTTGTCTTCGCTTGCCTGTTACTCGCTGGCTATCTTCACCCATCTTTACTTGCTAGTTTTTATTGGAGTTTCAAAAAAGGAAACTTCGTTCTCAGTTACTTGTCTATGATAATGCTTTTCAATGTGCTGCTATATTATTAAAGAGAAGTTCCAGCATTACAGAAGAGAAAGTAAACAGTTGCAGAATTTGTAAAAGCCAACATGCACTTTCATTGATCGGCTGTTCTGTTATATGATAAGATAATGGTTTGAATGATCAATCTCTCGCAATGAAAATGGCCACACCTGTCAGGTAAAAGACTTACTTTCCTTCCTTTAAAAAACTATCAATTGATGAAAACAATTTTGTAATTTGTTTGACCCACACAGATTTTCAAATCACTGTCATTCGAGGTACACATCTTTTGAATCTAGTGACAATTTTCATGTCTGAATCTACGATTGTGTTTTAGATTTTAGTTTCTGTATATTTCTAGTTAAGGTTGTCTTACTTCGATATACACTTGTTGCGTTGTAGAATCGTATCTTCGACAGGCTCTCACTCTCAAATTAATGGGGAAGAAATTTCCTACTTAACCGTCATAAATTAAAAGGGCCTCCTGAGAACCAAATAAGCAGATCTTAAAGTGTCAAGAGAGCATCTAATACTTACCTGTGAAGATGTGCTGACTCGCTCCCTCAAGCATCCGACAGTGATACAGAATACCACGCTGGGTGTTTTTATATCATCGCACCAATTATGATTGTATTTCAGGGTAATCCATTTACATGGCTATTCTTTTATAGAGTAACGGAGCACACGGCGAGAACGAAAGTCAATGGGACTTGAAGTCAATGGAACTAAAAAAACAACAAAATATAGAGACTGTTCATTAGGTACAAAGTTGCCAAACAACAATAATTGCAACAGTGGCCACACCAAATGTTTACGATAGTGGATGACGTACAGAAAAAGCCACAAAAAACATAAACTGTGGCCACCACTAATTAATATAACCTTGCTTACCCGTACCGGCAACTTTGATTTTAACATTACCAAATGCTTTTGCCCTTGAACAGGCAAACATACAACTGTCCATGTGAAAAACACGGTCTCTGCAAAAACGAACCAATTTTTTCAAACGTTTGACCTCGGCTTTTTGACCTTTACCGCCTTATACTCCATAATTCTATTATGAGCCGAGTTCGTTAACTTTATCTGCTTCAACTAAGAGTACACTTTCTTTCAGAAATCCTTTTAGATAAGAATAGACGCTGCTACATAACGCCAAGAACTTACCAAAAGGGCGTTGGTGCACAGTGAAAGAACAGATGTATACCATAGAATAGGAACTTTCATTTACAAAGGAATATCTAACGTAATGCAACCGTTTTTGAACCGAGAGTTTTTAATTCCAAACTAGAATCCCTTTTCCATAAAGAAATGTGTAGGAGTAGAATCTCAGTACCCGCGCAATAACAAAAGAAGTACGTCTTGATTCTAACACAGCTCGGCTCACGGAAGAATAAACTTTGATTCGTTCCTATGAATTGTTGTTGGTAAGAAATATTTTTTTTATTGAGTCATGAACACTTTGATGGCAATTACTTTTTTAGTTTCATGCTGATATCATTAAAACAGTAGAAACATTGTAGCGCCAGTGTTCCTATAATCCAAGTACAGACAGCTTAGATCTGCATTTTCTAAAGTTTTACAAATAACTTTAAGACCCTTTTCATCGATTTTTAAAATTTTTTACTTTGCTTTTAACCCTCTCATTTCAATGGATTTAGTTTCACATCTTTATAACTCTTTCTATTAAGAAAACTTAAGGAATTAGAAAGTTATGCAAGATTTGTTATATAAATTTGTACGATGTTGCCACACCTTGTAAGGATGCCTGTCCGATACCTGAACACATACATGAGGTAGAGCATGTTTTTATTGACTTCTGGGTGAAAGTTTGAAAAACAAAAGAAACATGAAATCTTGAAAACCTGTTTCTTTTTGTTTGTAACAGCAATTGAAGGGGATTCACGGCTACTTTTTTCAAAATTTCTACAAAATCTCTGATTATTAGCAGTTCAGCATTGAACTTTGCTCTAACAAAGGTAGATAAGAAAGAGGCTAGTCTTCAGTCCCAAGTTATTCAGTGGACCTTCCACTGCAACTGCACATCAACCTTTATGTTTTTTGCTAGCTTCTAAGATGATTCACGAAATATAACAATCATTAATGGAAATAAATAGTTTTAGTTCAGTGTTGTCCTAAAACCTTTTGTACTATGTTTTGAATGAATGTGTGAAAAACAGTTATGTCAATGTCACGGATGTTTTGTTTGTTGATAACACAGTGTTTTTATAATTACCAATTAAATACTTTTAATAGTAAAGCATTGAAGCTGTGACTTCAGAGCAAAGCTCGCCATTATTAAAAACCAGGCTGAAGACTCATCTCTATTTTCTATCCTGATGTAGTGTGGCCCAACTGAAAGAAAACACATGCTGTGCAGCCATATGAAGAGAATCCTTTTTATGTGGAGAACAACCGGTTATCATTTATTATTATTATTAATTCAAAGAGTATGCAACAACAAAAAACAGAAAGTGAAATCGTGATGTCGTAAATACAAAAAGAAGTTCAGAAAACCAATTACGTATATAGTTTTTAATACACATGATTGAGACACACATAATAACAAGTGTGCTTCCTGGATAGTCGTTAATCATACAGCAACAGCATAATTTACTATGCATGGGCCACGGCGACGGGGGGGCCAGGGGGGCCATGGCCCCCCCACTTTTTTGCTAAATATAATGTGTTTTTTTTTTGTTGTTGCAAAGACCGTGCTCCACATAAGGTCTCTTAGCTATCTTTATTACGAAGTAAATCACAATGTATACCACATGCAACATGATTCGCAATATTAAAAATTTCCACCTGTCTTGAAACATTTCCATTTATAGATATCTTTTCGAAACGAGCTCGTAAAAATTTTTCTTCTCGTGCTCTCCTAAAATATTGTCAAAGAAAGCCGACATTGCTGTTATAAGCCATCTCGAAAGCTGATATTTCAGGAAACCTATCGCAGTTAGAGATGGATTTTGGCGGAGATTTTGATCTTATTCATTTGGAAACCTACCAACCATTTTTAATCAGTCTATACCAATTGATTTTCGCGAAATATGCTAGAAGCTTTGAAAAATGGATAAAGAAAAAAAAAAAAGGGTAAAGAACGTCTGGACCATAATTCGTATCGTACTGACGAGTGGTGCCACATCATCTACCTCGAACGCTCTTTTTCCATGCAAAGAAGAATCAAAACTTGGATCAGATCAACTAATGGGTCAAAAAAGATTCAATTCGTTATCAATTTTAAATGCCCACGCAGAAAACCGACTGATAGCCTTATGAAAGAGTGCTCGCTTCCTGTTCGGGAGGTCGCGGGTTCAATCCACGACCGAGTCATGCCGGCGACTATAACAGTGTGAATCACTCCTCTTTGCTTAGCACTCAGCAAGGGAGTAGGAATGATGTCAAGAATGGTTGTCCAGCTGAGCGGCTGCTGTTAATACAGCTTCCGTAGCCCAATTGGGGGCTTTAAATGCTCTAGGACCTCCTTCGCAGGAGCTTCATTGATAGCAGTTAAGGAACTGAAGAGGTTATCCTAAGGTTATCCTAATCATTCGTAAATAGAATAGAATAGAATAGAAATAAAACATATATGATATGATATATCACTGATAAGTAGCCGAAGGTGTCAGAGTGAGTTCGGAACTTTTACTGTAAAAGATCTTCAGTGACTTTTTATAGCTATACTTTAATCTCATTAGTTACATTAGTGTACTTTATTTAACAAGTAAAATGCGTTTTCCGAAAGCCTCGGAGTCGTTTTAAGGGCTTCTAGAACTCAAAATTTTCTCCGTCGCCCAACCATGGTGGGCGACAATGTTTTAGGAAATACTACAATTTTGGCCCCTCCACTTGAAACCACAAGCCGTGGCCCATGCTATGGATGAACTACATGATCACATATACTGATTTGTCACTGTCCTATGATGTTTTATTTCATAGCAGTCATTCTGTCAATTTTCCTAATTACGAACGGCCTTACGAGAATAATTCAAACTACAATGCAACAACACTCTTTAAATTAAAAGCACTACACATCCTGTGTTGTTTATCAAGCCAGAATACAAACTTCTGCTTTCTATGTATACACTACCAAAATCTGTTTTGTTTTGTTGTTGTTTTTTTCATTTGGGATTTAAGAAGGCCATTATTGACAGTATGTTTAGGAGTTCTCATTCTGAAGAAATAACGTGTTAGAACATTTTTTTTTTTAATCAAAGACGTTTTTTCTGAATACTTGAATTCAATTTTATAAATCGTCATTCTCTTTTTGAAAATCGCTGCGTTTTCCTAATTTGAAATGTTACACATAGTATTTGTTTGTTTTCAGATAAAATGAGGAGAATTTTAATTTAATAGACTTCTAGAATTATAGAATAGAAGTGTTTTTCTATTTGTACATCTATGGTGGCCCATGACTGCCTAACCAATATTGTTATGTAATCTTTATTTTTCATTTTAAGTTGAATGAAATAATATAGCGAATTAAAAAAATAGTAAATAATGCAATCAATTTGGATTTAATAAAATTAAAAGAATTTATTTATTGACTCTCTACTGCCACTTTGAAATAAAACTAAATCTATTTTGCTTCAATTGAAGTTAAATTAAATTTGCTAATGACCCATGGCTGCCAATGTTTTGGTACTTTGAGCAATAACTAATAAACAGATTTCCGCTTTTTCGTCTTCTCCACACCACGCGGGGATAAAGATGGCGGATCGAAAGCAAAAACAGAAGTGGCAAGAATTTGCCCAAAAAGTAAAGAAGAAGAGATTAAATAAATGAAATGATACAGCAAGTACTGACATCGGCAGCCATATTCTCAGTGCAAAAGAAATGACTGTGCAACCTTTAGAAAGTGACCCTAGTGGGAAAGCAAAGAAGTACGAAAGGACAGGAGCACAAGAATTTGTTGAGTTTGATTTCGAAGAGGTGAGCATAGCAAATATAAAAAAAGCTTGCAACAATCACTTTAAAAGCAGGATCCCTTATGGAATGACATGTGATATCCTAGCTAGCGACAGGGGACCATCGTGTACAAAAATGAGTCATTTACCAAATTTAAAAGTGATCCACATTCGATTCATCAAAAGCAGCAACAATAATAGTGGTGGTGGTGCTAACAAGGACAGTGGTATTGCTGATGCTTCAGCCTCTAGTAATTTTAAGAGATCATCAAGCATTTTCAAGTTTCAAATGTCCTCCCTATTACCAACAGGGTTAGCTGATGAACCTGCAAAAGGCTTTGTGCCTGGTGCATCATCATCAGTTTCTTTGGTAAGAAGTCTGCCAGTTTCATCTATGTTGAAGCTTGAAAAAGTAATTACAAAGTTTCAGAGTGGATGTGAAGAAATAGAAATGTCATACTTTTCAGTAAACAACATGTCATGGAGTGTACCAGTAAATTTGAAATTCACTATAGAAGGGCAACCATTTGCCACTGGTGGTTTTCGTGCTGCATACTTGGCAAAACTTAATAGCACATCACAAAAGTATGTTGTTAAACGATACCTTGAAAGTAGCCTTGCTGATTTAAATCAATTTCAAGAAACACCGGAGTGTCACGCACGTAAATCCATTCAAATGCATTCACTAGCTGCTAATTTTGCGCTGCAATTGAAAGTTTTACTAATGGCTAATGGATATAAAGGAGAAGCCCTGTGTTACAACAAGGCTGCATTTGGGAAACTTATTTCAAGTGGAGAGGTTGTAACTGTAGAAGAATTTGTTGAGGGTAGCTTCTTTAAGTGTGTTAACAATGATGGCAGCATAACACATGATTGTAGCATTTCTGTGGAAGTTCAGAATATGTCAGAGTGCTTGACACACTTTTTCTTTTTAAAGTCACAAGAACAATTGTTGTTAGTGGATATACAAGGCTCACATAATATGCTATATGATCCAGAAATAGCTACAATGCAAGGACCTTTCGATGACAAAAATGAACTTTTGTTTTGTATGGGAAACCTATCAGCAGTGGCAAAGGATAATTTTTTTGGAAGTCACAAGTGTAACGATTACTGCAAATTAGTGAAGCTAATAGAGACTGCCAAGGAGACGGACATATGTAAATGAATTTTTTTCACTGACATTGTATATATATATACATATATATACTTTATCATGCTGAAATAGTTAAGTTTATATTACTTAAGTTGCTTGAATCCATTTTTTAACGTAAGATATGTTTCCACATACTGATTACATGCAGTATTTTTTGGATCCTTGACAATACTGGCACAAGAAGTTCTAAATGAATTCTCGAGGTAGTCATCTTCAGTTTCATTTAATACATTGGACAGCTCAGCAACATCTTGAAGTTCTTTCTCAGACACTGGAATTCCTGAAAAAAGCATTATATTATACAGTATTCTTAGTACTTTCAGATTTTTATATTACGTTTAAAGTAACATTCTTACCACAGTTTTGCAATCCATATTCTTTTGGAAAGTTATATATATGATTTGGTACCCCATCTACCATGAATGTATCATTCTGCTTTCTGATTCGGTGCGTATTCCAAATTATTTCACGAAAATCATCTAATTCCCGCTGTATGATTGGAATCATCACAAATTTCATCAAATTCCTTGAAATAAAGATAAATTCTAAGAGCATGGTGATATCTTTGATAAGATCCTAAGAACAAAGTTGTATTAGTTCCTTATGCTTTTTTAGTTCTCCTTTATTAGTTTATTCAGTGTATTTATTATTAGTGTATTCAGTTTATATTTTATATTTTGAGTTTATATCAATATTTACAGATACCTGTCAATCAGGTTATGAGGATCATAGTGTTTTTCGTCCAAAAGCCAATGCAAACCATGTTTGTAATACTTTTCCAGTCTTTCGTGGAGTTCTTTCCACCATCGCTCAATCTATATAAATAGGTTTAATAAGAATTGTATTGAACCTCCAATTTTTGAAGTTCAAAGTGAAGATTATTACTTTGTTTGTGGTTGAAGGGCCATATAAGTGGGATCATCAAGTTCATTGTCATTCCTTCTAAGGTAGCTTTGCATAGTGGCCATGACTCCAGTTTCAGTGCCTGGTAGATATATAGAGAGAGAAACAATATTCATACCTCAATATTCATATTCAATATTCATATTTTTAACCTTCATTACAGGATGCATGAAAAATTTATTATCTAGTTCATTGATATCATTTTACCTTTATCTATACGAATGTATGATGGAACTATGTGGGATGCCAATAGGTACTCCAAATACCATCTGCCGACTAACTCTGGTTTCGAGTTAGAATCCCAAACTTTTAACCATAATAATTTGCGACTCGCAGTATCAATACAGCCATATATGGCGATCGGAAATGAGGAGTTTTGAAACCCCATTAATTTATCATGTCCATCCATCGACCACACCCAATTCACACCCTTCGTTATGAAATTACCCTTCTCTTTCTTTGTTTTTTTATTTCCTGGACGTCTGTTCTCCAATTGTTCAGGAGCTACATGGTACATGGCGTTATAAACGAGTGTTCGTGGGACATTAAGATTATACTTTTGCCTCAATTTCTGATGCATTGCCCTATACCCGAGCAATTGACCAGGGCCATCTAATTCTTGTTCCACAGCAGCTTGGACAGCTTCCACAGGAATATTAGAATCCGAATAATATATTCCGAAATGACTCAATCGTCGATCGATTGTCCTTATGCTCCAGGAATATGAACTGAAATCTCTAACCATGTAGTTTAACATATCACGCCGTGGTACATTCTGTGCAACATATCTATGCAAAGCCTCTTTGAGATTTTGGTCGTCCTTCCAGTTTATTGTCGCCATCTTTATGTTTTCCCACGTGCTAAGTTATACTTTGAAATATCACAACAATGGCAGCGATGGGCCAACAATAAAATCGATTGGATTTGATATAAAGCAAATTAGATTTGTTTTTGAAATTTAATTCTTAAATTTTTTCATCAAATGAGATTTCTAATTTTAAATCAATTCAATTTATCATTGTTTTTCCAAATTGATTTAAATGTTGAAATAAAATGATTCCTTTTTTATCAAAAAAACATACAAAAGTGTATGGCAGTCATGGGCCACCATATACATCCATTATCTTTCCCATACAATCTATCTTATTGTGACACTTTTATTTTAGAGAGTGATATATTTCTTTTAAATTTATGGTCAAGTTCTTCTTATGACCATGTAAAACCACCCAGTAGATTCTAACACAAAAATCTATATAGATCCCATATATATTTTGATGAGATCTTCAAATTTTACGACATGGTAATAATGTTCGTTCTTAATTCCGTGATTTTATTATTTGTCACCTATTATGGCATGGGAAAGAGGAATTTGACACATCTTATGCAAAGTTAGACACGGTTAAAAAAGCTTTAACCTGGGATGCTATTATATGTTAATCTTTGTTGAGCATCCCACTTCCTAAGAGAGTCATAAATTTGTTTGAATTCTACTGTCAACTTCTTCTTAGAACCAATAGGAATAACTGACGTATTTGGGTTTAACGATATTGATTATTGTGTGGCGAAAAAATGTTTGGGGACAGCATTTTGACGTCACTAAGGTCAGTGTACTCATAAGAGCGCGTAAATCCACGCGGTGGTGGAAGGTGGATTCGCCACATAAACCTACACAAAATTCTATATGATAGCACGTAGCATGACGTCAGTTCATTCTATCATGGGGCAAACTGATAAAAGGATAACTGACCTTTTAGGGTACCAATGATGCTCGTGAAAGGGTGATAAAAATTGTGGCCCTAAAATGGTTTGGGGACGAGTCTGTCACGTGATTGAAATCTTTGATTGGTGATATTTCAGTAACAGTTGGTTACAGTGCAGCGATCTAATACATTTTTTTCGAGCTATATAAGATTTGCAGATTTATTTTTTGACAAAGGATGTGTACACATCAGTTTCCACGCTTCACACGTCAAAACATTTTACCCAGGGTACTAGTTACACAATAATCCAATACTCACAACTTGGATGTTTTTCATTATTTGACCTAAATCAGAAACAGAAAAATCGATTATATATTACTCAATAAAAAGATAGATTAAAATGATTTCTTTCTGTGTTTTTGTGTACAGGTGTAAAAATCCACTCGCGTCCTCAAATAATAGCAGGACTGTTTCTTCAGCTGCTAGTAGGCAAGAGAATGAAATATGCTGGAAGAGAGCCTTACGATCTCCGAAGATATTGCCTTTCAGTGCAATACTGTACATTGGTTTATGTAGGATAGAAATATGTCTGATTTGGACAATGAACATCATATTGATCAAAAAGCTCAAGAAAAGATTGCAAAAGAAAGTAAACAAATATTTGATCATTCTAAGTGTCTCTGGTATTGGTGTTGGCACAATATCCTTACCGTTTTTAATAATGGGATATTTATATGAATCGTCAGAAACTGAGTTACATTGTCAGGGGCGGATCCAGGGTTAGGCAACTTAGGCAAATGCCTAACCCAAAATCAGTTATAGTGTTTTTTTCATAAAATTGTATGAAAAAGGTATTGTATTACAATAATCAGAAAATAATCGAAAATATCAAGAGATTCCCGCATCAATCCGCCCGATCCTTTCTTTCGCAAATAGGATTACTCTCCCATCCGGCGAGGTGCAGCGCGCGCCAAGATGTTACAAATTAATGTTTTTTACAGCTTGAGTTTATAGGTATTGATCTCTGCCCGGAAAATGACTTCTCATAGTCACATTGACAACACAGACTAGTGCCTAACGCTCACCTTAGGCGAAGAAAATTTGCCTAAGGAGCCCCGGGTTTACACACTTTAATGAATGAACGGGAAGAAAATTTGCCTAAGGAGCCATGGGTTTACACACTTTAAATGAATGAACCAGAAGAAAATTTGCCTAAGGTACAACCATGGGTTTACACACTTTATTGAATGAATGGTCATCAAATCTGCACAAAACGACCGTGGGACCTTCGAATTAGACCCAGTTCAACATGGATTCGCTAGAAAACATCGTTGCAGCTTTTGATAGCAATAATGAAGTATTAATTAGGAAATTTTGAATTCACTTAATACATCTGTTGGAAACTGACTTCAAAATCTAGGAAAAACATTTTTTTTTCGAGTTATGTCTCTTCTTTTGCTTTTGCGAAATGAAAACATTGTGGCTGCTTTAAAGCAAGTGTTTTATTATTTTATGTAATATAAATGATTAGCATGGATTATTAGCACCTGACCATAAGTATGACGACAGTTAATTATTAGCTCAGCTATGTATATTATAAGTTTGTTTGTGTCAACTGAACCGAAACCTATTTTTTATTGATTAATTAATGATGTATATAAATATTTTTGGTATCTGTTTCTGTTAACCAAAAATGCATCTGTAAATGTTATGAAATTACGTTTGAATGACTGAGTTTATAATACACAAAGTCATTGTTATTTTTCTGAGTTGTTTTGCGTAGGCAGCTGCATGGTTTTTTTATCTCTACCTGGTAACTTATTTGTATGTACAGTTCAGCATATTTTTTCTTGGTTCGAGATGACTGTCTGGTTTTGAATTTAAGAACTTTAAAAGGATCCTGTGTCCAAAATGATATGAACCAATACGATAGAGCTCAAAAGCCTCTTGTTAGTATAACTTACTTCTAGTTTCTGAGATATGTATATATATATTTAATTTTTGAAATCTTACATTCACTTTATGCAATGCATATTTTATGATGTATTATAATAAGATAGTATATAGGTTGAACTTCTCATCGCAAGTTATCATTAATACAATATCTTTTTAATTTACTATAGAGAGAAAGGGCTTTCACTCTGAGTGAGTGATAAGAAAATGAAGTTATAATATATTGAGAGTTTATACACATAAACAAAGAATAAAAATCTTATTACATCATAATTATGTATTGTATCATTTTATGATTTTTAAATCAAAATATCTGCCCAAGGAAACAGAATTTCTAAAACCTATAAGACTTCTGAAACAACTTTGTGCATTCTATCATCCCTCGAAATGTCATTTTGGATGCAGGAACACTTTAACATCTTTGGATATATTCTTTCATTTTACAAAAACCACCTACAGTACGTTATGTCTTCTTTTGAAAAAGGTAATTACATAATGTTTTAGTTTGACTTCTTGTTTCCTATGCTACATACGATTCTGGAAAAAATGCTGTAGCTCTTATTAAAGAGGAAGCAGTACATAATTTATCTGTTGTTGTCTAGTTTTATATATATAGGTTCTTGGACTTGTCTCAGGGATTTCTGGAAACACCATCTTTTTTTTATTGTGATTGACATTAATTATTTAACCATTGATCATTTTTAGGGTAGGGTATACTATTTAATTTGATAAACACCTAGTGCAGAAATCTGTTTATATTTTGCTGCCGGATAATGATCAAGGAGCTTTATGTCTCTAACTTTGATTTTGGTCATTTTACTCTATTTCTTAACATAATTTCTTTTCTTTTCTTTCTATCTGACCATCTTGACCAGTACATAGATAAAATATCATGTATTTATCTGAGTGCTCCAATCTATCATGGTATAGGTGATTGAAAATTTATTTATTTGATTCATTACAAGTATGTTTTCATTTGGTGGATTCTTCCTGTTCATGTACAAGCAATCAAGAAAATGAAGAAGATAACAGATGAAGTAATTTATTGGTTATTTACTTAACCTCCAATCTGGCAGAAAATATTATTTTGGCCTACATAACGTAGTTCAATACATTCTATTCATACTCAATTAGTTTTCTTTTGTTTATTTCCCTTATTCCATTATTGCAGCAATACAGGCTTGCATTATAACACTCCTTACGTTAGGACGAATGAATTCGAGTTAATATATTTTACATTTCGAAAAGTATGTATTAGATTGGGCGTAAACTGGCGTAAATTTCATCGATTGCGCCCTTATGTGTGTTTGGCAAAAAAAATTTGCCTAACCCTTAAAAAATCCTAGATCCGCCCCTGATTGTGTTCTTAGTGCAGCTCAATGGTTTTTTGCTTATTTTCCATCGTCATTCTCATGGGCAATGATGTTGCTTATATCTGTGGATTGATATTTTGCAATAGTTAAACCAACATGGCATCGTACTATACTATATAACCATGTTGTGAAAGCCTATATTGTTATTGCTCTGCTAGCTCCTCTTTAGTTATCCTTGAATGCAATCAATGGCGTATTGGCTGTAACAGACAGTTTTGACAATGAGCATTTTGCAATGCATTATCTAAGCTGGTGTTTTACTTATATTGACAATGTCCCATATTCACATGGTATATCTTGTGAGAAAGACCCCAAACAAATCAGTCATAACAGACACGCAAACTTTAATAGGAGTGAATGACTCTTTGTAACCATGGTTTCAGTAATAGTTTGTCTATTACTTACAGGTTACGTACACTTGGTAATATTCATCATAACGTCCTATGTCAATTTATCACAAGAAACTAGATTGCTGTGGGTGTATATATCTAGAGCTATAACCGTGTCAAACTCTTTCTTTAACCCTGCTATTCTATTGAAGAGAAGTTCCAGCTTTAAAAATAACAAAAGAACGGAGAATATTATAGTTGAATGATTTTTACAAAATTTAAAATAGCCCAATCAGAAATACATAAGGTAAAGAGAATCACAGGTTATAAAATTTACATGTTATAGAAATATTTAGAAGAGTAAAATGAACTTCTCGTTACTCTTAACTTATACTTAATATAAATGGACTCGAACTTAATAGGCACAACGATATGAAATTAAAAGATTTTATAAAATAGCAGAGTATTATACAGAGTAATGACTAATTAGATAATAATACTATTCAAGGGCTGATGTTAGTAATTGAGCATGTCAGTAAGTCAAAGGTTACTGGGAGCTAATTCTCTTAAGAATGGTGTTATCCTGAAGTCTGGTCAGTAATGAAAAGAAAGTTTCTTTAGGGTGAGATTTTCAGGGAAAGCAGAAGGATTTTAAATATTAACTTGTTTGTTGATTTTGGAAATTTTTACTCGGTGATTCGATGTTTTGTCACGATATTTTATGACAGAAACAATCTAGAGGATGATCAATAGCTGCATGCAAGCTTTGTTTCATTTTTTGTGTTCATTGCGAACTCACCTTGAAGGCAGGAAAAAGGAGATGTCTTCAAAGACGTTTCTGTTAATGGTTGTCTATCAATTCATAACTTACATTTAAGTATGCACATTTGCGGGAAATTTTTCTATAGATTTGTAGTGCGTCCAATGGCTTCTGGTTAATCGTTAATAAGTTTTATCATTTTTGGTGATGGTAGTATCAATACATAAGGGTTGTGGAGTGGGTGTGTGTAATCACCCATTCGCCAGTGAAAATATGGAATGCGTAAAAACCAGATTTTCATTCAACAAATTCCGACGAGCGAGTTGAGTGCGTAAATACGCATCGATGTCAAACTATTCTGTTCTTTTTGTTAGTTTTCTTGAAACTAATTCAATGTATTCTATCCATGTAATGTACGTTTTAGTTATATTGCGATTCAAATGACCTTTTCCGCATTATTTGAATTGTCAAAATTTTACCAAACCGTGCTCCCTTGCCTCGTTTTGATGTAGTAATTTGATAAATATTATCAGAAATAAGTTTATAGCAATTTTCAGTTATGAAAAACTAGGTCGAGTTTGGTAGTCTCTATTCAAGGATTTGATATTGTGAATATGAATGTGAGATGAAGAAAAGAGAAGGAAAGTAAAGATTCCAAATTTTCTGACAATTACAATGTCAAAATTAGCCTGAATGAAAATGATCTATTCTAAACAAATAGGTTTTTCAAAAGCATATAGAAGCACTAGGAAGTCAAAGCAACAAGAAATACATAACAAGACTCTTCCAAACTTTGCCAAAAATATTCAGGTAAATCCAACCTTTTTACATTTAACTGGGACAATAATTCATCGAGTTCACACACCTGACATGCTTTTCTTGAGTTAGAAATCAAGTTTTCTCTCCTGAAAAAGATATTCGAACTCTAACTCTTTTTATTAGGCTAAATAAAGGAAAATTACTGTATGATGCGTTTTACCTACAAGCCCCCACAAAATATTTGGGAAAACCCCCTTCCCCCTGATCTCAATGTTGTATGAAGTGCTGCTAGGCCCCCGACTACTTTTCTTCACCCCAGAAACATTCTGTTATCTTTCAACATAAGCAACATTGAATTTGGGGGCAGGGGGACCTGGCTTATCAACTTGCAGGGGCATTTTCCCTTTTAAAACCAATATTTTAAGTTTTCCCAATATATTTTGTGGAGGGTTGTAGAATTCCCCTAATGTTTTTAACTAGTTTTAACATAACATTACTTGCTATAACATCACTAAGTAAAGAAGCATAGTGAAGTATCTTCTACAACACCTCTTATAACCATTACTTTCTTCAATTTAGGAAGAATTTAAAGACATACTCAGTAACTGTATATTCCAGTTCAACTGTATGTGTTTAGTTATCTTCAATTTTACAGAGTACTTCGACATATATCTTTGCTATTTTTCAATGAAATGGCATTTCTTTTTTCAAAAGGTAACGAAATTTCAAATATGTGCCAAGTGATATATGTAAAACTGGAATAGCAACCTGCAATGATAATTGTTCTGTTGAAAGATATTCACATATTTTCCATTATGCTTTTAATTAAACGCTTACCAGATTGATTGGGGTCTTTCAGGTCTTCCCCGGCTTCATCAATTCTTCAGTCTCCAAAGTTCCTTTTATTGATTTTTTGATATCTGATGAAGACACTTCAAATAAAAGGCAACAGTGAAACATTTAAAAATTTCGTTTAAAATTTAGAATTCATAATGACCGTATTCATAATTGCTTTAATGTTTTCCCACAGAATGCTTAGATCTGATTTCAAAGCAACCAAATATATTTGAAGCTTTCAGTAGTTTTAAACGGTAATTTTTTCAAGGACTTTTACGAACGAGGCAGTTTGTGATACATGTGATTTAACTTGTGATCCTGTTATATAATTTAAATTTTTTCTAAGTCTGTGATTTTGGTTGCAGATGGTTCGCTTGGTTGCGGAGCTACTTTCAACGTACGCTTTTGGTGTTGAAGACAGAAAAATTGCCTATATAACAATTAGAACAATAACTATAGAACAATTTTTCGTTAACTTTGGACAAATTAGCAAATTTAAATCCACATCAAAGGTTCTCTTCTTAAGACAATTTCGTGAGTATATCAGTTTTGAAGTTCATTAATGAACGAGTTTTAGCTTCCCCTTGGACAACCACATTTCAATGATATTTGAATCACTTCTTAAAAGTGATTACGTGAAACTCGGCATCTTCAACATTTCAAGGAATTGTCATTGATCGGTCAGTATTATATAACTCATTAATTTGAGTGAATAAATTTAGCGTTTTGGATCATTCTGATTCATATTGGAGTTTGCTGCTTTTTCAAAAATATTGAATAATACCTCGATATCATTTTTGCATTTCACCCTTGTCATGATTGTCAGTTGTGATGTCTGAAACAGTGTTATTACAAATTGGACACGTAGATAAGCGTACTGAGTTTCAGTATCAGTTATACTTTCATAGATAAACAAATCACGGTGTTTATAATTTTTTTGAGCAGAGCAGGGTATTCTCAGAAACACATTTTCTAAGAGCATCAGAGAATTATACATCAGTTCAATTGATGATCTAATGTGATGGCTCTGTCGGTTTAACCATGGAGGTATAAAACAGAAGGAGAACGAACTCTTATTTTTCTATTATTCAGATAATGACTATTCTATTCATTGCGGTATCACTTTGATGTCATCCGTGATGCGCTTTCGGCTGGTTGTCGGTGAAACGAATACTTTTTTAAAAATTAACGACAATTTAAAAACCAAATATCATCCATTATAACAACGGATCAACTTGCTGCATAGTGACAAGCAGATTATTAAACCTAAAGCTTCCTTGAGAAACAAATGAAAATCTATGTTTTTATACAGAGTTGAAGATATCGCGTAATTCATGTATAAGTTCCAATCTACATATCTTCTGACTTAAATGCGCCTCGATAGTGCCGCGGTACGTGCAAAAACTTAGGATTATTCTCTCTTCAAAAACTGAAGCTCGGCGAAACTGCTTGAGGGGATCACGAGATGTATAGACCTAAAGTTGCAATGTTTTCGTTGCATATTTGTGACGTTTTTGCATAATTCTCCCAATTCCTACAGATTATGCATGCTAATAACTTTACCCTAACGATCTTTAATCACATTGGAGAATTGATATGAACGAAATTTTCACGCAAGAACGCCAAAATTATAAAAATTATGCTAGATGATAGCAATTATATGTTATTACACACTGAGGACTTAAACAATGAAGCGCATCACGGATAGTACAATAGCAGATTTTGAGTTCGTTCTCCTTCTGCTTTATACCTCCATGGTTTAACCAGTGGTCATATCTAAGTCTTGCAAAATCATTCAAATCCACGCATATGTCACAGAATAGGAGGTTTCCCCCTAATTAGGGGTAATGAAACCATCCATTTCGTCCAGCATAACATTTCGTATGCAAAAACGCGATGTACTTAGCACATGCGCATAACATAATATTATTCCGCGTTTCGTAAATAAATCAGCAAACGTGACAATTGAAAGGTGCTGATTTTGAACTTAACAGTTATTTTGTCAATTTGGAACAAAATTGGGCAAATTGATCCAGATTTTGACCAAAAAACGAAAGTTTTCCGATTATAATAAATGTTCGCACAAAGCACAAATTGATAGGTGCTGATTTTTAATTCGAAAATCCTGACCAAAATTGGTTAAATCGGCTACGTTGTATAATTCAAATTATTTGCCATGTTAAATTATAATAATGAATAACGAAACACAATTTGTTTAAAAGCTTTTCGGCTTACGCCATGTACAGTAAAAACATAATTTCTACGTTGTATTTTAAGAATGCTTTGTTATATATGAAAGTACATAACAGAAATGCATGGAAAAGAAAATAAATTACAAATGGTCATCTGTTTCACGAAAAAAGATGCTAGAAGCACCTAGAAACACCCTCATACCTTCTTCTTCATTATGAACACCCAATTGGCATCATCATGTAAGTGCAAAAACACAATATCGAAGTAACTTAACGCAATTGGCATGACCTAAATGTGATGCATGCTTTAACGCTGTCAATCCCTGTTTGTCGCGTCAACATCACAGTTGTGCTGTAGAAGTAACTTAACACAATCGGCATGACCTTCAGATGATGCATGCATTAACGCTGTGCGTTCATATTCGTCTTTAACGTCAACATCACAGTTGTGCTGTAGAAGTAATTTAACACAATCGGCATGACCTTCAGTTGATGCATGCATTAACGCTGTGCATTCATATACGTCTTTAGCGTTAACATCACAGTTGTGCTGTAGAAGTAATTTAACACATTCGGCATGACTTTTGTGTGATGCATGTATTAACGCTGTCCAACCACCTTCGTCTTTAACATCAACATCACAATTGTGCTGTAGAAGTAATTTAACACATTCGGCATGACCTTCAGATGATGCATGTATTAACGCTGTCCTTTCATAAGTGCCTTTAACGTCAACACCACAATTGTGCTGTAGAAGTAATTTAACACATTCGGCATGACCTTCAGTTGATGCATGTATTAACGCTGCTTCCCTATTATAAATATCTATCGAGTCTCTTTCTAACGATAATAACATTTCCAGTAATTCGTGATTGCCACATTTTGCAGCGTGAACGAACAATCGATCAAGAAGTTGGTTTCCTTTTTTTTTCAACACCAACTGTGAAAATACGATAAACTTCAGCTCCTCCGCACTCTTTAAGCAATTTGTATCTTCAATTAGTTTTTCTTGATCTAAGAAATGGGGAGGTAAGGGTAGAAAATAAGAATAATTTGGACATTTTGACATAGTTAATGTCAATAAGTAAACCGAGAGTTTTAGTAATTGATTTATTTTGTTTTAGTGATCTTTATATAATCATTTATTTTCCACAAAATTTCAAGTTATACCTTCCCATGAATAGTTTTGAATCCTGTTTAAATTTGTAACCAAGTCTTTATCAAGTGTTAACGCCAAATTCTTGTAGCTGAAAAGAATTAAATTATTTTAAAAAGATTTGATCAGAAAGGTCCACTGAAAGAAGGAAATTACTCGATTAGTAAATATATCTTCCACAATATCAAGGCCATAAATGAAAATGAATAAGGTAAGACTGGAATTTGTATTTGAATCCTGGTTAAGTCTTTTGATATCAAAATACTGCTTTATACCTGTTGTTACACAAGTTCTGCAACTGAACCAAACCGATACAGAAGGTAAATTGATCGAAGATTGATATATGCGCATATATTTAGCTGACGACTTGGCAGAAAAAGTAATCAGTGATACACACAGACCAGATCCTGTCGTTGATACCGTCTATCATATGTGCGGAAGGTGTAGTGGGGCTTCACATCACCTTCGCATAATTTTGAAAATGGAAAAAATGTGATGTGGTATAATGCCATTGTACCACTTGTTGCTATATTGGTCATGGTTTACTATTTGGAAGGTTAGACGGAAAACGTTTGGACACCATCATCTTCTGTTGCCATTGTTGTGGTATGTTTTCTCAAGCACATCTTCTATTGCTTTGAACATTTAGTTCATTTAGAACGTTTAGAAGATAAGTTAAAAATGACTTTTTGGTGAATTCCCACCTAAGTCCATTCATCCAGATATTTTACTTTTATGATATTTTCTCCTTAGTGCAAAAGTTATTGGAATAAAGCTTTTACACCAAACAGCCTGGTAACGGAAAAGTTCGCTTAAACCTCAAACTGACAATTGGGAATATGATTCAAGGAGAAAGAGATCAATCAGGTGCAAGATAAACATCACGGTTGTCTTTGAAGCTTTGAGTAAGATTTCAGTAATACCAATATATTAAACCTTATTAAAATGCCTTATTACATTAAGTGTTGTTATTACATTAAACATCCACCATTACGATTTTAAGTGCTTTTACATTAAGCGTTGAAAGATTTTCCATCAAGCGTTAATATGACATTAAGCGTTAATAGATTATTACATTAAACGCCAATATATCATTAAGCGCTGTTACTACATCAAGGGGTGTACCCTGTAAATATTTGATACCTGTATCTGTTTGATACTACGACATAGACCAGAGTGGTATTTGAAACCTACCGTGAATCGTCTTTTGCCACGAAATCTATAGGGAGAACATAATGATATTAAGTTATAAGAAAACAGTAATTTACTCTAAATTGGAAAATTTCAATCATGTTACCTTTGACCTTTGCCAACAATGACTTTTCCACTTCAGAAGCTTCATATTGTTTCCACTGAGGAGTTTCAAGTTTGGTGTCTATCGATGACCCAAATACAGTAGGGGCAGTTTCTACCAATCGACATTTCAAGTCACCCAAATTGCTTGTTGAAGGTTCGTTTTGCAAACAAACACTAAAGCCTAATTTTTTAGAAAGATTCCTTGATTTTTCTAGAAACCAAGAGCTTCCAGTTGTCACTATGATATCCTCTTTATTTGTAGGAAATGATTTCACTTCCTTCGCAATTTCCAGATTGCACTTTTTTTTTATTTTATATTCTTCTTTTTTATCGTCATACTTCCTCAAAATTCTTATTTTTTCTTCATTCAAGCTATCAATACATTCTTTCACCTTCATCATTTTCCTAATATCCAATTCTTTACAGAGCTCTTTTCTAAAATCATCCAATTGATTGTCTTCTTCCTCGCAATTTTCATAGCTCGTATATGAACCCAATAGACTTGCAAAGTATGATCTCAAGCCCTGCGCATGAATTGCTAAATCTTCTGATTTGTGACCTTTGTGTGTTCTGTGCTTGCAATACACACATATAGGTTTGTTGTTGCATCTTATACATACAATTCGTGCAATGCTGCCATGTTCCTTGCAAATAGCTTCAAAACCATTTGCATGATGATCGAACTCAATGAAGTGATGTTCTTCCCCATTGCATTGGTGGTCACCACAACATGAGTTACACAACTTCTTTTGCAATTTGGAACAATATCGAGTAATTACGTTTGGACAATCTTGTTGAGGACATTTCATGCTATAAAAGGCAGACAGGAATGTATTACTTTTCACATTACCTTACATATTGTCTCGTTTTCAAATATTATAGTTCCTTACACTTTTCTTTCGCTTCTAGAATCTTCCAAGAGACTTTCCATCACAAAGTTCTTAATTAGTTCGTCATCCAAAGTCTGATCCTTAAGAATGGTAGTCGATTTTTTACATCTGTTGGGGCAGCTCAACGTTGCACTTTCATCATCATTGAAAACCAAATATGTTTCTCGACATGATTTACAAAAGGAATGGCCACAAGGCAAAAGCCAGCTGTCTATCTCCCGCTCCATGCAGATTGGACATTCCAATGATTTTTGCATTCTTGGAGATGTGACTGATTTGACTTTAAATTCTATAAAAAAAAGTGAAAGGAGAAGAAATTTTAAAGTTGATAAAGACACTCCCTTTAATTCTCTATTTGACTACTAAAGAATAAACTTTGTTTGATTAGGTATTAATAGTTGGATTTCTGCGAAAGCAAGAAATACATTAAAACCGGCTCTGTTTTTCTTCTTTTTCTTCTTTTTCTTACTGTCCAAATCTAGCGGTTTTTTGAAAATTCATGCGTGCGATTACATGAAACCAACGCACCGTGCCATGCATGTCAGCGGGAAGAAACCCTTTTAGATTTACCAAGGATTTACACAAGTGGATTTTTAAGATGAAAAACGAAAATATGTGATCGTGTTGAAATATGTGACGCTCATTTTCAGCACAATGGCTTTTATTAAGTTCGATGTTCTTATTAATGTATTGTGTTCACGCACGTGGTTTTTTATAACGCATGTTATTCTTTTTAGTTTTTTCATTCGTTGTAGTTTTTATAAGAGAGAAAAACGTACTCGTTGAACTCTGTGTGTCTGTTTTATCAGATCGTTCTTTTCTAACTAAAACAAAATTCTCAACGTTTTGTAAACAGAAGAGTCAAAAAGGTATATATTTGTTAGTTTTTAGTGTTCCTGTTCCTGTTTTCAGTTTCCTGTTAAGTTCCAACATCAAAAATGATTGTCTGCTCTCTGCATGTTTGATGTTTTAATGTTTTTAATATTTTATATCAGTTTTTAAAGGGAAATTAAGCCTCTATCAAAAACTTTTTATATCAGCTGCAGAAAGGTCCCATTAATCTTCTGTGACCATTAGAAATGATTTTAAATGATAATTATACTCAGTTTTTCGTTATTTAGTATCTAACAACGGACGCCATTGCAGTGCTCTGAGATGGAAATTTTGACGTCACAGCGCGATCGCTCTTTTTGTAAGGGCTACATAAACTACAATATTTTGTTTTTGTTGATGAAAGTTCTTGTGTGCTTTGTGATATAAAACCTTTATTAAAAAGTATTTCGTTTTAAATTTATAGCAGGTATATGAGCGTAAGTGAGTTTTTGAACAAAATGTGTATATTTTAGATGTGTAAAAAATGAAATCTTCAGTATGACTGTTTTTGTTTTTCTTGAATCGCTAACAACGATAAACTTATTTTACATTTTGCTGATTCTTGATGTTTAAGATTGTTATGTTGATGAATGATAAATATCTTCGTGTTTTCTTTGTTGTTTTTCTACCGTTTCTCGTATCTTTAGAATATAGGCGCAAAAAACATGTCATCATGTGCTGCCTACGTCTGATGTTTCTGCAAATGAAATGCGCTCTGTGACGTCATGATATTTATAACGAAAGCTGTAATGGCGATTTAACTACGTTGATTTTTTAGCAGTTTTTTGATCAGCGCGCAGTAGCAGCTGATCTTTCATTAGCGTTTGTCTGTCCTTCCTTCCGTCCGTCCGTTATTCCAGAATTTTTGTCCACAGTACTAGCCTGGATTCCTCCTTACACTGGAGTAAAGGCTTTTACTCGTTCCACATTGAACTTTGGCGTAGTTAGGTAGCTAAGAATAGAGGCTAGTCTTCAGTGAAGTGGTAGGTACGCCATTTTTTCTTAGTCAGTGCAGATGCAGATGCAGTGGAAGATGTTTTTGTTTTCTGCAAGCTTTTTGAAGAGATGATTCGACAGATATATAGAAATATTAAATGATGGAAATAAATGATTTTAGTTCAGTATTTTCTTAGAATGTTTTGTGTTATATTTTGAATGAACGTATGAAAAACAGAAACACAAATATTTATATCTAAAAAATGTCACTGATGTTTATTGTTTATTGATGATAACAACAGTGTTACAATGATTAGTAATTAATTTCTTGGAACAGTAAAGGATTGAAGCTGTGGCATTAGAGCAAAGGCGAAATTTTATCAGCCAGGCTGAAGACTCATAAACTGACATGAAAACATCATGGCACAACACACAGCCATAATGAAGGGAGCTGTCGAGCCCTTTACTTTATGTGGAGAAAAGTCTGTTATGTTAATTCAAAGAGAAACTGCAAGTATAAATGTGACGTTGTATATTATATACAACAAGAAGTTCAGAAAACCCACGTAATTTTTTAATACACAACAGGATTGAGACAAATGATAATAACATGAAAGAATCTGATTGAGTGTGCTTCTTAAATAGAATTTACTATTGTATTTATGTATGATATTTTATTTCTTTAAAATTAATTACTGTTAATTTTTCTAATTACGAACAACCTTTTTCTTATTACAAGCTTAAATCAAAACACATTCCACCATAACATTCTGTAAATTACAAACTATACAATTCCTGGCTGTGTTGTCACTCAAGCCCGAACACAAATGTCTGCTTTCAGCAAATATGTATAAGTGATTTGCTTATGAATGTTTATTTTTACTACCGAAATATGTTTATTTTTTATTTCATATTTTTTTCATTTGGGATTTAGGAAGGCTATAGCCATCTTAAATCCTAATAGATTCCAGTGGCGTAACTGAGTTAAACTTAGGGCAGGTGCATTTTTCATGTATTTGGGTTTGGAATATACAATCGTAAAGCACCATGCCAACAAATGCACAAAGCTATTTTATGCAATTTAGTTGACAAAAATTTAATGATTTATATAAATTTAGTAAAAAGAATATCATATGAAAGATTGGTTGCTAAGAGAAAAGGGCAACCTAAATCCGAGGGTGGTGCGATTGCACCCAACACACCCCGCCAGTTACGGCACTGTATTCATCACATTTACAGTATGTTTAGGAGTTCTTATTCTGATAAAATAATGTGTGTGAACATATGTTTTTGAACTAAATAATATTAAATCTGAATTCTTGAGTTTAATTTTATAAATCATTATTCTAAGCCCTTATTTTTTGTTGAAAATAACTCTCTTTTTTTCCTAATTTGGAATGTAATGTTAGTAGAGATTTTAGTAGAGGTTTTTGATTGCCTTTGACAGTTATTTGCTTATGTCTATCCCAAAGTATATTGTTATACTATTATATATTCACTGTAGTAGTAAAATTAGGTTAGAGCGATTCTCCTTATCTTTTGTAAACCTGTATACAAATTTGATTGTATAATTTTGTAAGATGTTATAGAGTTACAAAAGGAACTGTTCTATTGAATTACATTGTTTTCCATAATTTTATGGTACACAGTGGCGGATCTAGAGGTATGTCGAAATTTGTGTAGGACAGCATTAACATAATTTGTGAATTCAATTTATATTACCAATGGGATTATTTGAACGCTTTTCTTTTATGGGTAGATTGCTAACACTCTCCTACACAAATTTCGACATACCTCTAGATCCGCCCCTGGTACAATAGGGTCTTACATATTGATGCAGTTGTTGATGTGTTGTTTCTTTCTCCTCGGCAAGAATTATAAGAGAAACCTTATCATTTTGACCATGAACACCTTCATTCAATAATAAATTCAAAATAAGTTCTTTTGTTTTATTAAATTCAATTCCACCCTGATAAGTAAGGACAACATTTTTATCTGAATATCAGGGTGACTTGGTTCATTTTTGCTGAATTATACTATGATAATTATTTAGCGAAATGATGCATTTTTCTTATGGCTTAAAAAAATGCTGCCGATTTGCTGCGGCTTCATTTTTTGTTTTTTATACTGATACATAATATTCTCTTCCTATAAATAGTTTTTTTGTAGACTTATTGTTTCTCACTTATTGATTATAGGAATCGGCCTAGTGTGGAGACCAAACTCTTTTAAAGCTCATGCTTATACTATTACTTTTATAAACACGTATTCTCATGTCTGGCAGTATTTTATCTGAAGGAAAAAAATTGATCTGATTTCGTATAATCTGATATTATACGAAAGCTGCGTGTTTATTAATGAACCCAGTAGAATAAAATTTAGATCTTTTTGCGAAAACTGTAAAGCGAAGACGTGAAGAAACAAGCACAGATTCAAAATAAGTTAAATGTAGCTACCTATTGAACTATTAACGAGAAAGAAACTCTAAAAGAAAATGACCGCATGCGAACATCAGCAAATCATGCAAATTGTTTTGAAATAGTAAAAGGAAATCGTCGATAAAAATGGTCGTGTGGTTAAAGAAACATTTCTCTTATTTATTTGTTGCATCTGTAACCCTCCTATAATATGAAGTAAGGATGAAATGAAAGTTACCCGTCTTATTTACTGAGGATTATTTAGAAACGAGACTCTTTAAAAGAGTTTCAACTCAGAGATTTGAGCCGGAGTTTAAACAGGAGCTGCTTTGTCTAGTGCGCTGATCTTCACGCCCTCTGGCGTCTTGTTTCATTTGGAATACCTTTTATACATAAAAAGGTGTTCCTCTAGGATAAAGGAAGTATTTCATGCTCAAAATCAGAAAAGAAATTTTAAGGCTTAATTTCCCTTTTAGTTATACACTGTTGATAATGTCCCTTTTTTATGAATGGCTTTCCTAATCAGCGAATTAAAACATCTTCCAACTGTCTGTAAATTCAGTGCACATGAAACACGATACAAAACTTTCCTTTCAGTTATATAATTTATGTGTGTGCTTGGGCATACGTATAAGTATACGTACGTATAAGTATACTTTCAAAATCTTTATTTACTTTTTGTGTTTTCAATATTGAGAAATCCATTCTTAATTAAGAAGATTGACGGTACATATCACATGTTTAAAGAGTACGATTAACATACGAAATCACTGTGATATCTGAAAACATCAATAAAAGGTTAATATTTCGCTCCCCAAAAATATAGGATGTTTTTGTCATCACACAGTGTCGATTACACTTTCCCAATGCCCTGGAGTGCCCATGAAATCAGAAATGGAATGCTGTGTTGTAAAAATCATTCAACCTTATTTTCAAATTTCTTAAAGAATTTTTATAAACAGGCCACGAATGTCAACTTAGATTAAGAATGTTTGTGAGTGTATGCCATATCAATCAAACTAAAACAAAAATGTCTGATTTCAGTTGTATGTTGATTTTGGTCTATGTAGATGTATTTTGCATGACCAAAATCTGTGTGCCTTTTTGTGCTTGTCATTTAGGAAGATTGACACAAAATTATCAAATTCAGAAATTCATATCTTTTAGAGTTTATGAGTTATGCGCTCATTCATTGTGATATCTGCAAGAATCAATATATCCTTGATATTGTTTCGTACCAGCAAAATAAGGAATGTAATTCAGAAGTAATCCAGTTTATTAGCAGTATATACATTACAAATCTCAGATAGTGTCAGTTATCATTTAACAATGTCTTGGGGGAGTATACATGATTAGAAATGTGATGTTTTATTTTGGAAATCATATATACATAACCTCTTTCCAATTTTCAGTCACATAGTCTTTTATTTTTCATTTTTCAGCAGATTTTGCAGAAATCTGTTTGCCTGTTAGGGCATCTTGTTTTTCTTGTTAACGCCTATTGTTGATAGCATTAAAATTACGTACTTCACCAAATTTCGGTTTTTGAAAACACCCTTAGACTAATACTTCTATTACAACTGCAGACGAAATGGCAGTTTAGCCTACACTTTAAAGTCTAAGAAATTTCCTTAACAAAACTACATAAATTGGAATGACCAAGGCAGGCTATGAATTTTCAAGAGATGATCAAAATATTCAATAAAGTATTTTTTAAAGGATTTCAGTTAATTCTAAATAGGGAGAAAAGTTTGAAATTAGGTTCTGATTTTATTGTTACGAATATCTTATGCTTCAAAGATCATTTACAGTTAAAAGAAAAAGCTTTACTAGAAACATCTCTTACTTTAACTTTCGCCTGAAACCTTTTTACAATAATAATAATAATAATAATAATTGTATTTCAGGGTAATCCATTTACATGGCTATTCTCCCAATGAATATATTATATATATATATAAAACAACAACAACAACAACAACAACAACAATAACAACAACAACAAACTACATACACTATCATGTATACATATAACTTAAAACGTTCATACAGACATTTATTCCATAATTATAATTGCAAGGTAAAATATACAAATAGAAAGTCATATGATATAAGCATAGCACAGTCTTACTTGTTATTTGAACTTTCTTTGCATCTGTTGAGGAAACGCTTAATTTCATTCAAACTAAATTTGATTTGTGTTTTTTCATTGGTTTCTCATTAATATGTAAAAACACTTGCAATTTGGTATAAAGTCTAGTGTTCATAACATGATTCAGTCTGAATAAAGTACCGATATGTATGCATACTCAACCATCTTGTAATATTATACTCATTACGTCATCGGTACCTAATTTAGACTTCAGGTTTCCTATAAGGTCCCTAAATCTCAACAACTTTCTCCCAAAGCAACCATTGTTTAAATAGCTTACGAAGTTACTGTGATTTTTTAAGTGTTTACTTAGGTTCATGTATTTCCTTCGTTCCTTCGCTATTTGCTCATCCGGGACCATTTTGAGACCCGTTTGTTTGATCTCTATTTACATCAACATTAGTGCAACCCTCCACCTCTACATATAGCAGTAAGTTATTATCAGTTGATGTGTGTCAAAGTGTACCGTATCTTTAAACACATACATATATTTTATAAGCTACACGTTTAAGCAAATTAGTCAATTTTCTTCAAAAGTTAAGCAACAGTACAAACAGAATGTTACATAAATTAGCAACATAAATTTTTGAAGTGATGCAGCACTAGTATGGCTACAGCACATGTTTTTAAATTAATACACTAGGTTGCTACACTAGGTTGCAGTGCTAGGCTTTTCAATCCATGCGATGATTTGAATGCTCCAGACTTTGTGCTTAATTAAACAACTAACGCGACATGTACATATTATCGATTAATGTTTAGCAACAAATTAAGCAACACTACTAATAAAAAATTTAAGCAACATTACCATTAACGGCAGACCTGGCTGCTTATAAAAAAACGTGCATAACCGTTTAAAAGTCATCTATCATGATCAAGCTGTTTGAATTACAGTATGAAAAATCGGAAATAATAAAATTATAGTATTAAAACTTACATTAAAGTTTCTTCTGTTTCAACAACGTTCTCTTACGAAAGATTCAATCACGGTATTGTTGACATATCGTGCTATGATATGACAAGAGTTCTCATGTTGCAACACTCCAAATTCTGATTGGCTGTGATTTCGAACAAACGCTACACGAAATCACATGTTTTAACAGACGTTTTGTAATGACGCATTCGTTAACGGCCTGTCATAGATGTAAATATAAATATTGAAGAACTCTCAGATTGGTTGTTTACTTTAAACTTATATTGGCTTTTATATTCGCGTAGAGATCTATGCTTGAAATTCGATCGGCGTTTTCAGAAAGACATTAACTCTGTGATGTTTGTGAAAACAATATGGAATGTCATTCATATCTGGCAAAGGACGGAGGTCATCTACAAAGTATGTACGCACCGAAAAGGGGAAGTGATCACTGTAAAAGTGCATGCTTGCGTAAGTGGGGAGAGGTCATTTCTTTGCATGTGGGTGGGTACAGACGTGGGGTGACGGTGATAATACCTCAAACAACATACGTACAGATGCCCCCTAATTTATCATTTTCATATGCGTACATTGGAAAAAATCCTTAAAGATAATTTATAAAAGAAACTATGCGCTTCAGTGATCTGATGTTAGCAGTAAGAATTCTAATCAGAACAGTAAGGTCTGGAAAGTCTGAGCTGAAAACTCGAGAAAAACAACAACAACAGATGGTTTTCTGTAATCCAAAAATCTAGAAATTGGCTCAACAGGAAGCTACGATAGCCGGTTCGTTGTTTTCCTGATCTAAATCAGAATTCGTAATTGCTAGCAGTTTGACGTCATAGGCTTGCTCGCTGCACTTAAAAACTGAAAAATGAAAGTAGACAAAGAAAAAATATGTTTACCGAGAAATATGTAAGATCGTTATACTAATGACACTTTATGATTCAACTACCCTCGTTGATTATTTTGTTTGGAGCAAGCAATGTGTACAAATGAACAAAGTATGAAAGGGAGGAGAAAGTAAAAGTACTTCAAACAAAACTAGTAAGAAAGAGATTGCGAAAATATACTTCAAAACTACACTGCGGCATTTCGTTAGGATGCCAACGCAAATAAGGGTGAACTATTTAATACGCTTGCATGGCGGGATGGCGTCACAATGGGATTTCATTCGAATGGCTTTGCAAATAGAAATGGCGTCCGTAATGATGAAGAGAAAGTAAATTATGGTAATTAATTTTGAGAACTTTTTCCGCGAATCATGCGAATTATGTAAAAAAATTTACCATATTTTGAAGTGTTTGAATGAAACTTTTGCGTGTAGGAGTTGAGCTTTAAGTATACGTAAACCACGTTTTCTTTCACTTCCTGGTGAAAACATTGATTAAAACGTTGGACCAAACAAGACAAAAATCGTTTATGTGATCTCAAACTGATTTTGTAGCAGTTTCACTGGAATGATGTTTTCACGATAAGGTATCAAAATTTTGGCACATTGAAGTAAACTGGAAAGACAACATCATCAGCTACTATCATCACCATCATCATCATCATCAACAACAACAACAACAAACACATTGTTTCATCGAATGATCATATTACAAACCGTAATGCATACAGTTGACAAAAATCATGCGCATATTCAAATATTCTGATTGGCTGCTGATAGATAAAAAACCAATCGACATTTATTTTTCCACGTTCACGCTGAATGGAGAGTTTTCGTAACGAAACACACATTTCCCGAATGTTAGAATTTTATGTTTTTTTTCAATCTATCAAACTCCAACCTCGTTTTGATGTGTCTTATTGTTACCCGCAAGTTAACTGATTATAGCGTTTACTGAACTGCAAATCATTATAGGAGTACTTGTGATAATTTTCATCAAGTTATCACATCAAAACGAGGCCGGATAGGATAGTTCAACGAAATATCGATGTTTGAGAAAATTGAGGCAGGTCAAGACAGCCTTCAATGGAAACAAAGCGTTTCCATCTTATTCAAGTTATTTCTTTGACAGACCTCCTTGAGAAAGCATTTTATTGATGAGGTATAGTATGACAGGAAAAATAGATTTCCCGAATACGTCTTTATACTTCACGTTCGTACAAAGTTGTCCCAACGCATCTCGTTTCTATGCTGATAAGTATTTGAGATTGAGGCTAAAACAGGTTTTACTTATTAAGGAATTATCATAGAAAAAATAACGAGGTTCGTATGGACAAAACTGCGATTAACATGAATCCACCATTCCTGGAATGTGAGACCATGGAAACTCGAGTTACAAATTGGGTCATAAAGTCAAGTTATGCATTATGACGTCGTAATTCGAGATATTAACGTTTTAATTTCCGACTAATCACTTCGAGCTATTAATTTTGACTTTTATTTTTCAAATATTTCACGAATGCTTTTCAAAACAATCATATCTTTTCCGACAAATTATCTCCACCACCAAATTAAACTATTGGACTAAAATGTTGAAAATCATTCAATTCTAATGAAAATTTCCACGTAAACCAAGTTGTTAGAGAAATGTATTTCGGGTTTTCCGGGTCTTCCGGAATGTCAGTAATACTACAGCAGTGTGGTAGTTGTACTCAGTAAGATGGAGATAAAAACATTCCGAAAACCGTGAATTCGGGAGAAGGGTTTTCCATATCTATCTGCTCGATGTTGTTCAGGTCCTGTAAACTCCATGAGGACAACGCGACAGATTTTGAAGGAGTAAAAGGCAAGTATTTATCAAACAAAATGCCTTAATAACTTTAAAATGTACATGTTTGTGTGTTGTTTCAATCGAAATCGCGAAAATATTAACTAGAAATGAAAACTAGAACAGATTGACGTAGAAAGTGGAAGATAAATGTTTGCTATTCAAATTTTAATAAAACTCCAATTTTTTTAAGAGAAAAGCTTAGGCCCAATGCCTCTTATTAACTCCAAATCGTTTCGGAAATGTGTTGAGTATTTTTAATGATAATGTAAGTTCTGGCTGAGGTTCTTTATCGTGTAAAATATCAATTTGGATTGGTTTTGCTGCATCGAACATCATATCTGACATGGTCGTCGTCTTGACAGTTTCGCCCGTATACCATGACCTGATACTATATCCGTGCCGACAGCAAAGCCTTTGTCAAGGCTGACATTGTCATCATTCCCGACGTAAATCCAGGAGGTGTGCGTAGAATAACAGTGCTTGGATTGAGGCAATGAGCAGCATCATCAACATATTAAGACGAAAACAAAACAGAGTTTAAACAAAATTTCTGGTTTCAATTTCGATTGATCTTGCAACATCGAACATAGTATCGGATGTGATCGCCACGACTGTTTCGTCTCAAATGAAATGTATTAATACCATATCCGTATCCACAGCCAACTCTTTGTCGGTCAAGGTATACAGTGTTACCATCCTCGTCGTAAGTCCAGGAAGTATGCTTAGAATAACAGTGCTTGGATTGAGGCAATGAGCAGCATCTGTATCGATAATAGATATAGCTGCTGCTTGGTCTCCTCTGCAAGAACCCACTCATCAGTTGGTTATTAGGGCAACTGACGCGTTGACGATCCAAATATACCATTATCTCCGTCATTAACATATGTTCTTCCGGTATTCTTTAATAATTGATGTGAAAATGTAAGTGTGCTTGGCAGCATTTATATTTGTACCTGTAATTTCTATGACGACTATCACGCATCAATTGTAACAAATTCAGAACGTACAGAACATACTATATACCAATGATCAGGATAAAAAATGCTAGAAATTGGTATAAAAATTTCCATGCTTAGTGACATAAGTTTTTTCCTCTATGACAGGTGGCCACCATTATGGATTTTGAGTCTTTCCGAAGCCCAGGACATAGGGGCTGTTATTTGGTGATTCAGGACATAATTCGAGTCACTGTGCCAAATTTCAGCTTGTTACTAATTTTTTCCATCTGAAAACTCTTAACGACTGGACTATATTGAGAACCACAATTACATACATGAGCAGGGTTGAGGTTGAGGTAGACAACGGTTTGCTAGGTGATTCCCTTACAGCCAGTGCATCGCCTTGTTCTTCTCATTCGAGTTCCTTTTCCACAATTGACTGTACATGTCCACTGTACATGTACCCCATTCTAAAAAGATGCATAATAAGATCTGATGGAAACTTTTATTTATATTATGTATTCCACCGTTATTTACCTATGATAACCTCGTCAGTTCATTAAGGTACTGCTGCAAATGATGGCCCTGTAAATGTAATTCCTGGATAAACGCTGTTATGATCGTTCATGAATCAGCCAAAGGATAAACATATGCGCAGAAAGCGCACACCCTTCCACGTCCACCCTTCTTGAAGACTGACGCAGGGATTGAACCCAAGAACAGGAAGCCAGAACATGACCGCAGTGAACATTCATCGAGTTACAATAATCGAAGTATAAAGGTACAAACCATTACGAATCTCCAAGCTTGTTATACGTTTATCTTTGAGATTCTTAACTCACCCATTTTTAGATGTTGATCTGCCATTAAGTTAACAATTGGGGATAATTGAAATTTTAGGGTGATAGGTGTGAATTTTTGTGTTGACCAATTTTCAATGTCAGTTGGTCGAGAACCTTTATTATAATTGAAGATTTGATACTTGCAGAGTTTAATCGCTTCAGCTTCTGTATGTCTGAAGCTTTGCAACTTGAAATACCCTTTTCCAGTTGTACTCCAAATACCTATAATCATCGACACAAGGGAAGCTTTTTAAAGTTAATGACCTATTATATGTAGAGCTGAGGGCTGTATTATGCTGATGTGAGTAGAAATGGAACAATTTAGAAGTGGTCTGGGAAAGAGGAGCTGTTTAATCTTGACGAAGCGCTCAAACCAAGTAAAAAATGATTGGTACTCTCGTGGATATTATCTTTAAAGTTTCTGCTTTCTTAAGATACGTTTCTTACTTCAAGAAGTCTTCCGAAAGGTATGGTAAAAGGAGGTTAATAAAACCGATAATACATGTGTTCATTGACATTGAAGCAAGGCCATGTTTTTCGGGAAAAAAATTGGTAAACTCTTTGAAATCCCTTGAATCACTCCAAGCCTGTTCTAATGGCCTTGGAATAACTTTCTTGGCTGATTGATCGACTCCAGCAGTGAATTCTCAAAATACAACATTGC
This sequence comes from Turritopsis dohrnii, assembly GCA_027922465.2. NCBI lineage: Eukaryota > Metazoa > Cnidaria > Hydrozoa > Anthoathecata > Oceaniidae > Turritopsis > Turritopsis dohrnii. The sequence continues at coordinate 545,416 of BQMF02000021.1, forward strand.
CGAGATTCCCAATGTCATATCTGACAAAATAACTATCAAATTTGAAATCAGATGACCACATCAAGGATAACTATGGATCCAAAAGCTTGTAGGGAGGGAAAGCTGTACTTTATGAAACAAGAAAAATATAGGGTTAATTGCTCGTGCAACAAAGGTAAGGAAATTTCACTTTTTCTACTGATAATGATTCAAAGAAAAGAAATATTTGCGTTGACGAACGATTCCATGGGTCAAAATTTTCGTAATCTTCGGAAAATAACGTCATTTGTGTCTGACAAATTTTTGTCAAACATTACTATGTAAACCATAAATTGACTCCAGCCGTATCTACTTGTAATAAAAGTTGAAAATGTTTGCTTATAACTATACAACGATTGTGAGAAAGCTCATTTATTTCCTAGATGTTTTTAAACAAGGACCACTTCTATAACAAATTACCACACTGTTTACAATGTTTATTTACAATTTTATAACTTATAAAATAATGGTTTTGTCCTTAGGACGTACATGAGACTTATTAACTTTTGTTTCTTAGTCCATGTCAAATAATTTGTCGAAAGTAGCATTGGTTGTCACAGCGATGTGGTACTCAGTCGTGCAAGGTTAAATGCCACTATGGGAAATTGAACCCAGACCTCTTGCATAAATTCCGAGAGTAGTAACTATAACACTGCGACGCCACTCAGTTGGTTTTTAACTTTTTTACACATAGTTTTTTAGATCAGAAAAATTACGATTGAAAGATATACAGACGACGTTCAAGAAAGATTCGACAACCGCTTAGCCGAGTTGTGAAGTGGCTTGCAAGTAATTTACTGATACATAAGGAAACAGCAAGTTTTACTAACAACTATGAGATATGTGTGTTGGAACAAATTTCCTAAGCAGTTAGAGGTAACGGAAGAGAAGTGTACAATGAATTTTCATTTTTTGATAAACATGTTATGAACCTCTCAATTCAAAATCTACAGCTTATACTCAAGTAGTGGAACTGTGAAGTAAGTTCCATATTCGTCAAGACCATAACTTCTGAAACTATGTAATAGCTGAAGAAACCTGGTTGCTCGTGAAACCCTTTCGTAATGTTAAAACACAAATTATAATAGATAATAAATATGAATATATTGTATTTTTAATGCAATTAATCTTATTTGACAAGTATTACGTATTCAAAGATTTGATTTTAGTCAACAAAAAATTTTTATGACTATTAGTTTTAAAATGCTGTAAGGGAATCATTCTTTCAAAATGATGTAGTAAAACAAACAAGTTCAATCATGGCCTACTAAAAATATGGCCGTATATGTCACCTTTTCTAAAAAAATATAAGAGGCTAGTTTTTTCCGAATTATTGTTTCGAAATTCTTTGAGTTTTTTTTCAAAATCATTCAAATTAGATCAATAAAGAAACAACATTAGGAGTTTAGAGCATTTATTCTCATTTTCATTGTCTAGTGAAACTACCAAAAAGATAAACCTATGGCGCGCCAAAAGGAGCTTTATTACTATTCTAGTTTATTTTAGGCTTCTGATTGATTATAATACTATCAATCAGCATTATATTACTATCTTGAAGCAATATAATACTATGTTGATGATTATAAAACTACAGAAAAAGAATGGTTGATGTGTAACGTGATTATAACAGTAAATATGTTAAATATAAGACTTTGTTCGTGATTATAATACTATCCATTGTTTCTATAAGTATGTTTCTATAACTATTGTCCCTAGGATAAAGGCGTCTAAGTGTTTGGTTCACCGTTTTTGTTTCATCACTTAATATTGGCAAGCTACTATCCTGACTATCTCTACCATCTTAACGAATTTCGCTCAAAACAAAACGTATAGATTTTGTTAACCGAGTCAAACCTAGTCTAGACCTTTAGACCGAAGTTTTATAAAACAACAACGTGATAGTATAATATTCGATAAGCTAGTTTTAAGGACAACATACGATACTATCATAATTGTTTTTTAGTATTATATTTTGTTCCTTTCATTCTAATCGTTGCTCTTCATAATAAATTCGTATTAAAGTATTATAATTAGTCACCTGTAGTATTAAATTCGGTTTCCAAGTATCATATTCGATACGTTGGGAATAAAGCTCCTTTTGGCGCGCCATATAAACCTATCTATATCTTCTTTGATTAATTTATTTATTTCTTTTTCTTGTATTGACAACTTATTTTCGTAAAGAATATTTCGCTTGTTTTTGTTTATTAAAAAATGTATCTTTGCTGCAAACTTTAATCCCCAATCGGGGTGTGGCATGTTTAAATAGGAGTCTTCCTCAGTGGTCCATAATAAGTTATCCAAAATCATAAATGTCATAGAGATCTTTCCATCAAATTTAACATACTGGGCAATTAATAGTGATATTTAAATTAACATTGTAAACAAACTCTGGAAATACAAACGTCTTTCTGTTTTAGATGATTATTTCTGATGTTCTTCATAATATGGGACAGTATCAAACAACAAATATATGTTTTTTTGCTAGAATTATAAGGTTGATGAATGTCAAGTTATGAATCAAAATTAAACATTGCTACAAGTTTTGCGAATGTATTAATGTTCGAAGAATAGTTATCTGTAACTGCACCTCGTACGTAAAACTCCGCAACAACTAGCCATTTTATAAGCGAATTAAAATTTACTTCAGGAATAGCTTGTACGATGTAGCAAATCAAGTCTTTTAGTCCTACAGTCATGAATGAAACGAATCCTCTGTACAAATTACCATCCTCATATGCACCAACGTGTTGTCCTGAACAGTACTGTATTGCTTTTCGTCTCCCATCAAAACACAATCCTTTGACATCTTTCCATGTTCGCAGAGGATTTTAACGCTTACACCGAATCCACTGCTCTATGTTGAATTTCATTCAACAGAGATATTGATTTAATGCAAACCTATCGAGTAGTGTTATTAGTAAGACTACTAGTACTTATTGCTGCGGAATAAGGAAGTCGTCCTTTGGTTTCGTAAAATTGTTCCATGTTATGTCTTTAAGCAGTTTATTATGATTTTCAATTGTAAAATTTCCAAAGTATGAAGAAATGTTTTCAAGCATACTGGCAGAAACCAATCGTGATTGTCGTCCTTGAACAAACCGTTGTGGCAATGGTCTTAATTCCATTGTATTGAAGTTAAACGTGCAAATCAAAATCATCTTTTATAGAGTGCAAATTCTTCGGAAACTTAGTCTCTTCGTCAAACACAAGATGGTAAAATAAAACATTATCGTCCAATCTTTTGAACTGAAATCCATCAGGCGTTGTTGACTTGTTTAAATCATCGAGAGATTCAACAGTATCTGATTTTTGGAAACTATCAACTTCATCATTAATGATCGCTCATCACTCATTCGAGAAGTTTGTTGAGTTGGTAACATTGATTGGGGAATCTGTGATAAGTCCTTTGCATGTTTTGTACGGATCCGCATCAAAGACCATTTGAGATTACATTTTTCGCTTGAGCTATGTATTTTTCATTTACATGAAGTTCACATGAGGCAGAATGTTTTGTTGACTTCTAATACTGACAGTGTACACATCGTATCCATAATTAGTTTGATTCTGTAGCTGCAGGGAAGCAGAATTTTACGCTCTGCTTCTTTTCGTTTGTAACGTATCCAGATCTACTAAAAGGGGCAGCACATTTGTTCACCGTTTCTAAAATTTAAAGGAAAAAGTATAAAAAATTATTTAAAAGTGCAGCGAAAGAAAATTAATTGATTTTCATATTTTTGTTTTTTAAAAAAAATCTTACCTTCTGTTTTTGCAACTGTCTTCTTCACTCTATCTTCTCATCAAACACTACTTTCAGTTTGTTTCTTTTCTAACTTCCCAAAGTTTTTATTTTCTCCAAATATTTTCGAAAATGCCTTGAAACTATCGTTTGATGATAGCATTAAGTTCTGGTTGAACAACAATAACTTTTTTTTGCGTAAACATCTGATGTGACCTTCATGACTGTTGTACTGCCAGTAAATGTCGCAAAATTGACAGTAAGTGTCGCAATTCAACAGTAAGTGTCGCAAAATCGCCAGTAAGTGCCGCAACAGTAAATGTCGCAAATAAATAAAAATCAACAGTAAATGTCGCAACTTTTTAATTTCGATTTCTAATCAATATCTACTACATTCTTGTTTTGAACTCGACACTGATCATTCTGATCAAGATGTGGTACTACTCATCGCTCAGTGCGCTGATGGACCTACACGACATGTCACAGAGATTGCAACATATAAAAATAAGACAGCTTTGATGTTCAACATTTTGTTTTAGATAGCAAGTTACTTTTACTTTTCTCGCTAATACTACTAATTACTCTATGCTATGCTCTTGATTCCCCAAAGTGAGTCATGACCGATTGATTTAAGCAACAGGTCTTTCCTTTTCATACCTTGCACATTATTATGATTGTGTAAGTTGCGACATTTGCTGTTGATTTTGAAAAACATTACGACATTTATTGTTAAAAAAATTAAAACGAATGAAAATTCTAGTTTGGACATTTACTGGCGATTGCGACATTTACTGGCAGTACAACTGTTTCGTCTGATAGGAAATGAATTAATATTATAAAGCATCGGCAACCAAACATTTGCATGTGACAATTTTATCTTAGTTTTATATTAATAACTTAACTTATTGAGCAAGTTAAACCTGATTTCCAATCATTCAACGTTGAAACTTTTAAAAATGACAAAATCTGATATTAGTGTACTTCTGACTGTCCTGGAACTTTCCCAGTCTCTAGTGATATTTTCATACAAACGATTTACCATTGCAATCAAAATTCCTGCTTTTAAAATTCAGTGGATCCTTTGAGCAATTTAGAAGCTTAGATTCACGAGGTATCATACGAATTATCTTGTGTAAAGTTTTCGGATTTTCTGGATTTTCATACTTGCATAATAAAGTCGTCTTTCGGGACAGTCTAAAAAAGTAGAAGAATTCAACGTTGTGATATTTCTTTTCATTTTCAGTTGCCAATTAAGGTATTTGCAAGTACTTCTGATCTTACATTACAAGAATAAATTCTCTTCCACAAAAAATAGTGCAAACAACCTCGAATAAATACAAATTCAGTGAAACACAACACAAACTTTTGTCTAAAACTACGTCACAAGAGTTTTTAACAATTAAACAGAAAAAATCAAAGAAAAGTGATTATAAGTCTTTCCCTTGTTATCCGTGCATGACTCTACAATTGATTATGTGAAAAGTAAATTTAAAAAATTTTGTTATGGATTTGAATGTTAAGGTGTCTATCTACATTTCTTGGGAATTGGTTGTTAGTAATTTGCTAATGCTTGTGTCAATAGCAAAACTAAAATCGTCATAAAGTCAATGTGACGAATAGATGAGTTTCTGATGTTAATTACCAGTTAAAGATCTGTTTAAACTAAAAATTTAATAAACTTCACAAAAATAGATTTCGAGTGCTAATGAGTATTATTTTTAATAATTTTTTTTGTCTTAAAAACGCCTCCTGAGAACCGGTTTAACCGACAGTGTGCAGAGAGCATCTAATTGCCAACCAAGATGCGTGCGCATATTGGTAGGAAATTGACTTGATCTATTAAGCATTTATGTTGAAACTCACAGCAATTATCGAGCAAAAAACACTAATGTTTATAAACATCACGTCACTTAGAAACTCATCTATAGCATTTTCGTTGGAATCGTGTGTAAATGTCTATAGAAATGCACTTCTTCGCGGTGATTTTAACAAATACGTCCACTTCGTTGATATGTCTCTTTGAATAGATTTACATAACAACCTCAACTAGCTATGAGTAAGAAAAAGAGCACCAATGGAAGGATGCAATGCATTTTCGTGTTTTGATAGACAGGCTGGTCCAGTTCACAAATTCTAGATTCTCACATAATGTTGGTCTCGTTATTTCAGGGGAAATAGTTATATGAACTTTTTTGTCGCCACAAGTAAGTACCCTATTCTCTCTAACTAGCGCCCCTATATAGTCAAAAATATTTATATAAGCGCCCCCCTCCAATAAGCGCCGCGGCGCTTATTAGAGTGACTTAACATTAAATCAGCAGTTAATAAGCGCCCAGGCGGTACTTAGAACTTTGAACAAAAAGCGAAAGTTCTGTAATAGTAACGAAAGACTATATTTTTGTGATGTCTAAATGTAAGTTGTATGTACAAAATCCTATTTCGTCGCCATGAAAAATACAGTTCTTTTTGTTCTTTTATGATGAAAAGCAATGCCTGGTTCACAGCTAGCATGACCATTTCAAAATGTTTTTATAAGCGCCCCTCTCTAATAAGCGCCCTCCTAATTTCCAAAAAAAAAATTATAAGGGCCCGGGCGCTTATTAGAGAGAATGTGGTAATTTTCTGTGTTGATTAAGGCTATATACTTTTAGCAATTATGCAATAGCTAAAAACAACTTTAATATTAGATTTCTATTAGATAGAGTTATAAGTGGTGGAATAAACTTCCCGCCACTTATAACTGTCAGCCGCTAGCTATAACTGGCGGAAAGTGTTTTCCACCACTTCTAACTGTCGCAGCTAAAAAATGCCATGTATGGGCCACCATACACTGGTTACTCGTTAAACGCTTTCGAAAACGAAACCACCATATAAAAGCTAAACAAATATTAATATATTGCTTTTAATGCTTTCATCATCAATAAATAGGATATGCATCAGATATACAAGATTTGCTTTAAATAAATAAAAGACTATCAATTAGGACTTTCAGCTGAATAATGCAGCATCAATCAAGGAATAAATAGCGTTTCAGATATCTTTAAGCGTATCAGCAATTACTTAAAACTTCCTTGGTTTATAGCTCAAGATGTTGCTTCTGTAACGCAGTCGATAAAGTGAGATCTCGTTTTGCTATTGAAGAAGGTAAAGTTGATTTTCACAGAAAACCCATTTGGAAATACGTTATGATATTCATACAAAAAGTGAATGCTCATATAAATCTTAAATCACTAACAAAATGTATCTCCATAGCGAAACCTATTTATTTATTTATTACTTGGTTTATTTCAAGTCTGTTTATCAAAGAAGATCACTCCTGAAACAATGGAGCATGCGCAGTAACTTTTTTCGCCTTACCAAGACATAAATGACAATGATTCATGTCAGATGATCACATCTTGTAAAACAAACATATATAATAAGTTTCTTTTCTCCTTTCACCTGTATCCGCATGATATTTTCAAAATTTCATGATGAGTGTGATGGTTCACAAATTTAGCCGCTTGTATTTGTTAACTTTTCTTTCACTATAGGATGATGCAGCAATCGGCAAAAGAAGTAATGTTTAAATACATCTTAACATGCGTTATATCTGTTCAGTGGCTTGCTGTTTGCTGTTGTATGAAATGTCAAAAGTATACTGATGTTTTACCGAATGGTGTTTGCAAACCATCTTTAAAGCATTTTTACATATCTGATGAGGAAGCATACGCTAAAATTGTTGATGAAAGATTACAAAATAACAAAGCTTCATTGTTATTAGTTAAAGTAATTTCTCGAAACGTTGATTTTAAAACGATTATTGTCAGAGCTATGAATATATCGCTAACCGAATGTGTAAATAAAACTGAGTTTGATAACCTGATAGAAGCCATTGATTTTCCATCAGTGAAATATTTTGCAAATTGTCTGAAGAATTTTTGGTGGTACAAATGTCAACTTGGGTATAATACATGCAATGTTCGATCGAACAGCAGTTTTGCTTTCCCGCCATGTTTCGAAACCTGTATGCACATGAGACATCAATGCAGTAAGCTGTTACAAATTTTTGGGAAATTGTATCAGCCAGAGTATAAATGTCTGAAAATGTCTGAAAGTGACCTTCATAAAGGAATCTTGGATTGTACTGATCTACCTATGTTTGACCAAAATGATTTATTGAAATGTTACCTGAATGTTACCAGTTCACATTCTTACCGTCTTTCAAAGGAAGTGTTGTGCTGGAATAGTGTCGGAAAGAACTATGTTGGATCGCAAAACATCACAAAAAATGGATCAACGTGTATGTACTGGAATAGTGCTTTCAAGAACTATTATCCATCCTTGGAAAAAAATTATTGTCGAAATCCACAAGGAATTGCAAAAATGCCTTGGTGTTATATAAATGCAGATGGTGATTGGGAATATTGCGACATTCCGAAATGCATTGAATTGTCGTCACAATCTTCAAATACCATCCTATACATTTTCCCACCGTTGTTTATTGCTTTAATCATAGTTATTGTTGTTGTTGCTATTACGAAGAAACGCACAAATGAGCATATATCGATCATAATAACTTATGAGGAAGTCCCTCTGACACAGATTTCAGCAACTATAAACAGCAAAGGTCTGATTACTGACGAATAATGAACCAGCCCAAAAAAAATGGCATCCTGTTTAATAATATATCATGGTTCAAATGTCAGTAAAGGCGGTTTACACGTAGAAATTCTTAGAAAATTTTTCAGTTTTTGGCGCATTTATTTTCAAAAAACAGTCGTCACTAAATACGGAAGATACGATAATATGCATAATAAATTGCACAGTGTGCAATAGACTGCAATAACGTGCTACTCTCTGGGATCTTCTCACTGCTGTTTCACACACATTCCTATTGAAAAAACAAACCCACATTCCCACCGATTGCAATTTGAATTGAGAAATTTGTGGCAAATGAAATTCAAACGCAAGGTGTGCTTCTGTCAAAACCATTGGGATAATATTTGTTTACAGCATTATGCACTAGGCAAGTGTTGCAAAATAAGTATTTAAAAATACCGTATTTACTCGAGTGAGCGCCCGGGATGCTCGTTTAATTCTTGGTTATCAAAGGGGGCGCTAATTCGAGGGAAGCAGTCTGTCGAGGAAGACGCTCATATAAAAAAGTCAAGTACACAACGCAAAAAAAAAAACACATACATTTTGCGCTAGAAATTGTTAATATAGAACGAAATTGTTGCAAAACACCAATGTTTATGAAGAAAGATAGCTAAAGTGACAATGAATTAATGTTTTTTAATCTTTTTCCAAATGAGCGCCCCCTTATATATACACATACTCTTTACTTGAAAATTGTTTATGATAAAATATGTTGTAGAATATTTTCTGCGATTTCGTGTTGTATTTTAAATAAAGTATGTAACAGCATTGTATGCAATATATAACAAAAGGCTGAATGACATCTTTGATAAGTTACAAAATAGTTAATACCATACAACAAATAATAACTCCTACTTTCCCTCCAGAATAAAATTCAGATTAAAAAATAATTTTAATTGGATCAAATTCAGCATTAAAGCAGATCATCGTTATAAAATTAAAAGCACTTTCAAACCATTTTGACGCTTAGAAGGTTTCTTTTGCAAAACATTAGCTAATCAGTAGCAGCATTGTGTTCGCATATATTATGAAAAGTACAAAAGAAAAGGGATCGTAGAGATTATGGTTACAGCTCAAAATGTTCTCCATATAGGTAAATATTTCTGTATTTACCAGGAAATATAAGGATGGTGTTGTTTACAAACAAAGCAATCCAAATAAAGAACTCTACAGTTGCTAAACTTCGTTACTCATTAACTAGACAATTATGTTCACCTGCTAACCAAACGGAAACAGAATTAGTAAGCAAACAGTTGCAGACATATAGAGCAATAAAAATAATAAGAACAAAAACAGCAAAAGGAAGAGCGAAAGTAAATCCAGGTTCTCAAATCGACCATTACCACAACTGTTCTATACCACTGATCCAAGCAATCTTTTCCGATTCCTAATTTGAAACAACGTGAGGATTCTATCGATGTTATCACATGACAAAGCAGTATCATATTTCTACTTTACTGTGATTTTATACAAAAACAAAAACCTTTAACATTAGCCTTTCTCTTTCACATGCAGCAACATTCATCATCTGAAATTTGAAAGACCGACAAAGTATTAGAAACACCTTTCTTTGTGATCTTTTCTGTCAATACACCAGTTATGTTTCTTTGCGGTTTTCAGAGGATCGCAAGTGACATACTTTCCACTGTAGATGATTTTATATTATCAACCAGGGGCTTGTAAATGCATTCAAGGCACAACCATGCCGGAGTAAACAACCCATATTGGGAAAAGCGCCAACGTCACCATCCCTCTAGTCCAGACACCTAAAACCAAGTCTAGACTGGACGTCAAAAGCGATATGTTTGAACGTCTCCAACGAATTGTCTATTATGTCGCCGACACTATTTTCCATCTTTAACGACACATGACGTATAATGTATAGCATCCAGCACATGGAGACGGGTGAAGAGGCGACAGAAAACAGTAAACGGAGAAGCGAGGCAAACCTTAAAGAAGCGTTAGTAACTGATTGATTGATCTAGTTCATAAGCAACATTTGTCTCGTTCTTCCAAACATTAATACAAGAGTTTTCACCGAAAAGATTTGGTCTGAAATTGACAGATGGATAGACTCGTAATCAAAGAAAAACAGCCAGAGGAGTTAATCATTCGTAATCCAAGAAAAATCTGATGGTGGGTAATACTTCCGCCTTTACAACCGTCATAATGTATTCATGTACTACTAAAAGACTTGAAGCTACCAATCACATCGTGGCATAATGTCACGTGGCACATGTAAGGAATGGAAAATGAGGCACGAAAAAGGGCACGAAATTAAGTTATAGTACCATGGTAGTCAAGCTGTGAACACATAATGAGTCTTCCATTTTTGACTGTTTTTAGAATTTAGAGGGCTATAACAATTTATTAGAATAATTAATTACTTGTATTAAAATATGAAAATATTAAAAAAGGGCACTTTTCAAAATTGGGGGTCAACCGCACCCCTCGACATCTCCACGGTACGCCCCCAGTTACCATTACATTAATACGGAAAACACTTATACAGGTAATTGAAGAAATGTGGCAAAGCCACAACCGTACCCTCAGTAACTCAGGTTAACACCCTAAAAGTCGGATGGTAACGATTTGTCAGACGGACATATTGTATGATAAGTATTCTCTGGAAAAGTATGTTCGCGCAGTAATGGACAGTAATGGACAACAGAATTGAATTTGAATTTTGCAAAAGAATAATCATGAAATGATTCTCATTACTATCAACTAATGTTTCGCAAGAGAAGTGGAGTCCTAAAAGCACAGGTTGCACAACGTTCTTTTACTTATGATATTGGTGAATAGTTCATTTTTCAGCGTGTACACTTTTTAAAATAAATCTTAAAAACAATCGGTGGTAGAAATATCAAATAAGAAATGTTTTGCTTTTTCTCTTACTTTTTTCTTTCAATTAGTGATAAAACATTTTCATACAGATTTTTTTTCTTATCTAGTCTCTACGTCACAATGGACATTAAATTACCGTATTTCCTCTAATAACGCTGCGGCATTTATTACAAATGCCAGCTTTTGGATGCGGCGTTGAATAAAGGGCGGCGTTCATTAGAGGGCTCACACTGAAGTCAAACATTATTTAACATCACGAAGAACACAAGAATTTGTATTAACAAAAGCAAAATCTTTGAGTTGATGCAATCCCTACAAAAAGAGCGATCGCGCTGTGGCGTCAAAAATTTGTAAGATCTCCATCGTAGAGCTCTCTTCCAAGCAGCAATGGCATCCGTTAATAGGTAGTAAGTAGGTTTTAATAAGTAATTTTTAGTAAGTAATTTTTAATACTCACAAAAGATTAATAAGTCCTTTTTGCTGCTAATTTAAAAAATTTTTCAAAAAGGCTTAGTTTCCCTAACAATCTGAACTATCAGTAAGAAAAAGAGCACCAAAGGAAGGATGCAATCCATTTTGCTGTTTCAATAGACAGGCTGAACCTTTCAGTTCACGAATTCTAGATTCTAGATTCCTCTTGCAACTATGCAGCAGCTAAACAAATTTAAAGAAAGCATTTTGTAGTTACTGGTTAAACCTTTCGGAAAATCAAACGACGGTTAATAATATCTAAAGAAATATAAATATATTGTTTTTGATGCTATCATTATGAATGAATGGAATTAGCATTACCATAAAAGTATACTAGCACAAGTTCATGAAAAATAAAATAACAAATTGGCAACGGATAGTGTCGTTATCTTGTTGAGCCCGAAATTTTGAACACGTAGTTGCATAGGATCATATGTGTTCAGACGAACAGTTTCAGAGATATCGAGTATCAAAACTTTTGATGACGTCATAGATCTGGGTATGGAAGTGTTTGGCCATAACTTTTTTCGACACCACATAGGCAATATCGCGGACCACAATACAGTTTACCCCCGATAACTCGAACCTCCAAGGGACAGGAGTAAACACTTCGACTTAACGAATGTTCGACTTAAGCGAAGCTCCAGTTACATCGAACTTAGACAAAAATGAGATATTAGTTCGAGTAAAAGCGATTTTTCTTTGTGCGTACAGCCCTGGAGTTACTCCGGGAGTATACTTTGTTTTGTGAAAACGGAGGCTGTCTTTAAAGATGTATTAAGGAAATTAGTCGAGTGGTTGACCAAGACGTCTCAACAGGACTTGGTCAAACCGACATACGTAATTTCGTAAAAGTGAACTTATACTGTAATACTGTAAATTTACAGTTGAGTGTTTGTTGAAAATGATTAACTAAACAATTTGAAGTAACGTAAGGAAATAGAACACCAAAGGAAGTGTACAATCAACTTTCGCGTGTCATAAAAAAGCCATGAATTATCTTAGGTTACAACTCACGGGTCACTCACACAGGGACGGCACTGTCTTTTCCGACCCCTTATTTTTATCACAATTAAGTTATTGAAGTGCTTCCATAAGTTGCAACTTAAATTCACAACACCAATAACTATGCTGCAGCTAAACAATTTTAATATTAAATTTCTCTGGTTGCTCGCTAAATCCTTTTGAAACAAGATTTGTAAAACAAGATTTGTGAGCTAAACAAATCTAAAAATATTGTATTTTTGATGTTCACAAGCTTTAGGTATTCAAAGATTTGATTTTAATAAACAAATTAAAATGCAGTAAACAATTAAATAATAAATAGCTTTTCAGATATCTTTAAGCGCGTCAGTAATTACTTAAATCTTGCATTCTTTTAAGATGATGTAGTAAACATGTTAAGTTTCCTTTTTTTGTTCTTTTACCTGCAACTACATCATGTTTTCACAATTTCATGATGAGAGTGATGGTTCAATGTAACCGCCTGTAGTTGTTTACTTTCCTTTCACTATAAAATGATGCAAAAGCAATGTTGAAATACATCTTAACATGCGTTATATCTGTTCAGTGGCTTGCTGTTTGCTGTTCTATAAAATGTCAAAAGTATACTGATGTTTTACCGAATGGTGTTTGCAAACCAACTTTAGAGCATTTTTACATATCTGATGAGGAACCATACGTAAAAATTGCTGATGCAGATTTAAAGAATGGCAAAGCTTTCACCTTATTATTTTCTAGAATGCTTCGAAACTTTGATTACAAGAAGATACTAATCAGAGCTATTACGACCTATTATCTAAGGGAATGTGTCAATAAAACTGAGTTCATCAACTTGCTGGAAGCCAGTGATGTTCCATCGTGGGAATATTTGAAAAAATGTTACAATAACGTTTTCTGGTACGGATGTCAACTTAAGTATAGCACCTGCAACGTTCGATCGAACAGCAGTTTTGCTTTCCCGCCATGTTTCGAAACCTGTATGCACAATAGACATCAATGCAGTAAGATTTTTCAAATTACTGAGAAATTACATCAATTGGACAATACAACATGTCTTATAATGTCTGAACGTTACCTTCACAAAGGAGTATTGGATTGCACTGATCTACCAATGTTTAATCAAAGTGATTTATTGAAGTGTTTCCTTAATGTTACTAGTTCACCTCGTTATCGCCTTCCAAAGCAAACATTGTGTATGTATGGTGTAGGAGAGAACTATGTTGGATCGCAAAACATAACAAAAAATGGATCAACGTGCATGTACTGGAATAGTGCTTACAAGAACTATTATCCATCCTTAGAAAAGAACTATTGTCGAAATCCACAAGGAATTGCAAAAATGCCTTGGTGTTATATAAATGCAGATGGTGATTGGGAATATTGCAACATTCCGAAATGCATTGAATTGTCGTCACGATCTTCAAAAATCATGCTATACATTTTGCCAGCGTTGTTTATTACTTTAATTATAGTCATTGGTGTTGTTGCAATAACGAAGAAACGAACAAATGAACATCCATCGATCATAGAACCTTATGAGGAAGTCCTTCTGACACAGATTCCAACGACGATAAACATCAAATCACTGACGAATAATGAACCAGAAAATTTCTAGTCCTGAATCATCTCAGCACTATTCAAAAATAATGACATTATGTTTAGTTCCGTTTAGTAACATGTCATGCGTCAGGAAAACATTTACGGACCAATTTTAGTATCATGTGTTGATTAGATAATTGCATTGAAATGGAAACATCCAACTACTGCGAACTGGATTAAAGCGTTCAACCAAATGAAGTAAATCCAAATATTAGATTCAAATATTGCACAATGTGCGCTTCTATGCATTTGTTTGCAGCATCATGCAGTCGGGATTTTTGCGAAATAATTATCTAAAAATAGACCTTGAAACTTGATAGATAAGACATTTTGAGACACAGTGTATTTGCTGTTGTTGGAATATCATAAGTCGATTGTAATCATTTAATACCAGGGAATGATCTAGGATTTCTGCGCATCTTTAATGGTAGAATTTTGCACGGGTATTTATTTTTTGGGGGCGTACTAAATTTTGCGCACCCAATAAAAATGTTTATTTCGCGCGTAAGCCGGACTTTTCAAAAAAGAAATTTATGATAAATGAAATAAGTAACTGAAGTTTCAGGAGATCGTCCTTTAAAATCTTTTCAATTACGTATTTCATCATGGCTCGTGGGCACGTTCATTTGGCATCGGAAATTTAGTTTGCGCATGCGTCGCCTAAACGGGAATTTTTAACGAAATATATATGAGGGCGGCTTGGAGGGGTGTTTTTCGTTAATTTGTTTACTTACAAAAATAGGCGCAAAGAAGAAGCAAATAGGAAGAAACATCGTTTTAATTTATTGACTTATGAAGTTCGAGATACCTTCGACCACGCTGTACAAGTTTCATATCAGAAATATGGCGGTAACGTGGGCTGCCACGAGGTGACAAAAAGCATGTCTACTACATGCGTAAAAATGGCACTTAGGGAAATTGAATTTGAAGAAAAACTAGCATTGGAATTTCGTTGAGACTTGCTTATTTTGAAGTAGAACCATTTTGAAATGTTTTCCTGAAAACCTCATAGAGCTGTCAGTTTTATTTCGTCTTCATTTCTAGTCCAAAGATGAGAGTTTTGACAACTGTATAATTGCATATTCTCCATGGTTTCTTCGCTAAAAAAAATAAACTAATACACCTTTCCCGAATTTCTGTTTAAATGCCGAGTTAATGCTTAGTTATCAAGTTTAGCCTCGTTTCTATGTGTTTTATTGTTTTTCTAATTTCATAATGTTTTCAGTAAGTAATAGTTACTCGTTCTTTCAGTTCCCCAGTCGAATAATTAGAAGTAATTAAGAGTTTGAAAAAGAGGCGAAACTTAGAAGCTAGGCTATAACACGGTGTTTAAACAGATATTCGGGAAACGTCTATTACGTATATAACAAACTTCAGAATGAAAATAAGAAAAGGAGGATTTATTCCTCAAGTCTAATGCGTTTGATCTTTGGTTTTAAGCACTGGGCTTTTGGATTTACTGCGGTTAGGTGTGCATCCATGATGGCTTTTAACCGTCTTGTATTTGGCTTCATGCGGCAATAAGTACCATATAACCGGTTAAATGTAGGATGAATTCCCTCAGCACCCTGTTCCCCATAAAGCCCAAATCCAGCCTTCCATTTCCTAATGAAAGGTATAGCATGATGCGCCAAAAGATGTAACTTGGGCGTTATTGATGCATCTGGGCATTTTTCCCTCAATAACGTCATGAATTCTTTGATATATTGCTCTAAAAAAAATGTTATATCCACTCTAAATGAAAATCCTTCAAAAACACTAGTGGAGCAATCAGGATAAAAACTCACCAAACTTTGTCAAACTTTCAGCAGTTATATCATTACTTGTATTTAGTATTTGGTGGCACTTTGCATATTTTGCAAATATTTCTTTGTATTTTGTGCACACATCTATAGCTAGTCTGTGTAGCTCTGTCCCATGCTGTCCTTCCTGGTGCACTATTTTGGGGATGGAATTACATAATTTGATAATATTTTCTTCCTGAAACAAAGTTAATAAATTTTGTAGTATCTTATTCATTTTTTATTGTCAGACGACAAAATAATATGAATGTTTCTGACCGTTCTATTATCATACTTGATTTTTATTGGTTTTCGTTTCAAAATTAATTGTTGTTTAACAAGTCCGAACATTGCTTGACTTATCACACAATTTCACATTTAGATAAGGTGACAAACCTTTAGCATCTTGTGAACATGATTGCCCACGAAACTTTTTCCATGGTATGCTTGACGCTGAACATTCAAGCAATTAAGAGTTTCATCTAAAATTTTCACGCATGGACCTGATGCTAACTTCATTTTCTTGTTGTTCTTTATCGATTTCAATTCACAATTCTGTTAAAACAACAACAAACGAATGTAAATTATTTTGAATTTTTACTGTTGTTAATTGTTTGACAAAATAATATTGCAACCTTCTTTTGGATTCTCGCCATGAGGTAATCCAATCTAGGCTGATACGTCTTGTGGATTACCGTATTGCTTCGAATAAACGCCCCGGGCGTTTATTAAATTTTTTGGATTTTAGGGGGGGGCGTTTAAAAGAGGGGGGCGTTTATTAAATAATTTGAGAAATTGCACGTCCTTGGACAGAATACTGACAACGAAATTAATGCTGAAATTACTGGGAAAAGACATCGAGAGGTTGGCCTCGTTGTTCCTGCAAAGCTGAGTTTTGAAACATACAATAAACAATGTGCAGAAATTTTGGAGCAAGAACTTTTGATACGTCAAAAGAAATTTTCGACATTGAAATTGAAATTTAGAAAAAAAGGATTGTATAGAAAATTTCCCGTATACAAAAAAGTAAATACAGTTGAGAAAAAAAAATAGATTTTATCTCAAATTAGTCTTGCTTCGAATAAGCGTCCCCTCTAGAGGGGGGGCGTTTATTCGAAGGGGGCGTTTAAGAGGGGGCGTTTATTAAATATTTTTTGCCAAAAGGGGGGCGTTTATTCGAGGGGGGCGTTTAAAAGAAGGGGGGCGTTTATTCGAAGTAATACGGTATTTCTTTATTGTCCGGATTTTTAAGGACATGCAAAGCAATGGCTTCGATAACTAGATGAACTTTTTCATCCAAGTCTTCTAAGCTTTTTTCTAATTCACGAATTTGAGAATACGCTTCAATGGTTTTTTCATATTCCTCTTTCGTGATGTTGTTTTTTACAGCATTTTGGCCAGCCAGTTTTAAATCTAACACGAAACACTCCTGCTCCAACACTCCGGGCGTTTATTAAATTTTTTGGATTTTAGGGGGGGGGCGTTTAAAAGAGGGGGGCGTTTATTAAATAATTTGAGAAATTGCACGTCCTTGGACAGAATACTGACAACGAAATTAATGCTGAAATTACTGGGAAAAGACATCGAGAGGTTGGCCTCGTTGTTCCTGCAAAGCTGAGTTTTGAAACATACAATAAACAATGTGCAGAAATTTTGGAGCAAGAACTTTTGATACGTCAAAAGAAATTTTCGACATTGAAATTGAAATTTAGAAAAAAAGGATTGTATAGAAAATTTCCCGTATACAAAAAAGTAAATACAGTTGAGAAAAAAAAATAGATTTTATCTCAAATTAGTCTTGCTTCGAATAAGCGTCCCCTCTAGAGGGGGGGGGGGGGCGTTTATTCGAAGGGGGCGTTTAAGAGGGGGCGTTTATTAAATATTTTTTGCCAAAAGGGGGGCGTTTATTCGAGGGGGGCGTTTAAAAGAAGGGGGGCGTTTATTCGAAGTAATACGGTATTTCTTTATTGTCCGGATTTTTAAGGACATGCAAAGCAATGGCTTCGATAACTAGATGAACTTTTTCATCCAAGTCTTCTAAGCTTTTTTCTAATTCACGAATTTGAGAATACGCTTCAATGGTTTTTTCATATTCCTCTTTCGTGATGTTGTTTTTTACAGCATTTTGGCCAGCCAGT
This sequence comes from Turritopsis dohrnii, assembly GCA_027922465.2. Taxonomy (NCBI): domain Eukaryota; kingdom Metazoa; phylum Cnidaria; class Hydrozoa; order Anthoathecata; family Oceaniidae; genus Turritopsis; species Turritopsis dohrnii. Next base: position 563,652 of record BQMF02000021.1, read on the forward strand.
TTTAAATCTAACACGAAACACTCCTGCTCCAGCATGTTAAATAACTTCAAGTACGTACCCAAAGATATATGTAAAGCAGGAAGTGCAATCTAGATTATATAATGTTATATTTGATTATTACTTTCAATAAACAACTCTGATATCTTTATGCTATTCTCTTTAGGTATATACCTGTGAAATATCAACATTGAATAACCGATCATGGATGACATTGTGGAATTGCTTGGCTATTTTGATATCTCCACCACTTTCTTGAAATTCAGTCAAATCATGTGTTAATGATGCCAAAGTTCGTTCAGTATGTGGATTTGTGAACTTCTGCATGTCATCTTTGGTTATGGTACAAAACAAGCAGCAGTGACGTCCTGTGTAAGATTAAACATTATGTAAGATTAAACATTAATTTTAAAAGTTTTCATACTTGAAATACTAGATGATTTTATGAATATTTACCGTTTGCTCCTGTTATACCATATATGGAACAGAGAAACTCATAGTCTCCTGCAATGAAAACACAAATCTTTCTATCACTAAAATGAGCAAAAACAAGAGCCAGATGGCGCAAAACGGTAGCAGCAATTGTACTTAAAGTTATGAAAAGTTACTACAAAGTTCTTTGAGGCTTGTGTTTTTTATATCTCACTGGTGGAAAACAGGCATATTTCAAAATTATTAGTTAGTGTAAAAAGGGTCTAATCCTAAACCACCAGAAATTAATTTATTAAAGACAAAAGAATTATACATGCGTGAGCTGTAGCTATATGATTTTTTATAAGAAAATTTTTTGTAAGACCATGTGTAGAAAAAACCACGCGTTTCGAAAAAAAAATACAATGTTTTTAATTATAATTTCATGAAACCAAAAATGAATTCAAACAAATAACTGCCTTTTCGAACTAGATCTTTGAAAGTCTTAATACAGAAACAGTGTATAGTAGCTAACAAATGAGGTAATAAGAAATTTTGAACTGATAAGTTTTACTAACAAGAAAAGCAACATATATGTATTTTCAGTTAGCGTAATGAACTAAAAGTCCCATTTCTATGTAGGCCTATTTGATAAGAATTCATTCTTTCATGGATTAAGCTACAAAATATCAGATTATGTACTTTTAAAACAAAACGCAATCTATACTTTTAAATGTTTGATATAAAAAAGCTTCCAAAATTCGAAGGCTGCGTTCCTTCATTAGAACTTACATTGCGTTATTAGTAGAGTCTCGCAGACTCTAAATCGCAGACTAATTGCCATTTCGGCCGGAGTAGTAGTAGTAGTAGGAGGAGGAGTAGGAGTCCACGGGTGTTTTAATACGGTATTTGCTTTCGCTGCTACCGTAATAAATACACTTGCATACCTTTCTGTTACTTTCCATTATTTTAAATTCTTAACCCCAACTTACTTCCATTGCATAGATTGTAAACTGTCAACTTGGTCTGTAAATCTAGACAACGCCATTTTCAGATTGCTTCGAAAATCTTTGGCCTCAAATATACAAAACACAACTGTGTTGTCTTTGCTATTAGGTTTTGATGTATTGCAAATTTGGTATGTCATTTTGAATGACCCTCCACCATGGTCTCCACCAATCTTGATACGTATTTCCCCATCAAAAGTTTCAGGGTATATCAGTTGATTGGTCCTGTAAAAGGTAATAATGTTATATGAAATCCTGTTAATATTTTCACATCTGAAAATGCATGATTTTAACTTTCTTACTGATCTAAATTATCTAAATGATTCATTATGTGTGATGGTAAGTCATTAATGTAGGCCCAAGCTGAAGATTTAATTTCAAAAATTCCTTTTTTATCTTTTATAGCAAATGTGAAGGGTGTATCTTCAAAAATCACATCATCACCTGACCACATTTTTGCGATGTTTCGTTGCTTGTTGACAGAAGCTGTGTTGATTTGAAATGTTTTCAACCACCTGAAATACAAGTGTTCAACTGTTTTGACTTGGTTGATTAAGAGGTACATATAATATTTTGTTTTTTAGAAAGTTTACCTTGCCATTGTCTTAAGTTTTTCCCATGGAATGCCCATGTCAACTTTCATTGCAACCAGTATGTCTTCTGAAATTTCAACACTAGGTATTTTTGAACTTTCAAGAATAGATTTCCTGTTTTCAATGTCGAAGGATTTTAACAGCTTCCCAGTTTGTACAGTAACTGCCTCATTTGAGTCCCCAGAAGTTGAATGAACCATATTTACAAGGAACCTGTTTCTGTTATATATGGTCTTAGAACATGCATTGTTACTGTTTTTTGTTGGTATTGGTGTTGATGTAAACATCAGTGGCTGTAAAATGAGGAAAAGGTCAAACCTGATGTATAATGATATAATAATATTATGATGTTATATAATATAATATTAGATATATATAGTGTAGTTACTTATGTTATAAGAAGGGTTATTGAAGCTATATACTAGAGAATTGAACATCACAACTTACCCTTCCTCCTGTGTTTAAAACTATACTTTTGTTTGGCAATTTTGAACTATTCATTTTCGTTTTTAGAATATGAACTACAGCATCAATCATTTCTCCAGATATGTCTTCATCAACACTCACGTTCATCATATCTGTTACTGTTGTCTGCGATGATTCAGTGGAGTTACCTTGCTCAGAATGTCGACATTCGTGTTTTCTCAGCTCAGCCATACACATTTGTTTCTGACATCCATCACACTGAATCTGAAGCTCGTTAACAAGTGTAATGAGTTTCTTGGATGGAAACACACTGCCGATACGAGAGCTGCATTTGGGGCACTGTAGCTTATCCATCACCATGCCTTCTCTATCGTTTTTAGTAAGCATAAAGCACAAAAGGAATGGTCACAAGGAGAGACAGTGACGGGCCTTGCCAATAGGTTCGCACAAATCTGACACTGCAAGATCCCTTTCGGCAAACGAGTGAGAAGTACACCTTCTTCGAAATTGATGTCCATGACAGATGTTTCCTTTAACAGTTCATCCGATTTTGATTTATCCCACACTTCCACATAATGTGCATCACTGGGATGCCCGATGCTTTCCTTTTGTGTAATGGTACACATACAGGACACGAGACACGAGGCTTTATGAAGAATTGATAAGGTGTTAGAGATGTTCTGGTTCCTCGTTTTTCTACGTTACGCATTGTTGAGTAACATTTGAGACAGATATTTTTCGGATGAACATCTTCCAAATCTTCGTTTGTGTCAATATGAAATATTTCCTTTTGTTTAGATATTTTCTCGTTTATTTTAAAAATGTTCTTTTGCTTGTTGCCGACGTAATTACTGCAAATTCTGCATACTTTTGAGAGCACAAATATGTACGTGTGTGAACAAGCCATGTTTTTTCTAGTTTAAACACCTGACCCCGTGGTGCTAAAATCACTAAAAAGTGACTCAAATGAAAACGCTCATAACTTTCTTTAAAAAGCTGACAGCTCGCTAAAATAACTTGTGACTGAAAGCTTATATAGCTAGGCAAATAAATTCATTTGAAAGGATTTCTAAAGATTTTTGCAGTTTAATAGTTCACAGTTTGGCACGTCATACAATTTGTTTACACAAATGCTTGGTTACAAATTTTTGATTTCGGCGATCCTTGGTTATACCTCTTACCAAATAAATTAAACTTTAAAGCTTGGTTCACATGGGGAATAAAGTTGTGAAAAACTAGTTGAATAACTTTACGATAGATATTTGAGTATAATTTTCGTAAGTACCTGGTGACGTTCACACTGAAAACTTCAAGACGTAAATTTATGAAAGTAACTGGCCGTGAGATGGAGAATATCGCTTTGGGAACGCTGCTTTTGGTTCGCTCACGGAAAAGACAAAGAGAAGAAAGTGGGTGAGAAGTATATTTGGAAAAAGGGAACGCTATGGAGACTATCATTAACTATTCCAAGAGATGACATTAGGTGATAGAGAATATTTTCATCACATTTTGTCCCAACAAATTTTAAAAGTAATTCATAATATAAAAACATAAACTCAACTACCATTCTCAGCAAACTCCAACTTTTCCGCAACCGCTTCCCACGCATTTTGTACAATATCTCTTTCCCTATGGGAAAGGTCAGATTTGTCGTAGATAGCCGGAAAAAAGCCTGACTTGTTCGGCTAACTTTTCTTCTTCACTTGCCATTATATTTCGGTTTCTTTTTTTCGCTTTTATTTCATCTGCCATTTTGAACATAAACCTTCCTCAAACACAAATTTTTTCCTTGAAATATTGACAAAAACTCATTTTGGGTACAAAAGTTATTCTAGAATAAAATTTAAAATGAAAACTTTTTGATATCAAAAGTTGTTCTAAATTTGTTCTAAAACAACTTTTCATAAAATTTATTCGATACCTGCTGACGTTCACACGGGAATAAACTTACGAAATTTCATTATGCGCAATACGATCAGAACAACTTTATGACTCGTGTGAACCACGCTTAAGTGATACAAACTGGTTGAAACGAGTTTCAGAACATTTTAATGCGTTAGGTCATTATTATGACTCATCAAAAACGAGAGAATTTGTTGTCAACATCGAAAAAAGTACAATGTACAATGCGCAATGGAATGGCTTCTTTTCTTCTGCCGCGCCTGATCTGAACGAACGTGTGGGGCTAATGTTAAGGCGTAGTTAACAGCGCCCCATTATAGGCGTTCTCTTCTCTTAATGATAGAAGAACTGATATTAAGTTCATGTATCATCAATCCTGGGGGTCAAAAGCGGGTCAAAGCGCAAAGAATTCTAGAAAAAAAAAACAGTATTAATTTTCGTGCACAACCCTTTTGCGCATAATTTTGATATTAGTTTTTGCGCATTTCTAACTTTTTTTGCGCGAATGCGCGAAAATTAGTACATGCGGAAATCTTTGCCATTAAGGTAAGCAAAGAAATTACAACAGTTTGTGTTTTTAGATTTCTGCATAGCAGGAAAGCCTTTGAAACCTTTTTCTCCTAACTCTTCAAACCTACAAGCGTCCACAAAAAGGTCCAGAAACACCCCCGATCTCAATGTTCTATCAATGTCTGCTAGGTCCCAAGCTGCTTTTCTTTACTCTTAATACAATCTGTTAACTTTCAATGTAAACAATATTGAACTTGGGTGCAAGTGGGACCTGTCCTCTCAACTTGTAGGGGCATTTTTCCTCAATACAAGCAATTTTTTTGCTTTCTCGCTATACTTGTGATCACTGAAACGTCCGCATTCATTGCTGTGAAAGAAAATGGTGGAGTTATCAAAACTTATATATACGTATACTCTTTACTTGAAAATTGTGATATAACACGTTGTAGAATATTTTTTTATGATTTTGTGTTGTATTTTAAACAAACTATGTAACAGCATCGTATACAATAATTAACAGTAATAATCTTTAATAAGTTTCAAACTAGTTACTACCAAATTTAGACTAAAAATAATTTATATTGGATCAAATTCATAATGAAGGCAGATCATCGTTATAAGATTAAAAACACTTTTAAACTAATTCGACGTATCAAAAGTTTTTTCTACAGACCACTAGTTAGTAAAATCAGTAGCTTTTAAATTGTGTTCACATATTATGTCAAGATCTTAGGGGTTATGGTTCCAGACTACTGTTTCAAACAAGCTTTTACAATTCCTATTTGCAACAACGTGAGGACTCTATTGATGTTATCACTGACAAAGCATTATCATATTTATGAACATATTTTACTGTATTTCAATACAAAAACAAAAACCTTTAACATTAGCCTTTCGTTTTTATATGCAGCGACCCCAAATCATCTGAAATTTGAAAGATCGACAAAGTATTTGCAACACCTTTCTACGTGATCAATGCACCATTATGTTTGTAAATTATTTTTAGTGGACCGCAAGTGACATAGTTTCCACTGTAGATGATTAAGCATTATCAACCAGGGACTTTGTAAATGCATTCAAGGCACAATCATGCTGGTGTAAACGACCCATATTGGGAAAAGTGCCAACGTCACCATTCCTCTAGTCCAGACGCCTAATACTGAGTCATGTAGACTGGACGTCAAAACGACATGTTTGAACGTCTCCAACGAATTGTCTATTACGTCGTCGACACTATTTTCCGTCTGTAAAGATACATGACGTATAATGCATACGATCCAGCACATGGAGACGGGGGAAGATGCAATGGAAAACAGTAAACGGAGAAGCGAGACAAACCTAAAAGAAACGTTAGTAACTGATTGGTTGATCTAGTTTCTAAGCAACATTTGTCTCGTTCTCCCAAACAAAGACCAACAGTCAGACGAGATAGCATTCGTAATCCAAGAAGAAACGGATTTGGTGGGCAATACTTTGCCTCCACAACCGCCATAACGAATTCGTTTTGGAGAATTTACTTGAAAATTTGCAAAAAGCTTGGTAAATAATAATAAATAATAAGAATTTATTCTGAGCAAGTATTTTTACTTAGTTCTCATCAGAGTAGGGTGAATTTCTCGAGAATCCATTTTCGTTTAAACAAAAAAAAAAGGTTAACATGTTATTTATGAAACATCCAAACCAAACAAAACAAAAACAAAAAAAAAACTAAATTATATCCACACTTACCTTCCGTTTGAATAATAACAAGTGACGATGGTCAGCGGTGTGTAAAACAAACAAACAAAAAATGCTGCAGGAAAGTTCAAAATAGATAAAACAACGATAAGGGTAGCTGTGGATAATGACATATAGAGTTTGCAGATCGAGTAGGATAATTCATCTGTTGAATGTCGGAGAAACCTGAAACGTAATTAAAAACTTCCAAAAAATCATCGTTCATAAAAAACATCCCTAAATATCTGCACTCTACTAGACACATTACATTTTTGCTTAATAACGCCTGCAAGATGTTTTTTAACAAAAAACATTCGCGCAGAAAATTGGTATTTGTAGGAGACGGAACTGTAAAAACACAGTTCCGGCATGAGTTATGAAGAAAAATATTCCTTTGTCGTGAAAAAGAAGAAACATTTTAGTGAAGTGGAAGAAAACTCCCACCCTCACTCACTGGGCAAATACGTCAAAGTACTTAGAAGGAGTACATTTTTCTAGAAAGGCACACAAATATTCACACCATTTCAATGCACTTCATCGCGGTGACGAAATGCAGATATCAAAATGTTCATGAAATTCCTTAGACATCTGTTAATTTTCGAAATACTTATGAGCCTTGCCATCTGTATAGTGCTTTCACATCATTAACTCCATGACAAAAAAACAAACCCCAAAACCCCGCAAAATTGAGAGCATAAACAATATAAGACGTTTATTTCCGCAAACTTCGCGACAAAAACTTTCGCGATCGAGAAAAAAATGTGCATTATTGAATGAAAACACTTTCGCGACTGAAGAACACAATCTTCTATTCATTTTCGGCAGTGTAAACATGTAAACACTTTCAATATCTCCAATAACTAAATATCAGGACGATTAAGGATCAACAACGCAAAAAAAAAATTAAATAAATAAAAAATAAAAAATAAAATAAAAATAAATAAATAAATAAATAAATAAATAAATAAATAAAAAACAACAAAAAAATGAAGAAACGAAACAAAAAATTGGATGGAAAAAACCTTCGCGAGAAATTTCTGTAATTTAGTGAGAAATAATTTCGCGAATTTTGAATTTAGAATTATGCCTAAGTTCTCAATTTCATAAGTTTTCACAAAGGAACAAAATAAAGAATTAGAGACATGAATTTCCAGACGTCTTAAAATCGTACAAAACAGAAAAGGAAGAATGGGATACATAATCAGTTTCCATTACCCAGCTGGCAAAATCGTCAAAAAACAACAATTGTGACGAAGAGCATCTTCACTGAATTATGTCTCTGTAGAAACGTACTGTATTTCCTTTAATAAACGCCGCCCTCTGATAAACGCCTCCCTCTATTAAACGCCCCATCTTGAAAATCGGTGTTTATTAGAAAACAGGTTAAACAAGAATTATAAAAAAGTTTTCATGCCATACAAGAGAACATTGCTCTTCTTGGACATTTTCGTAAACATATCTTTTGTGTAAAACATTTTCACACAACCTTTTGTAACTTTTTTAAGGATAAGAAAGCATTATTATTTAAGTTTGCTTCGGTCCAATTTTTCATTTTGTAATAAACGCCGCCCTCTAAAGAACGCCTCCCTCTATTAAACGCCGCATCCAAAAACTTGAATTTGTAATAAACGCCGCGGCGTTTATTAGAGGAAATACGGTATTCCTTTACTGTCAATTTCAACGTTTCAACTTATAAAAGTATTAAGCCTTATTAATTTGCAAAAATACAAACATAAGTAAATAAATTATTTGTGAGTTTATTTTTGGTCATTCACTAAATCAAATGTCTTAATTATTATAAACAACCTCTTTCCTGTTAATTTTTTTTACAAGAGCACCCTTGATCAAAACACCCACCCTTGATCGAAACATCCACCCTTTATCAAAACACCCACCCTTCATCGAAACATCCACCCTTCATCAAAACACCCACCCTTAATCAAAACACCCACCCTTCATCAAAACACCCACCCTTCATCGAAACACCCAGGCTGAGATGTTCAAACAACATAGGAACGAAATAAGAACATTCAAGGCTGAAAAAAACTTTAAAGCTATTTTTTAAAAAATGTGTGTTTCGGCGATACATACTAACATACTAGCAGCACATGTCTGAAATTGGCACCAAAAGGTGTTTTAAAAACGAAAGACTGAACAGCTGGCTGGTAAAGAGAAAGCTAAAAAACATTAACTACGTCACTACAACGTCTCGTTTTCAAACTGATTATCAACGACATTCGCGATGTTGACAAAGAGAAACGACGCCTCAAGAAAAGACTTTTCACGAATATCCTTTATTGAAGATAATGCGTTAATCATAAGGTCATGAAAAAATTGTGTCAGCCGTTTTCTTCTGAGATAATCTCCACTAGGGAGCCAATCATTTTTTTACTTTGTTTGAGCGCATTGTTAATAATAAACAGCTGCTCGTTTCCAAGACCATTTCTCAATTGTTTTATTTCTACTGACATCAGCATAGTGTAACCCTCAGCTCCACGTATAATAGTTCATTATCTTTAAGGTTAAGGACATGATAATTCATAATCTTAAAAACGAGAAACTTTAAAGAATTTTAAGTGACCACCGATATTACTCCGATATTACCCCGATTAACAGTAAAAAAATCCCAACATCAACAACAATGACGAAAAATAAAATAGGAGTCATCAACGACGGAAAGTAATTACGTAACCGGGAGTTTTAAGTCCTTGGGCTTCCATCCGTAATAATTGGTTCTTCCGCCCGCCGGCTTTCAACTAGTAGTTGACTTACCGCCAGAGATACGTATAGCATAGCATATAGTAAGTTGCCCGAAGGCCATTGTGCAGTCAGTCGATGGCTCCTAATGGGCTGATACGCTGCCTTTAAAGCACATTGGAGTTAAGTATTGCGATACGAAATGACTGGACTCGAACACCGGGCGCAGTGGTCGCACTCAATGGTACTCACCACTACACCATCGCTGCAAAGAATAACAGTATACAAAAACAACAATACAGACCTGGATGGTACAACAGCAGCGAAGGAGATCAGTACCAATGCCACTAAAAGTTGACTGGCAGGTAATTCTTTGAACGTCTCTTGCTTTAGAAGAGCTGGAAGCGATAAATAATTGACGTAGCCTAACCCAATTGCCATGAACAACTGACTGAATGTAGAGAAGTGTGATAATCTCGACAGAGTCACCTAAATAAACCCAAAAAACAACATTATATAGCACGTGTTCAATTGAAATTACAACTTTCTCATTGTCAACTGGATGCAAAAGGAAAATGTTGCTTTCACAGGGATGACTGAAACGCATTCCGAATACCCCTCTAACTTCTGATCATAAAAAAAACTCACACGCACTATCAGTCCCAAAACATTTTCAAGAGATTTTAGGGATAAATCCTCATGTTTTTAAAATCTCTTAAAATATCATCCTCGTATTATTCGAGTTCGAGAAGTTTCGTTGAAAACCTCGGAAGTTAATTCATCCTAAAACAGCCTGTGAAATCGATAATAGGGGGAAATAGGGGAATAGTTAAACAGAGTAGGACAGTTATTAGAAAAAAACATCGGCAAACGGCAAAATTCCCACTTGCAAAACCTTTCTGTTGTCAAGTTATGTAACACTTAAACGTAAATTCTTTTATTGGTATCATTTATTATTTATTATTTCCATCCCACTGTTGCAAAATTAAAATGTTGAAAACGCTGCGTTATGGCTAAGGTTACAGATATTACTGTTATCTTGAGCATAACACCATGTCTAAACTGAATTCCGGAAAAGATATATATTATCAAAGGCTGCAAAAGATGAGGTGAATGGCTCACCTTTCAGTTTACTTGTGGTTGCAAAATCATTTTTAGAATACAACCGACACAACACTAAGATGTTTTAGTATTTCACAGGAGCATTGGCCAGGATAAGAAATCGGAAACTAACATTTTTTCACCCATAATAAAACATCATGCGAATAACTAGTTATCAAGCTACCTTTTTCATACATTTTATAATTTTAACAATCGCCAGCTTTATATATTTACTTGTTATCCTAATCGCTAAGAGAACAATGCAAAGATTTTAAGATCGAACAAACGAGCCTATACTTGTTGACTGGTTCATAACACAGTATTTAAAACACAAAGTCGGAAAAAGGCTCATTCAGTGTTGTTGTTTTTTTCGTCATACATACACGTCACAAACTAACAGGGAAAAAAAATGCTGAGAAGATTAGTTTTTTATTGTAACTAATACCATCTGCTTGCTTCGTCTAACTAAGACAAAAGAAAATAAGAGAAAAAAACAAATTAAGCAAAAAAAAAAAAAAAAAAAAATCCTGAATTCCCAAACTCAGAGGAAAAGAACGTTTGCCATCACAAGGTATATTTGTCAAACCTTATAAAAAACGTCTGCCAGCTAGCACGATGACGACAAAGAGAGAGAAAGGAAGCCGGTTTCTAAACTTATATGACGAGCCAAACACACTTCATTTAAACAACGTTTCCAACAGCAACTGCAAACATTCAGCGCGACCAAGAATTTGTTGCCGAACGAAATTGTACTTGCCTTCGATCTTAACTGCTCAACAGAGGCCGGAAAAGACGGAGTTTTGTCACCAACATTGGGCATCCAATGAGTCGAATACACCAGAGAAGTTAACCAACCGCGGTATGTTTAATCGAAATTACGTCGTCCTTCCTCCTATACACGACAGTTTCAATATTCAAATGTCTTACAAACCTTCCGGGGTGAAGCAAACAGAAAAACAATCGTACGCCAATAACCCTAAGGAAATTTCCCTTCACGAAGCAGAACATTTGACGAAATTGAACCAATCAACGAACGCATCATCAGTTGCAAGACCAACTAACAACATCGAAGGGACAGCAGAATACCAAACAAAACCATCTGGTTTGCTCCCCCGTCGAAGAGATCAACCAGTTGTGGTGAGAGCACCAAAAACGCCTCCAAACCTACACAGCAAGAATACGGTTATACAGCACAGAGCGGAGAAACTATACAGCCGGGCGTTGATCCAATACGTGCGACATCAAGGACGTCGGAACGCTATTTGCTTGGAGATCGAAGAGTTCTACCAACACTTGTCAAGCATAATAGACCATAACCTCAGGGCGTATCACCAAGATGAGAAGTGGGTGCGCTGAGAGCTTCAGCAGCATGGGAAAAAAAGAAAACTTACTTTATGACATTATATTATGCAGATTGAAGGAAGATAGTCGGACAGAAATTGAGACAAAACCTTCATCTTTGACTAAGAAGATATAATCTTACTTGTACTGAATTTAATCAAATGAATTTCTGGCTTGGCACATGCATGTTACAAAACTCTTATCCGTACATAATAACATATAATCATATAACACCTGTGTTTCCTGAACAAGAAACGTGTGTAGGTGTACCTTATCGGGAAAAAAATCGGGGAAAACTGACCAATGGGTGATTAAAATTGCAATCAATCAAAAATTTTCCCCGAGTTTTTTCCCCGATAAGGTATACAATAACTCAGACGTATTTTCTTCTTATATTGAAAATAATTAGTCAGGGAAAAGTGACTAACTTCAAAAATTGGTCGGGGAAAAGTGACTTAAATTTTCCCCGACTAAAATTTTCCCCAGTAAGGTATAGGGAATTCTAGGTAATTTGCTCGAGAAGTAATTTTGCCTGTTTTGGACGATAAAATATACTTGTTGGCTGTATCTTTAAACTTGTGTTAAGAAAACTTGGGAGGAATTGTCTCAAATGAAAACATTCAAAAATCCAATGACAGTTTAATAATTTTAATGCCCCACAAAAGATATGATGCATCCGCTATGAAGAGGATAACCTGACGTGGTAACGAAAACGTGTGTCCCCAATAACAATTGCCCGCTATATAAGGCTTGTCCATGTCAAAGAAGAAGTGTCCGCTATAGACCATTCCGAAATTCTGTTTAAACTCCGTGCTAATGCCTTGTTTTGCTATAAGAATTCCGTATGCAACCCACAAGAAAATGGTTGTTAAAACTAACACTTATAAAGAATGAAACCGCATTTTTTTTGTTCATGTGGGAATTGTGAAATGCGTAAACGCTACACGATGTCTTCTTATGGCACCGGTCAAAGAATGCAGGAAACACAGTTGGCAAAGCCATGCGTCTTAGTTTATGATATTTTAGCATTCTGGTCATAAAGAAAGCGATGGCTTTTCCCTACAAAGCATGAAAGGAAATTCTGAAAGGAAAATTAATGAGAATCATTACTTTCGCGTTTGATAGAAGAAAGAAACAGAAATAGACATAAAATAATAGTTACCACTTCGCGTACGGTACCATCATTATTGCTATCATCCGTCAATTTGAAGATATCCACCCACAGGATCGCCAACCATACAACATAGGGTGCGATCATACAAGCGAGGGGCGGCATGTACAAGCCAATCGAAATGTAACGGTGGGTGTTAGGGAGGACATACAAGAAGAACGATTGGTGGAAATGCTCTAGCATGTTGTTAACACTTCTCAAGATACCATCTAACAACCTAACATATAACAAGGGAACATATATTTACATTTAGTAATGCATACCAACGATGGCTTCTTCGGTTCACTGGGAACTTTAATCAATGAAGGTCCCACAAAGAGGCGCTCCAAGAGCATTTCAAGAGGTGCAGTGCTGCTTGAACCTCTCAGCCACACAACTTAATTATACATTTAATTAGACATTTTTGCACCACTTTTTTCAGAAGACAGTCTGTTCGATTTCGATATACCGTATTCTCTCTAGTTAGTGCCCTTTCCAATAAGTGTAATAGAAACGGAAGACTTGTCTAAATGTAAGTTATAAGTACAAGATCTTATTTCGTTGCCATGAAAAATACAGTTGTTTTTATTCTTTTGTGATAAAAAGCAATGCCTCACTCACAGCTAACATAACCATTTTAAAATTTTTTTATAAGCGCCCCTCTTCAACTAGCGCCCCTCTCTAATAGGCGCCCCCTAATTTCCAAAAACAAATTATAAGCGCCCGGGCGTTTATTAGAGAGAATACGGTATCAGTAGTTTGACACAAAAATGTACCCGTTAAAACTGAGTGGCAAAAATAACAAATAAAACACAAGAAATGTATGATGGAGATATACATGATTGTTGGAGCAAGAATATGGTGGTACTGAGTTACAGTCATTAGTAGCTACCTTAAACATATTCAGCATTTTACTACTGAAATAATCAGTCACGGTTTATGTCACAAAAACACTTCTACTTATTCCTTCCTCCTTCTAAATCTTGATTAACACGTTGTTACTTCTATTTTATTTGCATGTGAACGCAAACAAACTTTGATTGGCTCATATTGTTTTGGCACTGGTTTAACTGGTTGACAAAATGCACAAAATGCCTATATGTAGACCTTACTTTCCAAACACCATCTTTATCAACATGATAGCAGCACAAGAACAGAAACATAATCAAAACATAAATACACTTGCCATTCTCAAAGCCTACTAATATGGTGAAATTTACCTTCCAACAGCTTCAAAATTATACTACAATGGTGAAATTTACCTTCCAACAGCTTCAAAATCAACTTGACGAGTAAACTGCATGCCTGGGTCATTCATACCATGCAAAGATATCGCTTCAATACGGTATTTGTAAAACAACCCATGGTTGCCAGTAGGTTGTCCACTTGCTTGCGATATCATCATTCTAATGAAAGTTTCCAAATTTCCCCAAAAGTTGTGTACTCGTTGCTGTAAATACCTCTAAAAGCAACACAACTTTGCTAAAACAATCAAACAACACCTCTGATACTAATTTGTTTAGGTTTATGCAGGTTATGTATATTGTAAAAATTTGCTGAAAAATCACTGCAAAGGAGTGGATGTCTAGAAATTTGCACATTATTTCAATAAAAACGTTCATCATCGCAGTGAATTTTTTATGATTTTGCCCACTGGTCAATGATGAAAAACAAACCATCTACCTGATGCTGAAATTTTATTGGAACGTCTTCTATGTTCGCGATTCGAATAGCTAAGTTGATCAGATCGAGGTTAGGCAGCTGCCCATTCAGACCTTCGATTAACAGATCAAAATGAGATACATAATCCCGTTCAAAATCCAGAACAACAGCCGCTTGTATTGATCCGGCATGACCTTTCAAGTCAACAGTGTCGATGTCTAAACAAAAGCAGGTTTATCAACCAATTAGCATCAGGAATTCTTTCTGACACAAACTTGTTATCGTTTGCATATCAGGACTTGTAACAGGAAGATAATTCATTTCTACAGTACTGTTTCTCCGAATTCAACTCTAAGTAACAAATAGGAATTAGTTGAGAGGAAAATCATTATAAGGATGTTTTTACAGTACTGTGGCTTTAATTTTTCAGCGATTCAGCAAATTCTTGAAAACTTCATGAACAGTTACTTACTAACTTTGTGATTTGTGATTAAAAATTCGGACCAAAGGCTAACTGTTTATCCAATGTGTCATTTCTGTCCATAATGCTTTAGCGTGCTCTTTTTTCACATTTGACATTTGATTTTAATTGTACTTGACTTAAAGTCTCAAGAGTAGGAAAAACAACAAACAGACATCGAACAAAATGTTTGAATAGAAACAGTTATCATCAAGCAGCATTGTGATAGCAAAAATGTTGCCAGGTGAACCTTGATGAAGGTATAAATTGGGCACCAAAATAATACTGCACAAAACTTCAAAGGAAAGTACGAAAAACGGTGAGATACTCAAGAAATCTTGTTTAATGAGTCTTAGAACATTATTTAATTTACGTTGTTTTGACGTCCTTGGCTGTATTTTTCACCACACACATACATATACATGCAATAGCTGCTCAAATTCAAATCTTGCATTAGCCCTGTGGCTGCATAAGAGTGAAAGAAAAAACAAGAACTGTAAAACAGTGGACATTGGAAATAAAGTATGTACTACAGTTGTGAAGGTCACATCATTTCGGTGACATCGAGGCAGCATATCAGAATGATAAGATTAGATATAAATCTCATTTACTATTCTTCCAGGAAAACACACTCTTGAAAGTGAATCCCATACCTGAGCTTACATCATCAAAATAAGCTTCAAGCCACGCTTTCATGCCATACAATTCGTGATCAGTTACGAGAAATATAATATCTTTGGCCCAATAAGTTTGTGACTGGAAATATTTAGCAGCACCCAGAAGAAGTGCTAAGGACCCGTGTGACTTGCATTTTCGAAAGGGCACATTCAAAATGATTGATTCAACACCAGGTGCTCGCGGAGCTCGATATATTCCAAATATATTAGTTCCATTTAAACCCTAAAAATTTTGTATCTGTCATGAATAAGTAATGTATAATTATTATGATTAATAGCCATACATAAAAAGCATCACTAGTAATGTTTTCATTTTCAATCTGAGTACCGCAAGACCATTTTGTAAAGGTATTATCTGATCTCAATCTTAGATTGAGTTTGAAGTAGACTAGACAAGAAGAGGAGATAGAAAAGTTGCCAAGTCATGATGAGGTGTAAGCACTAGTTAGTAAGTTGTAGGGGACCCATCACATGTCCAAGTAATAACAATGCTTTGCTGCTTAAAACAGTCTGCATTTTTGCCAAAACATTATGAGATGAAACTATGCAACTTTTGTAACACAATTTCAATAAAAGTGTTCAAGTAAAGCCCTTGATGCTGAACTTAAATTAATTTGAAGTTCGATTCACAAGAGCCTAAAGCAAAAAACAACATTCAATTACGAATACTCGAAAAACTGTTGTTTTAGAGTCAAAACAATCATGAAATGTATCAATGTTTTACATCTTGCTTCATACAAAACAATCAACTTGATAGTTGTGTATAATGTTGAATTTTGCAAATGTTGAACCAAAAGATGACATGAAAAAGGGAAAGGATGATTTTTTTGTTTGATGCCATCAACTAGAACTTTATAAACTTCTTAACTGTGATAAAGCTACAACAACATACCAATGACTTGATATTGAAATCTTGAGTGAACACATCTAGGCCAATGTTGTTCATTTCAGAGATGACATGATTCTTCACAAGGCTGAAGAAATGAAATAGCAAATGAGATATCGAATCTAAGCTGTCTTCCCACACTTGCCCGTTATATTACAGGATTTATGAAAGGATATTATTCAACTTATCATTACTTAATTGAGTAAACTTGTTTATCAATTTGGAAAAAACTAAAACAGGCTACATAAAGGAGGCTACATAAACATTCTCAAGGTTTTCCAGACTCTCGTATTCAAGGTTTCCAGAAACATAATTTCAGGTTAACTCTTTTAAATGAGAATGTCTTGCATGGATTCTGTGTCGTATATATGACATAATACATTTGTCACACACCAAACATAAACCAAACCATTACCTTGAATCAATGGAGCAGTCATTCTGAAGCTTGTTGTAGACCCTACTCGTATAATGTTCTGTTGTGAAATACGTATGCACTAAGCCAGGTAACAACTGATTTTCAGAGAAGTAATTTTTTGCGTTTAACTCATGGTGAGCCAGCAGAATCATCCAGAGCAATCCAATAAAGTAACTGAAAATACTAAAAACAAAAACAATTACAAACGTTCCTGAGTTCACATAAGCAAGCCATTTGTGTGAACAGTCACAAATACTACGAAATACATAAAGAAAAATTAGATAGGTTCTACACTGTGCAGCAATCTGCCAGAAACAGGTCACATATTTAATAGCATTACATCATATTGAAAGATTCATAGCATCTTCCAAGTCTTAAACTTTTTGCCAGATGAAAGACATGGTCATACATTTTCCAAGAAAACTACAGGCAGATTATTTTGACCTATTCAGACTTCTCCCATTGATGTATGAAAAATTTTTGATGCATGATTATAAGTAGCATCAAAATAATGTCTCTTATCAACGTAGTAACAACACTTGCTTTCACTGAAAAATTATGCATGTGAGAGGTTTATAATGATGTGATGTTTTTACATAAAAACCTTCAGTTTCTCTGTGTGAAAAAAATAAGACATTAAAACTGTATGAATTAAAAGAGCTCAAAAATTATATTCCATCGAAAACTTAGTTGTGAAGAAATCATACAGTTGAACACATGCCTCCCCATGTTGCTCACAACTGCAAAAATGAATTGAGTAATACCTCTTCATGTTCTTTCTACAGATGAAAATTTTAAGAATATACATAATGACAATAGCAACTTTCCAAAAGAAATTCTTCTTCGTTTAAATCATCTCAAAGAATGAATCATAATATTGCTGATGAAATACAGTCCCACAACAAAGAAATGATTTAAGCAAACAGATGACTAAGGGAACTGTGCCAATTTTTGTGGTGAAGACCGCTACTAGCTCAATCACATAAAATGATACAGCCAATGTAAGTAGTCAAAACCACTTAATCTCCTTCCTTTTGCATAATGTTCATCTCCTCCATTCTTGCTTATCTTTCTTTTAGGTTATAAAAACGCTGATGCAAACAAATGATGTACCCACCACACATGCAGTTAATGCAGAGAACTGCTCCAGACAGAAACAGGTAAAAAAATTCCATGAATATACGTAATATGAAGCGGTAAACCAAAAAGATGTTTTCGGAATTTAAAAAAAAAGATGCAATAATACTTTCCGACTTCAGAGCTAAAATTGTATGGAATGGCATATTAACTTGCGCAATTATTTATAGTAGGCCTCAAAACTGGAGATAAAATATGCTGAGCAGAAATTTACAATATTTTTCTTCATGTGACAAATTTTCTGCAGAGCATACAACATAAAGGATTAAAAGGTCAACTTTAATCATACCTACCTAATCTTTGGTCCAAATTTCAACAATTTTTCAACAAAAACTTTTCGACCATTCGTACTTGTTAGAAGTCCCATCTTGGCTTTCTGAAAAACAAAACTAATTCACATGACATTTAGGATTATTAAAGACCATTCATACAAGGTACTGACAAATCATTATTAGTACCTCCAGTTAAAATCTATTAATCATATTCATTAGTTATAAATTTCGTAAATGGTGTATATATCCAATTCCCTTTTCCCTGTGTGCCACCCCACGTCAATAAGTCACAAAAAATAAATTCATATAAGCTAAAAATATAATAGGTCTATTTATGTATAAGCTGTGAGATATAGTCAATCAAGGCTTTCAATGCTATTACACCATCCCACAAAATATTTTGACCCAAATTTTAAATGGTCCATATCATGTAGTCCATAATTGTCCCTATTTGAGATATTTGTCCCTAAATGACATGTTTGACTGGGCATGTAATGCAATGACCTCTCCAAAAACGCTATCTCACTATTATCTTTATTATAATACTTATGTTACAAATTTGACACAGAAAACTTTTATGAAAAAAGGAAAAAAAATTGAAAACAGCAATGATCCATGTATTTTTCTTATGTCAGGGTCTCATCATAGCAACAAGCTATAAATATTACATGTATGTTTGAAAACAAGACAATTTACAATTTAACTTAATGAAGTTATCTCTGTGAAACGATCGAAACTGTATGACCTTGTCACTGAAAGGATTACAAAAAAAGAATTTTGATTATTGCATATAATACTGATAATGTTTTCATTGATAACTTTAAAGATAATGAACTATTATAGAGCTGAGGGTTGCACAATGCTGATGTCAGTAGAAATAGAAAAATGGTCTGGGAACGAGCAGCTGTTTACTATTAACAAAATGCTCAAACACAAAGTAAAAAAATGATTGGCTCCCTTGTGGAGATTATCTCACAAGAAAACTACTGGCACAATTTATTCTCCATCTTAAATCGTTCATTAATCTACAACATTTAAGAATGGTTGAGATGACCAATATGATTATATAGTCAGTTGAGGTAACCGTTACGCGTTGGTAATCATTACGCGTTTTTATTTTGTGATAATTCTCTTAAATAAAATGTTCTCCAGTCAAAAATTAATTGCTTGAGATAGACATGGGTACATATAATTTTTTGTCTTTCAAAACTTTTTTTGTAACACTGAAAATATCGTATGAAATTGATTCACGATCTTACCCATACCACTAAAACAGCCATTTTAACTTTGCGGCCGTATGTCGTAACTTTAGTCTACAATTTAAGATGTTACCCTAAGGCTCTCTGTCGGTGTGTTATTCAGTAGTCCTTACGTCAGATTTTCGTGAAAACATTGAATTTTCGTGTTCAGAAGTCATCTCAGTGATAAATTTAGTGCGTAATAGTTGAATACATAATTTCATGTCAGTGATGTAACTATTACGCACTTCTTACACATTATTATTATCAGAAACAGCTCAACTTTTTCCAGGAGGTGTTTTTATCATTTGTTCTATTCAGGGCAAGGACAAGATAAAGAATGGATTGTAATGGTTCTTTCTTTTATTTCAACAAAATATTTCATTTTCACATCCTCCATTTTCCCATCGAATGCGTGCATCTAGATGCAACGATTGGCGATCAACTTTTCTTACTTTTTCGAATACTTTACGAACATCAAGATATTGGGGGATGTCCCATTTGCCATTACCACAAAAAATGGCTTTAAAGGGCCCACAAATGATATTGTGGGCGGCAAAGGTATCGACATCTTCACCAGTCACCCTTCCTTCTCGTTCCACTTTCTTTGTCTCCTTAAAAATATTATCGGCTGTCCCGAGTTTTTGTTGCAGGCAGTCAATTTCCACACCTGCTGCGTAACTACCAGCAGCATCAAACAAAAACCTTGTCAAGGCCTTTCCAATAAAAAGGTTTGGTCCTCGTTGCGTTTCGTAGATACATGCATACCACTTCCCGACAACATCAGTCTCAGGTCGTGGTGGGTTCATGTACTCCCATGTTGCCTCCATACTGCGGAATTCGTCATCCTGGCCCTCTATCTCGATTTCTGATTCAGATTCACTTTCGATTGCATCCGATTCTTCCACTTCATTATTGTCCTCTCCTTCCTCTTCACTGCTTTCATAATCATCGCAATCGTCAGTGACCACTCCATTCTTTTTCCTTTTTGTAACTTTGCTTCCTTTTTTCTTCTTTCCTGATTCTCTTTCTGCCTTCCTTAATGAAATTTGCTCCAATTTTTCTTGCTTTTGTTTTTCCTTCTGTTCTAACTCATCAAGGAGTTCTTTTTGTGTAACCACCTAATTATTAAGAATGGTTTAATTAATGATAATAATTTGCAAACTGAAAATGAAATAATCTCAACACTAACCTTGCTTCTTAAATCGAGCTTCTGTCGAGACTTCTTTTCTTTGTTGACTGGACCTTTGATTTTGTTTAGAAAAGCCTCCTCGAAACTTTCACTTTGACGAATTGTGGATGGCGTGGATACCGACACTGCCTCTAACTTCCAACCATTCGGTACCCAACGAAACCCTGGTGGTGATACGCAAGGGTATGGACCCAAGTGCTTCATCAAAATATCTAATTCTGATGATGGTGTTGTTGTTGTTGTTCCCACAATGCTCCCTCCTGGCAACGTATTGTGAGAAACAGTTGAAGGAAAAGCAGTATTCGGCGTTGTAGGAAAAGCATTACTTGGTGTAGATGCATTTGGAATAGATGATGTGCATAATTCTTCACTGACATCACCATCTAATGCTTCATCAATGTTCCTACAAAAAAAGAATAGCTATGAAATTTCAAGTGATGTACTCAATACTTGGGTTTACTTCATCAAATAAGTACCTTCAACAAAAAAATGTTCTATACAGTATTTCGATTATAATAATTTTCCTTGTGATATCAAATGCGTTTTACACAGCGTTACTAAAAACTAACCCGTTTGCAAGTTTGTCCCAATCCAATTCCTTTCCAAGGACTTTCCAATTGTTGTACTTTTGTACCAGCCGCGGATCCAAACGATTGACGGGATACTTCTCTCGGTTAACTGGCCAAATACCAGTGCTTTCAAACCCACTTACGATGTTGTCAGCTTTCATTCCTTCCTTCCAAATGCTACATAGCTGGTTAGCAAACTCTGCCTTAGATAACTGACTTTTTGCTCCCAAAGCAGCAACCCTTTCATGTAGTTTATTATCCCACGTCCTCTTTAGGGGACCAAAACAACCTACATCTAATGGCTGTAGGACATCCGTCACATGCGGTGGAAATTTCATGATGATTATTCTTTCGTCAATTGCCTTTCGTATAACAGGAATGCTCACATGTGACAGGTGTCCATCCAAAACTAGAAGTAATGGTCGTTCTTTCACCATATCAGCAAATCTCTCAAACCATGTTTGAAATATTTCGCTGTCCATCCATCCGTTTTCTGACTTACCATAGAACGTATTTGGAAGTGCCTTATCTCCATACCATGTGCTCTGCATGTTCTTCCCCTTGAATATGATTAGGGGATCAAGAGCAATTCCAGCGGCATTGCAGACGGCCAAAACAGTTATGTTTTCTCGGCCGGCTCCATAGCGCATTCGTAATGCCCTCTTTCCCTTGACCGTTATTACCTTTCCTTTTGACGGATCAGTTGGAAAGCCGCTTTCATCGCAGTTCCAGATGCGAGCTGCATCCAAATCTGGATTCTCTGAAAGGACTTTCTCCAACTGATCGTAAAAGTCGTAGATAATGAACGGATTACTGGTGTTGGCTTTTCTGGCTGTGCTAATCATCTCAGCCTTTTTGTGAGTCAGACGATTTCTTCTCATGAAGTTCCTCAACCAAACTCGTCCCGGCCTTCCATTTTTAAATTGTGGAGCAGCAATGTCGTTCTTTCTGACGTAGTCACCAACAATATCCTGAAATGATTAGCCAGGAACTAAGAATTTGTGCAAAGACCTTTTAAATCCTAAACTGACAGTTCTTAAAGGAGAAAAGCAATACCATTAGTGCTATTAATAATCCCTTACTTACCAATAATTCATCAATTGTAGGACTGAATCCGAGATTACAAACAACGGCAATACATTCTGCTAATTCTCTTTCCTTTTGCGCATCGAAAACAGCTCTACGGCCACCTTGTTTGAGGGGAAGGCCGTTCTTTCTTCTGTTCAATCTGAAGCGCAACGTCGATTCATCGACTCCATATTTCCTAGCAAGTGTTCTTTTTTTGCTACCTATGAATTGAATAATTGATTTAAACAACCTCGTACCCAGGGTTTCTTGCCTTTTCAATATATGGACGGCGGCGAAGATTCAAAATTTAAAAAGCCCTTCTCCCATTGTTCTAGACCATACGATAAGTCTTACCTGGAACTGAGTCATATTCATGGATAGCACTTTTCATCTGCTCCTCTGTCCACGCTCCAGCTATCTGCTGTGCCACTTTACGACTGCCGATCCTCTTCTTAGATTTGCAGTTGTTTTTAGCGAATGGTTTCATAGTAAAAAAGATACAAACGAATGATACAAAAATAATATGACAAAATTTATGATAAAAATTGCAATCGCAATCGACAGTGAAAGAAAGTTTGTCAATAGAGCATTTCAACTTATACTCAAGAATCATGCTCAATTATTATCACTAGTGATGGTAGGTAATAAATTCACTACTGATAATTTCACTAGTGTTATTTTCACTAGCGCACTAGTGAAAGTCCAGATCATGCGTAATCGATTGAATATACATACGTAATGAATAAAAAAATTGTTACGCACTACAATTTAAAGATTACGCACTTAGCGTAAAACATAGAAAAAAATGCATAACGGTTAGATGATTTAGTTTCCAACTGTTACGCATCGATTTTTTTTAAATATCTTGATATGGGAAAGGCTACAACAAACAAAGTTTGGCGAGATTGTGGCACAAGACTGCGTAATGATAAGCGAAACAGTTGATTCATAATGGTTGAGCCCACGGCGAGATAATCGCACTTTCGCGAAAAATGCGTAATGGTTACCTCAACTGACTATACTATTTTATAATTTTACATTGCTGTTCTTGACTTTACTTTTAGGTTTAGAATTGAAATTGCATGCAATAGCTTTTAAATCGATGAACATTTTAAATGTTGGAAGAGTTAGATTGTGTCAGTGAATCATCACATTATACAAGTAAACTCAGTCTATAGAGGCACTACAATGGCAAATTAAGTTGTACATACTTTAGCATCATTTATTTTCCCAGCCAATTCACACATATATTTGATATTTTCTGATAGTAAGTGCAAAGTCAGTACTGCTTATGTGCCAAATTACGGACAGCCTTTGTTATTACGGACATAAAAATGTAAACAAAGATTCTTGTCATGAAAATACACATGCACTAATGCCAAGTTCACTATGTATAACTGAATAAAATGTTTTATCAAACAGAGCAATAGAAAGCAATTAGCAGCAACACTTGAAGAATAATGGACTGTGAAGAATCATAAGTGGCCTATATTTCAATGATCAGTTAGAAGTGTCCTCCCCCACTGTGATTGACATACAAAAACTTTATTATTTGACTTATTTTATGATAATTAACTTTCTACCCTGATAGAAAGATCTTACAGGATCCTGTAAGATTTTGCATGGGATCCTGTAGGATCCTTCACACGATCCTGTAAGATCTTGCATAGGATCCTGCAAGATCTCGAGGACTATCTAAATTACAGTTATAATTATTATAGAAAATTTACTTCCAAGATCTTCTATGTAAAAACCATTTTTCCTTGTATACACGATTTATAAGCAACTGTTGATTTAGATCAGAACTCAAGTTGCTTAATTTGAAAGCCAAAAAGCCTACTCAAGTTGCTTAACCAGTTGCTTAACTTTCCTAACTTATGAAATCGAAAGGATGTATATACAACAACTTTATTATATGTTCATGCTACAGTAGTACTATTGAAAATATAAGAACAAAAAACAACAAGAATAATAAAACACATTACAAAGGATAAAATCGTGTTCATGTCTTCTTAAATCGTAAACAATATACATTGTGATTATAAAGTTTTTTTATTTACTTATTTATTTACTGTTGAAACTGAGTTATTACAATATGTATTTATTCATAGAGGATAATTTGAAGCATAACAATTTTTTAGTTGCTTAACCAGTTAGGCTGTCAGTACTGGTGTTGCTTTATTTACTTACCAAAAACGAGTACCGTTGCTTATAAAGGGGGTTGCTTATAAAAAAATTGTGTATGTCAACAAGTGACTAGGGCTATCACTAGCAATTCCAACTATGCATGAAGATGTCATCATGTAATCAGAGCAAATTAATCTAATAGCTACTTTACACAAACTTTTTCATAAAAAACTTAACTTTGGCTTCAAAATTTTCATCCAATTTTTGAAGAAAATATCTTTATTTTTTTTGTCTTTCTTGTGATGCGATTTTTGTAGGAAATGGAAAAGTAGAAAAAGAGAAAATCGAAAAATAAGTTTAGAAAAACTCATTGATTTCTTAACGATAGAATAAGAAGTGGGGGTATTCTTATTTTAGAATTCTTATTCATGTGAAATTGATAAACATGGCATTTGAAGTTCCAATATAAATCTATTGAGAAAAAAACATTGTTATAATGAAGACAGTCATAAAATTATTAATAAAATCAGATAGTTTTTCGTATAAGTCACTTTCATCAACTTTAGAAATACTAGAATGCTTCACAGTGGTGTAATAAACATAAATTTTGTTAAGAAATTCTTTGAAGTTGTACTGGGTGCGCCAAAAAAAAGTGTATATGTTTGAACTGATATTTTGAAAAAAATACTCTGTCATACATCTAGAGATTTTTTCTACCTGAAAGACGAAAGATTAACTTAGATTTTGATGTAATGTTAAATTTCGTCTATTTCTTAAAAAGTTGTGAATCAAAACATCTACTTTTAAAAAATGTGATTTTTTAAGAAAATATAGGGTATATTAAATTTTGAATAAGTTTTCGAATGTTTTTTATGGTTTTTTTTTAAATGTTTTGATTCACAACTTTTTAAGAAACAGACGAAATTTAATGTATGATACATCAAAATCTACGTTAATCTTTCGTCTTTTAGGTAAAAAAATCTATAGATGAGTTTTTTCAAATATATCAGCTCAAATGTATATGTACACCTTTTTTTGGCGCACCCGGTATATCTCCTGATTGCCTTATGACCAAGCCAAATTTTTGCATAGATATGGCTCAATATCTGTTATAGATATACGGGAAATTTCCAATTTTGCCAAGCTTGGGAACTCGGAAATCAGTTATATTTAAAGGTCTGATCCTAAATAGGATCCTGACAGGATTCCTGAACAATATCCTGGCAGGATCTTAACTCAATCCTGGCAGGATCTTAATAAGATCCTGTAAGATAGTCCTGAATAGGATTCTTTTGTCAGGATATGAGTCCTACCAGGATCCTAATAGGATCCTAGGAGAATCCTGGTAGGATCCTGTTCCTGTCAGGATCTTACAGGATCTTGTAGGATCCTGTCAGGATTTTAACCAGGATCTAAAATCATTTTCATTCCTCAACTCATTTTTAAACATAAATTTTCAACCTGTCGAAGCCCTTTGTTCCGTACGATGACTTTACCGATATTTCTGACGGTGGTTGCAATTATTATTTTTTTATCGGTAAATATGAATACCATTGTACACACGGAGCTCATAAAAAATACGCATTATTCTCTCAAGAGAGCAGTCTATTTTAAAAGAAATCTTTAAAGTTTAGTAAAATAAATTCTAAACGTCATATTAGTAATTTTCTAGCATTTAAATAAATTTAATTATCTCTGAAGTTTGTTTTATTACAGTTTGGTTGACAGTACAGGATGTGCTGTGTTTTTAATTTACAGACGGTTGGAATTATGTTTTGATCTATTTCAGTGTAGAATCACTTGCTCGAAAATTTTATGTTAATTCGTGTGTTTTACCCTCTAACCTTTTAGTTTTATCTTGAATTTTAAATTAAAATTTTCTCCTTTTTTTTAACTTAACACAATACTTTTTCCAATCCCTAAATTTTTTACCTAATTTGATAGGACAATCTTTTTACGATTTTATCTTTAATAAAATGTTTTTATAAGTATACTATACTATAATATAATATATTTATTATGCACCAGACACACGTACATTTATGCAATTTACTTATAACTTTATTTTACTTATACGTAGTAGGTCCACATCAGTGATTACACTGCTTTTGTATTTATATGTACATAAATTACGACCTTCTTTACAAAATAAATTAATAATAATAATAATAATAATGTCCGTAATAACGAAGGCTGTCCATAGGAACATAGACGGTATTATGGACATTATGACCAATAGGAAATCAGAGCAAAGTACAATGAGTCCTTGAGCTTCAATTCACTTAATTAAGGAGTAAATGCATAGGTATCTATTGCATCTAGACAATTTCCATCTCTTAAAGAAAAACAAACTTGTTTATAAAATTGATAAAATGTTTTTATAAACAAGTTTGTTTTAGGTTAGGTAGTATATCTTTTTTTAGCTATGTCATTTCGTTAAGATATTTTGCCACTAGTTTCCTCAGTGACGAAACCTGGCGCTCAGAATGGTTAGGTGTAGGAACACAGTGTTGTAGTGGAAATATTGGAATGATTTGAAAGAAGAACTTTACTTGAAATTTTCTTATTGCTTGTTATTTTGTATTCTTCGAAGCTTAACTGTTTCACCTTCCGAACAGCCGCTCCAATCCTTGATTGGGATTCTTAAAATCAGTTAGCTAGGAGTGATGAGATGCACATGAACTTCAGGTTCATGTGCAGGACTCTACTCCCATACTTTCACCTTCAAAATTCCAAACATTATACACGCGGGTGATATTTGTGCCGGTAACCGACTAACAGTCTTTTTGAAGATTTTGTTGAAAACATCATAAGATACTATTTTCGGCTTCCGTCACTAGTCATTACAACCGCTCACGTTCGTGAAGAAAGACGGAACTGACCCTGCTGCTCTCGTCTCAACTGAGTTTGTACGATTGTTTTTTGCATTCTATCTATATATCTGTGATGCATTTCTAATGACCTGTCTTGACACAGTCGCCATTAATGATTTCGTCAATTCCAAGGAAATTTACCGTTGTAAAACTGTTTTTCTACTCACCTTTTTGGATGAGCCAGAAGAGCAGCCTGATATCACCGTCCTTCCCTTGCCTTGTACACATAAAAATGAACTCTCAAAATGGCGAACTAAAAATTAGTATATACCATATATAATTGATCATTAATATTTATAAAAATCAAAGGGGTAGCTTTGTAATAGAGCAAAGTAAAAATTTATGGAGGAGAGTTCTTTAGTAAATGTAGAAAAACATGTATATAAACTTTAAAGGAGTGGTATCATGAAAATTTGAAAAATTTTTTTTTCTTCGTATATCCCTTGTTTTAATGTAGATACTACAAAATAAATTTAATTTGGAAAAAAAAAGTCTTTTTTTCGCTATAAAATGCCACTTTAAAACATAGGCTTAAAACGCTGAATAAATTAGTAATAATTATGTGACGTCATTGAAGAAGTTATATTCAGTGTTGATGCGATGTTTTGCATTCAAATCGAGCGAGTGTTCTTTGAAATTCAAGCAATAACTAAGTATTTTTTTTAAATCTAATGAAAAACATGGTTATTTGTGCTGCTGTGGGATGTGACAGTGACTCAACCAAAGGACAGAACATTAGTTTGTTTAGATTAGCTAAAATTCATATTTAAAAAAAATATGGATTTCAAAGTTGAAGCGAGGCCAATCTTCCATCTTTACGTCACTTATATATTTTAAAGAATCATGTTTTGGAAGAAATTTGATGGTAAACATGTTATAAGGAGTTTTACTTTAATGTTTTATCTACACTTTTCGTTATACATAGGTGAACTTTTACTTTCTGTGTGCAAGTGTTTTTTCGATTTTTGTTTTCGTGTTTCTCTTCGAACTGGGCATTTGAATATTATTCCGTTTCACCGATTATTTCATTATTGTTTTCATAGAATGAGCTATTGATTCTATTGAAAACGGAAAATTGGAAAAACGTTAACTTTCAATATATGAATTTTACTACGATCAATGATCAACTCAATATTGCATGTATTTTTTTTTTTTTTTTTGCGTTTTGATTTTTACAAAAAATTATTTTGAAATTTATCGTCTTTGATCGCATAAACTTCTTTGCAACACATTTGCATCACTGTTTGTTGCCAACTCTCTCCGGTAAAGCATTTTCGTCATCAAAATCATCATCCGGACTTCTTCATATGTTCTTTACAGCAACTGGGTCAAAACTATATTGCTCAAACCGCTAAAATTCTCTGTGAAATCCTTGAATAAAACTCATTGCTACATTCTTCATCTTCGCTGAGAACATCTGATTCCTCTTCACTTCAATTCTCACTCATGATTTTTGAAAACATGAGAAACTAATAACCTCCTAGTTTGCACTGACATAACAAGTAAAACTAAACGAAACTTCTTCAATGACGTCACACGCTTTTCATCAGAAAAAAAGACGGGGGTTTATAAAAAAATTAAAAACTCAATATCTTCGGAAGTAAAACGTTTTTTAAAAAAGCTTTAACGCAGGTTAACTATACATTTTTTAAACTAAAATTTGTCATAAAATTTGAAATGACGATACCACTCCTTTAAATTGAAACTTCAGCTTTGGCAGACTCAACCTCGCAATAATAATAGGGCCACATGTTTTTGGTGAGCAGTTCATTTTGACATTGTAAATGGATGTCTCTTTCTTTTTCCTATTTTTGATCATTAGCATTTACTCATGGCAAGGCTGGTAATAATGTATTTGGGACTCTTTAGATTTAGATTTAGATTTAGATTCAGTTTGCCTCTATGATAAATATTTTTTCACATCAACTAATAAATTTTTGCCAAAATTTCTATGATGATGGCCAATAGATTATTCAGGGATTATTCAGGGAAATTTGACACTCCCATGAATGAAAGAAGCAGATTTCAAGACTGAAAAATGTAAATTTAAATTAGTTCCTTAAGTGTAGGAAGTGTAAGGTACATTAAAAGGCTACTTTCCAAACAGAAATCAGTACACAGGAAAACTTTAAATTTATCTATATGAACACTAAAGGATCAGCATATATAAATAAAATAATATAACACGGTTGATCTGAGGACTTTCAGTAAATTTACACAATGTTTGTCGGCAATTTAAAAAAAAATCAAGATTTTTCACTGTCTAGCCCGTGTTCATGTACTTGGGAATTTGGACCCTCTGTTAAAAAAAACAAGTATTAAGCAGGCAAAAATGCATCTAGCTTATAGGCACAAGAGGTTGTTGTACGTTTTCAAAAGGTTCCTGTTTTCAATGCATAACGTAATTTGAAAAAATAAATACTACACTTTGTGGTTTGATTTTTTTCTTTCTATATGTAAATCGTAATTACAAAAAGGTATAAAAATTCCATATACATTTTGAGAAAGGATATCATGAAAATTTGTGTTTTGGCATAGTTGTACACAACAAAACTTCTGTTGAATTCAAATTTTAAGGCAGATCAAAAAAAACAGAAGAGACCTGTAAACAAGCCAGGGTAATAACTATGGCAACAATTATTTTTCGTGATTCAACACCTAGGTGTTTGCCACTACACATACAAAATTCTAGCAGAATATCACTAATACTTCTTTATTATTTGCATGTCTGCAATTTCTTTTTAAAATTTTGATGTCAAGTTTTGAGCAGAAACCTTAAATGGTAATATCTCGGGAACGAAAAATGATTTTTTGAAAATTCAAAAACTGACTTTCATCATTTTGAAAATTCTTACAAATAATACAAAAGCCAATATGATTTTTTGAGTTTAGTTCCCCTTTAAAACAGAACATTCATACATTTATACCTTTGCATAAAAATCTGATGTGCATAGGAGAAAGCAAAGGGAATACATAATGCAGTCTCGTCAATCGAAAAATTGCCAGGCATGCGCAAAAGGGTTATTTCGTAGTACAGGCATGTGACTCTCAGCAATGGCACTAACGCTCGCAATAACGCTCCTTGAGTTAGTTAAGATGCGCTTTTAATGGCACACGTAGATACTCATATAAACATGCTCAACGTTTGTGCTCAATTGACAACAAATTAATTAGTATAATAAGTGATTACTAGTACCCGGGTAAAGAGTTTTTTATCAGTTTTAATCAATGTGAACTGAACTGCAGAAAGGCTTAATGGAAAGAACCAAACATCAAAATAATTAAAAAACTAAAACATAGAAATACTTTTGTTCCTGGGATAATTTTTTAGTCTGGAGACATGAAACACAATCAAATATCTGGGTAAAAAATTTTTTTACCAATTTTAATCAATGTGAGCTGAACCAAAGCTGAACTAAAATAAATTTATACCCGCTATGCATCCGCTATAAATTGCATCTAGTGTAAAATATTTTATATACGTGTTTTGATTTTAAAAATGACGTCTCAAAAAATAGCTACAAAAAATTTAATCATGGAACGATGTTGAGAAAGTACATCCAACTGATCTGAAAAATACAGTAATCGTTACCTTCTGGTGATTTTTTTTTACGAAGCTAAGATTGGATACCAATAATAGAATATTGTTCTTCACCAATCCAGAACGTCATGATTTAAAATTTCTTCAAATTTCATTGTTTTTATTTTTCTTCCCTAAAGGAGAGTAATGATGCAGAAACCCTATTTTATATTATAAGAAAAACAAAACAAACAAAAAACGTTCAAGAGCGTATAATTACCCTAAAAACATTAATAAATCTTTGTGTAATACTTTCGTTACTAACTTCGTTGTCTTGAAATTTCTTACTCTGTTTCATTACCTGCTTTTCAAAATAGCAAAAAACTTGCTGGCAAACGAACGTCAACGCTATCGATTCTTGATCTTGCGAACAATCAAAACATTTGAAACAATCAAATGCACTGCAAGGCTTTCTACTTATACTAATCGTGAATGTGTCTTGTGCGGTGTAACTGCCGCTGTATGACCATGATTAAGAAGATTTTGACTGTTAAAAACGACCCGAAACATTCACTCTCTAAACTAAAAACTGGATGCACAGCGTGTATTAGGATATAGATTCGTTGTTGCTAGAGAGAATGTAAGTGGTAATAGTAGGACTCGTGATTTAGGCGTGCGATTTTATCATATAAATCCATGTACGATTCAGGGGTGTGCCAGCACGTGTGTGCGATCTTAGTTTAATAGATGTTTATACCTTTCATTAAAAAATGTATTTTGTTCATTGATTTTAGCAAACATGAGTGCAGAAGGCAACATTCTTGACGACAGCAGTGAACCAGCACTATACACATCATCAGCAAATGGTGACGATCTCAATCCTCAAGCAGTCTCAGTCGAAGATGAATCATATATCCTGGGGGATAACATCGACACTTCTATCACTGATGAAGCTGAAGATCCTGTATGACCTTTTTCTTCATGTTGATCGCCTCTTTTACTTTCAGTTTTTATATACATATTTCTGTCTTATAATACTCTTTTGCTTGTTTATTTATTTGTATCAAAATGTAAAACATGCATCAGTTAATTGGTAGAAATCGTGAAAAATTAATGCCCTTGAAATCTTTTGGAATTTTGGAAGTACATTTTTATGACCACCTGAAGTTTTACCCGTGGGTCTGTTTTTTTATTCAGTTAATTGTCGGACGGAAAATCGATACTTTAAACGCTCACAAAAAACTTTAGAGGAACAATTGTGCTATTTTTAAGTGTTGATTAGCTGGTACGGACCCAACTTCTTCCAAAACAATTAAGAGTGAGATCGAAAAAGTTTTTTCTTTTATAATATCACAAGGAAAAGTAAATTGTCGGACGGAATCGATAGAAATTGAGATTGGACAAGACTAAAGGTTTTTTAGCTATTCTATCGAAAATAACATGAAGTTCCATACGAGATATGCCTTAAATAATAATTTAGTATATACTAAACGATGTAAACAAAGTTTTTAACATGTACATGATCAACACCTAACGATATGAGCCGAAATTCACCCTAATGGAAGTTTTGTCGGACGGAATTGTCGGACGGAAGCGATGTTGACTCAGAAATGTATAAAAATTTTTTTGGAAAAAATGACCTAATTCTTATTTCTAGAGAGTGTCTCCAACTTACCACCATGATATAAGAGGCCAATTTTTAAATTACAAGATATTGATGCGCCATTTAATCAACTTCCGTCCGACAATAAAATGCAGAAAAACTGGTAAAACTTTTAATTATCGTACGTTTTTGAAAGATAAAAAGCAAAAGGTCATTAGCTATTTGCATCTAGCGGTAAATACAAAAGACATTATAGTTTTATACCGCCAGGAAACCAGGAAAAGCTATAATTTGACTAATATCACTCGAAATTTCCGTCCGACAAAAAGTGAATAAATCAAAGGGAACATCAAATACAACAGAAAAAATACTTCAAGTTGTAAATTTACTGAAAGAAACAATGTCCCTGCAACCATTGCTGACATAAACCAGGGCATCGCATACATTCTTCATCTTTACATTGTATGTATTCCCCCAAACACAAAGCACAGTGATTTTCGTCAGGTATATTGGATAATTCATGACAACAAATGACAACATCTTCGCCATAAGAATACCATTATGTGAATTCGAATCGAATCAAATTTGAATTTGGAATTCAAAGCAATAACTTGGTTGAATGGTTATTTGAAATTGGATAAAACATGCAAATAGCATGAGAAATTTATTGAATTCAAAATTGGTTCTAGGACATTCCTCCCCTGAAAGATTGGCACCCCATATCCAGGGAGTGGGGCAAT
Organism: Turritopsis dohrnii; assembly: GCA_027922465.2. NCBI lineage: Eukaryota > Metazoa > Cnidaria > Hydrozoa > Anthoathecata > Oceaniidae > Turritopsis > Turritopsis dohrnii. The sequence continues at coordinate 596,942 of BQMF02000021.1, forward strand.
GCTCCGGGGACAATTTTCCGCGGGGCAATTCTCCAGGAGGGGGATTATCGTTAGACTTTCTAAATTAGGTAAGTTGGTAAGAGTTTAGGAGAAAAAAATAAGAACTTTTTTTGATGTTCTGGAGGTGGTTGGAGGTGAAGAAAGTTTTCGTCTATTTTTGTCGGACGGAATCATTCAAAATAAATCGCAATTCCAGACAATTACAAACCAACATTAGGTATTTCAAGTTAAAATGATAATCTTTCTTATATACATCGATACTCTAGCAACATAAACATTTGGTAGTTGTCCTGTATTTTTCTATGAAGAACTTTTTTGATTCGACTTTATTGTCGGACGGAAAAAAAATAGGGAGCACTGACTTAAACGATTTTTTGAACCATAATTCTTTTCGGGAAGGTTTCATGCCTTACTTTTCCAATTAAGTTGTTTTATAAGCTTTGAATTGTCATAAAACAATACCTTAGCAAAATCTATGTGATCTTTTAAAGATCTATAAACTTAAATAGAAAAAATTCCGTCCGACAAAACAAATTTGTTACCAGCATTAAGTAAAGTCTCGATTTTTGAAAATTTCGAGACACAGTCATCAAAAAGCTATGTTTTTCTGAAAATAAAAGACCTGAAGAATCGGAAAAACATAATAAAAACCTATTTGAGCCAATTTTATTTTTTCGTGTTAGCGAGACCTTTTTTATAACAGACCCCCGTTCTTGATTTGATAGACTTTTAATGTGTAGGAAATAGAGGCCATCAAAGCTCGAGTAAAGGAAATGGAGGAAGAAGCAGCGAAACTTAAAGAAATGCAGAAAGAAGCTGAAGAAAACCTAATGAGCCCTTCACACTCAGGTAAACCAAGGCTTTGTATGCATGTGCAAGTGCACTCGTTTTTCACTCATTAAGACAAATGCCAACTTTGTGTGAGAATTCGTTGACTTTTCTGTGAGTTCAAAAAGAAGAAAGAGGAACTCCCTTAAAACGAAATTCATTATTATTTCTTTTTTAATTTTTTAGCTTCTAATTTGGTGACTGAACCAAAAGGCGATGTTGATTCTCGTTCGGTTTATGTTGGAAATGTTAGTGCTACTTTTTTTGAAAGTGCTTTTTATGTTGTTCTGGAATGAAGCACCATTCATCTTTAATATGCTGTGTTACCAACTCGCACTTTAGGTTGATTATTCTGCTACTGCCACCGAGCTCGAGCAGCACTTTCATGGTTGTGGTTCTGTGAACAGGGTGACAATTCTGTGCGATAGATTCAGCGGTCATCCTAAAGGGTAATTTAGACCAAATTGATTTGATTGTTATTAGCAGTTGATCTCTGCAAAACTGATGTTTATTTCTGTGATATTGAACCTCTTTGTCAAATTTTGTCAAATTTATTATTTTGTCCAATCATTGTCCAATTTTGTCTGGGTTCTGTTAGCGACGCTCTAACTTTTATGTTTTTATCTAACCAAAGGTTTGCTTATGTGGAATTCACTGATAAAGAATCCGTGGAGAATGCCATTCAACTGTCAGATTCGCTTTTCAAAGGACGGCAGATCAAGGTTAAATTGAAACTAAACGCTAAACAACTTTCGTATTGGTCTCACAATGCGCACGGCTTCATTCTCTCCTATCTAACGTGAACTACCGTTTTTTATATCGAAGTTAATTGTAGCCACGGCGTTTCACAAGAGCCTTTAAAAAATATTCTGATCTGTTTAGGTAAGCGCCAAAAGAACGAATATACCTGGAATATCTTCAACGAACCGCGGACGAGGCCGTGGTAGGGGTCGGCCATACTATCGCGGATATAGCCCCAGATCACGTGGAAGAGGAGCTTATCGGTCAGTAGCCATTCTTCTTGATGTAATACGTAGGAAATAACAGAAGGGTTTGACTGGTGGTGATTTTTCTTTGAAGGTCTCGACGTGCTCAGTGGTTTACGCCGTATTAAACGATACCTAGGTCAGTATTTTTCGTATTGTTTGTTGTTCGGGTGATCACAGGGCGTTCATGTAAAAATTCACCGGTATTAGTTTTATCATACGTTATATGGAAAAATTCGTGAAACTTACTCCCTGTCACGCACACGCGTTTTCTCTGCAAATTTGCAACTGAACCATCCATAAATCTTGAACATTGTGCGTTCCTACGCTTTCGGGTTGGTTTCGAAGTGGTATTTTGTAGCTTATTACCGTTCACACTGGTTGGTGTATCACTTTTATAATGCTTTTAAGCCAGGCGAAAGGAATGTGTGTCTTGTTTCTCGTATGTTCCCAAATTGATGTTTGTTCCTGTTAACTTGTTGTCTTAGATTTGAAAAAAGAGGGTGTAAAAAAAGCTCGGAAAAAAAACGATCAAAAAAAAGAGTAAAAGAAAAAAAAACGAGAAAAAAAAAGAGATATCCCTCATTAAAAAAGATCTAAAAATCTTGCAGAGAATTTTAGGGTGCAAAGTTTTATTGCCTCGATGTTGTTGAACTCGCTGAGAGACGACTGGATGTTGATCGGAAAAGATGGTACCGAAGATACGATGCTGGAATACGTGAAGGAAACTCTGTCTTTTAACTTCGTTGTAAAATTTGTGTAGTGTTGTCTGAAGGTATTTGAAAGTACCTCTCCTGCCCTTTTATTCTCTCTTTCCTATACAGTCTCGAGAAACTGAATACGATTTTGTGGCCAGCTTTGTAATGAATCGTTGTATTATTTCTGAGAAGAATATGTCTTGTTACATGCCGCATTCTGTTTTTGTGTATCGCCTTCCCCTTTATTCGTTTAGTGTTTTTAGGTAGTGATCCGTAAATGCTTGTCTCCTTCCAAATGATCTTAGTTCGTACCCATAAGCAGCATTCACTTGGATTTTCACATCCCGTGTTGAGTGGTCAGGAGACGTTTACTAACTGATTCTAAATTATGGAATGCATAGTTGTTTGCATCAAAATTGAATGAGATTATTTAAGGCGACTTTCCACTTTTGGAAAATTTTCCGTGGACAGAAACAGACAGGGAAAAAAACACAAATAACCTAACCGGAAATTTTATTGATGGAAGTTGGTCTTTGGTTGAAAACATTATTCAAAATTTTGAATTGAGCCTTTTTTTCTAACAGCCTCATTTTCGAGAAATGATGATATCAGCATTTTTAGGTCAGACGAAAACGAAAATGCCCAGATTTTGGATATTTTTGTCTAAATCGATAGATATTACCAAAAGAAGCAAAAAATAATAAGAAACATGGGTCTGGAAGTCAACAGGTCAGAAGTTATGAGCCTTGAAAGATTAGGTTGATGACGTCATCAATTTCGTGGTCACCAAGTTCGTCGATATTTGGAAAGTTGTTGATTGGTATGGAGACAAAATTTGCAAACATCTCCCTCATTTTCATGCAATATAACAGGTTGTGATATAAATCTCCTATCTTCATAATATTGAGAAGATTAAGCCTTTGAAAAAGATTGAAGACGATGCCAACGTTGATTTGTTAGAAAAGCTTGGAAAGGAAAGAAAGATTGATGACAAAATAGAGGAAATGCTCTCGAATTGCGTATTGGCTTCCTTGTGGTTGCAACTAAAGTACTCACAAGTTCCATTTAATGCAATCTTAACTCTATCTCCTCTCTCATTGTTTATTAAAAAGTTGTTCTCAAGAATTTCTATGTAAGAGTCTTCTTGGAAGAACGTTGCTGCTACCTTCAAAAGATCTTTCTTGCCTTCAATGTTATTAAAGAAATTGTTGCAGTCTTTTCCATTCAACATCTTCTGATCGAGGCTATTAAAATAAGACCTAGGGCTTTTAGCTCCTCACTCCTTCCTTGTTTGTTTTTTGTTACTCGCAGCTAAGTAAACGTCATTACAAACTTCAACAGTTGCTGGATGAAGTTGTTGACTTGTATTACTTTCTGGTACGTCTTCATATTCGATGTGCGGCCATTCCATTGTAAATCCATCTTGCAAATTGAGGAGGGGAATTGGAGATTGTCTCAGCCTTGTCAATCAAACAATTTCTAATTTCACTTCTGGTGTTGAGATGGGTTGCGTCATTGAGCTTGTATCAACTTCGCATGTGTATGGATGGCCATTAACCAATTATTTAGGGAGTCAACGTTGGTACTGAACCCTGCACGATGAGGACCTGCTAGTGACTTTGTTTCCCCATATTAGTGATAAGTCCCCGTGTATAGATGAAAAGTTTGTTCCAGAAATACTTCCTCCAGATGTCGCACAAATTTTGATGACCTTTCCCTAAGATTTCAACCAGTAGGACATGCTGACACGTTAGGTAACGTGCATAGTGCACATGGTTTAGTACAAAACAAAATTTGATCATTTCTCTCTCTGCTTGTAAATACAACAAGAAATCACCTTCCCGGACAGCTCGTATCATTGCAAGAATCGAGAAGATACATCTTTCAGGTACGAAAATACTAAGCAATTTTGAGTTTCTTTTTTTTCAGAAATCAAATCCAACTTCTCCGATTTTACTGCATTTGCAATGTCCTCAGCAAGCGTGGGTTTTTCATCGGTGGCTTGTTGGAGTTGCGTCTTGAATTATGGATAAATAGATATTAACTGATACTGACTAAGGGCATTAAAACTCTCCTTCAAAAGCCACATCAGGGACGTAGCTAGACATTTCCAGTTTTGGGGTGGGTGGGGGTAGCTTAATAACTCGCAGCTGCATACCTTGGGTGCAAAGACTTAAGAAGTGCCAAAACGTATGATGGACGCAATTTTTATCTTTTCAAATGTTCTGATCTATTTAGGGTACAATTGCTTGAAGAACTGATGACGTCACGTCATCACTTGGGACATTGAAGTGTGAATCAAAAATAGAACATCTAAAAAAATGCTCTTGACATGAGAAATTGATATGACCTTCATATATATAGTCTTGCCAAGTAAGCTACAGTTGCTTACACAATTACTTTCTTGTGTTTGGAGACATGTTGTACTGTTGCCAAGACTAGTTTGATAACTTGCAGCCTTTCGTTGCTAAGTAATGAAGTATTACAAAAGGCGAAATCAGGAAATGTAAAGGAATGAGAAGATCAAAGTACCGTAAAATAGAAAATCCCGAAAAGTGTATTGGGCGTTTACGAGAAAAAGCAACTGAAAGAGAAACATATGGTACTTCTTGAAACAACATATTTATTATACGCTAGAAACTTATATGATTCCTTTTTCGTGTAATTTGCAACATGCATCCAGTGAGATGGATCCAGCTTCAGAGGCGGACCGAGACTTAGTCAGTGTGACCAGGTGAAACCCTACAATACAATATTTCATTGTGCTTCCTTTTGTGAGTGTGGAACTTTTTTTCGCTCAGTTTTTATAAAGTTTAGTTTATTTTTAAAGAAGTTAGACCTGAAAGTGATATAAATGTTCAATACCTTAAATTTCAATACCATTATGCAATTGTCACATTTAATGGGTTTGCTTTGTTGGACTTCCTTTTGCTGTAAAAAATCATGGAGATTACTGTATGTATTCTTGTATATCCTATCAGTTTTAATGGAGTTTGGGCAATATGCTGTTGTACATTTAGAATCGTCAAGTAATCACGTCTTTCTGGTTGTTCGGGTTTATTGGAAAGCATTACTGAATAAATGTTTTGAAGAACTTCTGGAGTTGCAACGTACCACACTTTTGGGTAACACCTATTGTGTATGACAGTGAGAAATTTACCCCAGAATTTCTTTCTCTCTGAGTTTTGCAGATTTAGCCCTAAATGCAAAAATTCATTCTGCAAATTGACATTTACTTATTATATATATTTTTATTATTATTTTACAGAGCCTAGAGTGAAATGTAACTCACTGATGTGGGCCTCTACCAGGAATGTATACCTCAGATTTTAAGGCAGAGAACTGCACTTACTATAGATTGATAATAGGTGATTGTGGTCTTATTACGTAATTATAGGCACTCGCTTATCCACATCACATCATCCACAATCTCGTATAGCTGTTTGATGCATACATTATTATTCTATAAGTGTTCATATCACATTAGCGTTTGGTATCGGGGGATTTGAACCACTACCAACTATCACCCTGGTATTACAAATCCACCGTCTTACCAAGTGAGCTATACAACCCCTTAACAGTACATTACAGAATGAAAAATCTGCAACAGCCACAACCTTCCAACCCAGTTTCTATTGCCTCTTTGATACACGGATAGTGGCTATCCGTATATGGAAAAGCTAGAGTCCTTGGGTTCGAGGTCGCTAAAACCAGTCCAGTATTTTCTCAGAGTAATACCTTCAGACGTTTTGCAATAGCTTTAACAAGGAGGACTGGAGACCCTGGACACGAGGTTGACTATAAACATAGTGAGGTTGTGTCGTTTATAGCTCCAAACGAGCTCTTTCAGCATCATCAGATTTTCTTCAGGGTGTCTGCCAAATCATTTCAAGGTTTTCAAGGCTTCCCATTTTCAAGGTCCGGCAGACACCCTGTTCTTGTATGAAGAATACAAACAGATCTTCTCACGAATTACGACACGTCGACATCGCCTCAAGTTGGATTGGTAATGACGATTGCATCATGGGATATAGATAATAACATGTTGAAGAGATCGAACCAAAGTTCTCTGATTTTTCTCCTAAAACGTTCTTACGAAAACCTTCCATATAAAAACCCACACAACGAAAAAGGTTTTTGCATCCATTTCAGGGCTCGCGAGGTGGAGTGCACATTGCATTTGGAAGGTAACAGTGGACGGATGTTGATTCATCTATTCATGTCAAAAACGTTTTAAAGAAAAATCTTCAAAAATAAATTCACTATGGTAAACAACAAAGGAATACCTAAAGGTTGAGGGGACGCTCTCACTGCCCGAAATAAACAAAATTGACATACTGTCAGACACATTTAAAAACAAAAATAAATCAAATAACAAAGTAGATATATTCTGTAAAACATAAATTTGATTTTAAGCCGGTCATTGTTTTAGATCCGGCTATGGACGAGTATATATGCAAATAACAATAAAATGAAAAAGAAAATATCAGTGAGCAAGTGACCACAGACATTATAGATTGGATCTTGTTGCGAAAGTTATGGTCACATTTACCTGGCTAAAAATCTAAATACAAGCATAAGATGACTGGTATAAATACAGACGATGTGCGTGTTATAAAAATAAAACTAGAATCATCGTCTAAATGTTTCGTTTTGGTGAAATAATTCTAAGAGTTAAAAAAAAAGATGTTATGAGAATATGGAAGTTTATCATGTTAGTCATATAAAATTTGCGCGGAATAGAAGTCGAAAAAAAAAAAAAAAAAAAAAAATTTAACACACAGGTACATAATCTAGTATATCTTAAAATATTCTTTGGATGTAAAATTCATTGCGAGAGGAAATTGGCAAATAGAACGCACATTCTTGATAGAATGATCTTATGTGCATAAGCAATTTCAAAGTTCAAAGATTAAAATGAAGAAATCGATAACAACCGCTTCCGAGAAGAAAATAAAGTTTGATCACATTACACAAATATAATTGTGCCAACATCTGGTGTGACGTTGGTGAGGCTGTCGATTACTTAGCAGTAAAACCACGAGAAAATAGAAGACACTTATATGTTCATTTGGATTAAAAATAAAATGATGCAAAAACAACTAAAACAGAAAAAACAACAACAAACACTTATGAGTAAGAAATAAACAAAATGAGTAAAAACTATCCTGAAAATAGATCAACGTCTTGTTATAAAGTGGCATTTTTTACACACTTTCATTTATGATGAAAGTGGCTCTCTCAATCCTTTCATACATACCACTTAAAATTGTCATATGGTAATTAAAGCGAACCAACTCAACGATCATGAGGTGTTTTCTGAAATGTTTTGAAAACCACAAAGTACTTTCGGAAAATACTATTGACGATTAATTTCAACTCTCTTTATAGTACATTGGAAACATATTTTCGCGATTTGGTCATATGACAATTTTGAAACATTATCACGTGGTCCATTCATAATCGGAAGGAAAGGAAAATACAGTTGCAATTCTACAGACCAGTTGTTGGGAAATAAATTTTTGAAACAAAGAAGTCAAAAAGGAAGAAAACACACCAATATACAAAAATTACTCGTGTTAAATAACCTGTTTTTCCCTGGCATCAAACGGAAATTCCTAAAAACTTTTGACAGAGATGACAGAAAAATTGAAAATGAACCTTGGGTTCTCAACTATGGGTACATAAGAGGAAAAAATTAACAAAAAGATCCACAAAAAAAGTACAATAACAAAACAAAAAGGATTTTCTCTAGCAATAAAGAAAAATCAACTTTTAAATCAATAAAATATAAATGGTAGTTACCATAAGTCTAAAAATTTCGATATCTTGTTTTTTTTTTAAAAGAACTACATTCATAATGCATAAAAACAAAATGTGCACGTGTGACCAAGGTTCACACAACGCTTCTCCTACGGAGTTCTTTTTTCGTTACAAAACAAATCTATTAATCCTAAACATAAACGCACAACTAACAAACATATGTGTATATACTTTATTTACATGAAACAAAACCCTGTGTTGTTGATCCATGATTCACATGAAATTTCAGTCCGCAAAAAAGAACAAATTTTAGACTGAAGCATAATCACTAGTGGTAAAATATCACCCACTGAAAAATCACCTGTTTAATCTAAACCTACAGGAGGCGGATACGGACAAGGAATAAAATCCATCAAAAATTACTGAAGAACAATACCAACAGGTTATCCAATTGGCAAAAATTGTCAAAAAGCCACTGCGATGAAGAGCATTTGTATTGAAATAGTGTTTGTATTTCCATAGAGAAACACTCCTTTGCAGTTGCTTTTCAACAAATTTACCAGGACTTCACTCATTTCGATTCACGATCAAAGGCATACAGAAGTTCTTGTTAATAAGCGTGAACCCAGTGTGCAATATCGTTGAAAATGTCACTGGGATGAAGAGCATTGTTATTGAAATACTGTGTACATTTCTTTAGAAATGCACTCCTTCGCAGTGATTTATTCAACGAATTTGCCCACTGTGAAGGCGATTCTCCGATAGACGTAATTATCACGTGAGCACAAAGTGATCGGATGGGAGTCCTGTTTGAAGTTTCTTAATCCTAAATTATCGTAGGAAAACAACACGAGTAAAAAGCGAAATGTAGAACCGCCCTTTTAATAACATTACGCTGAAGAACAAAAACTTATAACCACCTTGCTGTATCCGCCCCACTTTTTAAGTGGGTGCACATTTTCCTAAACAAAATAACTAAAACACGTAACACTCACATATTTCATAGGAGTTTCGTTGATATAGTAGCTATAATATTATAATGTTTCTACAATTTCAGTTTTACCGTTCATTTATCATACAAAATAAATGGTGCGTTGCACATTTTATAAGTTCGAAGGGCGACATTACAAACGTACTAGATTGACCTATTTAATACCTATCAAAATAATGTTTACACAGGAGGTGGTTCAGCAAATTCCTTTTGAGGTATGTTACAGTTACTATAGAGGGCGTCGAAACAAATACCGACTATATATTTTAAATAGGTTTTTATATAAAATAAAAATTGTTGTTTCGTCACAGTGCAAAAAAATACATCCCAAGGATCCGAGAAATTCACTTGTGCAGATTTTCGAAGCAAAACAACTTGAAAAGTTGGTGCAATGTATATATATATATATATATATATATATATATATATATATATAATTGGTTGGATGATGTCAGAACAAGCAAACATACAAATCTTCAAAGAAGACATCACGAGGGAAACAAAAGGACCTTCGATCTTATATCACCACCATATTTACTCACGTTACCAATGTTAGAAACATCCCGTGCAAACTAGATTAACGTGAAATAATAAATTCCATCGCAAACAATTTTTTAACCATTAAAGTTTTTGGCAACAATCCAAAAATTATCAAATAATTTTGGTCAGTTTTTTTTTGAAGCCTAAGGCTATTTTCAGAAGGACATCCAAGGCACTGAAATAGCAGGGACTGATAAGAACGATTTCCCTTCGATGGACCTACAGAAAAGTAAGAAAAAAATCTTGTTTGTAAACAATGCTGAGAATTACACTTGATTCATAATTAATTGTTGAAAGTGCATAGTGCAAATACTTTGTTTATCATCACACAACAACGAAAGAGTTTGTCAGAAAACAGTCAACAAAAACGATCAAGTGTTTTTTTTATAAGGTTTTAGGAGTTGATAAATAAACATTCATGTAATGATAAAATAACAAGGAAACAAAACCTTAAACTAACCTGAAGACAATGGAAATTTTATGTTTTCAATATTTCATGAGAACTATTTTTTTTTTGTTTTAGAAGCCCTTATGGTCTTTGTGTTACAACACAATTGCTTTTCAATATTAGACTGCATTTGCAGAATGAACAAACAAGTCCAAAATAAATAAAAAACATTGATGACTCATGTGTAAAGAATAACGGAAACTAATTATTCACATTTCATTTTGTTTGAGAGGATATATAGTTCCACAGACCAGCCCCCACTATTTGACTTTCCAATAAAAACTAGTGTCTTATGATGAATAATTTGAGAAAACATATCAGATAACATTCCTATCTTGCACAAAAACGTGTCCTAATTGAATGTGTCTTCTCATTGCACAAAAATATTTTAAAGTTTTTAATGCTAAAACATTATAAAAAACCTGAAGCCATTAGATTCCCTTCAAAAAGCTTGTATACGATTATTGCCAAAATCCACAACTAGTATATAACCATCAGGCGTGACACAAATACCAGAAGGTCGATCCAACTGCCCATTTCCACTTCCGTAAGTACCAAATTTGCAAAGGAAATTCCCATTTGGTTGAAAAATCTGTATGCGATGATTTCTGGAGTCAGCAACAACTATGTTGCCTTCATGATCAATGGCAACTCCTTGCGGTCTTAGAAACTGTCCATTGTTTCCACCTTCGGTCCCTAAAAATCGTGCAGTTTGAAAATCTTGATGAATCACAAGTAAACGATGATTGTTAAAATCTGTAACCACAACATTCCCATCATGATTGAAAGTCACACCTCGTGGTGAATCAAAATGCTTCCATAGTGGCCCTTCAAATCCATACTTATTCAAGAAAACACCTTCTGGAGAAAAAAGTTGAACCCTATGATTTCGAGTATCAGATACTAAAATATGTCCCTCGTTATTACAGGCTGCATCCCAGGGATAAGTAAACTGACCATTTTTACTTCCTCTTTCACCAAACTTTAAAACGAATGTCCCATCAATTTTAAAAATTTGAATGCGATGATTATCTTTGTCTGCAACAATGACTCGATTTTGGTTGTCAACGCATACACCAGCTGGTCGATCAAACTGACCATTACGAGAACCAGCACTACCAAATTTGTGTAAAAATTGACCCTTACAATTAAAAACTTGTATTCGATTGTTGCTACGATCTGCCACAACAATGTTTCCGTCACGGTCACAACAAACACCCCAAGGCCGGCACAATTGACCTCCATCCTCACCTTCCGTACCAAACTGATAGATTGGTTGACCAATATTACTGTAATTACGACCACACATTATAATCAAGGAGAAGGGTGAGTCCATAATAGGTTGGCCACGTATACTAACATAAACAGTATGTTCACCTTCGACAACAGGGCGATAAGTTACGGTATAATTGCCATTTTGCCGATCATATATTTCACCATTAATTTGACGTCCATCAGGGCTTTCAATAACTGTTTTCACATTATCACCACCAACACATCTATTAGCTCCTTGGTGATCTTTTGCAATTACTGTAAACATGGAAAGTTTACCGACTATTCCACGATGAAGACCTTCTCCAACAGCAGTGCAAAGTGGAGGATAAGCACTGCTGCTAATAATTCCCATTGAGTTTAGAGCAGTGAGTAGTGCAGCATCTGGTGCAGTAAAAAGTATTGCATCGTCTTCAGAAGGCCGAAGAATATATTTCTGGGAATGTATATTTTGAAGGGAGCTCTTCAAATTTTCACGACAGTCTCTAACATCCACTTCAACACCACGATCTAAAGCGATATCTGATGAATCTGTAGCAATCTTTAATTTACTTATTGATAACTTTAATTGCTCAACCTGTAAATGCAGAGCTTTACCCTTGACTTGACGAATTTTTTCAACACGTCGGAGAAGTTCACGTTCTCGTTCCTCTAAAGCAACCATATGTCTTTTGATAGTAGCTTTCACATCGTTCAAAACTGCCTGAGATTTTTTCTCAACCTGAACTATCATACCCTTTACACTATCTAATGACTCTTCCATAGCCTTGATTTCAATTCGAGAATCAGCAACAAGATTACGTAACGCTTTTTCATTGTTTGAACTTTCAGCATCTGTATTGCGGTAACCAACATTATGACCTTTATGGTCCTGCACAACACAATCACAACAGATTGGTTTAAAACAGTAGTTGCAGAATAACGTCAGTTCTCTATTATGCAGTTCACAAAAGACAAAGTTACTTGAGGAAGAAGGTCTACTTGTATTGGTTAAGTTTTGATTTTGAGAGAGATTTCGTTGAAAGGATGAAGGTGAAACAGGAGAGGTTTGTAAATTAGAACCCAAATTAAAAGGTCCCAGGGACAATGGGTTATTCAGAGGACTGTGTTGAGATAAGATATCGCTACTTTGACTGTCTTGATGAAGCTTCGAGAAAATATTGTTTTTTTGCTGTAAATGAAGTTTGAAAACATCGTGGGATAATGAGTCATATGGGTCTGGATTGAATTTGATAATTTCGTGATCTTTAGTCAGACGAACTCTTTGGTGGGCTCGAGCACAGTTAGTACATAAATATTCATTGCAATTTCGACAAATATAGCTGACATTTTCACCTTCTTCGCAGGCACGACATTCAATGTTATTGTTTTGGGTGTTTGTCGTCAGTGTGGAACCAATCTGGCCACTGCCAATCGTACCGAATTGGCCGAAGTTCGAACTTTGGATTCGTGAAGTTGGATTTACTTCATGAACGCTTTCGTTCATCCACGACAATATAGTGCTGGGCATGGCCGAGGGATTTCGCGAAAGAAGACTTTCACGACAAACTACAACGTCAGTAAAACAATCTCTCATGAAAGAGCTGGATGGTAACGCATCGACGCCATTTTCGTTGAGTTTCATTTCCCTGTGACAAGCTGGGCAAGATAGACTAAGTTCACCGGACAGAGATCGAAGGACACGTCGCTTCAAACAGCTGCAACAAAACGTATGTAAACAAGGTAATATTTTTAAATCCACAACTTGTAAGCCGCAGTTGGAACATTTGCTGGTGTCAGTGTCTGTACTGGTTGGAATGTACGTCGCCATAGCCACGTTTCATCGTCAAACGTGTGCCGTCGAAAATCTAAACACAGATGGATACTTTGGAGAATTGATTTCATTAAAAGCAATTAAAAATGATTGAATCATAACAACTTTCGTAATTAAAGGTTTTATGTCACAATATTGTTGTTTTATGTTATTTATTTTCCAATTTAGTGTACATACACTCTATGAAAAAAAAATAAAAGTTTTTCAGATAAGAAATTTTATTTTCATAAACTGACGGTCCCTTTCAACTAAGACACGCGTTCAACAATACTGAAAATAATGGCGCCGAACAGGAGCGTGTGAGTAAAAGAGTTTCATTCATTCTTTCTCTATAGTATTTAAAAATACTAATGTGTCAATCAAAACAACAATACGAGCCAATCAGAAAAATGTTATTTTTTACATAATTAAAATGTGTGAATGAGAGCACAAAACAATAAATATTTATTTATTTATTTATTCAATAATTTCTTTCTTTTCTGTTCAACTGTAATGCACTGATCAGTTGCTTTGACAATATTGATTTCAATAGATGACGTCATTGAGGTAGTCACACAACATTGTTGTGGAGATAGGAATTTTTAGTTCTACTTTTAATCACTCAACCAAACAATATTAAAATGGAGCTCATTGAAAACTTTCAGAAAACCTTTTCGAAAAGGGTCCATAACATTATGAAGTGTTTTTTAAAAACTGGTCTTTCCTGCTTTGATAATTACTGAAAACTTAAAACATTAATGATCCACTCAGTGTTCACACTGGCATGCGCACACATCAGTGTAGGCTTTTAAAATATTCTCTTCCCTGAAGTAGCCATTATTGTAAATAAAAATGAATATTTTTTTTTCTTTTCGGCTTTTCGGTTTATTTACAACCGCATAATCTATTATAAAAAGGAAGATTATGACCCAAGAAGAAAACTTCGGTATCATAATGCTAAATATATCTCAAAGCAGGTACAAGAGAAGCGTTACCCATTACTTACAAGTGAAATAGCACATTTCGCAATGTTCAAGGTGCCCAATTCAAACGCTTTTCAACAATTATTCAAAGAAAACATAGAAATACGAAATTTAGTTATTTCTATGAAGAAAAGAAGCTTTTCGAATTTTTAGTTCAACCATCCAATATTATTAACAATTCCATTATATCGCTTTTCTTTGTATTTTAACAAATAAAAAGTAGCAAAAATGATGCAGAAAATTATATTTCACAATCGAAATTAAAACACCACGTGTGAATGCGAATGTTTCAAAAGCTGCACCGTTGGTCAATGGAAATCTACGAGCAAATTGTATTCTTTTTACCATCAAAGAAACTGAGCCAAGACATGTATACACTGAAAAGGTTGTCCCCGAAATGACCTTAAAAAGTGACTATACGATTTTGTGATTGTGACGTCAAAATGTGATAAAACAAAAGTTCGAAAATTTTCTTACCCTGCTTCCAGAAGAGATTCATAAAATTTTGGTTAATCAAGGCCCTTGTCAACACTTGCTGAGTTCAAGCAAACAGTTTTACTGTATATCCTTTTGATCACTCCAGCACCGCTTGTGTTTTGTATAAACAAACATTACGATACCAGAGGAAAAACACACAAACTGACTTCACGAAATGCCAAAACTCAAGTTTTCGTCAAATTCCCGTTTTCGCAACCTCCTCTTCTGAATGAAAATAAAAATCAGATAAAAGGAATCGGGTTTTCGGATTCGTTTCAACGGTTTTTGCAGCGATCAGTGACGAAAAACTTTTAACTTGCTTGTGGAATTCCGTATCGGAATAAACTTTTACTCGGATGCAAGTGACGCCATAGTTATGGAGGTGACGTTATTATGTCCTCGTCTTCGATTATATATCACAGTCTTTCGCAAAGCAGTGCACAGTTTTATTCACACTCCAGTTGAAATAGGACGGCGGCCAGATGATTTTATTTTTTTCTCATCTCATTTTTTTATTTTCATTCAGAGGTGACAGTTCATCTAGTCTTGGATCAGACATTGTCTTCCATTTAATGCACGTGCAACTTTCGGAAACGATGCTATGTAAATTTTACAGGCGTTACGCCCAAAATCACAAGAAGGAAGATATTCGACAAACAGTATCCGAAGAAATATTCTCAATGAGCAAAATCGTTAAAAAGCCACTGCGACGAAGAGCGTTTTCATTGAAATACTATGTGTATTTTTGTAGAATGTACTCTTTCGCAGTGACTTAAAAAAAAATTGCTCATTGGGTTCGAAGAAAACGAGAGACATAGATGTTTTAACTTTTTTCGAATCAAACTTCGTTTTGGCGTCATTCTAATCACGTGACCTTATTTCAACCAATGTGGAATAACTATTTTCAATCACGTGATCAAAATAAACGCAATGAAAAATGCAATAATTTTGGTCCAATTGGCTGACAACAGAACTATTTTGGAACTCAATGAAGAGATAAAAGAACAAGTCACTTAGGCTTAGTGCTTTTGATGCACTCCTAAACCAATTTCGTATTGCAGATCTTACAGAATACAAGCTCTTTTCATTCCTCAATAAAATGTTTCTGTTTTTTTCTTTTTTCTGCTTTACTAGCCATTGCAAAAAAAAATATATATACTTTCACCCACTATACTCAAAGTCTCTCTACACAATTTTCTTCCAAAAATCACGGAAACACGTGGCAGCAGGTAAACAACATCACAATAGAGCTTTGTTAACTTATTCCAAATTCATTAGAAAAAAACGTTCAATTAGTTGGCCAAAGTTGAACCATGTCCAACCATGGACGTGGTCCAACTCACCAGGCTGGAGAAAAAACACCCTGACAAACCGTGCTGAACGATGTCATGTGAATATCATTGTTTACACGTAAAGGCCGACCTCCACTGGTGCGATTTTGCCTTTACGTAAGTACGCGGTAAGTTTTGCGCATGCTCAGTGACAACTATTGCTCAACTTTGTTGGCCGTCAACGTCCATATTTTAGAGAGCTTAAGCAAACGGCAACGAAGACGGCGACGTGTTTAAAACAAAAGCTTGGTTTTCTATGTGGAATTTATTTTGAAAGGGAGTACACTACTTATGAGGCCATTGGGAAAATTTTATAAGATAATTTCATCATTAACATATTTGCACGTTCTATGCACAACGTGAAAAGTCGTGTTTTGAAGTCGTACTGACAACGGAGACGTGATGATAGGGATGAGTCTTTTTCTCTTACGTAGATTTTATAGGAACTTTATATCATTCCAGTTGCCATAAGTTTACCAATTGAATAATTTCTCCAATAAAAAGTTCTGGGTTTTTTTTTGTTCCCGTCGTCGTCCACGTTGCCGTCGCAATTGCTTAAGCCCACTTTTGTGCGCTTGGAAGTAAGATTCATCTAGCATGTGAGCCAATCAAATTTCAAGAAAAATGCAAACATTGCAAAAAATTGTGAATAAAAGAAATGCTCAACATCACGAGTTTCTTTATCAACTGAAGATTCAAATTAATTGGCAGCGCGGCGCCGCGCGGACGTTCGTACGTACGTACGCACAAGTGGAGGTCGGCCTTAACAAAGAAAAACATGCGCAATAGTTGAATCAGCCCGGCTAACCGGGCTAGAGTGCACACTTGGAAAAATTTCGGCGCGCCTTGCCGAGATCTCGCTTTTATGTACCGAGATCTCAGGCTGATGCATTTCTCATGTGAACACATGTTGAATTTTATGACAATTTGATAAAAAAAGGTGAGATCTCGGCAAACCGAGCCAGCCCGCTTTGCCAGGCTGATTTAATCCATGTGAACACCCCCGATAAAACTAGAAAAAAATGTACGCCTTTGCAGTTTACACGATTTTTTTTTTATGTTCCAACTAAACGGTCCAATTAAACTCATCGTGTATTTCAGCCTTAACAATTTGAAAGCATCAATCTTAACCCAACCCTCACTAACCCAAACAAATTTTACAAGGTTTACACCATGAAGTTTTGATGCTTTCAAATTGTTAGATGAACTATATGTGCATGTAGAGCTGAGAGCTGCGCTATGGTGATGTCAGCAGAAATAGAACAATAGACCTTTCCTATCAAGTTCCGTCTCGATTCTAAACATTCTATTGTTTCACTAATTATTACACACTTCGTATTACTTAGTAATATTTACTTATCATTTCCATTCCATAGTGGAATAATTAAAACCTTTAAAACGAGGCGATACTTTATGATGTTTCAACAGAAATTCGGAAAAGGTCCGTTGAGAAATGGTCTGGGAATGAGCAGCTGTTTATAATTAAAAAAAGCGCTTAACCAAAGTAAAAATGATTGGCTCTCCCGTGGAGATTATCGTACAAGGAAACTGCTGACATATTCTCGACCTTCATTATAGTAAATTATCTTTAACAGCTGTTGTCAGCTGTTGCCTCCTCTAAAGTCCTATGTTTGAAAAATGTCTTCTATAGTCCTCTAAAAAAACTGTTTTTTTGATAGAATCTCCACTAAAATCCTATATATTTTTTTCAGGTAACATAAAAAATGCAATGGAATGTTTTTGATAGTAGCCTATATTTTTGGTATAGTTAGAGTTTTATCAGGCCACATATAATTTGTCATCTAAGGAAGCTGCAAACTGTCAATTATTTTTCGTTTTTTTGCATCGATGTTGAATGGTTTGAAAATTCTTATGCAAAAATAAAGTTTGAATAAATAAATAATACAAAAATTAAAAATTTAAATTCTCTAAAATCCTATTTTTTCTTCGAAAAATCGTTGTTTCTTTTCAAAGTCCTCTATTTTTTCATAAAAGTTCTGTGGCCACCCTGACCAAGCAATATATACTACTATTTCCCAAAACTTTGGCTTTGGTATTATTACGTCAGTGAAAGTCTTGATGCTCTCATATGAAATATAAGTAAAAAGTCATTTTAATAACGAAGCTATTTTTCATTAACGTAAGAGGGTAAGACCTTATGGTTTTCATGTAAGATGGTAAAAACCATAAGAAGGACATGGCAATCCAAATTTGGTCCACTCTGCGCTTTTTTTTATGAGAACCAGTAAAATCTGACCTGAGACTGGTTGTTCTTATTTTTGGAGCCTTTTTCAGCCTGAATTTTTGAATTTTTGTTCTCGGTTCAAGAGCAGTTCTAAATTTCAGCTTTATTTTGTGCTTATTTATGGAACTTCAATTAAAATAGAAATAAAAACAACTGGTTAAAAGTATGGTTGCTGTTCGGTAATGACGCATTCGCACATTTATTGAAGGCGAAAAAAAAACAAAAAAAAAACAAAAAACAAAAAAAAAACAATAAGAGAATTCACATCATGAATTGTTCTTATCCTACAAGGAAATTCAAGCTAAGGCTGTTCTCAATTTTTGGAACAAATGATTTGAGGCTCAGGTTGTTCTTATTTTGTTCTTTTTTTTTCTTTTGCCAAACCTGAGACTCGTGTTCTTATAAAATTATTCTTATAAAAAAAGCGTGTACTTGTGTCCGCCATGATGGAGTTCGAACAAAGGATTTTCGATATTTTCGATATTGACGTGTCGGCATAGTAGTTTTCTGAGGATTTTCCCCAAAGAAACAAAAATTTAAGTGACGTCAAGATTGAGTAAAAAAAACAACAAAAACTATATAATAAAATCAACAGAATTGTCTACCTCATTCTAACACGGATATGAACGATATCTTTAAGTCGAGCATCAGCAAAGTAGATAGGGTTTGACACCGCATACAGTCACCGTCGTACAATATCTATATGGGATTGTAGTTGATTCAAAGCAAAGAAATAAAGTTCGTTTGGCCACGCCACTCCCCACTCACTACAAGATGATTTAGTCGGAAAAACAAAAATGTTTTCTTAAGTTGTTAGTGGTTCAAAACAAAACTTCAGTTGGCTTAATGAACTGGAAAATAACGTCACCATAGCAACAACGCAATATACGAAAAACACGAAGGAAATAATCGAGCCTGAGAATCTACAGACTAAGACTCTGCAACCACGTGGGTTGGTCGAGTTGTCCAATAAAATTTCAGCTGTCACTCCAGCTGTCACTCACGCGGAAAATGTTTTTTCGACAGATGTATTTCAGGCCACGCTTGATTTAAACTAGACAAAATTGAACAGTTTGCACAACGAGCTTGGCTCGATGAAGATCTGAGGAAAAAATACACGGGAAGATTACTTGTGGCTAACATACTATAGTTGATAACATCGATAGTTCGCAGACGACAATTTATTCTTGTTTGAATTGAAGAGAACATTCTTGCTTGTTGCCTCGCCCGTTCAAACGAAAATAAGAGACTCCATCAAAATGGTTTCTGACCACAAGAGACTACATCAAAATGGTTTCTGACCACGAAATTGCATGTTAACAATATCTAAGAGGGCAATGAAAGTCCTGACAGGACCAAAACACTGCAATCCAGTATTTCGTCATAATACGAAACGATACAAAACGTAAAGGAGGACATAAAGAGAATCAAACTTAGGCAGTTAATGTATGAAGAATTCATTGTAAAAGATTATAGTTATAACTTACCTTCGCAAGGAAATTACTTTCTTTACGATCGTAGTAAGATGCGTTGCTTAGAAGAATGGATATAATTACGCTGCAATTCAAAGTCGTTTCACTTGTTTTTTTTCAACAGGAATTCCGAGCTAATTACCAAGGCCAAAAGGACGCTGGATTTGAAGCGAAACATTCGCGAGTGAAATTAAACACGATTATAAATAATTAGCAAGAAGATAAAACGTAAAAGGAAATGGAATGCCATTTAAGAGTTGTCCAATTAGAAGATCAATTATGGGAATTATCATTGGTGAATGCTTGAAATACTTTTCTTAACGTTAGTTGAATTCGCTGAGATTCCATCTAGAAAACATGGCAACGTGGATACAATGCATGACGTCAAACAGCAACTACATCCTGCAATTAATGGAGATGATTATTCATTATCCATTATCATCTATCATTGTAAATGACAAGATTCAGGGTAATGTTTGCACGATCTCATCAAAGCCTTCAGTAAAATACACATTTACGCAATTTTCGATAATGGCTGGTTTACATTATGCATTATTATCTACCATGTCTTCTTTTAAGAGATTCCTCAATGAAAAACGCGTTTTGGGAATTTTTGCTACAAACACCGCGATTTCGCCAAATATTTGGTGCAAAGTTCAAGAACATCCAAACTCGATTACAAAAACAAAATTACCTCGAATTATTTTGTAGGGAGTCAGAATGAAGACAAAAAAGCACAGAAAAACGCAATAAGATTGCAAAACGAAGTTTATTACAACTTCTGAGTATGAACCAGTACAAACGCCAACCTTACCAGCAACACCCTTTTAGCGCCCTACTCCATTTGCACATTTCACAGTTCAATGAACTCCCTTTTTCTATACATCAATTAAAATAAAGGAAGTTTTTTTTTCAATTATAAAGCAGTTTTTGGTGACTGATTAATAAGAAGTCACGACGATTTTTCACCTGCTGGAAAATATAAGTGAATACGTGGAAGTTTACATGAAGGCTACAATGGAACTCATCTCGGTTACACCACCCGAAAATGTTCTCATGAATTCTTAATTTGGATTTTGATAGAAACTCTCCCTTTGGTCGAAGCTTTCAGCGTACGGCAAACCTGCCCGAAAAAAAATTCCCGAATTCAAGTTTAAACTACGATGCATTGTGACCGAGTTGTCGTGTCTAACTTCGCTTTTAATATTCTAGCTACTTCTAATTATTGGAATGGGAATTAAGAATAATAGAGACTATCATTAAGTTATAAAGTAATGTAATCAGTGGAACAATGAATTGCATGAAAACGAGGTTAGATATGAAACTCGGCCACGATTCAGTGTTTAAACTGAAATTCGGGAAAGGTCTATTGCTTGTAATTTCAATGCAGCCTTATTGTAATCGTTGAGATTTTACGCTTAGCCTGAAAAACATCATGTGATACGCCCTTATGTTGGCTTCTATGTTCTTGTAAATTGAAAATTCCAACGATTCTCCTTGAAAGTCGCGAAATTATGCGTCTTTCTTCCAAGCAATCGTTGAGAAAAATTAGATATTGTAATTATCCTAATTTAGCGCGCACCGAAAAATAATTATTATAAAAGGTACGCTCCATAATTAGAGGATAAAAAAAATTATTTCCGAAAAAAGTACGCATTAAATTAAAATCAAACCAAATCAAAATTATTTTGGTAGTCTGGTGCGCAATACCAATTAGGGACACTTTCATTTAAGGAACCGTCTCATTGAGATGGATGGGCACTAAATTAGGATGAGTACAGTAATGACATTAAAAAGAGAAATGATTTTTTGAATGCAGAAAAAAAACTTTGACAGAAAATTGGAAAATCTTTTACCCTTATCTAAACCCTTCTTAATTAAGCGCCCTTAATTAAGGACGGGGCGCTAAATCATATAAATACGTAAAGCTTCCTTTTCGTGAATTTACACCTTGAGTGCTAAAAAGTTCTCTCATACTAAGCAAAAAATGAGTGAAAATCATGAGTGAACATTCTACAATAAAACGGAGAACGCCCTTCATAAGCATTCTAAGCAGAGATTGGTTGAAAATCAAATAAAACTTAGGAAGAATTGAGAACGCCCTCACTTCAAGCATTCTAAGCAGACAATGACGGAAAATTCTAAAAGTTCGGGTAGAATTAAGAACAAGATGCCCTTACGGGCAGAAAGATTTCTGCAAAATCTTTTGAAGCATGAAAAGTGAAATATGTTATGAAATTTATAAAATTCGACAGAAAAAGTTGAACGATCTACGTGGGCTCGAACCACCGACCTTTCAGTTATCAGACAAGTCCACTAGCCAACTGCGCCACGGAGGCACATGTGTTTCATTATTGTATTATAAAGCTTTTTTGACTCTTCTGTTTACAAAACGTTGAGAATTTCTTTTTAGTAAGAAACGATGATCACAGTCCAAGATAGTTATTAGTTTCTTCTACAAATTTTCTTTTTTAACTTAAAATATGTTTTATGTCTTAAAATACATTTAATATTGATCAAAGAAACTTTTGTAAATATATCGCTGACATGCCATGCACGGTGCTTTGGTTTCGTTAAGTGCACGCATGAAATTTCAAAAAACCGCTAGGTTTGGACAGTAAGAAAAAAAAGAAGAAAACGAAAGCCGGTTGTAATAGCTTTCTTGCTTTCGCAGAAATCTAATAATGATGAAGACTGTGAAAATGCTGTAAAAAAAAAAAAGAAGATTTTTATACCATATTGGATTGTTTCATTTCTCGAGTCTAAAATTGCATAATACAGGGTTCTTCTTATTTCACTATGTAGAATCACGCATGGAACACTCAAGTCAATAAATTTGGTAAGCAAATTTTAAGCTAAAAATTAAAGGAAAGGCCAAACCAGAGATTGTAAACAAGTAAACGAAAAACCTATCCTTCAATGTAAAAATATACAAATAATACCCTGGTTTGAAAGTCATGATTTCCAACTTCGATTGGACAATGAAATCTTTTCTTTTAACCAATCACATTGCGACGATCTGCTCTCATGCTTCAGAGGATAAAAGACATCGTGGATGAGATCTGCATCATAAGAATAAAATTGGTTGCATGTCTCGATGACTTTACAGGACAACCTGTGCAAGCTGCTTCCATCGCGTCTGAAACAAAGGATGAAAGAGACAAATATGAACTAAATATATTAGATGCCCAAGTATTTTTTCTTCTATTAATAAAGCTAGTTCAGTTTCAATTCTCCACTCAGAAAAACGTCAGATCATTAGAGTAACAACGCTTTCATACTCAAAGTCCTTCTACTTTGAAGAGATAAGTTATTTTCATACTCAAAGTCCTTCTACTTTGAAGAGATAAGTTATTTTGATGAGATGAGAGGTCAGCGTTTCAGTATCAAACCTTATTAGCCAGAGGATATTTAGAACGGTCAGAAGGTTTAGCAACAACCCATCATCAGCAACACATGTCACCATGACAACGAGCTGAAACAACAATTCACACAAGTTAACAAGTAGCTCTCAGACGCCTGGCACTAATCAACTACGCTCAAAGTGATCAATGACTTTCTTTGAGCAGTTTTTTTTTTTCACGGTCGATCACTTTCTGTTCTATTAGCATAAATTTCTTCTTAGCTTTTTTTTCTGTACACGCTTTTGTTTTTATAAGAATAGTTTCTATAAGAATATCAGGGTGAAAATTCCCTTAATTTGTAAGAATTATGACAAGAATATTCCCAGGGTGAGTTTCATAATGATAAGAGAACAGGGCGAAACACAGATACAGTATTATGCACAAACAAATAATACTCAAAAACGCGAAACTCAACACAAACACCAGACATAGAGCTGTCTTCATAAGTTCACAACATAATTGTTGTATATCGTGTACATGTGACATTGTCACGGAGTCTTATTCTGAAATATAAGAACACATTAAGAATATCTCACCCTTATTTTTTGGAAAACCGTAAGAATACTTCACCCTCAACGAAATCTATGCTTATAAAATACAAAGCGTGTACTTCTGATCATTGCTTTTGTAAAAGGTTACCTAGGTAACCTATCATTCAAACGGTTGAAAATACCCCAGCAAAAGCTGTCAGCTCGACAAAATGGTTGCACTAACTTAACATGATCTTAGTAGTATTTTAAGAATATTTATAGCAAGTAAGAAAGGCCAGGAAATGTCACTCAATTTAAATGTTTACAAAACTACGTGACGGCATAAGTGCCCGAATGACAGAGTAAATAATATTATAAACAAATAATAAAGACGGAGAATATTTGCAGTCAAAACTCTCATAAAAGTATTCGATAGAACGAGGCAAGAGTTGTCTCAACCACCCAAACGAAGTTTTTGAGGGCCCACATTATGGATATAACAGATATGACATGGTGATGCCCTTGGTGATGCCCTTTCCTCCGGTATCACAGACTAACCCCACAACCAGACCCAGACCCTTTCACACAATCACTTTAACAATACCCTATTCCTTTCTAATAAGATGAACTATTATTAAGAAACCAAGTGGGCAAATTTGTTGAAAAATCTCTGCGATCGAGTGCATTTCTATAGAGACCTAAACAGTATGTCATTCAAAATGCTCTTCAACGCAGTGACCTTTTGAAGATTTAACACACTGGAACTGGGAAATTGAGTAATTACAAATACCAAGCAATTTTGTATATTATAAAAACCTTCTTTATCCGTCGCTTTACAACACTGCCTTACCATTAAAATCATAAAGACGTTTTGCCATAATCCAATCTTCTCTAAATGCAAGTAGATTATGAATAGCATCACATGAGAATGTTCAGAGCTACACAACAAAAAATAATGGTAGCAATAAACGTGCCATTGGCAAGTTGTCTGGTGATATTCGTGCGACCTGCTACACAAGCAACTAACATGGAGGCTTGCTTTAGTAGTTCAAAGTTTTCGTGATCATTTGATTGAGCATATTATATAAAGAGTCCAGTTGTTGATGATTACGGAATTTTCTCGGCTATAAAAGGATGTGTCAGGCATTGGCTGACCGTCATCCGTTTACCAGGATCCAAAGTCAGCATTTTGTCAAGCATATCTCGGAGTTGACCAACTTTGCGCTTAGACTCTTCGTTGTTCAGTTTATGTTTGCCAACCAGTAGCTCTAGTAGGTCCTTGGTAGGGTTGGTGTAATTAATGACCGTGAACTTTTCCTTTAGTATTGAAGATCAGATTAAAACAAACACATACATACGTACCAATGATGACAGCAGAAGTGAGGAAGATGAATTGATTAACATAAAATTAAAAAGAAGAAGCTTTTGTTAGAAAGGAAATAAACGTACATCAATTGTGTTTTCTATAGCTCTGTTTTTTTTGGAAATTAATAAAGGATTGAAAGGGAAAGTTGTTTAAGCTTAATGAAATTGAAGTCACTGACCAAGTAGAAAATACATTAGGTGACTTTCTTAAATACTAGGTTATTATGAAAGCAGAAATCATAATATAGGCACAGACTGTAATTAGCGTAAATATGCTCACTCCCAAGAATGTCCCAGCTGCATGGAAATAACCCCAATAAATGCGATTAAATGGGGTGTTACAAAAAAAATTATTTGCAAGTTGTATTACAGGAGATAAAATTAAGATTTTTAAGAAATTTTTAAAGTACTCCACATAGATTGTCATGTCACATGATCACTAGGTTCTGATTGGTGAGAAATCAAACACTGAGGTAAGGTGTTGATCACACTAGCAGCTTTTTATCCTGGCAAGGAGGTTTGAAAATTTGCCCCCGGACAGTTGTTGCATTGCCACTATAAATAGTTATTTGTCCTGTTTTGCCAGGGTGAAAATTATCCCCACACAGATTTTATGTTATTGGTGAAATATCTGTCCTAGCTAGACAGAATAATTGTGATCATATGGAAAAAGCACCTCGGTTATGCAAGATCCTGGCAAAAATGAACAAGATCTTGCATGGCCGGGACAGGGTGATTTTATTTATTTTCCATAATGATCAGAAAAGTAAATCTAGCGAGAATTTCAGAAAAACTAGGACCTTGTCATAACATCTCGTCTCACCCTACTGGGATAAAAAGCTCCATAATGATCAACCCCTTAGACTTCTAACAATTTCTAACAATTGTCATCCTAACCAGAAGAATTTTTGATGCTCGCAACTCATCATCTGAATCAATAACCAAACCCATCCTTGGCATAGGTTTTGGTAATGGTGTTAGAACCATGTTTTATTCAGTGGAACCCAATATCTGATTTGACTTTTTCTTAGAAGGACAAACAAAAATTGCATCCAGTCGTACAGGGAAAATTTCCCTGTCCTGCTTATGAAAGTAACCCTTGCTTGATCGTATACTGATTAGTAACGTAGAAGAAAAATCTTTCCAAAAAAATGAGATCCAGAAACACTGAAATTATGTAGTAGACTGTTAATTACTAACCTTCTGCGTTATTTTATCTGTTTCAATGTACATGAAATTGAAATTTTCATCAAAATGCTTCTCACGAAACATGGCTCTTTTAATCAGCTTGTTTGGCATTCTTCCTTTGACGTCCATCATTAACTTCAGCATTTCATTGTTCGTCTTTCCAGGGAACTGGATCTTGCCAGTGTATAGTTCAAACAGTGTACATGCCACTGACCACAGATCCAACATGGTATCATACGGTCGACCAATAACTATTAGAATAATGTCAATCAAAAATTTAGAAACATGACAATAAATTGGTTTTTGTGGCAATTTTAAAATGGTTTTTCAAATAACGTTTGAAGAGATGCTTCTTACAACAACATCTCTCCGTGTCATCTATTTAGACATAATGCTGACTAAAGATGATAACCGTTTAATTTGAAAATAATGTTATTGACACACGTTGCTGAAATAAGTTGCTGACCATTAATGGCCAAAATCCATCAATAATGACTTACTAATTTCTGGTGCTCTGTAAAATCTGCTGACCAGATAAGGGGTTATATCATTTTCTGCAATGGGAGACGCAGATCCAAAGTCACACAGCTTTAGTAACATCTTGGATTCATTCACCTTAAAAGATAGGCATTCAAAATGTGTGTGATACTTCATAATAGAATTCCAACACATACAATTCAGTATCATAAATTATATGCCTGGAGTTAGTAGAACTCTGCAAAATTCATTTTAGAGAGGACCAATTTCGGTAACACTTTATGCGTGTTTAGAACAGGGTAAAATACTTACTCTTGAGACATTATTGCAACAAAGATTTTATTCACGTTTATTTTACTCTTGCGAACATAATTCAGTAATCGCACTTACTAAAATGTTATCAGGTTTGATATCAGCATGTATTATTTCACATTTCTTCAACAAGCGTAGTGCCAAAAGTAATTGTTGGGCATAAGACCGTACAGCTTTGATATGCAGACCAACATTGCTGCCGTATTTGCGCAAAACTTCTCTAAGGTTCATACTAAAAAAAAAACAAACAATTTCCGAACCACCTAAATATGTGATCATTTTATAGAGACAATTTAAATCAATTTAATATACTGTACCTCAGACTTTCGAAAACAAGACACAAGTGCTGCTTATGATCGAAATGACGATAAAGTCGCAAACAATGATATTTATCATCAGGATCTGCATCATTGAGACGCTGAAGGATTTTCATTTCCTGGTGGCCTTGTTTCTGCCTTCAAAAAGAAGGTTAACAAATTGCTTTCATCATATAAAAAAATTGAAGCCCATTTTTCAATTTTTTAGATTCGACACAACATAACAGTAGAATTATATTTAGGAATTCCTTACATCACTTCATTATTTCTCATTATTTTGATGGCAACTTCCATGTTTCCTTTCATTGAATCTCTAGCTCGCACTACATTGCTGAACACTCCATGGCCGGTGTACCCGTAAACATTGTAACGATTGTCCATGATTTCTCCTATCCGAGTTTCTATTAAGGAAAGTTAGAAACTTATAATATAATATATTATAATATAATTTTGAAGAATGATCAAAATGTCAAGAATAAGCTTACTATAATATCCTTCTGCATCGTCCCAATTGTCTGTCAAATTAGGGTTATTCCCTTCTTGAATTTGCCTGGCTCTGGTCGCACCACTTTGGGGACTCTACAACAAAAGGGAATAGCTGTAATCCCACGACCTAACAGTCACAACAGAATCAGGCCCATTAGAGAAAATAAACACAAAAGAAAAGTGTGTTTTACCTCAAATCTTTCAGAGAACATGTTATTTTGTGCATCCTCAGCAAACATGTCCAAGCCGTTATTTTCTTGATCAGAACTGTCATCGTCACTCTCATGAGTCTTTTGAATCTCCATCTTTTCTTTATCATTATCAACTTTAACTGGCTCAGAGCTACTTGACGCATCAGTTTTTCGTGGCTTTTTAGCATCCGAGTTCTCAATCAATGACCCTTCTCTTTTTTTGTTATTCAGTGGAACTTCTTCTGCACTTTCAGAAACAGCAGGCTGATCAACTGTGTTTAAGTCAGAATTCAATCTATCATTACCTTCAGATTCAACATCGTTTACCTTTGCACTGTCATCTCCCTTGGTTTCTCTTTCCATATTTGTTTGATTCGTTGCCTTTCCTTTCTCGCGAATCTTTTCTTTTTTCCTTAGACGATTTCTTAGTTCCTTTTCGCGTTCTTTCAGTATCTCAACACCCTTTTGTTTCTCTCTCTCAGCTTCCTTTGCCTTCTGCTGCTGGATATTTTTTTCAATTTTTCGTAACTTTTCCTTAAGCCTGTCTTTTTCTTTACGCTTTTCTCTTTCACTTAGTTCTTTGCTTTTTTCGTTGCTTCTCAATCTGTCCCTTAGTTTGCTTTGTTCCTTTTCAAGCTTATAAATTGATCTTTCAAATTCTTTTTTCCTCAGTTTTTCTCGTTCCTCGGCAATCTTAAGCTTTAAAATGATGGCACGCCTACTATCTCCTGTATCAGAGTCATCTGAATTTGATGGGGAACTATTCGAGTCTGAGCTATCAGAATTTTTGTCATTATTACTTGCACTGCTAGGACTTTTTTCTTTCTGAACAGGCTTCAAATCTTCAACACTCTCAGCTTCTTCAGTTTCCTTATCATCTTCCTTTCTATGAAGTTCAGACACATCTTCCTTTGTAATCTTGGCAGGAGGTGGCAATGGAGTAGGTTCAGGAGTTGCTGTTTTAAGCTTAGCCATTAATGCTTTACGTTCCTCTCTTCGTTTTGCTATTATCGCATCTTCATCAACTTCCATATGTTCAGCAAGTGCATCAAGGTTAACACTAAAAAACAAAAAAAAAAACAAAGAAGTTGGTTTATCCAGAGACTTGATAATTCGCTGATGATTACAGCAAAACTGTTTGACATGAGAAGCTAACTTCTCATTTTTCGTAACAGCAAAAGACTTACTCTTCATCTGAACTTTCAATTTTTTTCGTCTCGTTAGACTTATTGTCTCGTCTATCACCACTCCTGCCATGATGACTGTTCCTATCACTACGCCCGGACTTTCTCAAATAATCGTTATCCTCGCGTCCATCATAGGCTTCTCGGTGCGACCTATCTCGACCAAACCTATCAACCGGTGTTTCCCTTTCACCATTCTTATGACTGCTTCTTTCACGTGATCTGTCTCTTCTATCATTGTCCCGATGACGCCTCTCGTCTCTACGCCTATGTTCGTCGTCGTATTTGCTTCGCTCTCTACTTCTTCTGGATTCATCTCTTCTCGAATCCCTTCTTCTGTCATGGTCACGTGAACGATGGGTACGATCTCTAGAGGTTGTACGTCTTTCATGCCTTGATCTTTCCCTATCATTACCACTTTTGTCACTTTTACTTCTAGATGAGTCCTCTTTTTTACTTTTTGAGTCCTTTTCAGATTTTTTATCACTCTCCTTAAGCTCGTCTTTTCGGTGCTTGTTATCCTGCTGTAATGCCTCACGTTTACAATCTTCAATAAGTTTCGCAACTTCAGTGTCATTGGAAGCTAAATCCTTCATGATTTCAGAGTAAGAATTACTTACATCTTTCTTAACAGATGTTTCCTCGAGCTGTTGCTGAAGTAGACGCTTTCTGTTTTCCAACTCATCAAGGTCTGCCAAATCAATTTGAATGGGGAGAGAAAGATCTTCTTGTGTTTTCTCTCGGTGTTTGTGCTTTTTCTTTTGCTTGTGTTTCTTCTTCTTCTTCTTCTTCTTTTTGACTGATTCACTGCCATCGTCGTTGTTCTCCGAAAGATCCGGATTTCGGTTCTTTAACGGCAAATCGTCGTCATATTCGCTATCTGTAGAACTGATAAAAAAGAGGGATATAAAATTACAAATGAATGAAAATTAAACAATCAACAATACACCAGAAGAAAGTTTTTGTTTGAAAAACCAAATTGCTAAACAATGTTCAAGTACTGACAGTCAAGGTCTATTTGCTAAGAAGATACTGAATAAACTTGACACAAACACTGATCTGTGATCTACAAAGGATTCACCAGCTGTAAAAAAACAAAAAACAATAGAATTCGTTAGAGAATCAGCTCGCCCAATAGCCAAAACTTGGTAGTGGACCAGCATAGCTTTCTACAGATTATTAAAGATTTTCATAGTAAAGTATAATAATTTTATGAAAGCCAGATATATTCTCAAAACAACTTTGACTTTGTAACCACCCACCAGTTGAGTTATTGGTGATTGGGTTTTCATGGTTCCATTGGTATAAACACAACAATTAAAAAGTACCTTCTCAACTAAATGAAGATGTGCAAAAGCATTATAATTTTAGTTTTACTTGAAACTGCAACATCTCAAAATTCATCCTTCAGAGATTGCCAAAATTGCAAGAAATTTCATAGCATCTTTTGATAATGGATAATAAAATATCGCACATGTAGCAAGTGCCGATAATAATACAATAAGTCCCTTTTAATGTGAGAAAGAAATTTAGGGGTTTGATAGAATCAAAATATTATTTAAATTTCAAAGAAACCTTTGATATCTGTTTGTACCCAGCTGATGAAAAAAGTCTATTTGGTAATAATACCTCCACACACTTACAATAGCCCAACAGGTGTCTTTATTTTTTTGGAATCAAAAGTTGATTCGTTGACAGCACCATTGTTTTCTAAAAAAGCTTCACTGATAAAAATATGGCTGCCTTCGATTTGTTAACAGTAAGGGCATTCATAAGGGTTGCCTTAAATTTGCAGAAGCAAAGGAGGAAAGCACTTAAATTGAGAAAAAATGGAGTGTTTAAATTATTTTTCCTTCTTCAAGTGTCTTTGTTATTAACAACATATGCACCTGTGTGATTACGTCATTTCATTTTTCATTTCTTTTATGTCACGCAAACTTAGAACTGGGAATTCGAATATAATTTTTTTCCTCAGCTGGTATTTGGCTTGAATATGGCACATTCTTGTGCCCTGGTTTCTTCATGGAGAAGTCTGATTCTAATTAGTTTTGACTAGCAAAGTTGATGTATCAGGCTCTAGAGCAAAAACGATAACTCAAATAAGGGATATCATCTCAATTATGGGGTATATTGTTTTTTAAATGCATGTAGCGAATCAAATCGTGTAACCATCGCAGGTAGTTCCAACGGTTCAAATACTTATCCAGACCACAACATTCAACAAAATAATTCAAAATTTCAAAACAACAACATCGCATATCTGAACCAAGATGTAATCCACAATAAAATCCACAATAAAAAAATTTCTACATTTTAACAATAGCCAAATGTAAATTGCCTTTGAGTTCTTCAAATCCCAACACGAGCTAAAAGACTTCGCACAGCCGCGCACGTTTATTTTTAAAATACCAATTAGGATTTCTCAAAGACGGTTTCCATGAAGTGATGTCCACCCTCCGCCCAGCCACCTTTTCGCTCTTTCGAGCGTGTTTACGTTATTACTAATGTGCAGGTTGCATTTTGGGGTACGTGGGCGGAAGCTAATGTAGTGAAACAAATTGAAGGAGATGATTGATCACTGTGCAAGATTTGTTTCTCAAAGACAGTTTTCACTAAGCAATATAATCCCCTAAAACACCTTTCCATCCAACCCAGGGCACCTGCAAAGCTTACCGGCGGGTCTTATCGTGCATGTGTCGTCATGAGCTGAGACGATGGAGAGAATTGATGACTGTGTAAAGGGTTTTGTGCAAAGACTTGAAAGTGCACATCGTATACACTCCATCAATTCCCATTGCTACTCAGTTGAAAAGATTCACCACTGGACAATGAATCGAGAGATGGAAAATCT
Source organism: Turritopsis dohrnii (assembly GCA_027922465.2). Lineage (NCBI taxonomy): Eukaryota > Metazoa > Cnidaria > Hydrozoa > Anthoathecata > Oceaniidae > Turritopsis > Turritopsis dohrnii. The sequence continues at coordinate 629,013 of BQMF02000021.1, forward strand.
TCTTCAGTGGCCCCATTTATAAAACAAAAATAACTTCTTTTGGAGTATCTTTCATGTTTTCTACAGGGGGTAAAATACGGTGAAGGAGAGACAGCACAAAAATTTGAAAATCTAAATGCAATTATATACAACATTTTTCACAATAATGACTAGACTAGACTATCTCATCCTAATAGGTTCAACTTAACCGATTTGCAATGTAGAAACCAGGCATTCACCGTGTGTGTTGTTGTGATTCACACACAAAAAACATTATAAAGGGGTTCCTGCGTCCAAAAATGATATTTACAAATATGATAGAGCTCAAAAAGTTGTTTAACAAGTCTCTTTTCAGTATTTCATAATTATTTATAGTTTTTGAGATATTTCGTTTTTAAAATCTTATATTTAATTTATGCAATGCATAATGATGCAATAAGATAGTAACTAACACTTTGCATTGCAATAACTTTAGATATCTAAATTATTATTACATCTTTGTAAGTTACTATGAAGTAAAGGCTTCCACTCCGAGTTGATTAATAGAAGAATGAAGTCATAATTATTTACTAATTCAGAAGTTACACTAACAAAATACTATCATACCATCATATTACATCATAATTATGCGTTGTATAATTTCAACATTTTTAAATATCTGCCAAGGAAACAGAATTTCCAAAAACTGTTAAAAGAGTTCTTAAACAACTTTGTGAGTTCTATCATCCCTTGAAATATCATTTTGGACGCACAGGATTGCTTGCTTGATTGCTTTAAATCTTTTTTGTGTAGTTTTATATAATGTATTTAAATTATTGACCAGATGCAGCTTGATTTTGGCATGTTGAATCTCACACCACAGAGTTGAATCTTGCCCCAACTCACATCACACAGTACCTTAAAGCGGGGTGACTTGAAACAGCATCGAAAAACGATATTTCTCATGAAATAATGAATGAAACTCCAAATTTTTTTCAGATTTCGTTCAGAGACTATCTAGCGCAACATTTGATTTTACTAATCAAAGCGCCGAAAAACAGTACCCCTAAAATAGCATGTCACGACGATATAGCAAATCACCAAATATAATTTTTTTTACATTTGTAAAATAGAAAGGTCAAAAGGAGTAATTCCAGAATTTTATTGAAAAATATTTAAAATTGAAAGAAATATAGTCATCAAAATATTTCTTTTTTTTCACTCGATACACTTGGTCTCTTCGATTATTGCATACTTATCAATTATGATGCAATCGAATCATTGATGTGTGATAAAGTTCAGCCGATGGAGTTTCAAAGGTGGTATAAGTCATTTGGTAATTATTATAAGTTCAATCAATAGAAAGGGTTAATATTATCTAAGAATTGAACCTCAATAGACTCGTTTTACTAAGTACCATAACTGAATACTAATCAGAATTCTGAACAAATCGGTGCTGCAATTATATCCTCCGTTCAAGGCTATGGCCACACCATACTTATTGTAGAATTAGCGATAGACGGGAAAAAACAAGGATGATGGATCAATATCTAAGTGACATCTCTATCGAAATGGAAAAGGAAATATATCCTAAACTAAGAGAAGCATGAGAAAGAAAGTTGGATACTGTGAAACAGGAATTTTATTACAGGGTACGAATTAGGGAATTGAAATAGCTTCGCAAAAAAAAAGCCCGCAATTTTTTTTGTTATTTGCGAAGTAAATTTGTCAAATAGCGATCGCAATATCTCCTACTTGCGAAGTATTTCTTATTCCTATGAAAGAATTAGAATTCCTTTAATCCTCTTTGAACAACTTTTCTTACACATTAAAAGCAAAGGTTCAAAATAAACGTATGCAAAGAAACATCGTAACACAAATAATCTTTAAAAAGTTTTAACTACATCTTCTTAAAACAACAAAGACACTGACAAGATTAACTGCAATATGAATACTGAGTGATCATTACTTTTACGTCAATACCCGTTTTTAAATTAAAAGAAATGAAAAACACTAATAAAAGACTTGAAAAAGATCAAATTGACACATCCACATCGTCATTCATTTGTTAATTTACTAAATCATTTTAGCTAAAAAAAAGGAAAAAAAAGGCAGATGGCGTTTTCATCTCCTTTTCAATTTCGGTGACTTTCCAGCCATGGGTCTAACGAGAAAAATTTCGATACCGCTGCCATATTAACATCTTCAAAAAATGTCCCCCCTTTTCCATGACATTAGGAACAAAAAATAAACGCAACAGACGAGAATAAGTGTCTATGATTCTTCATCGGAGTCGGATTCAAAGTCTGACAAACAATAGGTTACTGTCATTTTTGAGGATATTGGTGTGGTTTAGCTGCTCCTATGCGTCGTACTTTCTGGGTATACCAACGTTCAATCGCAATCTCTGGATCGAAATCCTTGCTGAGTGGTCCATCTTCCCCAATTCTCAAGTTGTTTTCCAACCTTTCGCGACTTAATCGATTGCGCCAATCGTTCTTCACCCTGTTCATCCGACTGAACATCCTTTCCAGTTTCGCGTTGGTTGTTGGCGTAATCAACAGTAACTCAATGAGATGAAGGACGTTTTCATATGATTTCTTATACTGCGACGTGAATAACTGTTCCCATACATCAAGGTACTTTACAGTGCGCATACCAGACATTAACTGACTCATTTCCAGCTTTAACAAATCCCACTCAGGGAGGATTTTATTGAGACTGCTGCACCCGTTATCTTGAAGCAAAGTTGAAAAGTGTGCAGATAATTCTTTAATTTGCGAATCCCCAAATTCAGATAAATTAGCGTCATCCTTTGGCCACCTACTACAATCAAGGATGTGGATGTTCTTGAAAACAGGATTGGATTGAAGATTTTCAAACCTGTTGCCTATTGACGAGGTCAACCTGTCGATTATTTCACCATACGAGTTCTTAATCCGCTCATTACTTGCATCGAAATTTAGAAGCTTTATGCCCTGATATTTGTGTTCCCCGTCTTCATAAACTACATCTTTCACGAACTTGCTATAATTTGTCAAACGAGTTGTGTTGCCATCGATACATTGATTTAATAAAGCTTTGAGTTTAGCCATCGACCAGTTGAATTCCCTTATGTGTTTCACCTGAATAACTGGGTCGTGTATCTCTTGCTGCATTGTTAAGCTCAAAACCTTTATGGGCTGTAGTATGTCTAAGTATATTGCTAAATGAATTGGATATTTCGACTGGACCCATCGTTTCGAGAAACCAATCAACTCAGCTCGTTTCAAAGCCTGAGAATCCGTTTGCGATAATGATTCAAGATGAGTAATGAAAACGCCGTAATTTGAAAGAACCTTCTCCATAGCAAGTAGCTTATGCGCGATCCACCGGGTGCCTGAGGCCTTCGAAGGCTTTGGAACAACTTTCTCAAAAACTTCTCCTAACTGATTTAATTCCCGTAAATGCTTAGGGCTATTTTTGTATAGGTAATAAAGTTTCAGCAGCATTGTGTCAATCTCATCAAAAAATGTATCTTTAAACGAATCTTTAACTGAAAGTTCTAGACGATGGCTTAAACAATGTATAACAGTCAGCCATGGTGCCAACTCATTCTTTATTTGGGCACCTAATCCATTATGGATACCTGTGTTAACACTTGCCCCATCCACGTTCAGACCATGCAGTCAGCTGCCGAAATTTGTCACTCCAATGCACTCAAAGGATTCGTTCAAAGATGATTTCAAGCCTTCCGTGTTCGCACTTTTGACGCTCTCTATGCTCAAAAACTTCACTTGTGGCCTGCCGGTTTTGCTGAGATACAGAACGTAAATGAGCTCTTGTTCAGTGAGGAATGTAGTGTCTTCCGTGTTCTTTTTCTTTTGTTACAAGTGCTTAGAAAAGCGCACCTTCGTTTATGATAAATTTTGTCTTTATTGGTAAATATATTTAAAAGGCTTATGCGAAGGAGAACTTTTGCGTAAATGAAATTGATTATTAAATTTAATAATAACTCACCTGCTATCACTTAAGAAATTGGTAATTCACAGTCACATACATTAATAACAAACAAACATTGTAGATAAATAGAAGAGGAAAAATATTAATAGTCAAATAAAATTTGAAAAACATTGCTTCGCATTTTCAGGTTTTTGTAAGAACTTTACTTCGCAACTTTTTACTCAAAGACGAAAATGTTTCGCATTTTGCGAAATGCGAACCGTTAATTCGTACCCTGTATTATATGTGACGGTTTATGGGAAAAGGATAACAAGCGAAAAATCGATTCTTTAAAATCGATTTTTAGCTGCAAAAAATCGATTCAAAATAATCGGAAAAGCGATTTCGAAATCGATTCACTTGAATCGGAAAAGCGACTCATTTGAATCGGAAAATCGATTCACTTGAATTGGAAAATCGATTCACTTGAATCGGAAAAGGGATTTCAAAAATTCGATTTGTAAGTCAGAAGTGATGTTAAAAGAATAAAGTCAATAAGTTAATAAGATTTTCATCATCGTAGATTCTCTATGTATCATAATAAAATAGAAGCATTAAACCTCAAATTATAAACAAGAACCAAATGGTGAAAAACGGCATTAATAACCAGAATTTATAACAGGGCTCCCACTCATAAGCTACAAACTTTTTTTATGATTTTATGCCAAAAAATGCAATATTTTATGCTTTTTTTATGCTGAAGGACAAGATTTTATGCCCTTTTTATGCCACTTTTGGAGGCCAGAAAAGAAGTTATGTTTTCTTTACTGAGGCATTTTTAGTGTTTATAGCAAATACGGAGGACAGGAAATAAGCTATTATGAAAGGCAACTTTTGTTCACTGTCAAAACAATGGAAATATGTAGTATATGTGTACTATACTACACTGCCTTTTTTTATTGATTGGGCAATCACTTTAGAGCGGCCTATCATTTTATCAGCTTAGTACTCTATACTTGCATTGCTTGAATAATGGACAAAAGTTACACTATATCACACTCCAATTCAGTGATAAGATGAAAAAAGGTGACATATAATTAAGACTATTGCACTACATAATTCTTATATAAAATGAATAAAAGGAACAGGTTTTCAGAAGAAACTCCTTCATTTAAAATAAGCAACAAAACTAAAATAAGGCAATTTGTGAAAACATTGCTTTGCTTCCTCCAGTAGAAAGAACTGGTTATGAACTATAAGTATATACAGCTAACACTATACGTTTAAACATTGCAAACTTTATATGTGGCTCGCTTGGTAATATGGTCAACTAAACATTAAACTGAAGGACCAAAAACCATTTCAAAGGTTTTGCGAGCTTTGCCAAGAAAAAAATAGAACAAACAATGAAGCAATCACTCGACATCTATGAGGCAACTTTTTATGTCAATGTGTTGATTGAGGTAATGTGTCCTCTTATCATAGTTAAATAGAAACAACAAATTGGATAAGAACACAAATTGCAGCAAGCAAAAATTGTGTTCAGATGCCAATAGAATTACAACTAAAACTAAACAACATAAAAATCAAAAACAGAGGACACAGAATACAAGATATAAACAATCAATATGGTATGCAAGTCTACAATTCACTTTTTTTATTTTCAACATAACAACAGTCTCAGAATTTCATAGATTAAGGGGGTGCTTACATGGAGGTGAGCTGGCCCAGTTAAACGGGCTGGCTTGCTAAGCCAGGATCTCACTTATATTAAGAGATGCATGTTTTTATTCGAATGTGTTTACATGAAAAGCAAGCCAGCCCGCCTGAGATCTTGGCTTAATATGCCGAGATCTCGCTTCAGTGTGATAAAAATTTTTCATAAACATCCACAAACAGGCTAGTGCAGCTGAGCAGGCCAATTTCATAGCATGCACATACTATGATAAGCAAAAAAATAAAAAAAGTGAGCCAGCTCACTTCCATATAAAAGAGAGATGAAATTGTCTTGGCTTAACAAGTCAGCCTGCCTATCCGGGCAAGCTCATCTCCATATAAACACCCCCTAATAGAAGCCCAGAACACTACATTACCTTAGGACAACTTTTTTTTGTGTCAGTAAGATTTTGTGAAAATGGATGGACATGGATTTAACGCAATCTAATTTTAATGAATGACCGTTTAATTAACGATTGGGAAATTACGGAGAATTGCCAGAAGGTAAAAAAACAACAACAAAAAAGAACAACAAACAAACATGATTTTCTAAAAACCTTCAGAGTTATATTCTTATATAACTTGTGTATGCAAATGGACCTTTTTCAATTTTGTTTATGGATCCTCTCACAGTTTCGTTTAGTACTCCCATTATTCCCAGATTCAATATAAGACATCGAAGATGAGGAGCTAGAAGGCGACAAGCAGCAAAATGACGACGCCATGTTATAGATGAGAAATAAAATATACATCATTAAAGTTTTTTTTCTATTCTTATACCCTGTAAGAATCATCCGCTCTGTCAAGTTGCTCTCGTGGATAAAACAATATATAAAGCGATGAATATTCAGTCTGGAAAAATTTTTTGCGAACATGCTCTTGCTAAAACAAGGCGACGCAAAAAAAGTCAACCTAAGGTATACTATACTAAATCAAAGTAAAACATCATCTCATAGTCTAATAGAAGCATAGCACACTAATACTGCATATATGGTGTACATCTGCACATAATGACAAAAGCATCTGCTTCCTGAAAGGTATCTCCTATTCATGGACATGTTATTTACTCATAGCAGCGAAAAATTACTGAGAGGTGTCACATGGCTTTTTTTATGATTTTTTATGCTTTTAGGCCAATTTTATGCTTTTTTTATGACAACAGGCAATTTATTTCATTTTTTATGAAATTTTATGATTTTATGCCGAGTGGGAGCCCTGTTATAACAAAAGAAAATATTTGCATGAGCTGCAAAATATATTTTAAAGACAAATGTGCGCCAAGAGAGGAAAAAAAAATCTTTTTCGAAAAGGAAATGTAAATAAAAACTAAAAATCGTTGCTATCGCCCCCGTAATAAGATTGTTTGTTTACATAGTAGATTCCATGTTTCATATACGTGACCGTCCAAGGGATTTTGATAACAAATGATATAAATAAAATAAAGTGACGGTATTTTGTTAGAATATGAAAAGTAGGATTCACCTACTTACTACGTTTCGTTTCGTTCAACGTCTGTGTATGTTTATATTTTTCATATTCCCATGTGCCAGTTTTCGAGGTTGGAACATAACTGGGAGTATTATATCTAATTGCTATTTTGCCAAATAAAAATAAAAAGTTTTTTTATTGATAAAGATGTCTACACTCTCTTATCGCGACTTAGCATTATTTTGAAAACTCAATGTGACGGATGTATAATTGTGACGTTCCAGGGGAATTTGATAACAAACGACATTAACGATAATTATTAACGATAATATCGTTAATAAAACAATAGAATTAGCGATATTATCGCTAATAATTATCGTTGCGTTATTATAGTTAATAGCGCTATTATCGTTAATATCGTTATTATCGTTAATATCGTTATTATCGCTATTATCGTTATATATATTATATATACTATAATTACGAAATTATAGTAAGAAAATAACTATATTTTTGATATTAACGATAATAACATTAATATTAAACATGTGATCATTTTATTTGTGACAAGGAAACCATTTCGTGTATATTAATCTTTCTTTCGCTTGATTACGGCGTAAGAAATTCAATTTTAGAATTACCCTCAAGTAAAGTTTTAGAGCCCTGTGTAAACACAACTTTCAGACAACCTTTCACATAAACTTCATAACAAACTGAAGGAAACAGGTAATGTTATTTTTAAACGAAGGTGAGTATTTCAAAAGAGAACTTTTGCAACTCGTCAAGCCGACGTTAAAATGTTTTCATTCGTCCCTTCCTACATTCGTCCTTCATCCCAATGTTGAACCTGAAAACATTATCGACGAAATGACAAAAATCAATAATGATCACTGAAAACGTTGCGATCAATTTAATTAAGGGTACATCTTCACCCAGTGCAAATGAAATGTCTTTCGAAAGAATAATAATAAAAGTTTTGCTATCGAAAAAAACTTTAATGTAACGTGTCTTTAATAATGTAAAGTTTTTTTCCCAAGAGCTTATAGAATGGCAACCCGTCGAACAATTCAGAAAAAAGAATTATAGCAGACGGTTCCTACTCATGCCTGCTTTCGAACTTACTTCTGTATCTTTAATCTCCAAATGAATATAAGAACCAGTTAATTAAGTTCAATTTAATACACAAACGCGTGCTACCTGCAAATGTACATTTCAAAATAATACATAACCAAATCGAATGACACGGTATTTTAAAGTGGCTTTTCAAATTTGTGCTGAAGGTACAGGAATAACAAATGAAAAAAAAGTGCTTTGTTATTTCTAGAAAAATATATGTCCGCGTGTCATAATTGAATGAATCAGAGTTTACCATGTCATGAACAAGCGAGTTTGTTTTGAATTGATTGCTATTTGGCGAAATAATAGTTAAATCACGGTTATTTTAGAACTTCATAAAACGACACACGTATGTGAAATGTATAAACAAACGTCTTGAACAAAACTTTTTGACGATAGTAACGGTAATCTGTGCTCTTACCATATTAACGATATTAGCGATATTAACGATATTAACGTTAATATCGTTTGTTATCAAAATCCCCTGGAACGTCACAATTACAGGTAGCACGCTTTCATGTTAAATAATGAACTGATTACCTGGTTCTTATTCACTAAGAGATAAAATAAACAACAGTTTGTTCTCAAGTTGCTACAAATAGAAACCGTCTGCTATAATTCTTTTTTTTGTTTAAGTTTTTCCACTGCTGTTCACATAACAGAACATGGTTCACATTCAGTTTAAGAAAAAAGAAAAAAAAGTTTGTTTCTAAGTTACTACCAATAGAAACCGTCCCTTACAATTCTTTTTTGAGTTGTTCGATCGATATTTTGGTTTATTCCTTGGGGGAAAATGTTTATCAGAATTTTAATCAACACTTGAGTGAGTGATATAGAATCAAAAAAGCGATTCATTAGAATCGGAAAAGCGATTCATTGGAATTGGAAAAGCGATTCATTAGAATCTAAAAAGCGATTCATTAGAATCGGAAAAGCGATTCATTAGAATCGGAAAAGCCATTCATGTGAATCGGAAAAGCAATTATTTGAAGCTAAAAATCGATTTTAAAGAATTGCTTTTTAGCTTCAAATAATCGCTTAATCGATTAAGCGATTCAAATCGCTTTTTCCCTTGTTATCCTTTTCCCATAAACCGTCACATATATATTCAATTTGCGAGTTTTAATTAAGTACAGTCATGTAAACTAGCCATAAATTCAAATTTATCTTGCATGCTTTCGATATTGTTTCTGAAACAATTACGTTATCACACGCTTAATGATTTTAACAACTTCAGATAACTTATTTTTTACAATGTTTTACCATTCTGAAATTTTGAGTTTTCAAAATTTACTAACACTCTCCATCACTTAATAAAAATGAAACTGGCATTAACAAATTATTTTAATTTATGTTTAATTTATTTTAATATTATGTCGGAGATGGATTTCTCTGCAACACTAGTTACATATCGATAATGAGGATTGAATACCATGAACTGGTAGCTCAGTTGGTAGAGCGATAGGACTAGAATTCCTAGGTCGTGGGTTCAAATCCCACCTGGTTCGGAGTTTTCCTTCGAACTGGGTCTGTGTAAGTAATATAACGAGCGGTTACCTTCCTTTCAATTTATGTTTCATACGCAAGTAATCATAGATCACACGTTTTCTGTTTTGGCGCTCTATAAAACAACATTTTTGTGCAAACAGCACTGTTTCAAGTCACCCCTGCACGATAAATTTCAGTAGGTGTACTTTTTGTGAAGCAATAACTTTTCATTATATATCTGAAAGACAAAAGATGAATGGACCTTTTTTCAAAATTTCATAGTAATTACTTTCTTAGATTAAAAGTTATGAGCAAATCTTTTCAAAAAACGGCGAATTTTGTTTCAAGTCACCCCGTTTTATGGTAGCTACAGTTAGAGAAAGTTAGATGATTTTTTTATTTTCAATCAATAATATTAAGTAGAGTTTTGTTTCAATAATTATAAATGGAGACGATTCCTTCTACCTATAAGTACTAAAAACTTATTTCAGCAGGGATATATACTGCTTCCATCATCCCCATCCTGCATCCATCATGAATCATGATGTGTATTTATGTATGATGATTAATGGATGGATGAGCTGAGAAAAGGATGCCTTCCTTTTCCTTGTTTCATATTTATTCTATGATTTTATACTGTTATAACCCATATAGCCGTCACTGAAACAAATAACTTATTATTATTACCTTCCTTCATTGTCAAATTGAGATTTATTCTCACTCATTTTTCGTTGCTTTTTATCATGCTGCTTTGTAGCTTCGGCCGGCATCTTGAATTTATCTTGACGTTTTGTGTGTTTCTCACATCATTCCTTTCGTATAATGGCAGATTTTTATGTATGTTTGGAGAAAACGAAACAGAAAGTTTTTTCGTGAAATGGCAATTAGTTTATTAAATCAGAGATCTTCAGAGTTAACAAGCGATTTGGAAGATTTAATTATTGCTGTTTTTGTTGTAAGCTTTGACACAAAGAAAGGTATATAATATATTAATCTTTAACTGAAGAGAGAGAGAGAGAGGAAAGATGATGATGAAAACACGACGACAGGAACACTTACAACCAAAAATAAAGAAGTCGTGAGCACGCGAATGACTTATAGAGGAGTTTCTTAGTGACGTAATGTTTATAAACACCAGTGTTCTTTGCTCGATAATTACGGTATATTGCAACATAGAATATCATTAATCAAGTCATTTTCCTGTGGTAAGTATGCACACTACTCAGCCTCACAGGAAATAAAAGTCTCTTTATACACTTCAAAATGTTGTCACTTTATTTGGTTCTCTGGAGTACCCTTAAAGACAATCGACATTAGAAAGTTTCAATACACATTAGCACTTCCTATCTATTTCCGTACGTACATTGTATTTAATTTTTAGTATGTAACAAAAGGTATAAAAGTGTAATTAACATTGGAAACTCGTCTATAGCTTCATTTCTCGCTAATGACTGAAAATGAATGAAGAAAACAACTGAGCTTTTATGATGGTTTAGATAGACCCTTTGATGTTGATGACGAGGCTGGGATGGGAACAACAACGGCAACCAACGGTACCATCACTGTAAACTGAAAAATCTTTAATAGGACGGTAGTTCCATTTATTGCAAAACGTAACATTTGTTCCATACAATTCTATGTGATAAAAGGAAATGTTAAAATTAAAATTAAAAAACATAATATACATAATCAAAACAATATTTCCAAGAAATAAATAATGCTAAAACCATGTAATTTTTAGTGCCATTCCTTTAAACTAATACATCCTTAAAGTACCAGTAAATTTTGTTTATCAGTCACGGAAAATATGCCCTCATGAAAAAAACAGTACATTGTCTACCAATCTCTCTTTTTAGCTATTACTGTCTATGTGCCAAATTACGGACAGTCTTCATTATTACGGACATCAAAATGTAAACAAAGATTCTTGTCACAAAAATAGACATGCACTCTAGCCAAGTTCACCACGAATGACTGAATAAAATGTTTTATGAACAGAGCAATAGAAAGCAATTAGCAGCAACACTTGAAGAATGATGGACCGTGAAGAATTATAATGACTTATATTTCAATAATCAATAAGAAGTGTCCTCCCCCACTGTGATTGACATACAAAAGCTTTATTTATTTGACTTATTTTATGATAATTAACTTTCTAAAAGCATGATCTAAAACCATTTTCATTCCTCAACTCATTTTCAAACATAAATTTTCGACCTGTCGAAGCCCTTTGTTCCAACGATGACATAACTGATATTTCATGATGGAGGTGGCCATTATTATTTTTTATCCGTAAATATGACTACCATTGTATATACACACAGAGCTCATAAAAATATGCATGATTTTCAAGAGAGCAGTCTATTTTTAAAGAAATCTTTAAAGGTAGGAAAAATAAATTGTAAACGTCATATTGGTAATTTTCTGGCGTTCAAATAAATTTAATAATCTTTGAAGTTTGTTTTATTACAGTTTGGTTGACAGTACAGGATGTGCCGTGTTTTTAATTTACAAACGTTGGAATTATGTTTTGATCGATGTCCGTAATAATGAATGCTGTCGGCAAAGTTGTCTGTAAGGTTCTATAATAACTTCCTTGTGAAGTGATATTGCTATTCAAAAAACTAAACATAACCTAAACACGTTATAATATAAAATGTTAAATGATTAATCATGAACAATGAAATAATTAACTTTCCATGTGATGTGTTGCTTATAAACATAGCTTTGTATGATGGTCCAGAAGGGTCAAACTGCACACACATCAAGAAAAACTGAATGCTGCTATCTTACTGCACACTCCTCAAGTAGCCTAACACTGCACACTATCATTGACGTTTTTTTTTTAAATTTATTTTACAGAGGATAGAATTGCAATAAACTTACTGATGTGGGCCTCCACCAGAAATGTATACCTCAGATTTGATGGCAGAGAACTTACGCACAATCACGCGATAGGTGATCATGATCTCATGTAATTTTTGGTACTCATTTATTACATCACATCATACAGAATTTCATACAGCTTTCTGCTGCATACATTATCATTCGTATACTTTCTGTTACTGATTTGTTGATTAAATTTTTCATCACCTATTTTTTTGACATGGCATTTGTGCACATTGAAATTAGAAAAAGTATAAAATTTTACCAGGGATATTAGTAATATAATAATAAGATGTAATAGACATTAAGTATTTGTTAGGGCCAACAATAAAAGCACTTTTAATGAGTTGATGAAAGTTGGGCATCTTTTAAACGTCTCAAGTTATTATTATTATTACATATCATTATTACTAGTATTCCATATCAAAATTTTCCTTGTTTTCTGCCATCAATACTGAAAAATTGTTTTCTCGAATGTTTTCTTATATATAAAGAACTTGACTGGAAAATGTAATTAAAACAGCCATTCTTAAAAATAAATATTATAGTGCCTGTGTCTTATTCACCCACTTCTTTACCTTATATCTCTACTGTCTCTTAACTGTTTCTATTCAAATATATCAAACATTTTTCTGGACTCTGTAGTATTGGTGACAGGATGGTGTTAGAGTAGAGGAACTTGTGACGTCATTAGTATCATCCCTATGATGGTTGGTTTTAGTGAAGAATCTCATAATTTTTTTGATGACTTTTTCGATCTCTTCAAGATTGTTACTTCCCAGAGCTATTCTGAAGTTATATTGTGGGACAGGATGCAAGATCACCCTCCATGGACCGAAAATAACTCTATTTTGGCAGCCATCTTGGGGGATTTTTTGTGTGGATTTATTTTTGCAAATTTATGATTTTATTTGCTCATTTTTCGGCTGTGTACCTTTCGTATTAACTGTTTCCTTGTACTTATCAAGCACCCTTTGGTTTTGCAATGTGGCAGGCATGGAAATGGTGGTTTTTGCTGCTACTTCTAAGCTATGTTATAAAAATGCACGCATTGCACATTCTCGAAAATAAATCCAAACATTTTCCTTGAGAAGCTCTGACTCAGAAAAATTAATCCACGCAGAACGCTCTCAAACCGTGGCTTGCAGAAATTAGTCCACGCAAAAAAAAATCCCCTTAAGTTATTTTATTAACAGTCTACACATTCAGAAAAAAAATTTTGTATCTTGGGAATTCTGAACACATTCTTTAAAGAAACTTAATTTCCCTCTGAGCTTGGTGCTCCTTGTTAGAGTATCAGCCTCATAATTCCTTAATCAGTTCCTTCCATTCAATTTTCTGCTGAATTTCTATTTTGTCACTTTTGTATGTATGCATACAAATCAGCCCTCTGAATTTAATTTAAAATAGGTCGACAAAATTTAGCAATTTCATGTTGGCTTTCGGAATCTTGCATCGGTTTAAGGTCAGCTTTTGTCAAGTGCCGACCTAAATTCAAAGGACTGTATATAATACATCATAATTGATAACTTTGCTATTTTTGATAGCTGCTTTAAGGGGATTAATTTTCGCGGGGATTAATTTTCGCGGTTCAGCCCATCCGCGAAATTTTGGCATTTCGCGGGGATTTATTTTCGCGGATGACGCATTTCCAAATACTTCGCGGGGACTTATTTTCGCGGATGAGGCAAAATTTGACGATTTTTGAAATTTAACAAAATAAGTTCTAAAATAGTATTTTTGGACTTACAAGCGAATTAATCATCGAAAAGTCTCAGATTTCTAGCTGGCCAGGGAATTAGATCCTTTAAAGGGGTTAAGTAAAAATAGTAAAATCGAGACAAAGTTATTATGTACCATGGTTCAAACTATCTTAATAACAAACAAACTCATTAGTAGATAAAACACAACACAATATAATAAAAACGAGAATCTCTTGCGACATTTAAAAAATAGTCTTATGGTTCATCATCAAACGCATCAAACGCATTACGAGAAAAATCAACATCAGCTTCATCACTAGAGGCGGGTACATATTCTTCTTCTTCTTTATCTTCCGATTCATCCGCCACGCGTTCGCTTCTACGAGTGTACGCGACCTTTAATTGCCCTTCTTGCGAAACTGTTGATCAGTCGAGAGTGAAAAAAAAGACAAAAAGTAAAGATACAGTTGCAAACTCCAAGAGACCGCGACGAGATCGTGATATCAGAACGATGTTTTCGAGTGCTACTGTCAAAACGAGTGCCGCACGAGATCGAAACAAACCAGCAAGACGAAAAATGACCAATGAAAAAGTTTCTATTGTAATTGACTAAAGAATTTTTTAGAAAAGAATTACGTAAACTAAATCAAATGATCTTTTCCTTCCTCGTCTATTTCCAAATAGAAAACTGGGAGGTCGGCAAAACACTATGGAAAAAGTGTGAAAGTTCGTTAAAAAGTAGAAAAAATCATAGAAAACAAATTTCGCGGATCGGATATTTTTTCAAAATTTTCGCGGGGACAAATTTTCGCGGATGGCCTCTTTCCGGATTTTCGCGGGGACTTATTTTCCCGGATGAGGCCAAAATCCGCGAAATCCGCGAAAATTAATCCCCGCGAAAATTAATCCCCTTAAAGTGGTTTTTGGCACTTTGTTTCTTTTCGAAAATAAGAATGTTTTCAGTTTGATATGACTTGTTTTAATGACAATTGTTCTCAATTTCAGCCTGGACAGTTCCTGAGCAGCTCCTTATTTTTTAACCCTTTTCAGCCTCAAGTTCCTTATAAAGGTGTTGTGTCAAGTTTTATCAAAATATCAGATTCTAAAATAATCAAGTCAATCATGTTGTGATGGATTTTTTTAGCTGAGAAAGAGGGCGGAGAACTTTGTTCAAAGATTATAGACATACCTTAAAGGTACTAATTTTCGCGCATATTAATTTTCGTGCACCAGCCAATTGTCTTCAATTTATCGGTATTAATTTTCGGGCACAAAGGCCTCCTTATGTTTTTTTCTAGGCATACAAATAAAAATGAAGAAATTTGTAAAAACAAAAAAACGGTTTTAAAATATGGTATATATTGATTTTCGCGCATAATTTCGGTATTAAATTTCGCGCATTTTTGGGCCTCTGCGCGAAATTGCGCGAAAATTAGTACGTGCAGAAATTAGTACCTTTAAAGTAATAAGAATGTTTATGCTGATATTAGTAATTTGTTTCTGTTTCCATCTCAAGCAATATTTTGACAAAAATAAAAATGTTTGCTGCTTACTAGTGACAAAAAAAGAGGTATATACACTATCTTTACAACTTGTTAGTTTCGGTGACATTACAAGGTAAAATAGAAAAAAAAATCTTAAAAGTTGCTGGGTATATTGTTTTCATGAATAATATCCATCAAAGAAATTGTTTACATAGCATTTTTATCTAAAAATGTTTTGCCTAACAGTCTTGTTTTTATTTGGAAGTGAGGAAACTCATAATGATCGTGTTTACCGTACAAAAATGACAACGTTGTTACCATGAACTTAGTGACTGTGATTTAGTATGTTAACGTACTGTGAATATTAAATATCATTCAATTGAGTTTAAAAAGTGTCATTTTTCATCAGGAGACCAGGTGATTTTGTCACACTATATATACCATAAAAATATCTACATAATGTTTTCTACTGAAAATGATGTGTGAATGACTAAAAGTTATATACATACACACCCCTCAAATTTTTGACTTGTTACAGGATAAAATGTTTGTATTGAGAAAAAGCAAAAGAAATTCAAAAAGTGTAATATTAATTAAAACAGAAGTGTGAATTCATATAAGTATTAAGGACTTGTTGATGCAGTTCTCAATCGCTTTCAGAGATGGTGTATAAAACATAGTTTTTAACTGTGTTTTTATCACTTCAGATTTCTAGGCTAAACAATATTTATATGGTTCAAAGTATATAGCTAAAAAATAACAACAAACTATTATACAGTTTTTTTCTCTTTTTTTTAATAAAGCGTATGCTTGTACTTGTAAAAACCTCGTCCAGTTTTCTGTCCTAGTTTACTCTCCAAAACCATACTGTTAAGAATTTCACTTGGAAAAAATAATGGATTGTCTGGCTCTTTATAATGCCACCCGTCAATCACTGTTTTGACTGTATCAAGACCAATTATATCCATGATTTCAAATGGCCCTTTTGGGTAACCAGCTCCTAGCTTCATGGCTGTGTCTATATCTGTAACTGTAGCATGGCCACGCTCTAAAAGCCGCAGGGCTTCCATTAAATACGGAAATATCAGGCGGTTGACAATAAAACCAAGGGTATCTGGACTAGGTATAGGAATTTTGCCAAGGTCTTCACAAAACCTTTTTATCTTTTCAAATGTTTCGTCAGAGGTATCCAGAGTGCGTATCACCTCTACCGCCCTCATATTCCATACTGGATTAAAGAAATGTAACCCACCAAATCGGTCACCTCTGGATGTTACCTTTGAAATATCTTCAATACATAGGGATGACGTATTGGATGTGAGAATTGCATGAGGCGGTGCCACCTGGTCAATTTTTTGAAATATTTTCTGTTTAATTGGCAGATTTTCGATTACGGTCTCTATGATAAAATCTGCATTGGCGCATCCTTGTGATATATCCTGCATTGTTGTAATGTTTTTGATGACATTGTCTGTAAATCTTTTAGCAGACTTTGGTTCATCTGGGAATTTCTTTTTTGATATTATATCTAAGGATCGCATTATTGATACCATGCATTTTTGGCTGTATTCGTCATTATCTACTACAGTGACTTGGAAGCCACTTTGTGCACAAGATTGTGCAACTCCAGAACCCATTATACCACCACCCACCACTGTGACGTGTTTTATGTTTCCATTATTTTCATGTCTGTGAACATTTGTTGTAGTGAGCGCCCTCACGTAACGTGGCTGGATGTGGAAAGCACAACTAAATGTTGCTCTTCGTACAGCAATATTGTACATTCTTTTTTCACAGAAAATTGATAATTATTTTAATTATTAAGTTTTGTTAATACACGATATTAAAATTTTTCTGGAATCTTTCTTTTTAATAAAATCTTCTTAAGTAAAACCCTCTACCAATGTGCATTTGATTAGAAACTGTCTTGATAATTCAATTTTGTTTGCCACCAAAATCTTTTATGATGTTTTGTTGTAAACACAGACCTGCAAACCAGTCGCGTGTGTTATATTTTTTTGCACGTTGCTTTTATAAAATTACTGTAATACACTCCATCGTAGTTTGTAAAAACTACTTGTGCTTATCAATGACAAGTTATTTCTCTTAATTAATTTTCAGAATTTAGATATGAAACTTCGTTATAATTTTATTTTTATGTATTATTTTCGTTTTAAAAGAGTTCCTGTTCGTTTCCGTTTCCCCATTTTGATTTTTAACAGTTGTGATGGAGTTCGTGTTGTTTAAATAAAATACTAAGACTCTTGTTACACCTGAAAGTTTTATTACAAGGTCATAATTTCGATATTCTCTTCGAAGTTTCAGTCTAAGGTTTTCTTAATTTTAGAATTTCGAAAGTATTTTTCAATTGTCATGTCATAATAATACAAAGAGAATTTCAAACGCCAGCGTTTCGAATTATCGATCAACTAAAAATCTAAGAAAGATATTAAAATTTTTTTTGTAACGGATCAAGTTGAATTTGCAGATGTCACGAACAGCAATTAACAACTTCTGTTATCATATCAATAGATAATCTAAAAATAAATAAATTGTTAAAAAGAGCCAAATGGAGGTGTGTTGAAGGATCAAACGCTATTCATAATTTTGTCACGTCGTTTTTTAGTTTTGAATCAAAATGACATTTAGTATTATTATCATCATATTGCGACGTAACATTATTTTAGAATGTTCTTTCATCGGATTTGATGACATCAAGGCTCAGCTTGAACCAAGGCTCAAAATGTTTTAGATCTTTGGAGTTGGAGAAGGACATCAAAAAATAAATAAATAAATAAATAAATAACATACATGACGTAAACATCGTTGGAAGTTCAAAATATTTAAAGTTAAACATTTCCGATGTTCAGTCACAATTTACAAAACGTGCATTATAGTGGTACAAGAGGCAGAAGGTGTGCACGGATAATATTTAAATTTTGTATGCTCTGCAATTAATTTTCTTTAAACAAGTGAGAAAATACCATTAACCAGAACGAGGCTTGTTAAACAGCTGAGCCAAGGAACTGAGTTGCGTCTCGCTCCAAACTTTATTTTCGTTGTATAAACCTAAATGTATGTATTGCTATGAACAGTGACCACCTGAGTCATGTTCTTCTTAATCGTCGGCCATACTCGCCTTCAAAGACATTGTGTGCTTCACTCCGTTCTTCCTCAGAACATCTCTTTAATCAACCCATAGGCTAAAATCGACAAAAATGCCACTGCCATGAAGAGCATTTTCTTTTAAATAGTGTATATAAATATGTGCATTTTCTTTAGAAATATTCTCCATCGCAGTGACTTTTCAACCAATTTATCCAGTGAAAACTTACCATGCGGATTGTGTAGCAAACCCTCCAGCAATTTGTATGTCTGTTTATTTGTTTTCTCAGGTAACGTTGTTGAATGGTGTGCGCCCGACGATGTAGATTTGAAGGGCGTAGAATTTAAGGCGTTATCCAGTAATTCTCATACCATCAATGAAGATTTTATGTAAGAGGATTTTTATTTCATTCGTCCATAATGAATACGCATACCGTCCAGTATGTTTTCTGATATGTAGAGCTCTGTCAAAATTTGGGTTGGACTTTCTCACTTTTGACTTGTGACTGAAAGCTAAATGATATAGTTAGGCAATAAAAGTAATTTTAAAGGATTTCTAATGTTGTATTTTTATATGAATTCATTGACAAATGCGAAACAAGAATAAACATTTTCAGACACTTTAATGCGTAATACGTTTCTCACGTACTTCATTTGAACTCGAAACGATAGTCTTATTGTTTGAAAATACACTAATATTTCACGCAAGTATAGATTTCTTATTGTTTAAAATTGATTTTCGGAAAGGCAGTTTTAGGGTTAAAAATCCAAAACCTTTTCTGGCCCGCCGGCCCTAACCATGGTAGGGCCGTCTTAGATACTAAAAATATGGGCCCCCTAATATTTATTTCGTGTCTACGGCACTGTTCCTGCCTCCATGGTTCATCCGACTAATCGCTATTATTACATTAATATGTTTTTGAACAAATGAGACCAACCCTGTGCCTTACCCTCGCTAACCCAAACTTTCCCAATCACAAGTTTTACACAGTAAAAGCGTAATGGAAATGATTTGTCAAACAATATGCAATATGCAATTACCACAATGCAATCTAAAAATATTAAGTCTTTTCCAGTTATCTCTCCTGTTTTTTTGTTTGATTCATGCGATCCAATCATTTTCGTTTACTATGAAGTTAATTCGACGCCAAAATCTCGTTTATCAAGTCGTCGAGTCGTTTTAGATGTTGATTCGTGACGTCATTAATCGTTTTAGAAGTTTACGCGGTTCACAATAAGTCGACATTCAAGTCGTCGAGTCGTTTCAGATGAACACTCGTTTTTCAAATGAAGGCGTTTTAGAAGTTTGTTCGTTTCAGATGATAACGCGTTGTTCAAAATTTGTCGGTCCTTCATATCAAGAACTATTAAAATTTGATGATCTGTTTATTCCGAATGACTCTATTCGTGAGTCCCTTACTTGAAATCAGGCGATATAGTGTGTTCCGCAGTACTGAACATGAGCATAATAATGTGAGGTATATCAATATATAAGGGATCTTTCAGAATTCTAACAAACAGTCAAACCAAGAAAATCGCTAAATGGGTTTCGATAGCTGATTATGCGAGTGATATTTCCAGGTCTAGTCTAATTTTTGTTTTCTAACTTTTTTTCCAACTTCTCAACACTATTCCATCTACACAGGACTCGTTGGTAGAACAGTTTTTCTTATGTATATACTTTGTAGATATGTATATGGAACTGAAACGAATATCCTGTATAAAGATTATCAATAATAATAACTAATAACAATAAAAGGAATCTTTCATGCATAGTTTTGTTTTTTCCTCATTCATCGCCATGCAATGCAACTATTGTCTCCATGCTATATACTAGAAAATATGACGGCCAGCATGACTTATGTAAACATGACACAAACATTTGTTTTCGAGTAAGAGCTAACACTGACTTAGAAAAACTGGTAATGAGGTTGCACCGCCTCATTTTCTGAACCGACTAAACATCTAAAACGGCTAATCTTCCGAAACGCCTCAATTACACAGCATCTAGCAACCCCAACTTCTAAAACGCCTCAAATTGAAAAACGAGTGTTCATCTGAAACGACTCGACGACTTGATTGTCGACTTATTGTGAACCGCGTAAACTTCTAAAACGATTAATGACGTCACGAATCAACATCTAAAACGATTTGACGACTTGACAAACGAGATTTTGGCGCCGAATTAACTTCATAGTTTACTTTTGCTTTTGCTAAATCACGCGTTTTGATTGGCTGATAAAACGAAATTTTTGAATGATTTACGAAGCAGTGTGCGGTAAGCAAATCATCGAAAGCAATGAAACGGCTCGTGTATCCTCGGCTTTATACATCTACAAACGACATACTTTCAGATACATCCGCAAGAGAAAAATGTGCTGCAGATCTTTCCAATCATAAAAGCCGGCTTCCACTTCATTCGCTGTGGTAGCATGAATGGGCGAACTGATTTTTGATTGGCCGACGCAATCTCATTCGCCTTATAGTTCAAATCATTTGAACTACTGAGTGGATCAAAAAAATGTTCATTGAGAAAAGTATACAGATTCAACACATCTTAGGGCTAGTTTTCACTTTATTCACTGTCGTCACCCGACGACCCCACTTAATGATTGTAGTTGCTTGTAATCGTTCCTTGCAATGTACCAGAGAATAAGAATTTGAAGATAAAAGCATTGTTAAAACAGTAGAATACATTGAAACGAAGCGAAACCTGATAACAAGGCATTGACACGATATTTCTATAATTAGCTTTTGTTTCAGATATTTTCGTCACCAGCAATATTATGGTTTAAGCTGTTTCGCGAAGAAACCTGTGGATAGTTTGGAAGAACGCGGTGCGAGAATGAAGTCGGTCGGCATTATTTGTACTATGTACACGTCACTTCATCAACACCAAGAGTTTCTCGAAAAACAAGTACGGTAGGTTGATAATGGTCACGTGATGATCACTCTCTGCCGGACCTAAAATACTTCGGGACTCTTAATGACCCGACGAAATTGGTTCCGGGTTAACTAATGTATATCTCGGCTGTATGGTGATTTCAAGAGACCTGTAGTAGAATATAATGACCCCTTAGAATATTTTCACCCCCGTTGTTTACGCTTATGAAAAGGTTAGGGTTAGGTCATAAGTGTAACCCAGGCCTGTGATTCTGACTTTAAAAAAAAATAATTTTTATTTGTACCCTGTGAATTATGAGGCCTAAAAAAGGTCTGTGACTAAGGTAAACGTGAAGTCCTGACTGATATTTTTAGTCCACTTCCTGGTCAATTAAGTGACGGGTTTCTACCTGCATAGTGAATTATTGAACATTGTAAATGGTTTGTACCTCAAGTCGTTTTCTACTCTGTCGGTATGAGGTGTTGATAAGGCCATGGTCACACATCTTAAAGAAAAAATTACCGTGGTGTTACTTATACTAAGTAGATGTCGTAACGACACTGTTTGTTTTTATCAGTTAGTTAACTTACCAAAACAATAATCAATAGTTGAAACTTTGTTAATTATGTATGGGTTAGCAAGAACATTGTTGCGTTTTCCCTTGTTCTTTCAAACAAAAATAAGAGACTTTCTAGCGATAAGTTTTCAGATTATGTTAACTATCTCTTAATATTGTCGTGATCGTTTGTCTCCTTCCTCGGTTACTATAAAAACAACTAATAAAAAGCCTGGCTTGAGGCTGGGTAATGAAGGCCGATTATAGTAATAACTACGTATATTAAAAATTTTGTTGATGTTTTTTTCTTTTTCATTAGTTATCAATTGGATGTTCCGAAAGATTACGATAAACTGGTCAAATATTACATCAAGTACCGTAACTGTCCACACATGAATAATACTTTCTTAGCCACGCCGCGGAACGTTCTTGAAGACGGTTTTATGAAGATCGATGAACTATCGGTGATGAAGGTAAAACCCAGCTTTTATGATTAGAATTCGATTTATTCCGAAACGGGTTATCAAAATACGGTAAACTCTTTCTAACTCAGACTTCGAAGGGGAAAATAAAACCGTTCGAATTATGGAGAGTTCGAGTTATTGAGAGTGATATTGGTAGGTTTTAGCTTGAAGGGACTCACTGATTCAGTTTGAATTATGGAGAGTTCGAGTAATGGAAAGTCGAATTACAGAGTCCACTGTATCATAACGTTTTTTGTTGTTTGTTATTGTGTTCTTTTTTCTTTTTTTTTTTCATTTTTTTTTTTTGCTTTCCTGTTACTTTGCTCATATTTCAGGCTCTGAGATGGAGTATTGGTTCTCCTCCACATATGTTCGGTTAAACTTTTTTTATGACTTTAGTCATAACGAATCCATTACAATTCTAGCCAACACTATTTGTTTCAATTAAATTTGGATGTTCGGTTTTTTTGTATTATTAATTTCTTGTTTGAAAAATTTTCCCATGGTTTTCAATGTGCATTTTGCTCAAGTTGTACGGATTATCATATTAGTCAGTACATAATCGTTGCTTTGAACATATTGAGACGAAGTTAATCTGTATTCATATTACGTTGCTCATTTGGCAGGTTTTAGTCTTTGTTTCCCCCGTCTCTGAACGACTACGTTTTTCTTTTTATCTCTGTATTCGATTAATAACAGGGGGTGCGATTTAGGTCGTTTTTATTTCGCTGCGAAGATTTGTAAAGGAAAGTGTTGCTGCAAAGAAAAGTCTGTTTATATTACACGTTACTGATCAATAAAATAAGGATAACGTTTTTGAATAAATTAAAGCTTTCTCTTGTAGATCACTCATCCCATTGGCTGCTTCTCTTGTAGATCACTCATCCCATTGGCTGCTTCTCACAGTTCATCAAATATTTCGGTGCGAAGATTTTCGTGCTGTGGAAGTTTGTTTTGTTGCAGAAGAAAATTTTATTTTTCGCACCGCCACCTGTGGGCGTGCAGTGCTACAGGGGTAAGCATTTCATTTGTCACCCATCCAACTATGGCCGTGTATTGTTACGAGGATATAGCATTTATTTTTCGTCCTACCACCCAAGGGCGTACAGGGAAGCGGCAATGGTGATTCAAGTTTCAACCCCAGTACCTGTGGGCGCGAAGTGACGTTTTCTTACTTATGACTTCACTTAACAAGTTTGTCATTGGAATCAGCGAAAACCTCCAACGCCCAAATCTGAGTCTTAGAAACCGCCCTTGACTTTAAGCAGTACTCTTTCTCATTTTTCCCATCAACAATTTTTTGCTTTTATAGTGTACTGTACTGGTTTACTTGCAAGTAATGCACTCGGACTTCTACGTTCTCTTTGCTCTCGTCTGCTATTTTATGTTAGTGTGTGTGACCTCGCTACTCTTGGTCATATGGATTCTTTCGTAGGCTGTAAGTGAACTAAATTTTCATTTTATTGAAGTGCGTGTGCCATCGCAGTACCACGATATTAGTTTTTGTCGCGTCACTACACAGGTACGACGGAAAGTATATTCAGCGACAAGAACGACGTCTATGACGTTTACATCGACAAGCAAAAAATAATATGCTCAAATGATT
Source organism: Turritopsis dohrnii (assembly GCA_027922465.2). Taxonomy (NCBI): domain Eukaryota; kingdom Metazoa; phylum Cnidaria; class Hydrozoa; order Anthoathecata; family Oceaniidae; genus Turritopsis; species Turritopsis dohrnii. Next base: position 653,328 of record BQMF02000021.1, read on the forward strand.
ACCTGCAGAAATTGACGAAAACAAATTCTGCCGACTCAGCGAGATTTTCGAGACTGAAAAAATATAGGTAAGTTATGCCCTATTACCACGTGTCTATGACCACTCGTCGAAATCTACCCTGTTTTTTTTATTGAAAGTTATAAACTCTTCTTTTACAAGTAATGAGCAATTGATAGCTGGCTCTGACGTCACGGATGACGAAAAGATGTACACAAGGTGAGTACTACTTTTCCCGCCTTTTTCGCCTCAAGCAAAGCCCCCTGATTGGTCAACGTTCATAACATTCTTTTTAAAGGTTTTTTATCGAGCAAAACAACAGACTTTTCAAAATTCTGTACGAAGTATCGAGCCGAGAAGATCAAGAATTAACCGCTGACCATATACGTGAAATTGGACTTGACCCTACCGCTGACTTTCTATTTCTGTCTGAGTTGATCGATTTGTACGGCATCCGACTAAAGTTGCGGATGCCACTCTGTTGTTGATATTTTCAGTCCATCTGTTTAAACTATGCATGTCAACTTCGAACCCAGGTTTTTTTGTTTTCGCCACGTGATTTATCAAATTAGGATAGCTCATTGGCTTTTTCATCTCAAAGGAATTTTTTTCATGGTAGCCAATCAATGTTTCTTATCTTCGTCTAAAAGAACGAGGTAAAGTCCTTCGATATCCCAAACAAAAAAGGCGAAGGTTACATTGAAAAACTAGTGCTGATCGAGATGCCATGTGTTAACCATTTTTACTATCCGATTGTAGAGAGAATAAAGGATCTAGGTCGAGGTTGTCTAAATTTAACCCCGGGTTTTGATGAAATAAGGATCCAGTTTTGTTTAAGATATCAGATTTTTTCTACGAAAATAAACTAGATAGATTTTTAACCTCCTAAAATTTTATCAGAAATATTTATATAGATACTTATACTTTTCTCTGAGCCACTATATTTGTGTGAATGAATTTGTTGAAAACTTCTACGAAGGAGTACACTTTTATAGAACTATAAGCACTATTTCAGTCAAAATGCTCTTCGTTACAGTAACTTTTAAATGACTTCGCATTTAATCGTTTCTTTCTTTTGTTATGCACTCCATATTTTGTGTTAATTATATATTTATCTTTTTGGGTATAATATTTCTTTGTTTTAAATTGCCCAAAATCAAGCAGCTTTCGTTGTGGGTGCAACATTCTTTAAAGGGCGTAATTTAAGGTGCCGAGATGAGTTTTTATTCATTTGTTTCCCACTGGGCAAACTTTTTGAAAAACCACTGTGAAGGAGTGTATTTCTATTAAAATAAACATACTATTTCAATAAAAAGGCTCTTCATCACAGTGAATTTTTTGAAGATTTTGCCCACTGGATAGTTTGGTAAGGTTATTGTTATCCGATTTTTTGTTTCCATTATCTCCATAATACCCCATGGCGCCAGCACGAGGCATTTCTGGTAAACATCGCCTTAATAATCGGATTCACTTTCATGCAGTGTACTTGGTTGTAGCCAATGAAATGATTTAATACTATGTTACTGATTAATTTATGATAATTTATAATTATGAGAAACTGTAACGTATGAAAACGATCCGTGACCCCATGTTATCGTAAAATCAACGAATAAAACATGGCTACAAACAAAAGCACGTTCGTTCATGCCTACCATGTTTTGCTTCACCGCAGGACTGTTATTTAATTAATGATCCAATATGCCAAATCGGAATAGATGACATTTTTTGTTTTTTTTCTCTTTAGTAGTATATTTATATTTGTAAAATGTATTAAAAATCTATATTATTGTATTATCACCAGGAAATCGTAAATAAATCGTTAAATATATCGATCGATCGATAAATATATTGAAGCATCCATGCTGCGATTGGATGACAAGTTTTAAAGTGACTAGTTTCTGACGTCATCATTTTAATTCAGAAGAGGAGTTCGAAGAGGGTTGCCTCGTTTGTTCAAGCACACTTATAAGAGGTTTGACTGAGAAGTTTGATGGAGTGGAGAAAATTTGAATTCACCGTTCCCGGGTTGTAAATCATCTAATCACTGAATACAACTACAATGCAATTGGGTTACCTTAAGTGTTGTGTTCTAAAGCCCGGTTCAGACGATTAAAGTACAAATTAATCGTCGCAATCGTCCCATTCGCCAGGTGTGAACACTCTCAATAATTTCATGAGTAATTTGTAGTAAATCCAATAAATTCTGATATTTCATGGTCTTAATCGCCAGAAGTTTACGGCGATTTTGACGAATACACTGAATTTTAATCATCGCAATCGTCGTTATCGCTAGGTATGAACCATGCTTAAATAGCTTTGAGAATATCCATTTTGCTGATGAAACTACTTTTATTATTCCACATACAGGGATATGTGAAAGTAATCCTTTTAACACATCCCTGTTCCATAAGAGGCCTTTTCAACCTCGTTCCCAGGGCTTCTTGCCTTTGATTTTTTCTCGTTGCAACGTGATAGTTTGTATTCTGCAAATTTCTTGGACTCATTGAACTTATGATCTTACCGAACGACCTAGTCTTAAAGATATCCTTCTACAGGGAACTTGTGGCGGCGGACAATCTAATGAGATTATAAACTGAGTTGTTTCGTATACCTTATCGAGGATAATTTCGTCGGAGAAAAGTGACGAAATTTTTGCTTCGTGTGACGAAAATTGTCCCCGACATAAATTTTCCCCGACGAAATTATCTCCGATAAAGTAAAGAAGATAAAATCAGAGTAAGAAAAGTACACTTAGGGCACCAGGATAGTTCACTTTGGTATCGACATAAAAAGTACAAATCTGGACAAATCATTGAACCAAATCATCCATTAAGCTATCACACTGCACAACAAACAAATTCTACATTATTTTAAACAACGATATCAAACAGAAGCTTCCAAATTTTGTTAACTTTCTCTTAGATCGGCGGAGCATCCACTGCTGCTAACAACAAGGTGTCCCATAAAACAGCCTTTGGGTTCACTAACTACTCAGAATATACCGAAAACTCTGAAATTTGTTGTTATTCTTGTGTCTGTTAGGGTCTGGGTCTATGAGGTAAGAATTATAAAGAATGATCTTACCTGAAACCTGTCGTTATTTGAATGTTATGGATGAAAGTAGAAATAGACCTTTCTCGAAAGGAATACTTGTTTGTAAACCCCACATCGTATTAGAAGTTCTTTACCATAAAGCAAAAATGTTTCACCAGAACAGGATAAATTAGTTAGCCAGGGAATTGATATTACCATAGTCATTGTGACTATGATATTACGGATACGGAGGGTGACAAGATTCGATTCCCGAATTGCTGTTTAATTCATGGTTAATGCCTTCTTTTCAAGTTTTGTCTCGTTTCTATATATTTCATTGTTTCAGTATGTAACATACTCTTATAACTTAATAATTATCTTCATTCGGCAGTTGGACAATTTATACTTGTTGGTTAAGCCTTACGGTCTTTAAACAAAAATTTCGGAAAGGTCTATTGCATGCAAGACAACAACATCCAATGAAGAAGGGCGGAGGTGGGGGTGGGGGAGGTCCTCGATGGTAACATAATAAACCGAATAAACCCTTTTAATACCAACTTGGTCACGTGATTCCTAATGTCTAATCTTGACATGAAAAACAAACTCTACTTTATTTTCAACAATACAATACAATACTAACTTCACAATTTTCCTTAGATACCAAATGTATTCCGTTGACAACCAGACAGAACCCAGTGGGCAAGTCACTGCGACGAAGAGCATTTTTATTGGAATTGTGGGTATATTTCTATAGAAATGCACTTCTTCGCACAGGTTTTTTAACAAATCTGCCGGCTGGGTATTAAAGCCTGATGAGCCTTTGTTTTGTTTGGATACTGCTTTGTGGACATTAAGCAGGGTTTTACACGTTTCAACTAGTTGAAGCAACTTTGAGTTGCTTTTACAAATCGCAACGTGTAAAAATGATGGTTGAGGCAACTTTTTAGAGTTGAAACATGCTTTCAACTCAGCAGTTGAACACTGCTAAACTCTTCCAACTTGTTGAACGGAAGTCTCTATTGTTTTCGACATACTCTCAAAGGAATTGAAAGAAAAAAAACATTTTTTTGAAGAAACTTCATTCATAATAAAGAACTTGTGTGGATTCAAAATGTCTTCGAAAAATCATGAAAAAACAGAACATTTTATCGCTGCTTAAGAGGAGGAAGAACCACTCTGGACAACTCAAGCAACTGCAAAGTTTTCTTCACTCATTCGAAGGTAATTTTGGTAGCGTTCGACATCATTTAGCTTCATTCTTTTAAGTAGAGAATCGTAGACTCCAAAAACACTCCTTTCTAGAAGCCACACTTTTGCCCAAACGGTTCTTTTTTTCCTCTTTTTTCTTGGTTCATCGTTTGCAATAATTGCTGCAGCTGCTGTGCCTTCACTGCTCGAAGTCATTTTTAGTTCATTTCAAGTTGTTAAGTTGTTTACACATGCATGTTTCAACTACAAGTTGCTTCAACTTAAAGTTGCTTCAACTAGTTGAAACGCGTAAACTCTGCTTTAGATTAAATTTAGTAAGGATGCAATATGAGCTGATTTGCGGGTATAGTCAGAAGTTTGACGCAAATCATTTCGGTAAACAGACTGAGGTGAGCATAAAATAAATAATTGGAAAACTCAATATTGTAAAGGTCAGCATAAAAAGTTTAGAAACAAAATATTTTTTTAAAAAAAAATCTATTTTGGTTCGGGACCATATATATATTTTCATTAAGAACATATGGAATGTTATAAATTCCATATAATGGAAGACCTGCAATCAAAAACCAATCAAAAACCAGCAATCAAAAATTGCTGGTTGTGATAATAATTGTATGATTTAGCATATGGAGGAAAGAGTTAAAAATTTGACTATTGATTTATAAAAATCTTTTGAAGATAAGGGCGTTAGAGGAAAGTTAGTTGAAAATAATTTTCGAAAAATTTGCAAAACGAAATGCTAACAACTTTAACGCTAACAATTTCATTAGAGTTTTCCTTCATATGATAAGAATCCTTTGAAAATAGTTTCATTCTTCGAATATCATATTCCTTTTATGTTGTTCCTTCTGTTACAGCTATGGACGAAAAACAGGATGCTGGCGAAGACTATGATGAATGCTCTGTTTGTATGGATGCACTTTAGCTGGTCCTCAAATGTTACCATGTGGTCACTTCTTCTGCAAAGAATGTCAAGAGAACATTCTTCTCCAGTTTAAAGACGATGGGAGTGCTACGTTAAAGTGTCCGATGAATTGCGAGCAGGTCACTCGCATCTTAAGCAACCAGACTTTGGACAATGTTCTCCAAAAGGTCTTCTTGAAAGAATTCTTGGTGATATAAAAAATCGAAAACAGCTGTAAGTAACTTCCACATAGAAAGAATATTTCGAAAAAACATACAACTTGTTGAAATGAATACCTAATTCCCTTAAAATTCGCGCGCCTTTAATTTTCACGCCCCCTATTTTTCTTGCCCCAAGTTTTCTGCGTACCCATGTTAATATCGTACTCGCGCCCCCTTTAATTTTCGCGCAGTTAAGAACGGGGGAAAATAAAGTGATTATATACATCTGATCATGCAAAGTATCATCAACAAAAGAAAAGTAAAAAAACTAAAAGTCATATTCAAACGGACCAAGTTTACGTTGTCAATAACACCCAAAATAGCCTATTTCGCACCCCTTTAATTTTCCCGCGTTTCCTATGCGCGAAAATTAAAGGCGCGCTAAAATTAAGGGAATTAAGGTACATCATCACTTAATAGCAGAATTTTAAGTATGATCTACAGTATGTAGACACTGAACTTTGCCATTTATAACCCTTGCGATCTTTGTTTTCCCCACTTCATATTCAATAAAGATAATAATGCCTTCTAAATCTCCACATCACGTAGTTTATGAAAATATCCATTGGTTCAGAAACCGTATTTTTGGTCAATAATTTAACCACTACAATTTAGTTCGGAAAATTGAACTTTTTATGAATTGTACTTTTGTTGATATTTGTTGGTATTTCAGTGAAAGAGTTTACTGCCAGGAAGAACACAATTTTAGGGTTCTGTCTACCTGTTATTGCCTAACTTGTCACAAAACAACATGCAAATCATGTTTTGAAGAGCATTCATGTAAAGGAAACAACCACATGAAGATTGTTTTTGATCGTCAGAGTGCATCTTTCCAGCCAACCTGCGAAGTGCATCAGTCTTTCGCAAGACATGTTTGCAGAGAACGATCAACTCATTTGTGTTTATTGCAAGCATAGAACACATAAGGATCATGATACCATAGATCTAGACTCTCGTGTAAATGAAATTAAGAGAAGTTTAACTGAAGAGTACAAGACTGTTAAAAAGTTGATGCCAAACTTAAAGCAGATAGAAGAAAAGCTGTCCGAGTATTTCCAAGAATTCCGAGAGAAACTTTCACAGGAACTTCTCGTTCGAAGGGTGATACGGGTGAACAATTGCATTGCAAAAGTAAATGAAGAAGAATCACGTTTATTAAAGCAGTTTGATGATCACGTAAAGTCATTTTTTAAGCAAAGAAGAGACAAGTTGGAGTCATTTGCGGAAGTGGAAAATTTACTTCATGATAACCAAAACAGAGTCAAAATGCTTGTCATGATATCGGATCAGGAAAAAATGATAGAGGAATTGCAAAACTTTGTCAAGGAGATATCCTTAAAAGATAAACGTTTGGGAGAACTTTCTTATGATTTACAAGACGATTCATGTTCAGATGTAAATGGCTATGAGTGTTAATGCACAATTTCCGAGGAAAACGTAAATGGTATGAATATCTTCATTAATCTGAATTCGATACTTGATTGTGACATTGATCATATTTATGTAGTTGTTTTATCATCATGTTTAACTTTTTTACAATCTTTTAGAGATGATTCTTTCAACTGACTTCAGATATGTTTCATCCTACCTTAAATTTAGTATAAAATATTTTCATGGGCTAAATAATGCCCGTCCAGAGATTGCAGGATTAAACCACTCAGCTTTATATGAATTTGTAATTAATCTTATTTCAATGTTGTTGACATTTATTATCGATGTTGCGCTGTTCTCTCTATGGAAAGCTTCTTGCTTTCAGTACATTACTTGGCACTTACCCTATGATGTAACACTCACACAGACCTCTGCTACAACCATTTATAGTTATATACTGCGTGTTTTCTAAACGGTAATTGTTCAATGATTGATTGATACCAAAGTATTTCGAAAAACGTCTTAGTAAAAAGTAATCTGTCGTAGATTATTTTTTTCTTACTGCTTGCAAATTCAACATGAAAATTGTGCTAATTTATCAATGATCATTGAATATAGTTAGTGGTGGCTTTTAGATACGTAAGGGATTTCCAAGATGTAATCATAGCAGAAATGATAAGAAGATTCGAAAGTGTCACAGGTAACTAATTTGATTGAATATCAAAACCCAACCCCCAGGTCTGGTCAAAATTTATGAAGGAGAGTTGCTCTATTTAAATGATCTATATAAAGTAAAATGTGGTAATCAACTAAGGAACACTTAAGATTGAAAAGGAATTGGATTACTGTACTTCACTTCTTCTAAGTGCCACTAGGTTTGCCTTTGCCCTGTTGCCACTTTATTAAAGAAACTGTTTTGAAATGCGTCAGAGGAACCAATACCAAAGTTTAGGGAACTATAAAAAGTTCATTCTTCGATTTAACATCATTCAAAACGATCATGAAGACGTTAGCAGTTTAAAGATGGCTCTGGTATTTAACAAAAAAGTGAAAAAATGAACACAAATTTGTTAAAGTGGCAGTAAAGGAAAATAACTGGAAGATGCTGAAAGTGATCTTGGATTGTACGAATGTAAAAATTAACACTAGGTATAATGGTATGACGCCTTTAATGTTGGCGTCAGAATGTGTGGAATTGTTACTTCAACAAAACTGTAATGTGGATTTGAAGAGTAACGATGGTTGTACTGAACTTATTTTTGCATCTGATCGCGGACATAGTCAATGCGTCAAATTACTGCTTAAACATCATTGCGACATTGATATTAAGAATAACACTGGAAGTACCGCGCTTATTTTTGCATCTGAGCGTGGACATAATGAATGCATCAAATTACTGTTTGAAAATAACTGCAATGCCGATATAAAGAACAACAATAGAGACACCGCACTTATTCTTGCATCTTATCATGGACATAATGAATGCATGAAGTTATTACTTAAACATAACCGTAACGTCGATATGGAGAATAAACATGGAGTAACAGCACTTATACTTGCATCTCGTCGTGGATTCCGTGAATGTGTGAAATTGTTAGTGACACATAACTGTAATATCGACATAAAGAAGTACAATGGAGACACTGCACTTATTCTTGCGGCTTATCGCGGTCATACTGACTTTGTTGAATTATTACTTCAAGTTAACTGTAACGTCGATATCAAGAATGTCCATGGAAACACTGCACTTATTCTTGCATCATTAAGCGGACATGGTGAATGTGTAAGATTACTACTAGAACATAACTGCAACATCGATATAAAAAACAATTACGGGGGAACTGCACTCAGTCTTGCATCTGAGGTAACGATAATAGAAATGCTTAAACATTACATGAGGTAGAAATTTATTTTGTAAGATAATATGATTTGATCAACCCTATGTACTATTGGACATTTCAACTTTTATATCAACAATGCACTTCCAATCAATATAATGAGGTTACGAGTCAAAAACAAAAGTTTTACTTAGCTGTTAAAACATTACTTGAGGAAAAAATAGTTTTCTTTGTGGACTAATTCGCACTATTGTCATCTCATTATGCATTTATCAAAAATCTTGCATTTACGTGGGTTATTCTCGTGTTGCCTTACATTCACCAGAAGCCTGCAATTATTTATATAATCTTCTTGTAGAGATTGACTCAAGAGAAAGTAAGCACAACAAGCATGTTGATTAACTATCTGCTTAAAATCTGAAAGTACATTGACTCATTCTAAACTACAATTTCTTTGAAACTAACAATAATGTCATCTACGAATTGGCCAATCGTTAGCTAAGCATATTTTCATAAAAAAAAATATAACTCGTGAACAATTGGCAGTTCATATCACTGTTTCTTTCACCTATACCGCTACTGGACGGGGTCTATTTTACAGCATGTGTACTCATAAAATAACGCCATTTGGTATACTGTAGTCATTTTAATAGAATTTAGACCAAACCCGAATGGACAACTCACATCTGGATGAAGAAGCAGCGTGTCGATGAACGTCATGGTCATTCTGTCGACGCACGATTTTGGATTAGGAACTTCGCAGCAACTATATTGATAATAGATATTCTTTTCACTCGCTGCTTTTTTCGAAAAACCATTCATTAGTTGGTTGTTTGGACAGCTGAGAGGAGGCATTGACATTTGCAAATAGCTATCGTATTCAAGGTACTTCACCGGTGTTGCTTTCAATCTGATGTCGGTGCATTTCAACTGGGTTTGACAGCATTCATACTCGAGTCGGAGTTGTAAAGTTTCCTTATAAAACTTCTCGTCCTTTCGAAAAGACATTAGTGTGTAGTGATCATCACATTGTAATGAGCGGATGTTGTGACCTTGAGGTTCAGTTGTTGTATGTTTTTTAATACATTGAGGATGGTGATCTGTAAATCAAAAATTTCAAGTGTATAGATAATTGAAAAACAACAGACAGTGATTCATTTCAATTAAGAACAGTAAAATGGTAGACAATCCTTCAATACTCTATATCCCGGACGAATTACATTTGACAGTAACTTAGCATACCGATTGATTAATAAATTGATTTCTTTAAAATGATTTGATACCCTTGTTTTTCGCCTTTTTTTGACATTTTTGAAAATTGATGTTTTAGTTTTTTTGGTCATGACTTTTGAACCAATGAAGTAAAAATAAAAAGTAATACACCAAATACCAAGTTAGGCTTTCCTCTAAACGATTCAGAAAAAATATTTAAAATTATTTTTTTCTGTCGCCTGCAATATCGAATCAAAAAGGGTAACTTTTTTCTGGTAGTTCCCCTTTCGATTGATACACAATCTATGAACAGTGGTTATCACACTAAATACTTGATGAAAGCTCGGGTATTTGTTCAAGTAAGACTGGCAAAGGTGTTGCTACAACTACCAAAATGCTATAATTGCATCTACCTCATCGCAGTGCTATAATGATTTTTGGATTCGTACAAGGACTACTTACTGTAACATTCATGTCGAAGGTCAAATTGCTCGGTTGGTCCATCACAACCTGTGCAAGTTCTTGTTCTTTTTGGTCGAACATCTTCGCTGGATTGGTCCGGGCAATTCCAATCTGTCCACTCTAAAGAAGATTTTGTAATTCATGACTAGGTCAAAACATACATGATGTTCCTCTCAAGTTCTGCTATATAAATTAGTTTAAGATTAATGTTGACCAAGAAATTGATATCTCCCGATTCCCTTGACAAACTGTATATTCTCACCTCGTTTTCGATTACGCTACATTGTTTTATACCTTAATTGATCATCACTACTAATGCCTGGAGAACAATTCTTAATTTACGTATCGATATATTCGCATACATTATTACAAACGAGAAGGGGATATGAGTTTTTCGAGATGCTGAAATTTAACCTGTAACCTGGGAACAACTAACAAACATCAACAAGAGAAAAAACAAATATATGATAGGTGTATCTGGTACCAAACTAACTTACTAAAACAATGAAGGTCAACTTAAAGCCCAATAGCGGCATGTATAGGTGTTGTCAAAAGTCCAGTTTAACCTATTGTTTGTCTTCTCCGTGACATTATATGTTTTCTAACGTTTCAACGAGCAAACACAAGGGGTATTTTAAATTCTCCGTAATTGATTATATCTCCAAAAACAAAAAAGACACCATATGAAAGTGGAAATGAAAAATTGGCATATGAAAATACCAACCTGTGCATTCATGTGTGTCACCACCGGGAATACAGATAGCGTCAATAGGGCACTTGTCGTCAACTCCACAACCTTTTTCGTGTCCACATTCAATATTCATAGAGTTGCAATAATCAAAATATAATGGTACAAACCATTCACGTATCCTGATGCTATTGACCTTTCTCCCATTAGGTGTTTTCAAGTCCTCTCTTCGGAAATTGGCATCTGACATCAAATTAATGATCGGAGATAATTTGAATTTCAGAGGAACAGGTGTGAAATCCTGGGTCGACCATTCGTCAATATCCGTCGGTCGTGATCCTTTAGTTACAGTGTATTCTGTAAAACCTTCGTTTTGCTTTTGTCTCAGCTGTTGCAAATCTGAATCTGTGCAACCAGATGAATCATCCTCAACTTGGATTCCAAAGATTGTTGATCCTTTGACGAAAGAACAATCTTTTAATTTTTCAGCGTCCATATCTTCTCTGATGTCTTGTGAAAACTCAGAACGATATACAATTTCCGCACCCATTTGTGTTTCGATTAGATAATGAGTTCCATAGTTCTTAATGAACTTTCGAAAGACTTCTTTCTTTTCGGCAATTGTTTTCCCTCTGGCTTTAAATAATTCAACCAACGCAACTTTAAATGCGTCTTTAAACGGTGGCAGATGTTGATGAGCAAGTTTCATTTCATACATGATGCAAGTTGCCATAGTGACTGACACTAAGGCATGTTTCTTTGAAAAATCTTCGGAAAGAGTCTGGAAATCCTTCGAATCTCCCCAGGCCCGTTCAAATGGTTTTGGCATATTTTTTGTAGCTGATATTTGACCTGGTCCGATTTCAATACCAGCGGTTATTTCAGTATCCGTTCCAATTTGCAAATCAACGCCAGTGCTTGATGTTTCGATGATATGTTTTCTGAAAAGTGAAGAAAATTAGTGAGTTTCTGCACATTCTAGAGGCGTAGCTAGAACTCAATCAAAATTTGTAGAGGAGAATTCAGTCGTTTAAAATAGAATCAGTCATGTAAGAATTATTAAGGCTGAATTGAATAGAAAAAATTGGGAATCGTTTAAGAATATTTGAGGCTCAAATTGGTCAAGATCTTAAGAATCACAAGGCTCGGGTCTGATTTATGTAATTCTACTAAAAAGTAGTGCAGATAAAGCGTGCAAAAGACCTGACAATTAATCTGAAAAGCAATATTGCAATATCGGAAATCTCAACGTTTTGTGACTGGAGAACATTTGATCTGTAGATAAAACTGAGTGTTGAGTGTGCTGATATCATCCGTGGGAATCCCTCATTAGACCTATTTTCAAAATGGGTCTGCAACGAACAAATTACTATTATCGAAATGGCGAGGTAAATAACTCTGAATATTTTCTGCCTCTGACTCACGATCCTTCTAACAGTTTAGAAACTTAAAGGAGTCATCACATTTACAATCTCAGGTATATCAGTCTACTTTTTAAAAAAATCAAAGATGTCAATAATTAGCAAATTGAATACATGTACACTTTACCTATAGCTGTCAATTGTCGTGAAAGACTTTGTTGTCAATTTCTTTTCGCACAAGACCATTTCATACGCAGTTATGCCTCTTTCCAGTTCTATTTTACCGTTATCATTAACTTTTGTCGGCAAAAAGATTTGTCTCGTAAAGCCTGGATCGCCATTATCGCTGATTGGATTTCCAGACATGATGTTATAACCAAGTAGCCCATGCACCATGTTATCTAATGGAGTCCAGTTCGGGTCACAAAACTCTGCATCGCAAATGTGCTGTATAGCATCAGTAGTATTTTGGAGGAAGAAAAAGAAAATGACGAAAAGCCACATCTAAAATATGATTAAAGGGGTTATGTAAACAAACACGATGACTCAGTCAGCCTTGATCACCTTTAACAAAAAATGTATAAAATGTTATATCTTCTGAGGTTCAATACCTTCATTATCTACGGTGGCCCATACATGACATTTTTTAGCTCCGACAGCAAACAAGTGGCGAGAAACACTTCCCGCCAGTTATAACTAGTATCTAGTAACTAGTAACCGTAAACCGCTAGCCATTGTAATTATCTGTCTTCAATTCTAAGCTACCTAAAGCTCAAACTGAATGCCTCAGGTTTTTCTCTTAGAACTTATGTGCTTTTCAATCACTGTTCGGATTCCATTTGGTAATTCAAAATATCAAGCATAATGTATATGAAGCACTTCACAGACGTTTGAAATAAAACATCGAGGCGTGAAGATAAAAGAAAATGAAACCGAATTTCTTCAAAGTAAATTTGTATTCTCATAAATTAGTTGATTGGAAAATCGGCGGAATCATTTGAATTTATCATAAATAAACGAGGAAATACATATATAAAAGAACGTTCAACAATAAATATTGCAAGAAAGTACTGTTTGTACACTGAACTCCGAATAAATAGATCATCGATATGCTCACATCATGCATAATTTTGGTATTTTTGGCACTTTATGAATAGCAGCTGTAAACTTCGATTTCAATTACAGCAGTTATTGCCAGTCAAGCATGATTGAATGTTATATCAAATTACCTTATTTGAATACTCTCAATGACAATACCTCGAAAGCTTCCAAAATCGCTATTTGTAATTATGAGAATTATGAGAATTATGAAAATTGCTTTTACCATGTCTAAGCAGCGCTTAGACGACACTTTTCTTTTAGTATAAGAACGATTTCATAAATGCAGGTCTATGCAGGGCCTACGACACTAAAACAATTGCGAAGGGGCTGAAACAAAGACTTCCTCTTAATGAAAAAACTTCTTAAACCAGTTAAAAAAGGCAAAGTTCAGTGATGGGTTGGCCCTGAAGTGAAGTACTTTATCCTCAATGTTTGTATCTTACATAGCTGGAATAGAGCGTTATCTTCCAATATTTCCAATGCTAAATTTTTGACTTTGGAAAAATAAGTGTATGGACTATAGCCTTCTCAGCAACCGAGTGTAGTAGGGCCTGCTGTGCAGTTAAAATAGACAAGACAAAAATCACGCCATATGAAGTTACTCTGTGAGAAGATGTATGAACTCAAGACTCAGGAGACAAAAGCGATTTAGCGACTTACCGCGGTTTTGCTGTTCTGCCAAATACGATGATTTAGCGTCTGTAAAACTATCAATATGACTGTGCCTACAAATAATCAAATAAATGCTCAAAGTGTATTCATGAAACTTCATACACGCTTGGGTTGATAAGTTAATTTGAATTGAGAATAATTTGTGTCTTTCTTTCAGAATAACCAACAAACAAATAAGCTGAGTGATCAAACATTCTGAATAGATATTAAAGAATCGCATTGCATGATTAAACCTTGCTTTTGAAAATCAACTTGCAGTTACGCATCAACGTCTAATACCTTATCGGGGAAAAAAATTCGGTAAAAAATTTAGTCGGGGAAAATTTTAATCACTTTTCCCCGACCAATTTTTGAAATTAGTCACTTTTCCCCGACTTAATTTTTAAATTAGTCATTTTCCCCTGAATTCCCTGGGGGGAAGTCTGCCTTTCATTTGAGGAGTGCTGCTTTCAATTTAAGGCAGCTTCTATGTGAGGAGCAGAGGCGGATCGAGAATTTTGGGACACCTAGTCAAGAAATTTCGGATCATTCCTGTTTCCCGAATAATAAAAAAAGCCGTTATCGCTTACTAATGTCCTTCTCGTCAAAGCGTTCTGCCTAAAAATTTTATAACTCTTGTTGGGTTGGTGGCGTTAGGCATTTATCGGACTTTTATCAAAAAACATGTATTACGTCGATCAGCTAGGTTTCGACCGGTCAATGATTAAAAATTCGATTCCGATATCCATAGGCAATTTTAAGCACAATAAAATGATATCATTGACAGAATGTGTACTCACTTTATCTACTAACCTATTTCAAATTTTCTATATTGAAACAACATGACGCGTTTGTTACATACAGTCACTGTTTCTGCCAATATCAGCTTTCATCAGCATGCCTAGGTTCGTGTATAGAACCAGACACGGACAGCAACATCACACACAGAAAGACACATATGAACACATAAGGCCACCACAAAGAAATAACACAACTGAAGCTATGTACAATAATCCACCAATGCTCAAAATGGAATCATAAATCGAATACTGGAATGGTGTAAATGTGATTCATAATACCGTATGAATGATATGAATCGAACATAATCAAACAATTTATATACATGTGATCAAACGAAAATACAACAGTCGTAAACGGCAGTAAACTCCGCGCAGGATGTCATAAATATGAAACAGGAATAAGAGGCGGATTTGCAAGCAACTAAACTTTTACTCTGCAACAAATTCAACAAGCATATAAATTAACACAAAAACATGACTATTGAAATAGAATTACAATTCTTTTAAAAAGAAAATGGACTGTGGAAGTGGAATGCAAGACCATACACATACATTATTAACAAACAATATATTTCCGTGAGAATCGGTGGCTAAAGATATGCAACGCCCGTTAAATGTTTGGGCAAATTACTAGGAACAAGAGCCAGATGGCACAAAATGGTAGCAGCAAATGTTCTTGTCAAATAACAAATGTTTTTGAAAGTGAACTAGAAGCCTGATGGCTTGAGCGATTTCCACCTTAACCCTAGAAGAATTTATCCATTCTTTTTCTGTTGGAAATGCTTGAATCAGAATAGGTCCAACACAATTTGCAAAATATAAATTATTGTTCATGATGTGAAGCTGAAAAGGATATTTGGTAGAAGTGAACCAAAACTATTCGAAAATAGAAGATATGGATTGATGACTCTCACAATTGTATTAGTCTCGAAAATATTACAAGTCTATTACAACCAAATGATTTTAACTAGGTCAAACTTGTTTAAAAGTTGAAGACCTTTGCCTGCTTACAGCTAAATTATAAAAAAGTGACTGCCAAATTTGAAATAAGCACTTTCCAATTCACACATTTTTTTGCGATCTCATTTATAGATATATCTCATTTCAATATATTAACGTTTTAATATATCGAAGTCATATATTGCTTACATAAATAAAATTTTCAAGAACATTCAAAATCTCAAAGTTCCAATCATCATCAGAAGTTTGTTTTCTGACGCATATCTATCCTGAATCATTGCCTCAGGATTCTTTTAGTTTTTGAATAATTTAGTACTAAAAGTGATAACTTGACCGAGCATTTTACAGTTTCTATCTTTTATTAAATAAGTTAACCACGAATCACTTTTCAATTCATTGTAGCATTTCGTAGCCAGAAAGAACTTTGGATTGTATTAGACATAATCGTTTATGTGCAAGATGTAATTGCACATGACGTTTATACTTTCAGTTTGCATAAGAGTACGAATTCCCTACACCAGATATAGAATATTGCCCAAACAACGGCTGGTCTTTGATTGAATATATGTATGTCCTCTAAGTGGCAAACCAAGATATCCACATAAAAGTATAGTATCTATTATGGGTATAAGCAGTTTTCTGTTTTCAGACCGTTCAACAGCTAATTGGTTAGTTACTGATTCTTGGACAGATTTAGTTTTTGCTGCTTCTTGGCTAAGAAGTGTGGTAAATAAAAGAGAGGTGCATTGATGGAGTGTTTGTTTTCCACCTACTGGTGCTTTTTCATGATTTTTAAACAAAGTACGTGCACCTGGGCTGGCTTTGACAGCTTGAAACAGTAAATTCCTATTTTGAAGTATCATGTTAGGAAATTTGTCAGCAAAGAGAACACAAGGTAAACAAAATCCACCATCGGCACTAGGTGAATAAGAAAGCCACTTAAAATTGTTCAGCCAATCAATGCAAAAACTACGACCATTATGTTTTGGAAATTTATAACTTTTATCAGGAATAAAGACATTCTTAGCTAAATAAATAATTTCCAAATTTGTCATATCCTTAACCTTTTCTCTAAAATGTGAAATAACATTTCCCAATACATTATATGAAGGAGTTTCTGTTATTGAGCTACTCTTTTCGATACTGCTTTGAAGTCCATCAATATTACTTGGTGCAGAGACATGAACATTTGTGGTTTTGGAAATATTGTTAGACAATGAATCGGAAAATTACTACGAGCCACCATTAGATTTCATAGAATGAATGAAATTTTAGTCTGAACTTTGTCTAAAAAATTATGACCTGCAACACGTGACCTTTTATTTCCAGATACAATGCTACATTGCAGACTCTTACGTTTAATTGGGAAACAAGAAACATTTTTAATTATCATTGGAACAAAATGATGTTTAAAAATTTCTCCTGAGGACAAACAACCATTATAAGAAAAAAGTAAATGAATGTTATCATTTGACAAAGCATCACTTCTAGGGTTTATGACTTGATTGAATAGAAATTTTAACTTATCGGTGCCACAGTCTGGGTAAATGGTACTGATTGGCCGACGGATGACTGATGACAACCAAAGAATTGCCATAAAGCTTGACCAAATTCTGTCATTTAGTAAAATTTGAGCCCCTTCTTTAATTAAATCTTCTGCAAGTTTACATGAGTCTAACGCAGAATGTGAAACCAATAAACCCATCAGATGTTTATAATAATAGAAGAAATTATCTTTCCCTTTTTGAAATGCCTGTATAATGCAAGGGTGCTTAACATAATAGGAACTGTTAAGAAATAATTCTAATGATTTCAAAATTCTTAATGAGTAAACCAAAGAATTGTTGCCTACCAAAGCAAGGGGTACAGAACTAAACAAGCAGTTACCTGTCGGCTGTGATCCAAAAAACGTCAGTTATCCCTATTGGTTACTGAGATAATTTTCCCTAGACGTCGCATTCGATTAGGGTCTCAAAACAATGGTTTCACACTGACGTCGCACAGAACAAAATAAAGTAATTACTCTCACAACTCAATCTACCATTTTGCGTGACAGACAGACAAACAGAGAATCGGCTATTAATGTTTCCGCAACTTTAAAAGGATCCAAAATGATATGAACCAATATGATAGAGCTCAAAAAGCCTCTTGTTAGTATAACTTACTTCCAGTTTTTGAGATATGTATTTAATTTTTGAAATCTTACTACATTCACTTTATGCACTACATATTTTATGATGTAATAGGATAGTATATAGCTTAAACTTCTCATCGCAAGTTATGATTAATACTACATCTTTTTATAAGAAAATGAAGTTATATATGATATAATTGAGAGTTTATACACATAAACAAAGAATAAAAATCTTATTACATCATGATTATGTATTGTATGATTTGAAGATTTTTAAAGCAAAATATCTGCCCAAGGAAACAGAATTTCCAAAAACTATAAGACTTCTGAAACAACTTTGTGCATTCTATCATCCCTTGAAATATCATTTTGGATGCAGGAACACTTTAACATCTTTGGAATTATTCTTTCATTTTACAAAAACCAGCTACGTTATGTTTTCTTTTGAAAAAGGTAATTACATATATAATGTTTTAGTTTGACTTCTTGTTTCCTATGCTACATTAAATTCTGGAAAAAATGCTGTAGCTCTTATTAAAGAGGAAGCAGTACATAATTTATCTGTTGTTGTGTAGTTATGTTCTTGGACTTGTCTCAGGGATTTCTGGAAACACCATCTTCTACTATATTGTGGTTCCCCTAAGTTGACATTAATTATTTAACCATGGATCATTCTTAGGGTAGGGTATACTATTTGATTTGATGAACGCCTAGTGCAGAAATCTGTTTTTATTTTGCTGCCTGATAATGATCAAGGAGCTTGTCTCTAACTTTGATTTTGGTCATTTTACTCTATTTCTAATGGAGCTTGTACTTAACATAATTTCTTTTCTTTTCTTTCTATCTGACCATCTTGGCCAGTACATAGATAAAATATCATGTATTTATCTGACTGCTTCAATCTATCATGGTATAGGTGATTAAAAATTTATTTATTTGATTCATTACAAGTATGTTTTCATTTGGTGGATTCTTCCTGTTTATGTACACGCAATGAAAAAAATGAAGAAGATAACAGATGAAGTAACTTGTTGGTTATTTACTTAACCCCCAATCTGGCAGAAAATATTATTTTGGCTTATATAACGTAGTACAATGCATTCCATTCACACTCAATTAGTTTTCTTTTGTTTATTTCCCTTATCCCATTAGTGCAACAATACATGCTTGCATTATGACACTCCTTAAGTCAGGAAGAATGAATTCGAGTTAATAAATATTTTTGACATTTCGAAAAGTATGTATTAGATTGGGCGTAAACTGGCGTAAATTTCATCAATTGCGCCCTTGCGTGTGTTTGGCAAAAAAATTTTGCCTAACCCTTAAAAAATCCTAGATCCACCCTTGGTAACCCGGCTAAAATTTTTTACCGAGTTTAACATCGAAAACGATTTGTCAAATAAATAATAAATAATAAATAAATGTGGATATTTGTTAAATCCCGTAAAGGTAATGTCATCTGTAAAAATCATTCAATCTTTTTTCAAATTTTTTAGGTCTTGAATGTCAATTCAGGTCAAGAATGTTTGTAGATGAAAAACATAATAAATTAAACAAATTGTAACTTATAATAACTGCAAATTTCTGATTTCGGTTATGTTAGTTTTGGTGTAGGTGCAGATTTGACTAAAATTGGACAATTTGGGCCAAATATAGTTCTGTAATATTCATAAAAATTTGTACAAAGCACAAATGGACGATGTTGATTTTGAACTTGCCTGTCATTTTGTTAGATTTGACCATTCGAAAATGTTTTATTTTTGAGACTAGATATGTATCGTTGTGTTACGTCCTGAAGTCTTCAAGCCAAGCGGCTTCTTGTTTTAATTACATTTGCAATGTGCTTGCGATATTTTTCGTTTTCAGTTGCATTGCGTATTTCTTTTACTACAGTCTCATGACATATAGTCGTATAGAACGCATCATGGAATTACTCTTCCTATTATTTTTCCAAGGTTTTATCAACCATGTGAATGGTCCAAACGCATCATTGGTTATTTTTTCAAAATGGTCTCCACTTGTAACATATATTCTGACTCAAATTTTATTGACTTGATGACACCCGTTACGTAGGGACGTTTTCAAAACATCTGCGTTTTTTCTCCTTTTCATTCATTCCCTCCTCCCTCTACTACTACTCCAAGTTATTAACAATTTTGTGCAATATTTCCATGAAACTCTTTACTTGGAACACAATTGGAAAGTTTGCCAATTTTTTGAAAGTCTGCAAAAGCAAAATTAAAAGGGAAAAATCCAATAGATATAATGCAAAAAAGTTCCGAAAGAGAATATCAAACACTGCTTTCAAAAATGTGGATTGCATCAGGTCGCCATTAATGGTGAAGGGAATGCAGTTAACGAGGAGTCTACTTTCTCAGCTCTCCAATAATGATAAATATATAATGTTGGAAAATTATCTTCTTATCGATGACAATCTTTTCACTTATGTAGACCAGATCAGTACAAATCTTGTCAACTGGTGTACAACGACAAAGGAAGAAATTATTCCTGGTGATCTCCGTGAACAAGATAATTTAATACAACTGATCCAGTGTGAAAGTTTTGTCTTTAGTCAAATGTCAAGTTTTTAGGAGTTGAAAAGCCTGAATGAAGTGCTCACTTATTCGCAACCAATGTAGCAAAAATATATCAAAACATGGTACAAAATATTAAGTTAGCATAGTATAAAGATTCTGTCAATCATATCTTACCTATTGAAGCAATCCTTAATTTCATTGGTATAGGATAGATTCTTAACCAATTCTATTGGTGTAGGATAGATTTTTTTGTTTTGTGAATTGTTTACTCTATGGCTTTCTACATACATTCTACGCCACACTTCGTTTCTTTTATACCTTTTATGTTTTTCTTGTTGAAGAAGGAAAGCAATCAGATTTTCTTTTGATATTTATATTTTACAACTTTTCTACTAAGAAATAGAAAGATAAACTAAGCTAAAATCTCTTCAGCCTAAACAAGAGATTCCATTCTTCCACAAGGATTATCTCCTGATAAAAATCATTACAGCAACTTCATTAGAATCTATTTTGAAAATCTTTTTCATCGCAACATTTCGGCAAAATAGAGACTCAGCCAGAAGCTAGGTAGTGAACCACCTTCCAGGTCTTGACCAGGAATCGATTAATTCAAGTGTTCAAATAGAATTTAATCACCTGTCAAAACAGTCCTTTTCATGGGGAAATATATCCTCCCTGGAATCATAAAATAAATTTGAAGTAGTAATATTTAAGCCTTGCTGTCAATCTATTTTGTAGTTTAGATAACATTTTTCAGCTGTTAAAACAAACTTTTCCTTTCAATGGATGCTCTGTTATTCAAACAATTACATTTGGCTTACACTGTCGTTGAAGTAAAGTGAACGTGATGATTTTTCAAGAATTAGAAGAACTTGTGAAAAGTAATTTTTGAAGAATGTTAAAGGATTTAAATAAAAAATTGTTGATTTCATAATTTATTCGACAATAAAAATGACTTTTGTATGTTTTTATCGTTTAGGAACTTTAGAATAAATAATGAAAAGATTGATTTTCGCAACGGAATAAATTTAAATGATCATTAAGCAAGGACAGATTACTGATTGAAATAATCTTTGTGAGTCCCTTGACACGAAATGTTTTCCTTCGCTTCCTGGAAAAATTGACAAGAATCGTCCCTGATTAGTCATGTATTTCCCATTTTTAGTATATTTTCATCTTCTTTTTTACTTTTCATTTTTTTCACCTACTGCACATCATTCAGAAACTTCTCTTTCTTCAAAACCCATTAAAAAAACAAATCTGAAACTTTATATAACTGACTCTGGTTATTGCTTTTCTCTTCAGACAAACTTTTAGTCACAACCAATCGAATCTCTAATTATATAAATTACTTACTGATTATATAAAATAATTACTAATTATATAAAGTATTTACTGACTATAGAAATTACTTATTCCACATGATCAGTGGAAGAAACACCAAAATCGAATTTCATAGCTCAAAACATGGCTAAAGGGGAGTTTACACGTAAAGGGGGGTTTACACGTAAAGATTCTTGAAAAATTTTCTTTTAAGGTCGTGTTTGACGCACGCTTCTCTTTCTTCAAAAAAACAAACTCACATTCCCACTTGTTGTAATTTGAATAGAAAAGTTGGCGAAAAAATCAAATTGATTTGATTTTCCGACAATTTTTTGGTCATGAATAATTAATGAGTTGATTTACAATTCATTTTTAACGCCTGAAAGCACCTGGTTAAGACAAAAATTGTTCAAAAATCTTTACGTGTAAACCCCCCTTAAGTAACTGTCTCTTCTTCCAATCTACAAAACGGCTTACAATATTCGGTTTGGATGCTTACATTTTGAGCAAGAGTGATTCAGTTTCTTTAAAGTTTTGTCGTTGGACTAAAACAAAACAATAACGAAGAAACGTGTATTCATTTTTTTTTGGGGAAAATTTTAAAACTTCTACATAGCTTAAATGCAGTTCAAAATTCAATAGAAAAAAACCATTTTAATGTTTCTGTAAGAGCTGAGCATCTACAGGCTATTAATTGACGGTGGTGCTTATAGAAAAATGGATTTCCAATTATAGATATTGATTAAGAACTTAAAGGTTATTTTTAAGTTCCTAAACGCTTGAAAAACGCATTACACTTCCTCGGAGTGTGTCCATAAAACATTAGTGTATCGTTAATTGATCAATGTTAATTAAGCTTTCAAATCAGTCTATCAAATCTAAGGAAATACAAATCTTCGGTAATTGGTCGGTAAAAACTAGAACATTTATCCTCAAAAGTTAAAGAGAATAATAAACCTAACTAATGCTTAAAAGAAAGCAAGAAGAACTATTACGTTCGGGAGGTTATGCTTTGTTATTCGAATTTCATTCCTTCGTGTATCTCAACTGGATACTATGGAAGTATATAATGGATGTGTTTAGAGATACAATATAGTCAACGGGTGGTAATTGATGTAGAATATTGTGAAATGAATGGTACTTCTGATAACAATCAATAAAGTATACTATGATACAGAACAATACGAGAAAATGTTAGGGACTATAAGTGAAAGACCATAATCAATTATGCTTCTTCTTTTTTATGAAAACTTTGTCAAAAACTTCTTATTATTAAAATTTCGTTTTTGGCTTTTACTATAAATAGTGTGATTGAAATAACTTTGATTTACTTACAGAATTTTATTTTATGAACCATTGCATTTCGTTTTCTTTTGAAGACCATGAACGTTTATAACTACTACAGAATTTCAACAGAAATTGAATGTATTATAGTTGCAGATATATCTTCAGTTTATTCAAATTTGTTTAAAGTGGAAAATTCCTTTTTAAACATCGACAGGAAAGGGTGTCATAGTATTTGACGCAGGATGAGTGCAGCGTTTATTTCAAACCACAGGAGTTGTATTCGATGAAAATGGGAGTTGTGATTTGAGTTCCATTTACTAAGTGATATAAAATATTGGTTGAAGATGAATTTCTTCTCCTCTTTGAACGTTTTCTATACTCAGATATCATAATTTTTTGTTTTGATTGTGCTGAGTGATTTTATTACAATTCGTGCGACGTCTATTCTCAAGTGAAAGCTAGTACTGAATACTGAATACTAATACTGAAAGAAGGAAGTTTTCCATTATGCTGAAAAATTATGATGATACCGTCAATTTAAATTTTAAGTTTTAAATTCTAAAATTGAAATTGATGTAACGAGAGTATGTTACCGTTTACAGAATATTGGGAAAAGTGAAACCGAGGTATGCAATCCCCGTATTTTAAATAATCATCAGACTTTTTATGTATACTTTTTATTTCAGATATTTTTATTCATAATTTGAAGCTAAAGAACGTCTAAAATTGACTGAAGTTATAAATTTCCTCTTTAAGTTGTCGCCTCTGGTTATTTCGTATGATACATGTATGTTTTATTTGGATTTTCATGATAATGTCTTCGTCAAAAAAGTTGTAACGGTTTTTCACTTGCATTACTAAAAAGAACAAACTGAAAAAGTATGTTTTACAGGGACGGACGCAGGGAACGGCTCATACGGCTGAAGCCGTAGTAAAATTTAGTCAAGAGAATGATTAATAAATGATCTACTGCCGTCATTCTTAGTTCCGTGTGTCCTTTACACTACCTGAAAATCTGTCAATATGTTTTTATGCATTAGCGCATTATTTGTTGGCGCCTAATTTGACTCGCAAATTTCAGGTAACCTATAACTGCAACTGCCACTACTGTATTGTTCTTCTTTCCGGCTCAAAAATCGGCTCCTTTTGATCAATGATGATAGGGGTTATAACAAACAATTTTGAGCCGTATTACAGCTCTTCGATACGGCTCAAAGTTACTGCTCAAGACCCGATTTTACGGACACCTATACCCCTAATCTCAGGTTCATAGTACTTCTTTCGGTTTTCCGTTTATTTTGAAAGTGCGGCTGTCGTGCCAAAAGTCCGCAAAACGATAATACGTATCAGAACAAATCCTTATCCTTTAAATTTTTCGGTTGTCGGTAGAGTAAGCAAATACGGCTCAAAACTCACACACGCGCATCATCCTATGAACCTTTTTGAAGCGCAGAATCACAACGATAATATGGCAATAGATTCTTTAAATTTACTCATACTGAAGAAATTGTTCTCCAAGAGGTTTTTGTGTTTCAACGAGTGCATGAATCTGGTTACGTACAGCCTTGAAAAAGGACTTTACAGCTGAGAAAATACAGAAGAGTAGTGTGGTAAGGAAGACATCATGTTGGATGCACAGTCATTTCTTTAAAGTAAGTTTATGTTTTTCTTTATATTTTACTTCGTAAACATAAGTGTTAGTTTGTTTTTTAAAAAATATATGTTATATAAAATTTCAAATTCATTTAATTTAATGACAGAAAACAACAAAAAAGCTGCTGAGTATATGTGAATGCGGATTAAATATTTGTTTTTTTTATTTTCATTCACATGCATGGCTTTATATATTTGTAACTTTGACGAAAAACTAAATATCATAAATTTTGAAGAATTTCTATGTGGAACTTCTTCTTTATTGGATTTCTGCGTAAGCAAGAAATACTTTACGATCGTCCGTGTTTTTCTTCGTTTTTTTTCATCTTACTGTCCAAACCTACGCATTTTTGTTTCTTAAATTTCATTGGTTCATAAAAAAGCCGTCTTAATTGTCATTGGTGCATAATGCCCGATTTCTACGAAAGGGTGCTAATTTAGCCACCTCCACTTAAATAGCGATAGTTTATTGGCTGATTTTCGCCATGCCATGTGATCGTCCACAAAACGTTTTAAAAATGGCAGCGAAAGAACGTGTGTAGTTTGCTAAAAGTTTCTTTGATGGAAATATGGCTTTAAAAGAAGTTAATACAGCTTATAATTTTATATAAAGAATTGCATTACTGTTGGGAACTTATCATGTTCACAAAATTAAATTACAGTGTGGTTATTCTGTTTTTTGAAAGAAGTTTTCTTGAAGTTTAAAATATGAAAACAGTGCCAATACATGGTGTGTGGAAGAAAAGGTATTTCTTGTTTTATTTTTGCTCCAAGCCTTTTTAAATATGAAAGACCTTCGTGTATTTTGTATGTGTATGCATGTTTGAAGTCAATTTTTAGAAGCTTTTGGATTTTTAAAGCTCAGCTTAGCTTCCTTTCAGCTCCTCCCCAACATCACCAACATATGCACTTTATACAGCTATTTATACTATATTTAGTAGCAATTTTTGGATGTATTCTGGCTATATCAGCTTATCTCTTTTCTCCCTACGTATGTTGTATTTTTTTTAACTTTTAGATTAGATATGAGCTTTAATTTCTAAGTAATTATTATTGTGATATTTATATTTTTCATTCTGAGGAGATCAATATAGAAACTTTATATATTAGTTTGTGCTGCCCAAACGATATGTTGGTTACTGCCAGTATACACAATCTTTTTATAGGATTCGTTATATTTAATGTGGTTAAATTAAAGTTTCGTATTGTGTCGATGCACTTTTTTGGAGTACGTGGGTGGCAAATATCCAGTAACAATCATTCAGCTTATTCGTACAAAAAAAACAGATCTTCATAAATGATCTCCGCCATAGCATAAAGAAAAGCCCCTTTTTTATGTTATGGTAGGCTGACTTTCTTGACGAACATTGTCAGTCGCATCAATATTTTTGTTTATTTAATGCTGATGCTTCTCGAGCTGAATGATGTGACTGTCTTAGTTTTGCAGGACTAGTGTGCTAGTGTTGCATTTTTGTGGCATTTTCAGCAGCAAAGCTTGCAGAAATCCTTCTGCCCGGTAGGGCATCTTGTTATTTTTTGCTTTGGTTAAACTCTGGTTTGGATATTTTACTCAGAGTCGTTGGACTTGCTTACTACAAAAACTTATTATGTATTTTAAACATGGTACCTTTTGGCCGTGATCAGAAACTACAGAGTTTGCATGTATACATTTACTTTATTTTGTGATATTTAATTTCATTATTATCTTATTATAATAATCCGCGATTGTGCATACCACTTTTATTTGAGGATTGTGCGAGGGCGCGAAGTGCAATCCCGATTTTATGAGTAAAATCGAAGCCACGATCTAATTCTGGATCTCGCCCCTTTCTCGCATAAAATCTAAAGGTCATAATCTCAACTCCTCTATTAAAAGCTTATTTCAAAATAATATTTTAGAAACTCGGTTCGATCTCTTTCCTGTAAAATTTTTTGGAACGTACTCTCATTTGACCAATGTCCATGTTTTACAATTTCCTTTAATGAAAGGCCCTTCAGTTCTGCTTTTGAGGTACATGCTGACCGTGTAGAATGACCTGTGAAGGTGTCATCTATCCCTACTAATTTAAGCATTTGGCAAATCCATCTCGAAATAGCCTCAGTAGACACTGCTTTGTGAGGTTTTATATGGCTCACAAGCAAAAATTCTTCACTGATGCCCCGTTTTTCACGCCTCTTCATAAAGGAGTCTATTGTTCGGCAGACACACATTTTTTCATTTTCTGGAAACGCAAAAAATTTCAGGTGAAGGTGTCGAAGAGCCTCTTCTCCATGTCTTAGCTAGACCAGACACGGAAAAAAACATACACTGCAGGTAATTTACTTAGTCTACTTATCTTAAGATTCTTTATCTCAGAAGTCCTTGAAGCTGAAGTTAGAGCCAACAACATCACTAATTTTTGAGTCAGAAATTTGTCTGATAGATCATCATTCTCAGGCATGTTCCGAATAAAACCAAGTACTGTCTCCACATCCCAGATCATACTATGCTTGGGTAAAGGGAGTCTTTGGTTAAAAATTCCTGTCATCAAAGTTGATACCCTTGGATGCTCCCCAATAGGCTTACCACTTACAGGGTCATGGAAAGCAGATATGGCAGATCTATAACCTGCAATTGTATTAAAAGCAAGATTAATTTCAAACAGTTTGGCTAAAAAGTCAAGCACTATTCTTACATCGCATCGAGTGGGAGAAACTTGTCGTTCAGCACACCAGCTAGAAAACTTTTTCCAAGCTGACTCGTAATGACTGAGGGATTTTGGTCTTCTTGAATTTGTGATAAGTTTGGAAGCCCTTTCTGATATTCCTTCTGCTTCCAGATTTTTCCTGAGACAGTCCAGGCCACTAATTGGAGGGATCTGGTTTTGATTAATGGATGTTGCTCTCCTGATGGATTGATTAAAAGGTCTCTTGAGTGTGGAAGAAGCAGAGGGTTTTGTACAGATAGTCTCAGAAGGTTGGGAACCATGGTTGTGTTTGCCAAGCTGGAGTTATCAGTATCATGCATGCATGATATTGTTCCAGCTTTTTTAGCACCCTTCCTATCAGAAAGAATGGAGGGAATGCATAAGAGAGGAGTCATCTGGAATGCATCTTTTGCCATGCTTAGCGGATCCAATTTCCATGACACGTATTGAGGTAGTTGATGGGATATTCGGGAGGCAAAAAGATCTACAGTTGGTTTCCTTCTCATCACACAGATCCTCTCGAAGACGCTTGGTTTTAATTTCCATTCGCTTGAGTCCTGTACCTGGCGAGACTCTCTGTCTGCCTCCACATTCAGAGCGCTTGGGAGGTATTCTACAGTAAGTGTGATCTGATTCCTCATAATGTATCCCCATATTTCCTTGCTGATTGAAACCATTTCCATATTCTTTGTACCCCCCCCCCCCCCCCCCCCCCCCCCCCCCCTATTTTTATTAAGTAAGAAAGTGCCACTTTGTTGTGCCTGGTTTCTGTTTCATTGTGAAGGCCATTAGTGCAAATTTTGCTGCTTTGAGTTCCAGAATATTGATATGAGATTTCTTTTCCAACATTGACCATTGTCCCCCCTGTTGTTTCCCCCAGACAGGCTGCCTTGTAGAGAAGCATCCGAACTTATTGTTATCTGAGCTGATCAATGGCCTTCCATTGTGTATTGCTAAGTTCTCTATCCACCAATTCAGTTCTTCCTTTGCCTGGGACAGAGTTACCTCCCCATTGTATGAACCTTGAGAAATTAGAGATTGAATTTGTTGGTTTTGTAAGTACCTGTACTGCAGAGGTGCAGGTAGAACTGCAATTGCTGCTGATGACAGTTTTCCTATTAATTGGCTCAACTCTCGCACTGTAGCTTTTGGTTTTTTCATTGTTGCACATTTCTTGAATCCCAGCTAGTTTCTTTTCTGGTAGAGAGACTACCATAGTTTGTGAGTTTATTTCCACCCCTAAAAATTCTAAACTAATAATTCCCTCGGATTTCCTTCCTGAAAATTGGATTTCTTTGGGTGGGGTTGTTTATATTGGCAATGAAATAAAAGGAATTTCGTAGCCTTTCACCATATTTACTATGGCTTGGTCGTTGGTAAACCTCTGTCAATTTTCTACAAAGTGGGTTAGCCTCCCTGGCTGAGGAAGTGGAGGGATTTTTTGTCTGAAGAGGTTTCTTACTAGAGGATGAAACTTTTGAAGTTCCTTGGTGAATAGCAGAGGTACAACCCATCTCGATAGTGGATTTTTTTGAAAAGAAAAAATTGGAGAAAACCTGTCCTCTTCCATGTTGTTGTCCTCGGAGGTCCTGTCCTGTTGTTGCAAATAAACCACGCCCCCTGCTTCTTGATGCAAACAAGGGGCTGTTTGGAAAGGGCCGGTTACCACGGACTGATGTTTTCTTAGTTGCAATCAGGATCTCCTTAGACTTGTTCTTTAAATTGAGAGTTTTAATCATCTGTTCTTCGTAATTTGGCCCAAACAGCTTATCTCCATCGTCTTCTGCCAGTGACAATTGACAGTCCTTTAGAAGAGATTCAGTTTTAAGGAACTCCATCAAAATGTTGAATCTTTTAATGTATGCACACGAATTCATTGCTTGGCCAAGCAATAATATGGTTTGATCAAAAAGTTTTTTCATAGATCTTATTGGGTCGTCCTCTGAGTTATCGTCAATTCTCATTTCTTCATCGATTGCAGCCCACATCTTACATAAAGGACCATAGACGTTATTTATTCTTTGATGAAGCAACAGTGATCGATCCTGATTTAAGCAAATGCGCTTATTCTGTTCATTTAAAAGTTCCTTCATAAACAGGTCAAGTTGCTTTGGCTTCATAACGTTTAAAGGCACAGGATTATCTTTTAAAATCCATTCACTAATATTTGCACTTGTCTGGAATGTATCCATTTGTTTATTGGCATAGTCTGCCATTTCTTCTGGCAGTTCCCAGCTGGCACAGGCACAGGCACAGGCACAGGATAAATCGTCATCCAGTTAAAAAAATCTTGCCCTTTTTGTGGGAGGCCCTCTACTGCTTTCGGCAGTCTCTGATGTATCTAGGTCTCTTTTATTGGAGAACCTTTCCTCATACTGTTCCACGACAGAGTCGTTATCATCGGTATCAATAAGTCCTGTCACAGCATGCTCGTCCGGCTTCTCATTGGAAGCTTGTCCAATCTCAGACTGAGACATTATAATTCTATGAGAAATACGGGCAAACATTGTAAAATAGGTTATTTCCTCAACGTTAATCTTGCCAAATAGTATCATTCTTATGAAATAAGGACGATGTTATTATTTATCCTTGTGATTTGAGCGGATTATAAACATAATTACTTACATTGTTGTTTTAGCGTGGTTGTTCGTTCGAGTGAGAAAGAAGCAAGAGGAGTTGAGATTATGACCTTTAGATTTTATGCGACAAAGGGGCGAGATCCAGAATTAGATCGGGCGGAGATTTTACGAAATGAAATTCAGAGAGTAGAGGCAAGACACACTTTTTTCACGATTATTCCAAAAGCACGTGTGGCATTTGACATCAGTTTTTTATGAACA
The DNA here is from genome assembly GCA_027922465.2 of Turritopsis dohrnii. NCBI lineage: Eukaryota > Metazoa > Cnidaria > Hydrozoa > Anthoathecata > Oceaniidae > Turritopsis > Turritopsis dohrnii. Next base: position 683,597 of record BQMF02000021.1, read on the forward strand.
CGGGGAATCATTGCATTGCATCCCCAATCGAACGCGACGTTTTGGGGGAAACATCTCGAGAACTAATAGGGAAAACTGACGTTTTTGGGGGTCCGCGATACGGGTGATGGGGTGACGCAACATTTGGGCCTAAATTATTTTTGGTATTGCGGCTATGACGTCATCAAAATCTTTGATCGGTGATATCTTTGCAACGGTTGGTCGTAGTGAAACGATCCCATACACTTTTTTGATCAGTTTTTCAAGCTCAACAGTATGGATGCAGTTTCCGGCCGCGATTGTGTGATTAAATTTTTTGTCACGGGGTTTACACACGGGAAACGCGAACTTGACACTTCCTTTTCGTAGTTAAATTCGGTAAAAATATTTACCCGGGTTACTAGTTTCCATGTATTATGTAATTATTTTGAGACTTTTCGGTGATGATGACCGTTCATACAGCTATGTGTTGTTAGCTTTATTTAGAGATAATTCAGCAGTGGGTTTGCTATCAGGCCCGTTACATTATCAGAACTTCAGCTTAATACAGCATTTTACAGTGAAAATTCTCTGTTGCTAAAATCATTTACTGGAAATCAAGGGAAAATATTTGAAGAATTAATGAAGAACAAGCAATGAAAATTTGCCAGGAGCAAAATTGTTCTGTCTTGTGTTTGTTGGGACTTTCACCAGTTATACATAAGTCATGCACCCATTATGCACCCATTATGTGGATCAAATTGAAACAAATGCTCACAATCCATATTTTGTTTTGTTTTGAAGGGACATCAATCACAAACACTTTTCCCATAATTACTATGTTCGGTTGGTTCCTGGGTTTCTTTATAAAAGAAAGGGAACCGCAGGAACATCTAAGATTCAAACAGCTTCATCCTTTCCTGACTTTACTCAAGAGAACCTTCAGCTTAGAAGGAATAGTTGTCCAAGATTGAAGAAATTTCTCATGATATATTTTCAAGATTCCAATTGAGTTTATCTTCTTCTACAGACAAAGCTAAGGAAAGTCAAGCAGAATCAGCAATATTGAATGATGATGTTACAACCCACATTGACACGTCCTTTACAGCTTCTCTCCAGGATATAAAATCATTTCCTGGCAATGTTTTTTGAGCTTGAGAAGACAAAACATTTCAGTTTTGGTCATTTCAGTTGAAATGGCTAGATGCTTATTCTGTTGGTTTTGAAATTCCCTAACTACTCTTTAGTCAAAGAATGTTTGGTATGTTGACAAGGTCCTTATGTTCTGGTAATTTTATTCCTGTGCATGTCATGATTGATAATTGAATGAAACAAATGGCAGAATTCAATGGAAATAAGTTCACATCAGTTATTGTATAGATGTGATTTGGAATTCTTGACTATATTCACTGTATATTCTGTGAGAACATACTATTTTATTTATGTATTTAAAAAGTTAGTAAAATAAATGGTGGGAGACTTCATACTAATTCACCACATACAAGATATTTTAATTTTGAATTTTTTCACCTTTTGTCTTTTTAGCACAAAAATCAACAGATCGACCTAGATTTAGTGAAGTGCTAGAGGTGTATGTGGAAAGGTGGCAAAGGATGTCGAAGAGGAAGAAGTGGAGAGGGAGGGAAGGACGAAAATCAACATGGCCCAGCTGGAAAAGATACGTTGAGAATACGTTATATCAACGTCCTTACTGACGTGAATAGGTGTTCAAATGAAACACATTTACGACGTAGGCAACCAACGTAGCTACGACGTCCTCTATTTTACGTCAAGAATAACGTACCTTCAGCGTCAGTTTCACATCGGATCGTGTATGTTCTCGCAATGTTCGAAACATGTTCTCCCAAACTTAGCCAGATTGACATACCTTCATATTTCGACCTTGGTGGGGATCTAACCCTCGACCTCCCGGACGGAGGCACGGACTTTACCATCAGGCTACTTGTTGCCTGAGACCTACAAACTGAAATTTGGCCTCACCCGTAACAACTGGGTAAGGGCGGTGTTTCTAGGTTTTTTTGGTTAATTAAGGCTCCCTAGCTTTCCTTATTACCATATTTTATCTATTAGACATACAACAAACAGAAGATTATGTTAAAGCAGCATTGGCTCACCGATGTTTTTATAACGTTGAAATCAAGTAACTTTTTTACGTATTAACGACGTTATCAGTAAGTTGAAACGAAGACGTCGGATGATAGTAGCTTTAAGACGTCGTTTAAACGTCCAGCGATAGTCGTGAAGATGACGTAATTTTCAGGTTTCAAATATTACGTAATAACTACGTGGTAAATAAGACACTAAAATTACGTAAATTCGAGACCCTTACTCAACGTCTTATTTTTGTAAATTCAGAGACGTCACTTCTCAACGCTTTCCTAAGTTGTTTTAAAGTTGGTCGGTAACCAACGTTTATGTTACCAAATTTCGACGTCAGTAGGACGTGTCCCTGCTGGAAGAGAACGGGAAACTATAACTTGGAATAGCACCACGAGTTTATAGAAAAAAAAAACTGCATTCTTAGTAAGTTCAGTTTTGACAAAATGTTTCGTTATACTTTTTAAAATTATACTGTTTTCTAGCCTCTTAGTTCAATTTTGTGCCCCGTCTTGCTTGCGTGAAATGAATTTGCTTTTGAAAACGACAATGTAAAGTTTTCGTGCAACGAAAGGAACGTGTAATCGTACAGTTTGTTTGGTATATTTTTAGACGTTTAATATAATAATACAGTTATTATAATACTGTAATTATTTTGTTATGTATATGCTGTGTTAATCTTAAATAAACTATTGTATTTAGCTTCTCTTCTTATCCACCTTTGGTTAAAATCTTAATTGTAGGCTCCCCACCCCACCCCACTCCCGATTTTCGGAAAGCATTTGTCCATAAATCGTGTTATTTCGATAAAAATCGGGGAATCGGAATACTTATTAGAATTCGCAAGGTTGAGCCGACCTATAAAATAATGCTGCGTCCGCCCCTGTTTTAGTCATGTCTTACTTTATGTCATGTCTTTAGCATTTAATCATAGATTTAATTTCTCACCTCTGTGTATATTTATTGGTGAACATAAGGGAACAGGAATATCAAATTTCAATCAATTAAACTGACTGAGTTACTACATTTGACAGTGTAACACCATAAAATTACAAGATAATGTCACAAACAAAAAAAGCTGGATACTATAGTAATAAACATCAATCCTATTTCAAAGCCATTGAGATTTTTTAATCTTCGTGTCGTTTCTTTCATACCTTTTATGATATTCTTGTTGAAGACAGGAAACAATTGGAAATAAATGATTAATTTTACTTAATAATGGAAAGATAAAATAAGTTAAGATCTTTTAAGTCTATGCAAAGGATTTGATTCTTCCACGAGGATTGTCTCCTGAGAAAAAGCACTCCTGCAATTTCATTGGTTTACAAAGCCATGGGAATGTTACGGAACTTATTTTGAAGATCTTTTTCATCGCAACATTTCGGCAAAAGTAAAGATTCAGCGAGAAGCCAAATAGCGAACCATCATGCAGGTCTTGATTAGCAATCGATTTATTCAAATAGAATTTAATCACCTGTCTAAACAATCTTTTTTTATGGGGAAATATGTCCTTCCTCTGAATTAGTTTCTATCATGGAATTGATAGGTAATATTTAAGCCTTGTTGTCAATCTATTTTGTAGTTTAGATAACATTTTTCAGCTGTTAAAACAAACTTTTCGTTTCAATGGATGCTCTGTTATTCCAACGGTTCCATTTTGCTTACGCTTTCGTTGACGTGTAGTAAACATGATGATTTTTCAAGAAATAGAACAACCCTTGAAAAGTATTTTTCGACGAAAGTTAAAAGTTTAAATGAAAAATTATTAACTTCATTTTGCTCGACAATAAAAATGGTTTAAAAGTATTTGTATGTTTCTATCGTTTAGTAATCCTAAAATGAACTAGAAGCCATTAGGCTTGAACAATTTCCGCATCAGCCCTTGAGAAAATTGCTTTAGGCTAATTTTCAAGATATCTGAATGACTTATACACTGACTAATAATTTGATACAGTCTGGAATTCATCAAATTACTCCCTTCTTTAATTTATTTAACTTAATCTTGACAGCTTTGCAATTCACTATGATGTTTCGGGGCCAGAAAAACAGTTCACCAATACCTTGTGCATGATGTTTATTCATGAAAATTGAAGATTTTTCAAAATTTGGTCCAAATTTGGCCCAAATTGTCCAATTTTAGAAAATGACTGTCAAATTTGAAATCAGCACCTTTCAATTGTAATACATGCAAAATTTCATGAAATTTGAAGAACTTTCGAAATTTGGTCCAAATTTGGCCCCAATTGTCCAATTTTAGTCAATTCTGACAAAATGACTGTCAAATTTGAAATCAGCACCTTTCAATTGTAATCCATGCAAAATTTCATGAAATTTGAAGAACTTTCGAAATTTGGTCCAAATTTGGCCCCAATTGTCCAATTTTAGTCAATTCTGACAAAATGACTGTCAAATTTGAAATCAGCACCTTTCAATTGTAATCCATGCAAAATTTCATGAAATTTGAAGAACTTTCGAAATTTGGTCCAAATTTGGCCCAAATTGTCCAATTTTAGTCAAATCTGACAAAATGATTGCCAGAATTGAAATCAGCACCTTTCAATTGTAATCCATGCAAAATTTCATGAAATTTGAAGAACTTTCGAAATTTGGTCCAAATTTGGCCCCAATTGTCCAATTATAGTCAATTCTGACAAAATGACTGTCAAATTTGAAATCAGCACCTTTCAATTGTAATCCATGCAAAATTTCATGAAATTTGAAGAACTTTCGAAATTTGGTCCAAATTTGGCCCAAATTGTCCAATTTTAGTCAAATCTGACAAAATGATTGCCAGAATTGAAATCAGCACCTTTCAAATGTAATCCATGCAAAATTTCATGAAATTTGAAGAACTTTCGATATTTGGTCCAAATTTGGCCCAAATTGTCCAATTTTAGTCAATTCTGACAAAGCGACTGTCAAATTTGAAATCAGCACCTTTCAATTGTAATCCATGCAAAATTTCATGAAATTTGAAGAACTTTCGAAATTTGGTCCAAATTTGGCCCGAATTGTCCAATTTTAGTCAATTCTGACAAAATGACTGCCAAATTTGAAATCAGCACCTTGTCTAAATTTCCCAATTTTAGTCAAACATGTCCTAAGTTTTCCTAGCATAGGTCAGTCATTAACTATTCTGAATAAACAAACAATCCGAAATCCGAACGGACTTTCTGAAAACAGCAAAAAAGTGTTACATAGATAGAGAGATAGAATGTGTAAACCAAACAATTTCCTACGCTTAAAAGCGCGGAAATTGAATAACGAAAGAATGGATTTTTGCAATGGAATAAATTTAAATGACCATCAAGCAAGGTTGGATTAAGGATTGACATAATCTATAAATAATTCTTGAAATAAATGTCTCCCCCTCACTACCTAGAAACATTGACGAGAATCGTCCCTGATAAATCGTGTATTTACATTTTTTGTTTATTTTGCAGTTTTTTCATCTTCTTTTCTTTTTTCTTCTTTTCACTTTGTGCACGTCATCCGAAGCTAGTCTTTCTTCAAAACCCATTAACAAACCAAATCTGAAATTTCATTATAGCGGATTCTTGTCATTGATTTTCCCTTCAAAAAAACCTTTAATCACAACCAATCGAAGCTCTAATTATATAAAATACTTACTAATTACATAATTTACTTATTCCACATAATCAGTGAAAGAAACATCAAAATCGAATTTCATAGCTCAAAAAATGGCTAAGTAACTCTCTCCTGACTACTTCACAATTTATGTGAACTTTTAAGAACTTTTAATGTTGAGTCATTCACTATTTTGTTTTGAAGATTCGGACCTGGTAGAAAAAAATCCTAGATCCGCCCCTGTTGACTTTTAAGAATTTAATGAGCCAAATCGCTAAGTTTTTCTTCAATATCATTTCGAAGAACAAATATTTTGGCAAACATTTTATATTAACGGATAGAGCATGAAAAGCTCTTTCTTGTGATATAAAATTCGCAATATTTTATCAGACTTGTAATGAAATATACGCCTTGAAAGTTGGTGGATAAGACATTTTGATACACACTGTACAAATCTTCGGTAATTGGTCGGTAAAAGTTCGATCATTTATCCTCCAAAGCTTAACAGAATAACAAGCCTTTGTTAGGTTAAAAGAAAGTAAGAAGAACTCTTGGGGAGGTTTAAGCTTTGTTATTCGAATTTCATTCTTTCATATATCTCAACTGAATACTATCAAAGTATAATGGACGTATTTAGAGATACAATATAGTCTACGGGTGGTAATTAATATAGAGTATTGTAAAATGAATGATACTTTTGATAACAAACAGTAAAGCAAATTGTGATGAAGAACAATACGAGAAAATGTTAGGAACAGTAAAGCAAACAAGTGATTGGCTCGACTATGAAGAACCATAATCGATTCTTATTATTAAGATTTTAACTTTGGTTTTTGCTATAAATAGTGTGATTGAAATAACTTTTATTTACTTATAAAAATTTGTTTTTTTTTTAACCTTTTTGCATTTCGTTTTCTTTTGGAGACCATGAGCGTTTATAACCACTAGGATATATGTGTGTTGTAGATATATCTTTAGTTTATTCAAATCTGTTGAACTAACAAAATAACCGCACTAGTAGAAGATTCCTTTTTAAATATTGACTGGAAAGAATCTCATAGTGTTTCACGCAGGTTCATTGAAGCGTTTGTTTCAAACCGCAGGAGAAGTATTGAATGAAAATGCGAGTTGTGAGTTGTGCTAAGTGATTCTATAACAATTCTTGCGACGTTTATTTTCAAGTGAAAGCACTGTTGCAGTTTATACTGAAAGAAGGAAGTTTGCTATTGTGCCATCAAATTATGATGTCAATTTAAATTTTAAGTTTTAAATTTTGAGATTGAAATTGATTCAACGAGAGTATTTTACCGTTTACAGGAGTTTGGGAAAAGTGAAACCTAGGTATGCAATCGCCGTATTTCAAATAAGCATCACACTTTTTATGTATACTTTTTAATTTCAGATATTTTCATTTGCAATCTGAAGCTAAGGAACGCCTAAAAGTGACTGAAGTTATGAATTTCCTCTTTGAGTTGTCGTCTCGTTATTTTGTATGACTAACGCATGTTTTATCAAGATTTTCATGTCAATGTCTCTCGAAAAAATTTGTTACGCTTTGTTACGTTTTTACGTTTCATTATCTCGTATTCAAAGTCCAACAAAGAACCGCAATTGAAGTCTTCAAATATCTCCATGGTATTAAACCAAACAATAACATTGTCACCTTCCAGCAATTTGATCACAAGATTCACACGAAGGGAAACGGAAATCGGTTGGTCAGCCCAAGTAGTCGTAATGAAGCTGGTAGGAAATCCTTTACCGTCTAAGGAGCATTAGTTTTTAACAAATTCCACAAGACTGTAGGGAGATTTCTTTTGTAAACTTTAAAACGTTTATCTCAAATTTTAAGTTTTGATTGAGTTCCTTTGCTTATGTCAATTTACATAATTTTTAATTTACTTAGTGACCTTAATTTCGTTTTCTTTATCAGACTCAATTCTTTTCTGATTTATTCTTGCCAGCCATTGTGTTTTACATAGTTCTTATCTTATGTTGTAGGTCCTGTGTAAATATATTGATAAAAATAATAATAATAATACTTTCGAAACTTTATTATTATTAAGGTGTTTCGATTAATTTCTAAAAAATGCGAGATGGTGATATTGTGTATTTAGATAAGAACTTTGCCATTTCATATGTTCATTTATAACACGTTATCGCGTATTAAACTTGTAAAGAAAAGGGAAAATAGGAGAATTTAGCATTTAATCATAGATTTCATTTCTCACCTCTGTGTACATTTATTGGTGAACATAAGGGAACAGGAGTATCAAATTTCAAATAATTAAACTGTTTGATTTTACCGATCGTTCATTTATTCTTTCTAAGGGCACTTTGACCGATTTCATAAATTATGCAAATCATTAGTTCATAAATAATGTTATTGGCTAATCTAATTTAAAGACTGGTGTAATATATTGTTCCTTATTTTAACGTAGCGATATTGAAACAGACAACTTCATTGTGGAAAAGTAAAGCTGTTCTGCTCCTTTTTCTTGTTACTCTAAATTCGTTCCAAAGTTTAAAATGAAGAATATAACAAATATCACTACAAGTAAGAAAGAAAGTGGTTACGATCTTCCACTGTACGGAATTGACAACGGACAGTTTTTGTATATTCACATTCCAGCTTTGGTGTGTATATTTCTCAGCTTGATATCAGCAGTGGTGATTCTCATTATGTCATTCAAGCACCAGAGGATTTCAACATTTTTTTCGTGGACAAAAAGTGAAAGATTTGTAGTGTACTTGGCGATTTGTGATGGCCTCTTCAACATTTGTCATTCAATGGATCACCTCCATATTGTCATCAGCAGAGATCACGTGTACCCGAAATCACTTTGCGCATTCTATGGGTTCATGTTAGCTGAATTTATCACAGCCCAAAATCTGATGGTAAATGTCGTTTCAATAAATGCGTTTCTACTGATATATTTTCGTAAAAACATTGAATTTGGTAAATATGATTACCGTTTACTTCTGTGGATGTTTGGCCTCCCCTGTGCTGGTGGTATAATAGCGCTCGGCCTTGATACAATGGGACCAAATGGGACTTTGTAAGTAACCCTTTCTTATATTTTATTGTTTTCAAATCGGAAGAACAAGTTCTTGTTCTTTCTAAAATTTTGAAAAGAGATAACAGAAGGCCTTCGTTACTATAAATAATCAAATTTATCACTGTTTTTGTAATATGTTATGGCAAAATAAAACAAATCTCTCCATGATAGACTTTAGCTGGTCAAGTAATGTTGATGATTGAAAACCGATACAAAGTTGGATTTCTGCAAAGTTCATTTTATATTTTAAGCCTATTTCCCAAACATATTTACATCATTCCCATCTAAAGGTTTATTTCAATTATCGTCATGTCTATTGATCAATATGATCTCTAAATGTTTTAGCTGTTACTTTGACGGGGTGAAAGGTGAATTAGCCAACATTTTCTTCACAACAATTCCACTGTTGCTGGTGTTAATCATTAATACCATTTTATACATATTAACATGGTACCGTATCAAAGAAGAAGAACCAAAATTCAAGGATATTTCAGGAGAAGATGCAAACATTATACGTGGTTCGCACCGGGCTGCACGCACTATGTCGCTGTTTGTGGCAGCATTTTTCATCCAATGGTGGGCGATGGCTTTGTACGGTGTATGGCAGCTACTTGCAGACGTCCCACAAGCGCTGTTTCAGTTTGTCACAACATTTTCTAATGTGGGCGGCATATTAAATGGATGTGTATATGGTATTATCAGATGGCGACAACGTAATTCTCGAGTTCATGTCCATTCAGAAGAGACTGGTCCCACTACAAAAGCCAATCTTTAATATATTCAGCTGTGATGTTGCCGCACACATGAATCTGACTGCCTCATTCAGCATTCAGCCAATATATGTTTCAGCATAGTCAAATGGCGTGGTTTGAAAGAGAAGACGTGCCTACATCATGTGCAGATGAAATGTATAACATGAGATATCAATGCGTCTATGTTATTATCAGTCAGTAGCCGCTAAACTATTGCATCAGTTACGAAGATATTTTCAGCAGCCAAACCATGCTAGTTTTACTAAAGCTTATGAGAATTCCAATAGCTCTAACTCAAAAGGTTAACAATATTTAAACAAACTTTAGACATTTGTTTCTAAACTCCAAAAAAAGAACCAAAGTTACCATGAACTACACTTGACTAGTCTACAAGCCGTTGGAACCAACACACCTGCACTTGCATGTGTTATCGTGAGACAATATTGACTCATTCATGAGTCTGTTTTAGCTTGTAATTTCAAGGTCTTTTCGCTCTGTCTTTCTTTCATATCATAAGGACAAAAGAACGGGCTTGTGCTCCAACTACAATGTTTGCTTAGTCACTAGATTACAAAGTAATACACCTTGTTAGTTTCCTATATGTTGTAGCGGCGTTTTGAGTAACTTATATAACCAGAACATTATTCTGACTGTTTATGCAAGTTAACAAAGCTAACGTAAGCAGTTTTCATGATATTTAAACTGCCCTAACGTATGCCTCGATACCGCTTAATATTGATAGGTATTTGTTTTCTTTGCTTGTTGGTAAAGGGGGTTTATACGTGAAGATTCTTAAAAAAAATTTTCTTTCAAGCAGGTGTTCTAATGAAATTTTGTGCTTTCAATTTTTCTTTAACGCTATCGTTTTTTTCTTTTAGTATTACAACTTTTTGTTAAGTTTTTATATTTGTGCCGAAAATTTGACGTCACAACGCTATCGCTCTTTTTTTTGGATTGGATAAACTAGAATATTATGTTTTTGTTGATGAAAGTTCTTAAGTTCTTAGTGATATAAAACCTTTATTAAAAAGTATTACGTTTTAGATTTATAGCAGGTATACGTGCACATAAGTGAGTTTTTGAACAAATGTATGTATTTCAGATGTATAAAAAAAGAAAACTTCAGTATGACTGTTTTTATTTTTCTTGAATCGTTCTGAAAAACTTATTTTACATTTGCTGTTTCTAGATGTTAAAGATTGTTATGTTGATGAAGGGTAAATAGCTTCGTCATGTGCTGCCTACGTCTGATATTTATTTTCAAAAAAACAGTCGGCATTAAATATGAAAAATGACATAATATATCGTACAATGTGGAACATATTGCTATAACGTGTAACCTTGTACTCTCTGTCATCTTCTCACTGCTGTTTCACACAACAAACCAACATTACCACCTGTTGTAATTTGGATATAAAAATTGGTGAAAAATTCAAATCGATTTGGCACCATTTTTTTTACTCGTAAATTCATAAATAATCGATGAGTTGAGACGCTAAAAGTTGACTTTTTGATGTGCAACTCAAATTTAAAGCCTTAAAACACCTGATAAAAGACCCCCCCCCCCCCCCCCCCCCCCCCCACCCCCACCCCGGACAAAATTTTTTTCGTTGGACAAAATTATTCGTCCGACAAAATGTTCGTCACCTCGACAAAATTTCGTCACTTAAGTCCGGCGAAAAATCTTATCCATTTTAAAAATTTCAAAGCAAATGCTAATTCACTCAGAAATAACTTTATTTCACTTTTCAGTGACTATATCTATTTCATCTGATGAATAATCTAAAATTTTCGGTGGCTTTTGCTTGATTTTTGGTCTTATCACTGTCACTTTTTTTTGTGAGAAAATCTTTCATCTTTTGGTGTGTTACACATCTCGAACTTTTACAATTCAGCAATAAAAGTATCTCTAAGCCACTTGCTGATATAGGCGAGGGTCTGTATTGCGTAAAAAGGATATGCCTGTCAACTTTTCCACCTTCTTCTTGCAGAAAATGGTACACGTGCCTTGAAATTTCCTATGGAATTTGATCAACTGTTGCCAATTTTTCAGGATTGCCAACCATTGCTGTTACCGCACAGGCATATGGATCTATTTTTAATGAATTCCGATTTATTTTAATTTCAATGGCCACTTTATCATTTGCTTTGACGCCATCCCAGTTAACATTTTTATAAACATGATATCCGCGTGATGCAATTTTAGCTTTAAACGCCATGTTGATACTACATCAAATTGAGATAAATTTGGAATTTGATGATTGGAATTCGAAACTGTTCATTTTTCGGGTGTTTGTTAATAAGGTCTAATTTTCACACAGTTTTTCTTTGAAAGAATTTGGTGGACACTTGAGTTGACGGACCGATGGGCTAGGAATTTACTGAACACGATGGAATGGAAAAACGGTAATGGGACAACAGGCAAAGTTGAACCATCATCTCAATTCCTTTCCGTAGAGAAATTTACGTTTCAAAAAGCGATCTCAGCAGTCGTTTTTGAGCATGATATCCCCGCCTCCCTTATTGTTAACCTAGATCAAACACCCCTAAGTTACGTTTCGCATGGAAAGTATACCTTCAGCTTCAAAGGTTCTAAGAATGTTCCTATCAACGGAGTGGACGACAAATGACAAATAATTGGGACTTTTGCTGTCACATTGGACGGAAAGTTCTTGCCAGTACAACTGATTTACCAAGGAAAGTTTCGGTGGTGTCTGCCTAAGTTCGATTTCCCGAGCTCTTTTTCTGTAACTTTTACAAAAAACCATTGGTCTAACACTGACAAGTCGGTTGAATTTTTTAAAGACATAATATTTCCCTTCCTAGAAAAGATAAAAACCGAGAAAGGATATCCAAAAGAACAACATTCTTTAATAATAATGGACACATTTAAAGGGAGGACAATGACACTCTCAAAGATCTATGTGCTGAAAAGCATTGCGAAGTTGTCATTGTGTCACACAACTTGACAAATAAATTCGAACCTCTGGACATAAGCGTGAATAAGGCAGCAAAATCGTTTGTACTAAACCTCTACAATGATTGGTTTTCCAATCAAATCGCTGAACAATTGAAAAAAGGGAACGACCCAAAAGACATCAAAATTACAACAAAGTTATCCGCTTACATTTTAGGAATTTTGGAAAAATGGTGCACTAACAGTGCTTCAAATACCCAATTGCGCACTTGTTAAGCGTGTGTATGGTTGTAATTGTTATGAAAACAAAATAAGAAACGCTATTTGGGAAAAAAATGCACGTTCTGAAATTTTTGATTTGGACATAATATTTCGACGAACATAACTTCTCGTCGGACAAAATTTTCGTCACCTCCGGAAAATTTCGTCACTTTTGTCCGACATTGTTTTGTCCAATAAGGTATATTATATACGCAATTTTCAGGTGAAAAGCCAAATGCAAATTTTGGAAATACTGAAATTTATCGCTATTATCATCATCGTCACCATTTTTTAAATTACGAAATATTTCAAAATTAAAGAAATTCACATGTTCTACAAACAGATTGTTTCGAAACATTATAAAATATATTTACACTGTAAAAATAAGATATTCAAAATGTACATAATAAGATTTCAATGTTCTTTTGATGTCAAGTCTGGTCAAACTAATTCTTCTCGGAGGTACGCTCGATTAGTCAACCCAAAGTCTAAAGAAAAGATAGCAAAGATGAATTAATGGCGCCCATTTGGTTGAAAGACATATTTAAATTAACAAATTGCACGAACATATCTGTTTGTATTAATAAACTAAAACGTTTAGCATTTCGGCTGTTTTTTTCAACAAAAACAAGAAATTCGACCGAAACATTTTGTGGTCGCGATATGGTACATGTCAATAGCCGATGTAATGCCGTGTATAAGTTAGTGCCTTTGATCTGGTACATATCCCTTTCATTTGTAATATTGAGATGAAAATTTGTTCCCAATCCTTAAATCTGAATGTGAATCTTCCTGCTTCTGAGAGGTTACATTTTTTACATAATCACTGTAAGTGCTTAGTTGATATACATATGTCTTAATGACTGATTAAGCGACTGTCAGTTGTCGAGGTTGGTAAAGGTCACTTGAATTTCAGATTGACTGAATTTCTTTACCTTTTCTGTTGCCATTGATGATATATAAATCTGAAATCGTCTCATTTTGATTTTCGGGTACAGGTGTGATCTGAATGATAAAGATTAAATGCTTATTATACATAGTTAATGCAAATTTCTCATGAGGTTTCTTGATATACTTGAAATATGTAAGGTTACACTTATTCCCTCTAAGTTCTCTTTACCCAGATTATGGTCGAATAAGCAACGTTAGACAAATGGACAACAACACGTTCAGTGGCAGATCTATGGCTAGTCATTAAAATCCAAGAATGTAAAAAATTAAATTCCTTTTCAGTTTTATCCTTAAGATAATTAGCGCGTTTAACTTTTGTATTCCAAATAAGCCGCTTCTTCACTATTAACTTGGGCTGAAGCTTTGCATCCGCTTCTAGAGCACATAGCTATTACACGAGAAAGATCCTCAAATGGTCGCTAAAGGTCAATCAGCGAACTAAGTCTGTAGTATTTAGTCAATTAGACATTGATGGACTATGTACTGCTTAAGAACTGAACACGGAAGATTATTAGCTATTTGCATACTGGCGCAATTAGGTCCTTGTTTATAGAGTAAATTTGGTATCAATTTCTCTTACCTCAAACTTATTGCTTTGTCTAACCATCCATAAGATCGTCAGGACAACCAAAAAACCAACCAATGGGATGATTGCTACCACTAGGGTTATAACTAAACGATTTTTTGCTTTTGTTTTCGTGGTTGCGTTTACTACAGTTCTGATTTCAAACTCGTTGCATGAGTATAATTCCGAAAGAGATTTTGAAGGCGTCTGGAATGTCAATACCACTGATTTATTTTTAATATCTCGGAAAGTAAATGAGCTATTTCGGATAAGTTGGTGCAAATATGCAGCAGTATTCTGAATTGAATTTTTGTGTTGAATGAATAATGAAATAGAAAATTTATCATTTCCCCAATGGCAACTAACATTATCAGATTGATTTCGCAGTAAGGTTGCTTCTAATTCAAAGCATATTTTTCCTAGCATTGGTGCTAATTCAGTCATATTTTCCGTAGCATTATAAAGGACATCAATTTGGAAAGAAAGATGACATTGGTAAGACTTTCGCATCTCAAGTGTTTTATTCTCAAACTTTTGAGAAGTGGTTGTCGGTTTTGTTGTCGTAATGTTTTCATATAGTTGCACAGTTGTTGTTCTAACGATTGCAGGAGTATCGAAAACAGCAACGTATCCTAAGCTTGAGCATCGACAGATAAAGTAAATATCTTCTGCTTTGATGTTGCAATATTCATCACTCCAATGGTTATCTTCCCATACGTGGCACTGTGAGTCAAATAAAAAAAAAGTAAAGATTGTTCTAGATATTCTTATGACGGCCTGAACTAAAACAGAAGCATAAACAATTACGTCTCTTTTCTGCAAACTTTTGTTATTGCTGCTTACTAGTTCTTTAAATATCCGTTTTAGTTTACGATAAAGTATTTACATTAACGTAAATATGATATGCCAAATTTTATTTAGTAATAGCATGAGGAGAAAGAAAGAAGAGGTTTAGATGGGATGAAGGGAAGTGGAGAAAAACAGTTTTTGTTTCAAGACTCCAGAAAGGTCCAGAAAGGTCAATCAATCCCTGTATGTCTTGCTACAAAGAAGACAGTACATGTTAGTTTCACATGAGAAGCAAATGGGAATGATATTAATAGCTTCAAATCCATCATTTCGAGCAGTGTTTGGAGGCGAGAGATTGCAAATTTAAGTAGCAGCAAAAGAAACACCAACCTAATATAACATTCCAGATTGAAAAGGAAACTACAGAACAATACTATACATTTAGCCTCGCTTCTGTCTGGTTAAAAAATATGAAAGAACGGAACATTCAATTACAACATGTAAATGATTTGACAAACAAATAAAAACAATATTTACAAATCATGCGTATGCCTCTACTGGAAAGCTCAAAAATTTGATCAAACATTTCACCCCGCAGGTGGTTTTATTAAGGAGAGTTTTATTAAAATATGTTTGCACAAGTTGACATAAGAAAACAGGTAAAATATCTGTCTTACCTTTGGTCTGACATTGTTTGTTGCATTCACACGACGTGGAATCGTGATTTCAATAATATTTTCATTCTCTGAGATGTTAAGAAATTGAGAATGGGAAAGCAATTGTACACCAAAAACGTTTGATAAAAGAGAAACCTTGCTGTGGTTCTGACTGAAAACGTCACCTTTTATCTGAAATTATCAATATGAAATTATAATTAAAGTATGGAGGTGTGTCAGTATGGGGGAGCTAAAGTCTATTTGTTTTTTATTTGTTTATGTCGGAAACAAGTCTTGTTTATAATGTATCTCGATTGAATTTTTAAGGATCTTGGTGAACACACAAGATCCTGCTTGATAAACGAACTTGTTTTACGTGTATTTACGTGTGAAAACTCTGGAATATGAGCAATTATGAGCACACCAGCCAGTGAGGAGATCAGATCAGATCAGATCAGGAGATCAGCACTTTAATAAACCATACTACCACACCTTAGTGGAAAGCTTCAGCTTTTGCCATTTATAGAATAAAATATAAAAGAACTGAGTTTGAGTTATGTGTTTTTTGTGTTGTCAACTATGTAATCATAACTATCTTCAGTTATTACTGTTGTATCACACTTTGTAATACTTGCTACACTTTATGATACCTGCCACATTTTAGAATAACATCTGCCCAACTTTGTAATAACTTTTTACAGTTTTTACATCCCGCATACTTCAGAAATAATAAAAAAAAGAAAGCCACGTGTAATCAAAATGGCGCTTAAACAAACCTTGTTCCCAGGACGTGTTTTCAGTTTTGAAAAATATGGGGAGTGTCGCTTTATATTTTTCAAAAGCGAGAAAAGCTCTGGGAGCAAGGTTACTTTAAAACAGCTGATTAAGCAGTTAAATGGGTTATTTAAGAACTATTCATTTAAATTTTGGGTCGAATAGTAAGGAGTCTACATATTAATAGCTGATTTTCTGTCTGTTTGCCTGTTTGTCTTTAAAATGGTTGGTCATAGAGATTTCTTCCTATACATTCTTATATTCAGAATTTCAAGTGTTATAAAATGGTAGCATCTTGCATCACCTTTGCCAATTCCTAAATTTTAATTTTCAAGAACACTTTAGGTGACAACTGAATACGAGTGGAGAGCGTCACCACCTTGGCTGCTGATTAAGATTAAAATATGATCATGCTCAAAAAAAATTACAAAGTGTGACAGATGTTATTACAAAGTGTGGCAGGTATTACAAAGTGTGGAAAGTATTACAGAGTGTGGCACAGCAATTACTTTTAACCATTTATGATGAAGCAGTTTTGGCCAATAAAAATCACTTCAAGTTATAATATAAATAATTAAATAACAAGGAACTAATTAACTTTGTGTTATTCATAACGGACATCGACTTTCAAAATGTTTTTCAAGCAAATAATGTTGGAACAATCTATTGAAATGACTGCCATAAGACAAGCAAGTAGTTAACTTAAAGTCATGAGCATAAACTGAAACCCTAACTTGGTCAGAAATGATGAACAATATACGATTAGATGACTTTTTACAGTCCTAACAATGTATCGTTAACTGATAATTTATTCATCTTAGATATCCAGTGATCATTTTCACTGCGCTTTGTGGCTTTGAAAGTTTTTTTTTGTTTTTTTTTTTTAATTACTCGCCTTACTCAAGGCCAAAGCCACTACCAAGGAGTGGGCTACATATTCCGGATGTTCATCCCTAGCGTTAATCTCCCCGACTAGCCCTCAGCGGAGTTTGAACCCTCAATATTGGGTTCCAAAGCTCTACGCTTTAACCACTCAGCCACTACTGCATTAGTCAATATTTAAATATCAAGATATTATGTTTTTATCAAAGAATCTGAATCCTGATGAGCTGATGTTTTTCTTCATGGTAAGGACTTTATTAATGCGCATGATGACATAACCACTGACAGTCAGAAAGCAACCAAGAATAACCGCTTACCAAGACAGATGAAATCACAAAACCGTTACACAAACCAGTTTCATTTGTGCATAACCGCGAATCCAATACGGTCTTAGCATATGCTGTAAACATTAACGTAACTTGTGATGGAAAGTGAAGATTCATATTCGCTATAGCCATTGATACTCTTTCTGAATAAAGGTAAATGTTCTCTGAACCTACCGACAAATAATTGTCAGTATTTCTGGCGACTGCTAACATCACTTGAGAAAGTGTTCTCAAGAATGTCGTTTTCTGTTCTCGAGCTTTTTTATCGTAAGTTACTGGGAATAAGGAGGAACTGTACTCAGTCACGTATTCCTGGATCTAAGAAACAAAATGAGTTAATCCATAGTAAAACATGATGAGAACATGATGAGACACAAATTCTTTTTAAGCACACTGTCATGGTCTAACCATCAAACACAGCCTCATTTTAAAGATCTTACAATTATTATAATTAATTCACTGTGGAGGAAGAGTAATAGGCTAATATTGTAATTAATAAAGAGATAATAACACGTGGGAAAATCGTCAAAGTGAGCTGCGATGAAGAGCATATTTGTTGAAATAGTGTATACATTTCTATAGAAATACACTCTCTTGCAGTGGTTTTTCAACAATTGTGCCCACAGGAAAACGAGACAAATCCTGAGGTATTAATAAAAAGGAAATCTGGGAAATTTCACAAATCGAATTATAACAAGGATACCAGTCATTGGCTTAAATTATAACAAGGATACCAGTCATTGGCTTAAATTATAACAATGATATCAGTCATTGGCTTAAATTATAACAAGGATAACAGTCATTGGCTTAAATTATAATAAGGATAACAGTCATTGGCTTACCCTGTCAGTGTTAAAATCTTCTCCTGAAGTTCCATCTTTCACTTCATTCACCGATGTAGATCGACGCAGCCTGTTCATCTGAAATATAGCAGTATAGTGGACATGAAAGAACATTCTATTGCCACATTACGTACAACCTTACTACGATCCCCAAAATTTCTTTTCAAATTTAGGGATCTATTAAAGAAGCATTGCGTTCAATTAAAGACATCTAGTTAATCATATTAAATATACTTTTCCTTACTCTGTTGATAATATTTCTTAATCTTCTCTCAGATCGAGAATCATATCTAGACAAATAAAATCCTACAAAACTAATTTGTTTCACATTGTTATGCCGAACAACCAATCGATTAAAGTCCTTTATAAACTTGCCCAAATAGACAATTCTTGACAATTGAAATTATCTTGTCAAAAGGAAATTTCAAAATGTTCTTCGACAATATTCGCCAAAAACACCTTTTGAAAATAGCGATAAGATTTTATTGGCTAAGTCATCGGCTTGTGCTATTAAGAATTTTGAAACCATTTCAAATGATAGTCATTAGCATCCACAGACCTGTTCATGAATTACGTCATAAAAACAGTGACCTAACTGAGTTAAACTTAGGGAAGGGTGCGTTCTTCACATATTTGGGCTTAGGACAAACAATCGTAAAGCAATAGCACACTTCAGGTCATGCCAACAAATGCAAAAATCTATTTTATGCAATTTTGTAAAAAGAATATTTTTGCGTGGTAAGGAAAAAGGTTAAATCCAAGGGCGGTGCCATCGCACCCAACGCCAGTTAAGCGTCTCATTTTCAAACGGAGTATTAATAACGTTTGTCTTGTTTACTTCAGGGGAAATTTTTCACGAAATTCCTTTATGAAAGTTAAGCACGTAGTAATCCATAAACTGAAAAGCGAGGCGATATTTGGAATGACGTAATTTATGAAGAGACCTACTCTTAAAAGAAAGAATACATTTAAAATTATTTTTTGAGGCTTGATAATATCCAACGAATGACGTATGTAATACCTGATCATAACACAACTTTTTATTTTCATTTCTTTAATGCTGCCGAAGAATAAATTTCCTTTCATACATATGCAGGATTGGCTGTAAAAGCTTTTTGGTAAGCCTCTGTATGATTGAAAAACAACCTTTGCC
This sequence comes from Turritopsis dohrnii, assembly GCA_027922465.2. Lineage (NCBI taxonomy): Eukaryota > Metazoa > Cnidaria > Hydrozoa > Anthoathecata > Oceaniidae > Turritopsis > Turritopsis dohrnii. Next base: position 703,188 of record BQMF02000021.1, read on the forward strand.
CCATGCTTTGAAATCAATCTGCATAAAGGATTTGTCCGGTATATCTGGTAATTGTCATCTTGTGTATTAATGGATTCCTTTCTATCATCAAGTTTTCTCCATGTTTTGCTTGATGAAAAGCTCGATTGGAAGAAAATCGCGTTACCAAAGTATTGACCACCACGTAGTACTTGTTCGGACCGAAATGTCGTATTTGCTCTGTTCTCTGTTAAAAGTTTCCGGAGAAATACAGATGGGAAGTGACCTGGTAACAAAATTAATAAAAATATCATACTCAATGCTGAGCTACTTTTCGAGTTAATGATCGTGGCGCCTGTACAATGAACAGGCATAATTACATGAGAGTATCTTTTGGCTCGCTTTGATGCTAAAGTCTAGTTCTCATTATGAAGTTATTTCATTCTTGGTAAATATCATAAACTACAGTTATCAGAAATGGAAACTCACCCTTGATAAATATATCTTTACAAAAATGCACGTGCGTGTTTTTGAATTTCAAGCTGGATTTGTCGTTGTAAACAAACGAGCAAAATATATATTTTTCGAAATGAACAGTTGTAAGTCCAATCACTAGGTAGATCGAAGTTGCAAATACATCTAAACAAACAGAAAGAAGTATGTCCAATTTTGACATACCACGCACTCAGGACTTTGCTTATATGCCAAGATGAACTAAAATCATAACCAAAACGTTTTCTGTTTAGATGAAGTGACAGTGTGAAGCTAAACGATGCATCATATTGACATATTGGGGATAATGGCAAAATGTTGGCTTATTTCGACCATGATTGCTGTCAATACATTTGACGCTGGAGGGGATTTTCATAAAAAGCCATAAAACGTTATATAAATTACAAATCACAAAATTAACAATTAACGAAAGAAATAAAAATAAAAATTGTTAAAGTACGTTTTAGGGTTTGTTATCAAAGTCCTTCTCAGCGTCACATATTTAAGTTCACCGCCTTTATCAAGTGCACTTTTAATTATTTTACAAGCGATGGTATACGTAAGAGTTTCTTGACAAATAGCTTGAAAAAATGGTGAAACAATTATAACAAGATATAACACTGGATGTACTTGAAAACAAAACTGAGTCATCAATACAGGAAAGATTTAATAGAGTTAGTTAAAAACGTAGGGTTAGTAAAATAGAAAAAGTACGGACCAGACAACCACATGACTGCTCTTTCACCAAAATTGTTCATACGTGTTATATCACATCCTACCCTTTTTTTTCTATGAATTTTCTTTAAGTTTACCTTTTGTTTACCTTTTCCTTTTCCAAGGGAATTAATGTACGTTATCAGGAAAAAAGAAAATATAAAAATGAGAAAATTGAAATGAATAATTTATGAAGAAGTGAATAAAATAACAACGTCAGCTTTACAAAAAATAAGATTTAGTATTATAATAAAAAGAAAAAGAAAAACACAACAAAATCGTTGATTTGTTATGAAAACCTTAATCAAAGTTAAATCATTGTGTTTTTTACGGGCTAGTTTCATAACGTTGGTACCCAGGCTAGAAATATTTTGATATGTTCAGCTATCGATTTCTCCAATACGATGTTCCGATTTATGATGAAACTTAAGAAATTATCCGTCCCATTTCCACAAGCCCTTCAGATTGGCACAATTAACCTTTATTTCAACTTCAATAATCATTTTGATTGTTTGAAGTGTTCGTTGATCGGTTTTGATGTTTTTTCACTTTTATGTATAGGTTCCTGAAAACTGAATTATATTTTGATTGAACATGACTTTTTTCTAATTCGTTACCTCCTTCCGAAATAACTTCATTCATATACTCAATACCATGTATTCTTCTATAAGCGGAAGTGGTTTAGTAAAATTTGCGTTAGTATCACATCAGATGGCAAACTGTTGAAGTGTCACTGCGGAGAAGTACATCCTTACAGGTGCACTTTGGTACAATACTTTTCAGAGCATTTTTGAAAGAGTCTAAGGAATCTAAACCTTTGATATTTGATGGCAATCAAGTCATGACTGCTCTAAAATCAAAAGTATTTACCCCAAAGGTACTGAAATCTTCAGCTAATCTTTAAGAGAAAGCTCAAGCAATTTTGATTAAAACACCTTGACGTAATACTTGATCTATGATCCATGTCTCAATTTTTTATTGTCCTTGATAACCCGCTCCCAACCCACACGAAAAAATTGATAATTCACAGAATTCTTAGTTGCCTTAGGCACAGTTCTCAGATCAAATATCACCTGTGTTTTCTGTTATCGTGACTAATAGGCTTTTTTAGCAAGAAGACGCGAAGGTTCTTAATAAAATGTTGTTATGATAAGTCGCGTTCCGAGAAAATATCATGCGATGGTATGATTTAGCAAGTGCGCGCCAAAGCTAAAAATAAACGAACATGGCCGCTACTGAAAGTCTTAGTAATGTGCGTAAAGCATATGCTTTTGATGCAATTGATGAAGAAGAATATTTATTTTTAACGGAATTAAATATATCTAGAGAACTTTATCCTTACTGGAATTTTTGGGATGACCAACGCTGCTTAAGCGAACTGAGATTTCGCAAAATAAATTTGCAGGATCTGAAAAATGCCTTACAATTACCAGACAAAATTGTAACTTCCCAAAGAACAGTGTGCTCAGGAATTGAGGGATTGTGTATTTTCCTTAAACGTTTAGCATTTCATGCAGATATACTGATATGGTTGCTAGTTTTGGAAGAAATCCTACAGAGATATGTTTGATCTATAACTATGTATTAGACTTTGTTTATGAACATCATAATCACAGATTACAATCATGGAACCAAGGTTTTCTACAAGCAGCTAAACTGCAACAATATGCTAATGCAATCAACCAAAAAGGTGCACCACTGAAAAATTGTTTTGGATTTATTGATGGGACTGTTGTAACAATGACTAGGCTTCAACAAAACCGAAGATTGTGCTATAATGGACATAAACGTGTGCATGGTCTTAAGTTTCATATCGCTTTACCAAATGGACTCATTGCTAACTTCAAAGGACCATATGAAGGAAAACGACATGATAGCACTATGCTTTATCAACTAGCATGTAGCTTTAGCTAAAAAATGCCCCCGCGCTCAAGCATTCCAATGTGTACACACAGCAAGCTATACATTGCAAGCTATACAACGGAAACAAAAACAAATTTTTGTCCGAAAACTCAAAAAAATTCAGATGAATGTTTTTGCAAGTCTTTACACAGAAACAAATATATACATTTAAACTTTTGTTAACATTGTATAAACTAAACACAATAAAAACAAGAAGAATTGCGAGCATGATCATTTCGAAATGGGAGATCAGATTTGAAAACTCCTTGACGGATGGTCTTCACGGTTTTTCGCTTACGTTGTAATTGAGTTAAACTTTCTTTAGGATAACTTCTTTTTTATTGATGCTAATATACCTTTCAAAAAGTGTAATAAAGGCTTAACAAGTAATATCAGAAAGTATTTGCTACAAACAAAAGAAATGTGTGAACTGAAACCATGGATACGTATTTTATAATCAAAACAAGATTTGTTAAAGAAATTCTGTAAGAGCCAAAAGAAAAAAAACAAACTTTTTTTAAAAAAAAATCAAAGCAAAAAATCCATTAGAAATCTGCGTTTTAAACTTTGATTCAAAACAAAAAGTAGCCAATGTTTATAAAAAAAAACAACAAGAAAATGTAAAAAGCTTTTACTGATCATGATCAAACACTAGTATGATTAGGTTTGGCGCGAGGTGGACAGTTAAAATAGAAAAACACGAAGAAAGACAATTTGTAATATAGCTTTCTTGCATACACAGAAATCCAATTAAAATCTTTGCCAAAAATTAGTGCGTTGAACAAAGTTTATTGAATGAAATATTTAGAGCTAAAACATATATATACAAAAATAAAATGTATGGTTGGCAAAATTTCAGATTTCAAGCTGTGCTTCAAAATCCTTGTCGTTCACTTCACTAAAACAACACAAAAGTAACACGAAAAATATCTAAGCAATTTTAGCATACGATCTTCCTAAATAACATAGTATAATACAATAATAAATTAGGAAAGAGATACGAAAAAACATTTTGTCTTTCCCACTTACAGTACCATGCTTTGAAACGGAAAAAAAGCAAAGTCAGCTAATAATTGCATTCCACCGTGTAACGTCAACACGAAAGTTGGAGGATGATGATGATGATGATGATGATGAACAAAATCGGAAACTGACATTCGCCTATCTCGTGAAACTACTATGCCTCCTCGCTCGCTTACGCTCGCTGCGGGGGCAATCAGGGACACTGGTAGAACTACAAGGACATGCGTGGTACAATGGTCAATCATTCTGCATATTATATGGAGCTCCTGCTTATCCTTTATCTGTGCATATACAAACACCACATCGAGATGCCAACCTCACACCAGCTCAAAAAAAGTATAACAAGACTATGAGTGAAGTACAACAAAACATTGGAACACAAAATGTAAATTTGACTATCAAGCCAAACATTTAACTTTCATTTTTATTTCTACTTGCAGTAACCATTGTTATAATCATTTGAAAATGTTGTTGTTGTTGGTTTATTAGCTGTAAAATATTTCTTTGTTGATCAGCATGTTGTATTGCCTGCTGCTACATATTCGATTGAAAAGCTGTCAGCATATTTGCTGTTTGATCCATTTGTGCCTTTTGAAGATTAATTTTCTCAGATTTCCTTGCTTCCTTTCGTTCCTGTAACTCTCTATCATGGCCGATCTTTTGTTGTAGAAAGTCTAAAGTCTCAGATCCAGAACGTCTATTACTCTTTGAAGAAGTTGGTTCTTCATTTTCATCATTACTTCGCTTCTTTGTTTCACTCATTCGCTCCATAGCTAATTGTCTAACCTCTAGTGCTTTTTGTTGTTCAACATTGGCCGACTTTTTTCTTTCCTCTGCAGCAAGTTCATGTTTTAAATCACAGTCATCACTCACTTAAATTAAATCTTCAAGTAAAATGTCATTTTCAATTGGTTCTTCATCTCCAATTCCAGAACTTTTTATCTCCTTATTGTTTTAGTGAAGCGATCCCTTACTGATCTTAAATTCACCATATAACCGAATAAGGGATCTAAGGGACCATATTTTAAACTCTAGTTCTGTATAGTCAAATTGCAGTAGCTTCCCATTTGTACCAAGGAAAACCGTGATGATTAAAATTAATGAAGTCGCCACGCTGCTGGCTAACAAACACGATGACGCTGTTTAGTGTTGCGAGTGTCAAGAAAATCTGAAACATTTAATCATACAATGGATGAAACGTGACAAAATACAGTCATCCAACTATCTTGAATTTAAACACGATAAAATTTACACGCAACGCAAAACCAGTTGAGTAACAGATCGAACAATAGATTTGTCACCCTCGTTATATAAACTCAAAAAGCAACTTGGTTTCCACTTCACCATTCTTTGCTAACAGCAAAGAGATACTATTGCAGGTATGTCTATTACATCTCGTTATTCAGCACACTGCTATCAAGAAGATATCAATTTGCCAATATAGGATCATCAAACGTATCAGTGAATATTCTTATCGAAACGTTTGAAAAATTGAGGCATAATCCATACCTAATCTCACTCACCGATGGTCTCAAATAGTCAGGTAAACTGTTATGTCAACGTATGTTTGAATGTTTGGACAAACGAGAACATAAATAATGAAATAAAAGATATATGATGAGAGCATCATACTTGATGAGACCAAATCGTGTAGCACTAGAGAAGTGAAAATGGACAAAAATCAAATTCGGCAGGAAGGAAGTGGTGCCGTTGAGTTGAGACCAAATTTATTGGGAAAATACTTTGAAACATCACGGCGGAGGTGAAGGGTACGCATTATTTATATAATAAAGCTCTTCGACGCAGTGATTTTTGACGATCTTGCCTACCGGAATTGTAACAAATATAAACTTGTCAACAGAAACGAGTAATAACATTATGATATTACTTTTCAGTTTAAAGAATCAATTTGCCTTAGCAAAAGTGAACCAGCCTTTACTCGCACGTTTTATTTTGTTTTTTTGTTTTTTTGTGTTTTTTTTTTATTTCTTTTTTGTTTTTGTTTTACTTTAAAATGATCAAACTCTTCTCCACAAATTTTGACTAACTGCAGCTTAATCCTTAAAAGATTCTTTTTTGAGACTTTGTAAAACTACGATTTCTTTTTCTTTCAAAATGCGAGACGATGAATGTACTGTTAAAGAGTTACTCTTTAACACCATATATTTACAATATATTTTATATAGTGTAAAACAAACTTTAGCTACTTTTCGAATCTCTTTGAAATTGATTACTATTAAGCTTTTTTCACATGTACGAACTTTTTGTCGTAATACCTTACGAACTTTTTTTCGTAAGTTCTTACGTCTTATGTCTTTATGGAGATTTTCATTCACATGCACTAAAATTTGTTGCAATAAAAAATACAATGTACGTTTGGAACGTTTGGAAATAGATCATTAGCAAAAAACGATGTAATTTCGAACAAAAGACATCATTTCGAACGCTCGATGTAAATTTTCGAACGTTTTTTTCTTCTTGAGGCTTACGGAGGCTTAAACAAAATTTTTTGTTTTTAAGGAAATCGTCGTAAGGGCTTATGAACGTCCGTAAGAACTTTTCGTGCATGTGAAAAAGGCTTTACTGTACACTGCTTACATTGAATACTAGCAAGGTTTTTCTATCAAACGATAATATATTTTTCAATGAAGTTATATTTATTAAGCCTGGTTCAGACCTGACGATAATGACAATTAAATTAAACTAGCATGTAGCTTTAGCTAAAAATGTCCCCGCGCTCAAGCATTCTCATTTATACAGACAGCAAGCTATACATTAACAGCGGAAACGAAAACAAGTTTTTGGCCGAAAAAAAAATGTTTGGGTTGATTTGGGACCTGATATGAGGCAAAGTTATATGCTTAAGTATTTCGACAAAATCAGTTTTTGGCATTTCAAAACCAACTTGCAATATGCAAACCAAATAGATCTACACTTAAACAGATGAAAATATGCACAAAACTTTGTTACTTTTTGTTATCTCTTAGGTCTAAGTTACACTGATGCTAATATACCTTTCAAAAAGTGTAAATAAGGCTTAACAAGTAATATTAGAAAGTATTTGCTACAAACAAGAGAAATGTGTGAATTGAAACCATGGATACATATTTTATAATTTTTATAATTAAAATAAGATTTGTTAAAAACATTCTGTAAGAGCCAAAAAAAACTTTTTAAAAAAAAAATTAAAACGAAAAATCCATACGTTTCAAACTTTGATTTAAAACAAAAAATAGCCAAAGTTTACATAAAAAAACAAGAAAAAAATATATAGGTTTTATTAATCGTGATCACACTAGGTTTGGAAGACAGTCAAAGAAAAAAAACACGAAGAACGACAATTTGTAATATGGCTTTCTTGTATACACAGAAATCCAACTAAAATCTTTGAAGGCAAGATCCGCCAAAAATCAGTGCATTAAACAAAATTATTGAAAGAAAAATTTAGAGTTAAAATATATACAAAAATAAAATGTATGGTTGGCAAAATTTCGGATATCAAGCTGTGCTTCAAAATCCTCTTCGTTCATTTCACTAAAACAACACAAAAGTAACACGAAAAATGTCTAAGCAATCTTAGCATACGATCTTCCTAAATAACATAGTATAATATAATAATAAATTAGGAATAATAAATTAGGAAAGAGAAAAACATTCTGTCTCCCACTTACAGTACCATGCTTTGAAACGGGAAAAAAACAAAGTCAGCTAACAATTGTATTCCACCGTGTAACGTCAACACGAAAGTTGGAGGATGATGATGATGATGATGATGATGATGATGAAGAACAAAATCGGAAACTGACATTCGCCTATCTCGTGAAACTACTATGCCTCCTCGCTCGCTTACGCTCGCTGCGGGGGCAATTAAATTAAACTAGCCGCCAAGGCGGCGTCGCTCGCCGCCCATGTCCACCTGCTTTGTATCACTGTATCAATAAACGTCAATTTTCCTTATAAACGGCTCGTACAACCAGAAGCAGATTCGAAGTCACAACCTCTGGTAAAACAAATCTTTTACCAGTGTAACAATACACTGAAAACATATAGAGAGAAAACTTCAACTTTTTATTAACTTTTGTTTTAAAAAAGTCACGCGCTCTAACATGGGTGCTATCAAACGTCAGGGGGAAATGGTTTCTCTTCTTAAAAAGATCACACGGGAGGAGAGAAGAAAAGGCACGTGCTAAATGAATCAAGTGAATAAAAGAAACGTTCGATCTGATATAAAATAAAATAGATTAAAAGAAATCGATTAAAGACAACTATTATGACAAAAGCAAAAAAAAATATTTTGTTTTATGATACTCTTTTTTTACCTATAGGTTTTTAAACATTTTGATTACTCGAAAAAAAACTTCACCCGTCTCAGACAGTCAGGTAAGGATACGTTAGGATACACTGGCAAACCGAGATGCTACCACGTTCTGCCACTGCTGTTTTTTGTCCAAAATGTTTAATCAGTTAGTTTCTTTGTATTTAGTTGATGTACTGTTTTCAAAGCCAAGTCAACGTGGAATATAAAACTAACAATAATGATAAAAACAAAACGTTATTTCTATTAGTTCATCAGCCAAAAAAAGTCACGTTTGATTGGGGTTGCAATGTGTTTGCTTCGAACTCACGTCGCACACAAAAAAAGAAATAATTTCGCTCACAACTTAATCTACCATTTTGCGTGACAGACAAACAAACAGACAGACAGACAGAGAATCGGCTATTAATATATAGACTAGCCGCCAAGGCGGCGTCGCTCGCCGCCGATGTTTACATGCTCTGTATCACTGTATCAATAAACGTCAAATTTCCTTATAAACGGCTCGTACAACTTGTGTTCAACCAGAAGCATATTCGAAGTCACAACCTCTGATAAAACCAATCTTTTATCAGTGTAACAATACACTCAAAATGTAGAGAGAGAAAACTTCAACTTTTTATTAGCTTTTGTTTTAAAAAAGTTACCCACTCTAACATGGGTGCTATCAAACGTAAGGAAGAAATAGTTTCTCTTCTTAAAAACATCACGACGGAGGAGAGAAAAAAGGCACGTGCTAATTGAATAAATAGAATAAAAAACGTTCGATCAGAACGCTTAACAATTAAAAGAAGAAATTAATTTGTTAAAAGAAAAGCAAAAAAAAACAAAAAAAACACATTTTGTTTTGATATAATACTCTTTTTTTACCTATCGGTTTTTAAACATTTTGATTGCTCAAAAAAAAAGTTCACCCGTCTCAGACAGTCAGGCAAGAGATAGTGGCAAATCGCACATGCTGCCACGTTTTGCCACTGCTGCTTTTTGTCCAAAATGTTTAATCAGTTAGTTTCTTTGTATTTAGTTGATGTACTGTTTTCAAAGCCAAGTCAACGTGGAATATAAAACTAACAATAATGATAAAAACAAAACGTTATTCCTATTAGTTCATCAGCCAAAAAAAGTCACGTTCGATTGGGGTTGCAATGTATTTGCTTCGAACTCACGTCGCACACAAAAAAAGAAATAATTTCGCTCACAACTCAATCTACCATTTTGCGTGACAGACAAACAAACAGACAAACAAACAGAGAATCGGCTATTAATATATAGACTAGCCGCCAAGGCGGCGTCGCTCGCCGCCGATGTTCACATGCTCTGTATCACTGTATCAATAAACGTCAAATTTCCTTATAAACGGCTCGTACAACTTGTGTTCAACCAGAAGCATATTCGAAGTCACAACCTCTGATAAAACCAATCTTTTATCAGTGTAACAATACACTCAAAATGTAGAGAGAGAAAACTTCAACTTTTTATTAGCTTTTGTTTTAAAAAAGTTACCCACTCTAACATGGGCGCTATCAAACGTAAGGAAGAAATATTTTCTCTTCTTAAAAACATCACGACGGAGGAGAGAAAAAAGGCACGTGCTAATTGAATAAATAGAATAAAAAACGTTCGATCAGAACGCTTAACAATTAAAAGAAGAAATTAATTTGTTAAAAGAAAAGCAAAAAAAAAAAAAACACATTTTGTTTTGATATAATACTCTTTTTTTACCTATCGGTTTTTAAACATTTTGATTGCTCAAAAAAAACGTTCACCCGTCTCAGACACTCAGGCAAGAGATAGTGGCAAATCGCACATGCTGCCACGTTCTGCCACTGCTGCTTTTTGTCCAAAATGTTTAATCAGTTAGTTTCTTTGTATTTAGTTGATGTACTGTTTTCAAAGCCAAGTCAACGTGGAATATAAAACTAACAATAATGATAAAAACAAAACGTTATTCCTATTAGTTCATCAGCCAAAAAAAGTCACGTTCGATTGGGGTTGCAATGTATTTGCTTCGAACTCACGTCGCACACAAAAAAAGAAATAATTTCGCTCACAACTCAATCTACCATTTTGCGTGACAGACAAACAAACAGACAAACAAACAGAGAATCGGCTATTAATATATAGACTAGCCGCCAAGGCGGCGTCGCTCGCCGCCGATGTTCACATGCTCTGTATCACTGTATCAATAAACGTCAAATTTCCTTATAAACGGCTCGTACAACTTGTGTTCAACCAGAAGCATATTCGAAGTCACAACCTCTGATAAAACCAATCTTTTATCAGTGTAACAATACACTCAAAATGTAGAGAGAGAAAACTTCAACTTTTTATTAGCTTTTGTTTTAAAAAAGTTACCCACTCTAACATGGGCGCTATCAAACGTAAGGAAGAAATATTTTCTCTTCTTAAAAACATCACGACGGAGGAGAGAAAAAAGGCACGTGCTAATTGAATAAATAGAATAAAAAACGTTCGATCAGAACGCTTAACAATTAAAAGAAGAAATTAATTTGTTAAAAGAAAAGCAAAAAAAAAAAAAAACACATTTTGTTTTGATATAATACTCTTTTTTTACCTATCGGTTTTTAAACATTTTGATTGCTCAAAAAAAACGTTCACCCGTCTCAGACACTCAGGCAAGAGATAGTGGCAAATCGCACATGCTGCCACGTTCTGCCACTGCTGCTTTTTGTCCAAAATGTTTAATCAGTTAGTTTCTTTGTATTTAGTTGATGTACTGTTTTCAAAGCCAAGTCAACGTGGAATATAAAACTAACAATAATGATAAAAACAAAACGTTATTCCTATTAGTTCATCAGCCAAAAAAAGTCACGTTCGATTGGGGTTGCAATGTATTTGCTTCGAACTCACGTCGCACACAAAAAAAGAAATAATTTCGCTCACAACTCAATCTACCATTTTGCGTGACAGACAAACAAACAGACAAACAAACAGAGAATCGGCTATTAATATATAGATTAAGGTGGATTCACAGTAAAAAGGCGAAATTTGCAAATAAGCACTTTTTCAAAAATCTTTTTACACTAGAAGATCAAAATCATCACAAAAAGCAAAAAAAATATTTGTTGAAAAAAAAATTCATAATGGTGGCTCAGCTGTGGTCATAAATCACTTAAATGATGCTTGTGCGGGTCGGTTGATAAATACTGAACTTTCTATTTATAAGACATCAAACTTGTAAAAAGTATCAATTAGACTGTGTTTTATGATCTGAAACTATTTCTGAGGTCTAAGCACACTATTAAGCGCCATTATGGAAATTTTCCTGGAGCGGTCAAAAAAATAACAAAAGATCGTCAGTTAACATTAAATAAGTCAACAAAGAAATAAAAATACTCCTTCCTTTTAGTATTAGGTCACAGTATAAACCTTCCTGAACATCTGTAGAAAATTTGATGCGAAAACCTCAAGTGGTTGCGAAATGAGAGGCCGACCCGCTAGTCAACACAGTGAAAAAGTACAAAAAACGGTTAAAAATTTGTTAACAAAATGTTATATAAAATATATTAAAACACACTTTATGTAGCTTTAAAAACCACCAGGTTCATATGATGGTCCTTCAAAATCAATAGTTTCATCTTGCTGCTTCTTCTTAGAGTGTCGAAGAATTTTTCGTCGCTTTTTCTGCTCATTCGACATTCTGTACAGGGAAGAACGTTTGCGGTTGGCATTAACTGATCTGCATATCTGATTCATATGTATACCTGGATTTATTTTCAGCAATGTCATTGTATCCAAAGCAGCCTTTTCACCAGAATTAAAGTGAGCAATTGCATCATAAACCCCTGCAAACAAAATTTCCAGACCAACATGTGTTGATTTGGGGACACGGTTCCAAATCATACCGTTAAACGACTCGTTGGCATTCTGCGTTTTGCCATGCAGACATTTCTTTAGCATTTCCGACTTGCACAATGCATTATATATAGGCAAATTGCCTTTCTAACATCACGTGATGATTATTCATGGGTGGTGGCATATTCAAGTAACTACATAGTTTAGTTATTAACGCATGACCAACACCAATACGTCGAAAACCATAAACTGCACGCACATTTACTTCCATGGATTTCATACCACGACGGTCACAAGTATTAACTTGAGGTGAGGTATAAAAGTTGTGGCGAAACTCACAATTTTCACATTCAACTTTACAATATCTTGCAAGTCCTCTTTTCCTTTCGCTTATGTCAGCAAGTTTGCAGGTGTTTGTCATCTTACAACTTGGACATCCCAACAGAGAAATGACACCTGACAAGATGCTGAAGTCTATCAACCTAAACCCTGAAGGTGTTGATGTGAGCTTTTCAGGTTCAATATCAACAACTATCTGATCAGTAACGTTTCATGCTCTATGTCTGTCAACATCTGAATTAGCAACATCAGCATTGGGTAAAATTTCCTGTGTTGTTGCCTCAGCTGGTTCTACACTTTCAGTTACTCTTGGGGTTAGTTTTTTCCCTTTATTGGCATTTCTTCTCTTTTTAGAATATAGCTTCTTACTTTTTTGTTTAGAACAACGTCCTGCATCACCTTTTCCGCGGATTCTTTGGATACTTTATTTATCCATTCGAAAAAAATTTGCTAGAATTCTTCACATTGACTATCAGCAGCTCAAAAACTTTGATAGTGGTTTGAAAATATATCATTTAACATTTCTGGCATGTGTAAAACACAGACTGAGGCCCTGGCCTTAAGAAGAAGCAAAAATTCGGCGCTAAAACCATGCAAAGAAGGCCAGGAAAAGGCCAAAACTTTTTGTAATTTTACTCTTATTTTTTTAAAATTTTTTTTGCCACCCGTTGTCAGAAAAACCTCTGTAGCTCCAAAAATATTGATTTTGACAAAAAAATAGTTGTATTTTCGGAAACTACGATAATTTTTGCATGAGATACATGTATTGATATATGCATTTTAAAAAATCGATTTTTTTTCAAAAAATTACATTTTAATACTGTGAATCCACCTTAAAAAAAATATCAATCGTCGTAATCGCCAATCGCCAGGCCTGAACACTCTCAAGTTTCTCAAAATACTAATTGGATTTCTGCGTAAGCAAGAAATACTTTACGATCGTCCGTGTTTTTCTGTTTTTTTTTTTTCATCTTACTGTCCAAACCTACGCATTTTTGTTTCTTAAATTTCATTGGTTCATAAAAAAGCCGTCTCAATCGTGATTGGTGCATAATGCCCGATTTCTACGAAAGGGTGCTAATTTAGCCACCTCCACTTAAATAGCGATAGTTTATTGGCTGATTTTCGCCATGCCATGTGATCGTCCACAAAACGTTTTAAAAATGGCAGCGAAAGAACGTGTGTAGTTTGCTAAAAGTTTCTTTGATGGAAATATGGCTTTAAAAGAAGTTAATACAGCTTATAATTTTATATAAAGAATTGCATTACTGTTGGGAACTTATCATGTTCACAAAATTAAATTACAGTGTGGTTATTCTGTTTTTTGAAAGAAGTTTTCTTGAAGTTTAAAATATGAAAACAGTGCCAATACATGACATGGTGTGTGGAAGAAAAGGTATTTTTTGTTTTATTTTTGCTCCAAGCCTTTTTAAATATGAAAGACCTTCGTGTATTTTGTATGTGTATGCATGTTTGAAGTCAATTTTTAGAAGCTTTTGGATTTTTAAAGCTCAGTTTAGCTTTCTTTCAGCTCCTCCCCAACATCACCAACATATGCACTTTATACAGCTATTTATACTATATTTAGTAGCAATTTTTGGATGTATTCTGGCTATATCAGCTTATCTCTTTTCTCCCTACGTATGTTGTATTTTTTTTAACTTTAAGATTAGATATGAGCTTTAATTTCTAAGTAATTACTATTGTGATATTTATATTTTTCATTCTGAGGAGATCAATATAGAAACTTTATATATTAGTTTGTGCTGCCCAAACGATATGTTGGTTACCGCCAGTATACACAATCTTTTTATAGGATTCGTTATATTTACTGTGGTTAAATTAAAGTTTCGTATTGTGTAGATGCACTTTTTTGGAGTACGTGGGTGGCAAATATCCAGTAACAATCATTCAGCTTATTCGTACAAAAAAACAGATCTTCATAAATGATCTCCGCGATAGCATAAAGAAAAGCCCCTTTTTTATGTTATGGTAGGCTGACTTTCTTGACGAACATTGTCAGTCGCATCAATATTTTTGTTTATTTAATGCTGATGCTTCTCGAGCTGAATGATGTAACTGTCTTAGTTTGGCAGGACTAGTGTGCTAGTGCTGCATTTTTGTGGCATTTTCAGCAGCAAAGCTTGCAGAAATCCTTCTGCCCGGTAGGGCATCTTGTTTTCAAAATTGTTCCAATACTAATTACAAAAGTGTTCACATTAGACGATTATGAAGATTACGACGATTACATTAAATTTTAATCATCGTAATAATCGTAATCGTCAGGTCTGAACCAGGCTTTACTGCACATAAATTACTTCATATTGTTTAACGCTACCTATATACTAGCATATCCCGAATCGAATTTTTTAAAAGTTTTTAAAAGAGCTGCAGTGTGCAGTGGGTATTAAGTTCCACGATGTTTCATTGTTTTCCTTGACAAAACATAAAGAGTACCACAAGGGGTACTTGAAAACCGTGCAGATGATGTCTGAAGGTCTCTGGTGCACGAAATGTCCTTTATTCTTTTAGTGATCATAATCATTCATGTATTACAAATTGATGAATTCATGTAGGAACGTGGAAAACGTTAAAATCGCAAAGAAATGACTCGAATGTGGCAAGTATATTTTTTTGTTATTTTTTTTTAGGTTAGTTATATTATTATGTTTCTATCCATATTTTCCAATATTATTATGATCTATAGCTGTTTCATGTTACTTCTTGAACTAGTTTAACAGAGTTTTGTCAGTGTTTGTGAATTTTATCGTCGTTGAACTGGAGATTTGTGATGGACTTGGTGGTTGCAATGAGTGAGGATGATGATGGCAGTCCAAGAGATTTTTCATCTTTCTGATTCTTAAATATCTGTTCTACTGAAATTACACTGGAATAACAAAATCACTATTCTTATTTCAATAAGCAATTTTTCTTTTTTCTTGTTTTTCTTCTTGCTTACTTACTTACTTAAAATAGACGAGTTTCCAATGTTAATTACACTTTTATACCTTGTAGCTACATACTAAAAATCAAATACAATGTATGAAAATAGATAGGAAGTGGTAATGTGTATTGAAACTTTCTAATGTCGATTGTCTTTAAGGGGACTCCAGAGAACCAAATAAAGTGACAACATTTTGAAGTGTATAAAGAGACTTTTATTTCCTGCGAGGCTGCGTGCGCATACTCACAGGAAAATGACTTGATTAATGATATTCTATGTTGCAATATACCGTAATTATCGAGCAAAGAACACTGGTGTTTATAAACATTACGTCACTAAGAAACTCATCTATAGGTCTTCTTAAAACAGGTTTTCTTACCGGGAATAGGCTCACAAAAGGATGTAAAAGGATAACCATATTCATCAAAGGATCTCAGTGGCTATTGTACTGAGTAATAGCGTTTATTCCGTAATAGTGAGTTTGAACCAGGCATTTCCAACAATAGGCAGTTGTTGGATATCTCATTCCTCCTCCCAAAAGTGCAGCATTTGTATGACTCGGTCATGGCCGTGTTAGCTGGTTGTATCAGTACTGCGTTTACTGGCACTTCTCTCCTGGGTGCAAAGAGGTGTCTTCGGAACGACTCTGCACGGCGAAGAAAGGGATAGCTTTGTGGAGAACGGCGTGTATCCAGGGCCCACAAGAGTGTTTCGGTGCGCAGACCCAAATATCAATTAATATGCTGCATCAATTCATATTGTCTTCGTTGGCTGGATTTTTGATTGCTCTTGACCTACGATTTGCTTTCTTGAAGTAGCGAGGACGGAATAGCCCCTATCGGGACGTCTTATAACCTGCTGCTCTTACGATGGTACCGCTATACACTGCCCGAAGTCAAGTCTGTGAGTTAGGGGATCCAAGGCTTTCAGGATCTTTGTTCAGCAAGATGCTCTAAACATGAGGAGTTAAATATTATTTCCGTCAAAAATATTTTAAGGTAAAGGCTTGAGGTGTGTTGTGTAACAGAATTATATCTTTGTACATCCTTCTGTTAGTCTTTCTTTCTCTTCTTTTTGTTTTATTTCTTTATTTATAAATTTGCTATTTACAACTCTCCCTTTTTTAATAAACTTTGCTACCTTTTCTGAACAGTGAATGACATGTGACGTTCCTATCAACCACTGAATCATGCTGGTCAGACAACGCTTTGAATGGTATTTTGACGGATCGGGTTGCTTACGCGGATTTCCGTGTTTAGTTTAGACCATTAGGTGTTAGTTGATTTTATGAACACATAGTTGACATTTATGCAAATATATACAATAATATAGAAGTCTTTATTATTTGCCATGGCATTTGTTATTGTATGGTTTTTATTATTAAGTTATTATATTTATTATTACTTATTACCTTAAGTACCTTAGTTACTTACTTTTACTTACTATGTAGTTGCTTTGGAATTTATTATGGATCTAGGGTTTTTTGTTTTAATATTTCTTGTTACGACCGAATATTGTTGTTATAGGAGCTGCATTCTATTTTAAATTAGGTGTTCATTATTTTAAGCTTTCATGCATGTTATATCTCATAACGTAGTTTTTGTGATTTTGAATTAGTGATGCAGCTGTAGCACTATCATACTTTTCTTTTAGGTGCATTTTGTTATTTAGCTTTTAGGCTTCAATGTATTTGAAGTGACTCATAACGACTAGTTGTGATAAATTCCTTTCAGGGATATAATGGTCTCAGTGATGCATCATGTCAATGCATTTGTTTCTTTGCAGAGACAACTTCTAGCATTATCATTATCAACAAAATTCAGTTTTATCATAATACTTTATTTTCTAATTTCTGGAGTGGACACTAATGGAATGCTCCTAGGCGTTCCTGTATTGTAGGAAATTAATTTTAAATGCTTTTGCTTTTCAGGATAGGATAATCTAACTTGCTCTTCTTTTCAGATATTTAATGCTTTCACTTTCAGGTTGATTTCAGGACTTATGACATGTTTATGTTAATGATCATGTTTATTTCTATTTTTTCAGAATAATTCATTTTCCATTTTTACAGGATAAACTGCTAAACTTCATTTCTAGGAATTAATGATTTCTGTTTTAGATGATTTCAGAGAGTGGTCGCTTATTACAATGTGTTAAGCATCGAAGTTACCGTGACTAATTGTTTTTCTTTTTCATAACCTTGTTGTTTTATGCGAGTTCTTGTATAAAATGAAATTAGCTAGGTGGTCGATTGGAGATGGAGAAGAAAATGGATTTGCTATTTGGGCTAACAATTGTTTATGTAGCATGTTTGGTCAAAACAGATCTTGGACTCCCTCACTCAACTTGAGGTAATCACCATTTGGAAGCGGTTGTTTGTTACTTCAGATTTTTTTTCATTTTTTAATGTTTGTCGTGTTTCATTATAGAAAACGTGTGAATAGTGGGTAATTTCTCAAGCTTTGGCATCGACATTGAAACTAAGGTTTGGTTGATTACATGTGTTATTAATTGAAGTACCGGCATTAATTCCTAATATGTGCTTAAATATTTATTTTATAGATGTCAACGAAACATGGATATATACATAGTGGCCTTTCCCTCACGGTTTTCTCGACAGTAAAAAATGCCAGATTAAAGTGGCGCTGCTGTTTTGGCTCATATGCAGTAACTGCGAGTTTTTCATCCAGAGGGTGTCTAGTATAAAGCATAGTCACAACAAATATATAACAGAATAATACATCGTCTCAGTTTTTTTTAATCCACCTTCAGTTCTCCATCCATGTTAATTCATTTACCGATTTGTTTATCAGTTTGTCTTTCGTACCTTTTTCATTTATGGACTTCCTCTTTGTGCCGCCCCTACATCAACAGGAAACAAACCTATGTTTTGAGGTTGACCACTGACAAAAAGGTTAGGTATCGAGTTTATCACACGTGTTGTTATAAGCAACTCATTGTTCAACCTCTTAGGAAAGTTTCTTTAAAAGCGCCTTCACCCTATGTTGTCGCTGAGTTATTAACTCCGATGAGATATAGTAACTGGATGTTAAGAACCCTACGAAACTACGACTGCAACGAAGATGACATTGCTTAAGAATTTCATGTACAATTAACCACAAAACAGCGAAACTTTGGCACTTAGATTAAGGAGTTTGTCAATGATGTTTACAAAGCTTGTTTGGTGAACTTAAAGAGAGAATCATGAAAGAACCAAGGAGATATAATACAAAATACTGCTACTTTCCCGTCTTCCTTTTGAACACGACTTACAATATGCAAATCTGATCAAAAACTCCAATAGTATAGTGTGAAGTAGAATTACATGCCAAAGCAAATCTAATATGGAAAAAGAATCTTTTGTGGGCGTCCTCGTTGCCGTCGTAGTTTCCTTAGGTCTTTACTTTCCGAGTAACGAACTCTGCAATTTTTGACTAGGATAACATCAATCTTTAGCCATGTTTTGTTTATAGAGTTGAACGTTTTCAATACTCAATGTAACTGTAATTTCAGTTTGAGGAGGTCAACAACGATGTAAGTTCCTAAAAACCTCGAAAGAAGTTTCGTGCTTTTAAAATATTATCAACAAAGGTCTTAAATTATGCCGTAAAATCTTCACTATATAAACCTTCGAATATTATTTCAAAGTAAATGTTAAAGAAACATATAACCAATGGGGTTCATATCATGGCAACAGCCAATTTAGTTGAGCTTAGCTTTCTCTGGCCGAAAAGGACAAATACAACTTAAACAATGAAACAAAAAGAAGTGGGGTATACATAACAGGTGTACGCAAATTCTACACAACAATGTTTATTGTATGCAGTAATGCATTATCTAAATCTGCCAGGAATCAAATAGGGCAATAAACAGGAAACAATGGCTAGCTCGAGTATATATATATATATGTGTGCTTATAGTACATAGCTAATTTCATTAAAATATGTGGATGCGATAAAAGTTAAACCATATAAAATACAATAGTCATAATACAAATAATGTAAATAAAAGAAATTACAACATAAATATAATATAAAATCGAGAGATATTATAAGCTCATGCGAAACATCCCACCAATCTTAATTATTTACAGGGCAGAAACTTTATAGATGACAACTTTTTTTGATTTTTGATTTTGATTTTGAGTCCATTCACCGTTCCCATAATTCAGTCATCTCTGGAATACATTCTACAACTACCATTATTCAATGCGACAAAATCATTTAAAAGTCGTCAATGGAGTAATAAGCAAAGTTTCAAAACAAAACAGAAACCATTTCAGCTACTTGGAATATTGCTTAAACTATCCCAAAGCAATTCATTATAGCATCGTGGTAGTTGTGGGACAGATTCGGGAGATAACTGAATTATGGGAATGAATAATTATTTAAATTATAACAAAGAGAAATATAGAATATACCTTCTATCGTTCAGTCTCACATATCAAAAGCTATCCATACTTTTGCGTCAGAAAATGGCCCAAAAAAACCCACAACGTTTATTCTGTGAAAGTATTTAATATATCTTTCATTGTTTTATCTGCTTCTTTATGAATTCTTGCAAGAAATATGGGACAGAAGAAAAGTTAGTAATAAAGGAACAGCTGTTGATCCAAGGGTGAAAATATACAGATATGGTGGAAATTGAAAATTAATAGACCCAGTGGACAAATTTGGAGTGCATTTCTAAAGGAATATCACACTATTTCATAAAAATTCTCTCTTTCGTAGAGGCTTTTCACAATACTGCCTACTAGACTTTTCTCAATTTTTTTTTCAAACATCGATATTTTGCCAAACTATCCTATACCGCCATGTATCGCCATTTCTCCCGCAGTAGTTCTAAGTTAAGCAAAGCCTATCCGTTAGGAGAATTTATTGAAAAGTACATTTCTAGACAAGTTACACACAATTTCAATGAAAATGTTCTTTGTCGCAGTGAATTTTTTGACATTTCTGTACCAACAAGGGACGTGGAAACATGAAGCATGTGAACAGTTTGACAAAATATTGGTGTTCAAATTTCGGGGAAGTGATATTTTGATAAAAAAATTAAAATAAATACTAAAAAAGTAGAAAATGCAACTTAAATACTCCTATTTGCGCCGGCATTTAATGACGTTAGTGTTTGTGGCGCCTTCTTGGACTTGTGTCAGGCATTAGTCTTCACAGTTTGGCCGTGGATTCTTTAAAGAACATTCAATAAAAATACTGAAGTAAAATACCGAACAACATGAAGAGATCCTATAGGTTACTACATAGAAAACCCAGTCAATTCGGCGTCTTTCTACTGATCTAGCATATGCAGATTTATTTGAGTGATCACAATATGCATCGTGCGTCTTCGTCAGTGTGTGTGTGTTCGTGTGTCTTACGCGATATTTTCGTACGTCATTTATTTACATATCTCCATCATATGTAGGATTTTTGATGCCAGCATCAGTTCGCGGACCTATGAAACAATGCCAGTGAAACTCAACACAAATGCTATCGGTTTAACTGAAACTTTCGTTTGACAGAACAAGACATAGATATGTTGCTTGATTATCCCAGTCAAAAGTAGCAAGAATTTGACAGCAGACGGAATCTGTTTATGCCACGCCTTTTCAGTTAGCTTATATATATCCCACCGCGTTTCTGAGTATTGTATTGGCTCGTAGATTCTATGATTTCATAGGTTACAATACATCTCATATGAACAACTGCTTTCATCAATACTTCATGGGTGAAAACCTTGCGATCAAGGGCTTCCTGCGAACATATTGACGAATCCAATTATCATAAAAAGCTTACTATTAGTAATTATTTTCAAAAGTGACAGCAGAATACTAAAGAGCAATTGCGACATCTAAACGAGTCAGATGTATTAAGTCCAAATACTACGTTAAAAGTAATCGGTAATTGAATACTTGGCATGGACCTTCATTCAGTGCAGTTGTTGATTATATGAGCAATGTGAATCGCTTTCATTTCGACGAAATTGTACTTCTGACGCCCTAAGCCTTATGTTCAAAATAGGATGCTGAGGATAATTTCGGTAAAAAATTAGGCAGTGGATTTTTCTGTTTAAATTTATAACATTAGGGAAATTGTAAACATGAGTAACTGTCTCACATTTTGAAGTAAGCAATGCAACAGTCTAAGATCAATAAAACTTTTAATATATATAACAACGAATATTTGGTGAGGTGACAAGTTTCTACCGACGAAAAATTTATGCCGACAAAAAATTGTACCGACAAGAGTTTTTACTGATGAGGTAACTGAGATTGAGTTGGGAACAAGTCTTTGATTGTCTTAAGTACGACTTAAGAGGTCGTCATATAAATAAAATATCCATACCTGGTGGTGATTCCCTCATCTGATGGTAACTTGCTGCAGGCGATGGAGCAACCTGTATATACAGAAATGGTGAGATGGTTTTTAAAATACTCGTGGAAACATTGTACGTAAATCACAGTTTTTACGGATCGGAACAGGATAAGATCAGAACAACGTCCATTGAACGCACAAGCAGCTATATCATTGAATTTTCTGGCGATTAGGAGACCGCAATAGTCAACGTTCATTGGTTAAAAATATCATCAACTCATGATCAACAGAAGAATCAGAAAAAAACAAGAAGTTGAAATTTTTCATCTTCTTCGAAATCTGTTTCGGATTATTCTGGATTTCCGCCAGTCTGCTTAATGATTCTTTATTTTGATCAAGTTTCATTTAAAACAGAAAAAAAATCAAAACAACCGCATGGTATTCTTTATCGCTCGGCCAATGGGAGAAGACCAGAGTCTTTTAAATGACAATAATTTTCAGAAAATGTGCAAATGCAGTTTTTAGAACTGTTTACTAGCAACCCACATGAATGTTTTCAGTGATTTTAATGAGTGTAATTGAATGTTCATATAAATTTGTAACACCTTATTAATAAATTGATTAGAAAGACATTAGTGCTACACCAGTAAATGTCGCAACCAACAGGATATGTCGCAATCAACAGTAAATGTCGCAACGTCGCCAGTAAATGTCGCAAATCAACAGTAAATGTCGCAAACCCAACAGTAAATGTCGCAACAGCAAATGTCGCACCAAAATCGATGATCAACAGTAAATGTCGCAAAATAGAAATCACTTTACCACATCCACTTATCAATGATTAATGTCGCCATTCGTTACAACAACTGTCTCAAAGTTAAAAACAAAAATGTCTGAATTTTCTATAACAAATATCACAAGCCAGATAACTAAGGGAAAGAATGAAAATAGGAAAGGGGTTATTGAAAAGTTTTTCTTCATACACAAACTCAAAAAACTTCACTGTAATCTCGAAATAACTGCTATAAATATCACTTTCTGACGATTTATTCAGGCTTTGTGTGTAATGTTTTGCATACATGCAGAATGTGTTATGAAGTTGCAGGTGGCTTATTCTTTGTTTATAATCAACTGGTACCTAAGGTAATGCTCTCTAATTGAAATAATCATAGAGAGAAATTTTGAAGCGATAAAAATGCGACATTTACTGTTGATTATAAATTTGTGTGCGACATTTCCTGTTGATTATGAATTTCTGTGCGACATTAACTGTTGATTTTAACGTTAGAGAACGAACATGATTTTTTTTGTTTTGCGACATTTACTGTTGAAATTGCGACATTTACTGTTGATTTGCGACATTTACTGGCGACGTTGCGACATTTACTGTTGATTGCGACATATCCTGTTTATTGCGACATTTACTGGTGTAACAATTAGAAGATACGAAAAGTGAACAGTACGCATCGAGTTCTCCCCACTTACACGCCCGACATTTTTTCACGGCACTGAAACTGGAGGAACATTAGTTATGATGTCAGGTTCATTAACGGACTCCTTAAAATATCTTACCTTTCGTTTTTCACCTTTATTTTTCATGACCAACACAACAGCTACAAGAACGGCGATACCCAGGAGTATGATGACGACAACCACGACAACTATTACGACTGTGTTGTCGTCATCATCGTCGTCATGAGGAGCTTCTGTCGGGGGAGTGTACGGACTACCGTTAACGAGAGCTGAATCGGTGACTGTATTCAGTTTAGTATTGTTCAAAACAACACTGAAATCGTTGTCGGTGACTTTTTGGGCGAACTTCTCGTATGTTTCGTCAGAAGTTGATGTGTCCAAGTCCAGGGTGAAAGTGACCACGATGCTACCGGATTTTACTTGACAGTCCTTGAAAATTGAGTCAATGTTAGAGATGAATTCTTTGAGATCTGTTTTCACCTGATCACAAATCGCTAAACGAAGCAACTCCGCGCTACCAGCAATTGAAACTGCTTCGTCGAAGTTTTTCAGAAATTTAAACTCCATTTTTTGAGGTTTCACACCGTCACCGTCACCGTCACCGTCGCCATCGCCATTGCCATTGCCATTGCCATTGCCATCGCCATCACCATTGCCATCACCATCACCATCACCATCACCGTCTCCATCGCCGTCACCATCGCCATCACCATCACCGTCACCATCACCGTCACCATCACCATCACCATCGCCGCCGTTACTGCCGGTTGTTGTAGCAGTATCCCCATCTGAAGACGCCGTTGATGTCGAAGAAGTGCTATTCCCAGCAGCATTAGTATGTTCAATTGGTGTTGTTGTTGTTGCCATTGGTGTTGTGGTAGTGACTTCTTCGATGATAATCACCTCTGGAACTTCGAAGACCGCAACAGCACCTTGCTTCTGGCACGAACAGGTGGCAAAACCCATATCATCAATAGAAGTATAGCAAAAGTCTGCATTCCATTCATCTGCAACCCACACATGACACTATTTAAGGAATACCAGCATTTTAATGAACGTTATATGAAGAAACTACATTCTCAATAGTTACATTAACACGAGAAGGATTGCTCGTCCAAAAATGAGTTAAAAAATTATTCATAATCTGATTATCTTACTCGAGCAGTTCCTGTAATGTTATCGCTGCTCATTCGTAGTTTAAAAGAAGCATGACTAGCAACCATGTCTTCAGTGAACGCAGCATATGTTGCTGAATCGTCATCTTCACCAGCTGGGTTGAATAGTTGAAGGTGCAGCACATCAGTCAGTAGAATGGCGTTGGATGTCGGAGGTAAACTGCTGTAAATATCACCTTTGATCTGCTCAAAGGAAAACGTAAGACGTTGATGACAAAAGAAATTCAATTATCAAATAAACATCATTGTCCCAGCGAACAAATCTGTTGAAGAATCACTGCAAAGGAGTTCATTTTCATTGAAATATATATACAGTATTTTAATGAAAACACTCTTCGCAGCTTGGACTTTTTAAACAAAATGACCGTATGAAAGAAGCAATCTTTCTATAACGCTTTTTCTTTCAAACTTTCGATTTTTCAAAAAAATCTATCGTTGCATGCTAAGTGAAATATCGCTTATTGCTACATTACAAACATCAAGTGTCACTCAACGACGTTTTCCACTTCTACCGAGTCTTTTAAGTTAATCTCTCGCATGTGTTGAAACATGAAATTGTACCGAAAATAGAAAATGATGAAGAAAAAACAGAAAATTATGGTGAAAACGCACCGCTGTCACGACATAAAAGAATCCAGCGCATTCTTCGATCTCCGAACAGTTCCAGAAGTTGTAGGTCTCCGCAAATTCATCAGAGAATGAAATAAAGTTACTGTCGTATGCAGTAGCATATTCTCCAGTTACATTGGAGATTCGTTCTGCATAAAGGCCAATGTTATCGGTGGCAATGTTTATTGGGTCAATCTGTATGGCATCACTGATTGATTTGCCACAGTATTCCAAATTATCAATGAACGCCTGTTTGCTCTGAGCATCTTCATCATTGTAAGATAGTTCGAACAATATATTGTTGTGAGATTCAATGAAGTTCGCGACCTGGAACAAAAGGAAAATTTTATTTTACACGAAGTCTTGATAAGAGCGACAATTCGGTGAGTTACTTTATTATAGTGATATTATAGCCATGTTATATCCTATGATGATGAATAATAATCTCAAGTTTACAGCAACGAGAACGCCTTCACCCCACAAAAGTGTAAATGGAGAAGTCAGTGCTAATCAATCGACTGGATTAAAAAATACGTTTTTAGGACCAGCACGACCTTGTAATTACGGTTTGTGTTATTATAGCTGTCCGTGTTCCAGCCGATCATGTCAAGTCTCTCCATTCCGAGGCGCTTTAAAGGCGCAATGCCAGTCATACGAGCCACACTGATTGCAACGGATAATGATGGTTTTACAAGTATAATAGATTAATTAATCAAATTAATCAAGCTAAACAGACTTTAAAACGATTTAAAGGTGTGGAGTTAAAGGGAGAGCGTACCATGTGTGAATTTCATAAAAAATTATTTGTCGACAAATAATTCTTAGAAGTAATTCTTAGACGGTAAGCATTATCTGTTTAATCCTATAAGTGCAAATTTGGACACATTCGTTGAAAAATCACCGTGGAGGAGTGCATTTTCATGGAAAACACACAAACATGCACACCATTTCAACTGTAATACACTTTGTCGCAGTGACTTTAACGTTTTTATATATTACCTCTTCATAGGACATCAATGTTTCAGTCTCCTCTTCAACAACAGCTCTTCGTTTTCTTTTTTCTTCGTTCTCACTCTATGTTGAAATAACAAAGAATGAATGTTTTACAAAATATTTTCCAGTCCTCTAGGCTATTACCAAACGTGCTTAAAAAATCAACATCGATATTGAAAAGATACATACCCAACTCTCTATCAACCTCATTATATTTAAATTTTAACAGATGAAACTGATCATTTTTAACCAGCAATATAGCGTAATCAATTCTCTATTAATATAAGGAGAAACTCAACGAACAGCTTACCACACGAGAACCATAATGATTAGCTACAACTTCTTTTACAATTTTCGTTGCCCGTTCATCACCTACTTTCTCTGTGCTCGATTTCAGCGCGTCGGAGAAAGTCTTTAATGGCGCATTTTCGCTAATTCCTCCTAGCTAAAAGGCCAGATACACAATGCAGTAAATTCTATGTAGCCAAAAGAACTAAAGCTATATCAAAGAGAAGCTATGTCAATATAGTTGGATCGTGACATTGAAATTTTATAAGGAATCTGATTGAGGAAAACGAAAATGCTAGTTCTATCGATGGTTTCCACGCAGATGATATTTACAGTCTTGTACAAACTTCAAATCTCTTGAGTTTTGTAACAGAAAATGATGTCGCATTAAATAATAATGCCGAATGTGATTTCAGAATGTTGGGAACGGAAATTTTAAAGCTGTTTTTTTAAATGAATATAACGAATTTCAAAATAATTTTTACATCAATGGAAAGCCATTTTCAAGTTCTTTCCACTAGTATATGTTTGTGAAAAATGAAAAGGTGATTTTTGGAAAATAAAGAAAATGCCTTGGAAAAATGTAATTAAATCTTAAAAGGTAACATTTATTTAGAATTTAATAATAATAATTAAGCCGAAGAATGAAGAATGAAAAAGACATTATATTGAAATCACGGTGTGCATTATTTTCTAATGCGACATTATTTTCTATTATAGTTTCTCTGTTATTAATAAATCAAGACTTGAAGAACATCCTAATGTGCTATAACAAAATATATAACAAATTATAACTTTCAAACGGCCACAATTGAAAAACAATGAGCAAATACAACATCGCTAGAAAAACTGCATAAGTTTTTCCTTGTGTTTTAGAGATCAAAATAGCCAAAACGTGCCAAAGAAATATTGCGTTTTTACCGTTAGAGCTATATCGTCTCGTTTCTGGTTGATATCATCAATTGAACAGGTAGAATTTGCATTGGTAGTAGGGTCGCATTTTATCAGTACCGCCTCTTGTGCCAAACTCAAATCGTCTAAATTTACAAAACATAAAGAAGGTTAAAATCCTCTTTCAGCAAATCTGATTAACTGAATACAAAATGTTGAAGTATTGTTATACCAATCAAAAAAGCAGTTTGGGAAATTTTCTAAATTACCATCAACGTTGAATTGTAGAAGAAATGGTTCACTTTGGTATCAATTTGGTTTTAAGAGCAAAGGGTACTGATCGCTACTAAGCATTATCAGTTTTCACACTACTTACTTGGTATGTCATCGTAATTTCCGGCGGCAATATCCTTATTGGCTTTATCGATAGTACTGCCCAGTATCTCTTCTTCGGATAATAAAGATTTGAAGACTTTTACGAAAGCTTCGACTCTGGTTTTGATGCCAGCCTTATTTTTTATAACACCAACGATTTTGAGCATGCTTTGGTTGTCCTTTTTGCCTATCGAAAAATTGTGTGTTTTAGTTATTTAGGATAAAAAATAGTTCTACCGAAACAAGAAGAAGAAAATACAATAATTTGTAATTCAGCGGTTCTTACGTTTTACCGCCGTACCGTTTTTCAAGTAAAAAATATCACACAAATCTATAAGCTTTGTTATCACTCAGAATCCACCCTCACTTCCGTTTTTGATAAGTTCTTTTTAAGTATGTAGTAGGGGATAACACGAGATACTTCCATGCAATCTATATTTTGCTATGTTTGTTCAGTCATCCACAGTAAAATAAAGGCTGCCAAGTCTAACTAATGTAATGAAAAAATCCTACCTTCACATATTCCGTCAAACGCAATTATATCATTGGAACTGAATTCCTTCAATATTGGCTTTTTCCCGCATAATGGTCCGGCTTGGTACTCCAAAGCATCGTTAGGGTCGTCGGTATTACAACTGAAAGACACTCTGAATGTGGTGTTCAAAGCAATACCTTCCTTTGGATCCACGGACATTGAACCTTCAAAAAACAAAATTGAAAAAATAACTGGATGTGTCATAAGCTTTTCAAAATTTTATTAGAAGCAAATGATGAGCAATCAAATTTATGATTACGCTCGTTGATAACGACAAGTTGTTCAGCACTCAATTTCATGACTTTTTTATACTTGCAGACACATGTGACAAAAATGGATGACCATAGAGAAAGGCGATCACATTACGAATGATTAACACTTCAACAGAATCAATGCTCTTACAGTCTTTCGGTGGTGCTTTCTTTTCGAGTGTAATATATCGAATTGTCTCGCCAACTGAATTATTTGCTGAAATTTTGAATAAGTATTTTTGCTCTGACAGCAGTTCTTTAAGAATTGTGAACTTCACTTTGTTAACAACTTTCTTTCGGATGATCTGTTTTACGATTTCCTTCTTAACAGCTCCAAAATCAAGATCACTTCCATAACCTAAATTGAATAATCTTGAATATTGTTTCCAATAGAGAGCAATAAACAAATTCAACGTAATTAGTGTTAATTTATCAGCTAAAAATTTGCATCTCGAATTCTCGATAATTCCATTTTTGGCAGGGACTCTCTTGAGCAAACACGCTGGTCCAAGTAAAACTCAGATATTAGTAATTTGAAGCAATGGCTGTCGGTTTCAGTTTAAAACACTCCGAAAAACAAAACCTGCACATGCAAGATGTAGAACTTAAGTAACCTGTTAATAAAATTTGATAAAAAATAAATTCAAGCTAAAGAAGAAAAGGAACAGAATTACATAAAAAAGAATTGAGATCGGATGCAGAATAAGCATTAGAAAAAGAAGTCTGAGAAATAATCATAAGTAAAGAATAAAGTCTAAGCTCATCGAAAATAAGACTAAAATCATCTAGAGATTCTGCATTAAAATAATTGTTGTCTTTATAATTGTAGAGTCACCAGAACGGTTAAAACATAAACAATGCAAGTTTTTTAACATATACATTTATTAAAGGAAGCTTTTTGTGTCATCAGGTTAAAATGATAATCTTTTTTTTTAAGCTGGTGATGTGTCAGTCAGACACGAAAGTAGATATCATAACGAGAAAAGACCGCTTGTATCTTATCCAATTAGTGCCACACTCACTTGTAAAGTTGCTTCAGTATCTTATGTAACAGTTTCTGACAAACATTTTATGCATCGTGAAAGAAAGCATTTTCTTCTATTTTCATTTTTGGTAGAATATATACCAGATAAAGATATGCTGTCAAAAGGAATTACGGTTTGCTAAAAAAATTGCACTAACTTGTGTCGTCATCTTCATCCAGACTTTCATCCGTATTTTCAATTGTGATGTCATTTGGTGAACTATGCTGAATAGTAGCCACCACGCGGAATTTGTTTGCCATTTCTTTCCTTCTCACTTTGATTTCAGGTGGCAAATGTTGACTGACATGAACTTCTATAGAAGCTGAGTTTGATTGGCCATCAGTTGGGAATGCCTGGAATTCGTATCTATAAAGTCATACATAAAATTTTAATTTAAGGCGTTCTTGAAATTATCATAATCATAAATAAAAAAATGGTTCAGTGATATTAAAAAAATTCCTTAGCTACAACGTTTACTAAACGCCTATTATACGTTCAGTACAAACTATCTATATGACGAGAATTACAGTAACTCTTCATCAGATTTATTTCAAATTAGGCGACTTATTATTGGGATAAAACTGTCATCATATAATTGCCATTATAATGAATAAACCAATAAATCAAATCAACACATTGAAATCATACCCACTTTAGATAATGAAAGGAATTTTTAAAAAAACTTTGCCAATTGCAAAGACAAGACTATTTAAAAAACGAAAACATACTTTTCTCCACATCGCAATTGAGTCGCTGGATTCAATTCAATAGCGTCACCATCAGGTAAAACCAAAGGTAACATTGTTAACTCATCTAGGCATACAGATTTCTCAGTAGCTGTCTTTTGAAAGCATTTCCATTTGATTCCAATTTTTTTCGATGCCTTGATAATGTACTTAGCAGTACTGCATTTAATAGTCTTTTTCCCTGAAAGACATCAGACAATCCATCAAAACACGTAAAACATGGGAAAACAGAACTCTTTTTCAAATGGACCAAAAAGCAAATTAGCGAAAACGTACAATAAAATTCGCCAGCTTACCTTTTAATTTTAGAAGTTTATTTTCAATGACAACATGTTCTTCTGCAGAACAAACACTTCCAGTGACAGATTTAGCAGTAAATCTTACTGTGACATTCTAAGAAATGAACCAATTAAATTTCAGAATGACAATCTAATTTCAGATCCTGAAATTTTTGCCTTTAGAAATACAAACCTCTGCTCCAGATGGATTTTGAAATTCCTCATTTTTCAGTTTATAAGAAACAACTGCTGCATTAAACTTCACAACGATAGGATCTTTATTTTCTCGTAATATGGTAATATTGGTTTGTTCAATTTTGTTTTCACAGTTCTCACTTAATGCGTTACCTAGAAGGAAATGATAAACTAGTAGGGCAGTTGAAATAGTGATAATATTAACAGATGGTTATAATAAGATTCAAAATATATAAGGAAGTTTTGAAGAACGTGTATATCTACTTATAATAATCCGCAATCGTGTGTAACACATTTAACTTGGTAAGTGTGAAAAAAGACTGGGGACGAAATGTTTCTATGGAAAATTCAATACGGCATCTTTAGAAAGTGAGTAACTGAGTGTACTGTGTGCACATCCACGATTAGTATATGCTCCTCCGTTTTGTTATTTTTGGTTTCGCACTGAAAATCTGCCGAAAAACGTCAATGGAGAAGCGCAAGCAATGCAATGTTTTTCGTTCGAAATTGGTTAACGATCATTTTGTAGCAGTAAAAACAAAAACAAAAAACTTCACGAACACGAAGATAGTTTTTTTTTAAAACGAAGATCTTTAATTTTATTGTTTTAGTCGTTTTCGGAGAAAGATCGTATCGTAAAGATTGAATTAACAAGTGTAAGTAAATTCACGGAAGAACTGAATCAAAAATCAAAGTTTTGAGACTGTTTTCGTCTTTTTCCATAATTCATTTTTGACTGTTTGGTAGGCTGGAACTATACTCATGATAATTTAATAACTTTTTCTATGTTTGCTTTCCGATATGGATAAGAAATCAAGTTTGTGTTTTGTTTTATTTTGCTTTCCTTTTTTGTTTGTGTGTATGTGTAGCATTTTGTTTATTATGATATGGTTTTCATTGCTCATGGAAATCTTCTTTTTTTTATATATATAGTTTAAAATAATTACGAAAGAGTTTAACAAGTCTAAATGCTTGAGTGTTTTGGTAAAGAACAGACTATTAAAATAACGAATGGTATCGAATCTTAGTGGATAAAGAAGCAACATTAGCAGGTATAATTCCGCATATCATTTACATGGCGTTTTTATTCTTCTTCATAACATATCTTTTCTTTTTTGACTGTTTGATAGGCTGAAGCTAAACTCATGATCTTTTAATAAATATTCCCTGTTCCTACTCATATGTTTGCTTCAAGTTTGCGTTCGTTCTTTTAGTTTGCTTTTGTTTGTGCGTATATGTAGCTAAATATGTTTTTATGATAGGTTTATTATTAATAGAAATCTTCTTTTTTAGGTAAAATTAATTATGAAAGAATATATAAATTCGACATTGTAATATGAAGGGTGTTTGGTAAAGAACTGACTAATGAAATAACGAATGCTATCGAATCTTATTGGAGTAAAGAAGCAACGTTAGCAGGTATAATTCCGTTTATCATTCATATTTCCTTTGGCGTTTTTATTTTTCACTACACGCCAAGGCAGCTTTGTTTACCACCCATTATCATTAAAGACTGTAAGAACAAAATTCCCACCTATTGCCCTTTGCTATGCGCCATCTTAACCAACAAATACAGCAGCCACTTCATCCATCGTGACATGAGGTTTTTTTTGTGTCTGTGTCAAAATCTACATTTTATGTTTCGTAATCACCTCTTTCTCTTTTCACGATGAACTGAAATCTTACGACATTTTAATAATGACGTTAGATTAAAAAATAGTGCCGCCTCTGCGTAGCCTTACGTCAAATATGTAGGAAAAACCGTTTAAAAAAAGTTAAATATTTCACTCCCTAAATTAGAAGTGGTATGCACAGCGCCGATTATGATAACTTTTTATTTCTATAAATGTTCGACACGGGTGTGAGCGATGCGTCGTTTTGAGAAATGCAACAGTAAAAAGTTTTTACACGGGATACTAGTATATATATATAACGGAAGCATATTTTCCGACAGTCAAATATAATCAGAAAGGCAGTTTCTTTTCAACTCTGGACGTAGAATAAAGAAGAGCGTGTGGATGCGTATTAACGGAATTATTTGCATGTGCGGTGAATGTTATTTAAAGGAGGCAGAGGTTTGGAAATGTATATGAGGCGCTAACAGTAGCGTGTGTTAAGCTTTCAATTCAACTTTTGTTTCTCTTTATTTAACTACAATATACAATAGAGAGCAAGTTCGGATCAGCACTAAATCACTTGTCCGATTAAAACAATTTTGTACGGCCTTGACCCTCTAGGCTTAGTGGCTATGCATTGGGTTGAGCATTTTAGAAGCGCATCCAGCTGGTCACATTGTTACAAAATCATGTTCGAGATATTAAGATGTCAACAAACTCTTATGAATACTTATTGTATTCTACTTCACAGAGTACTGATAATCGCCACATGATCAATTGCTCCAAAGAAAAACGCTGTGTTGTTTTCATTTCCCTCGATAAGGAAGAGTAGAAAGGAAGTGAATATATCTTAAAGATTTAACCTACATTGAATCTCAAAAAACAAATCGTTTTGATTAAAGTATGTTTGTTATATACGTTATGGAAAATTTTAGTTTAAAGATTTTTGTTTAGTTGGAAATGGTCATTTCAGTTTTTTTTCCATAAATCATAATAATTTCAAAAAAGAGAAACGAAAGGATATGGTAAATTAAATGCTAATACCCAGAAAAAAACTCAAAATAAGGTTACCTTTGAAAGCAATTTTCTTTTTAAATTTTCTCAACTTAATAGAACATGTTAGAGCTGTATCAACTACAGTAACTTTTTGAGTAGCGGTACAGTTTTGGCCATATTTGTCAATTGCTGTAAGCGTGAAATCAAATACACGACCACTGGTGCCCCATCTATAAAATCAAATTGAAATCAGATTATACATCATGAAACTCCAGAAGTATAACAATTTCATAGTAGAACCAGATAATTTCCCGAAAGAAAAATTTGCATTTCAAGCGTTTATACCAATTATAAAAGAAAAATTTTTAGTCTATTTTTTAAACAACATTTTAGCACTTTGGTAAATCATGCTTAAGTTTTTTTGTGACGCTGATTTTATTTGTTTCATTCTTCAGACTTAAATGAGCTCCACTAGTAAACACTTCATGTGTGATGTGTGCATACTGTAAGGACCTGCTAAAATAATTTTAAATTTTGAATTGGGACATTTACAACATAAAACGGCTTAATTAACCTTAATTAAGATTTTGCTATCCATGTTTAGTCAAAGGTACATTTTTACTTACAAGTCTCGACGATCATCTAGATTCAACAATGTTTGCTGATTTGATACTAATTCATTGAGTTTATCTAATTTCGCACCATCTGGGTCATCACTGGGATTTTCATTGCCATGATATGCTATTTTCCACTTATATTGTTTTGCAATTGCATGTGCTTTCAATGTCAATGCTTGACAAGTACCTACCAAAAAAAAAAATTCAATCAATACACTGTTTTCAACTACAAAACATTACAGTGGCATAATGTTTGGGTGATGACGATGGGTGCGATCGGTCCTCCTTTTCGTAATCAGCTGCCCTTTTTTCAATAATTTCTTCCTTTAGTACAAGTAATTAATTGTCATAACAAACTTTTAAAACATCATTTTTTTAACATCCTAGTGTAAATTTATTATAGGGTTTCGATGAATCTAAACAAAGATTCAGTCCATTCGTGAGAACAGGAAAACTTTCTGATAAGCAATGTCACTAGTAAAGCAATGAAGAGCAAGGTTTTTACTCCAAAAGCATTAGTTGACATATTAAGTGCAACGTTTTGTCTTTTGATTGTTTTTTGTTTCAAAAATAAAATACATTCATCTGCCAAATCTGTCAAAAGGAAACGAATTATAATATCCAAAAAAAAAGAAAAATTTCATCCAATAAGGATATACAATACTTTCAAAATTTGCATTATTTTATAATTACGACTATTTTTGCATAAGCACATTTCAAAATATCCTAAGTTTGCATGACCCAATGAAGATTACAGCTGATGTTGCTCCACATTTAGCAGATTACAATATACTTCAATACAATTTAATGTTTACAACAATGAAAACAGCAACTATGAAAAAGGACTTAAAAATGTTTTGAATAACGAAAATATCCAAGTTACCTAAAATCAAACCATGAAAAGATACTTACTGACAAATTCTCTTTTTTGGATTTTACAAGAAAAAGTTGGAAGTTTCACATCAACATTAGTACAACTTCCAACTGAGGTGCTAACTTCACCACGACACTGAAAACACTTATCCGGAATACATATCTTGTTATTTTCTACTGCAAATGACGAGCTAACCTTAATTGCATTTCTAAACAAATATAGAACAATTTGTTAATCGTGCTTTTTCTTTGAAAATTCACAACTTTTCAAGAAAATGATTACAGCAAGAATTTAGTATTAGCTTCAAGGTAGGTCCAAACAAGTTGTTGAACGAATAATTTTGCTAACCTTGAAAATTTTGCAAATTTTTCACATGCCTTATCTTTCGACAATTCTATTGCCTTGTCGAATATAATCTTGTGACTGTACATTTTGCTTGATATGGGTTCCGCCATTAATGGCATGGGCTTGTTCTGACAAGCTATTTGTAATGTTTGAACGGCAGACTTTCTGCCACAACTTCCAACAATGATTTTCAGTTCACCAGTGGTACTGGGGACTTTACAAACACAATGGAGCTTTTTCTCTTTGTCAAGCTTGGCATAAATTTTCCACATACTCTTATCCGTTTTGTAAATACAATGGTAGTTTTCGTTTTGATGGAATTCACCCTATATAGTCAAAATGATAATTAAATGCAGAAACTTCCAAGTGGCATAATGTTCTTTGTCCAAAAAGCTAACATTTAACGATTATGAATTATGAGAAAAAAATTTCTCTTTACCATACTTTTACCATAAACAGTGTTAATGAAAGCATATAGCATACCTCAAACTCTAAATGAATCATAGAACCTGATGCAGCTGTAGTAGGTGAAAATGAGGTGATAGGAATCTGGTCATCGGCTTTTATCGTGATCAGTTGATTTCCAGTTATAGAATTACCATTTTTATCAATGCAATTCAGATTGTATTGCCCTACTTTGCAACCTTCACCCATATAACGCATGACTGGACTACATAAAGATCTGCTTTCTCCAGATGCTTGTGTACAGTACTCATCCAATTTGGTGGTAACAGGGTCCTTATTGAGCTTGCATTCCTCTCCAGTGCTATAGAAATAAAGCACAAAACTTAGTGAATTAATTAAAGATGCAATGACCAAACCATGAAAACATGAAAACTGCCCTTTGTTGAAAAACCATTTACATGCGCAATACATATATTTACTTCTTTTGAGGGAGACAAGTATTATTCAGTTAATGCATTATCAAGACAAAAGGGATTTTACAAACTGAAAAAATATTTTCATTCTCTAGCATATCAAAATTAAAAGGTACATTAAGAAATGTTATTCAATATATCAATGAGAGATGGATTGCCGTAAAATTTTTTGTTTACTAAAAATAAATAGCATTAATTCATCAAAAATTTAATTCACCTGTAGAGATTCGAAGGTCACTGGTTTTTGAGGTCAAACAGGCTCTTCGTTTTTAAATTGTTGTTAGGGTTAGAATTTGAAAGTTTTAAGTTTTTATGAAAATGTCTTTTTTTTTCCTCTTCTCTTTGATGGAAAGCACCAATTTGTCTTGTTTCATAGTTCCTGTCTTTGAAAAGGTTTTTAAAAAGTTTATCGATATCAAGTGATGACAACCTAGTTTTGTAATTTTTCCTACTTGATTTTCTAAACACGTGTTTCATCAATTCAAAATCACTTATCATTTTATTTTTCTTGTTACAAATTCCATACTGTGTCAAAGAAAAGGTAGATTCCAAAATTGCAATAATTCCCAGGTTTCAGCAAAATCTCCACTTTTTAAAACTGTATTCAAAAAAATCTAGAAAGGACATGATTTCCCACCTGTCCATTAAGACACAGCCCATATCTTTTGCATCCACCTTTTTTATTTCTTTACTGAAACAAATCTGTAGACGTTTATTTGCTTGTGAGATATAAAACGAAAGTGGTGAAATACGTTCAATTGCACCAGCAGAGCATTCTTGCGTAACTACTTCACCAGGTTTGATGCATTTACCACAAGAAAATACTAGAAAATATCAAACACAAGCATTGAGAAAAAAGATTGCAATCTTTATTTCATAATTCCATAATATAAAAAAAAACTTTTGGAAATTGTATCACAATATTTAGGACTTTGAGTATATACAGAGTAAAACAGAAAATTAAGTGTACCATCTTCTCTTTTCTTTCCTGTGCTTCCACCAAAACATACAGAAGTTTCTCCATCTTCACATGCAAGAGGAATTGCACGGTCGATCCCGCAGCTCGTATCATTATTACAATCTGGTTTTATTACTTCACCTTCTGCCAGGCACTGGCCACATTTCAGTTGATGTTTGCAACATTTTTCACGACCGTCCTCGATATACTCTTTTGAGTCTGCTATGGTGTTCCCACTCTTACCCAACATACAAACACCGCATCCTGAAAAAAAGTAATGAAGAAAGAATTAAACATGATCTCAAAAGTCTGGGTTGAAAAGAATCAACACTTTAATGAGTATGGTTAGCTATTAACTGTATTAACATTCATAATGTATTACTAAAAATCAAGATTTTGTGAATTTTAACAGTCAAACAACAACTACTTTGTATTTTATTATTTGAAAAACAATGAAAAAAAGTTTTTACTATCTAAATATGCATCCGATTCATATTGACCATCGCATTTCGGCTTGCATGGAACGTCAGTACATTTACCACATCCATCTATTTTTTTGTTCCTGCCAGCCACTCCTTCGCAATCTCTCCTTAAGACCTGTGCTTTAACAGCTTCTGAGAAAGCTTCACTTTTAATTAAATCTGGTTCTTTGTAACCAACAGTGCTTCTATCACTCCCATCCCAAACATGAAATTTAAACCACGGGATGCTGGGTAAAGGTCCGTCCTTGGCACATTCAAACTTTATAACACAGTCCAGATTTAGAACCAAGACTTTTTTAACTTCTTCCAAGTTTTCAATATCTGCAAATTCGCCTTCCAGACATTTCCATTTAAACGAACCAACTGCTGGTTTAAAAAGGATATTTGATATAGCAATACCAGAAACTTTCATTCGTTTATCTTCTAAATTAATCAGTTTGCTACCAATTTTGTTTTTATCTTTTTTTGTTCCAATTGCATTTTCCTGTATCGGAATGTCCAGTAGTGTTTTAATAGTAAATCCAATGTTGTCAGATTTTTTTTCAGGTATGGCTGGAGCAAACATTTCTCTGCTGGACGGCCTAGCCTTCCTTTCGGTGCTGTTGATATGGACAAATAATGGGATTCTTTCTTGTTCATCATCTTTTTGATCACTTATTTTTCTGTTTATAAGTGTATTCATACGCTAAATTTAAAACAAATATAGCTATTCCTACAACAACACTATTCTGCATAAATTTAAATTAATTCACGCTCAGGAAAATCAATGCAAATTGATATAATACTTACAATGCAACCCATTCGGAAGAACACAGTAAAGTTCTTGTATGTATCGCGTAGTAGATAGAACTTGATGGAATCAAGCTTGTCAAATAAAACTGGCTTTGTTTTGAATTCATCACTTCTGAAAATGTGTTCTTCATTATTACGGATGATTCCGATTTTTACTGAAAATAGAAAACATTACCATGAATGAGAAGTTTATCAACTTCGTCACCAACAAATAGTGTCACCTAATAATATAACATGGAAACAATGAAAGTCAAAACATGTTAAAGAAATGTCATAGGCGTATTCAGGATTAGTAAAAAAAAGTGGAGGAGCAGAACGTTATGATATTTCTTTTCAATCCTAAGTTTCCACTAGCTTTATTTGCATGTCTTTGTTTTCTAAACTCTTCTTCACAAATGACGGAGCTCTAGCTGCTCCTTTGAATGCATCAACATCAAGTCCCTTGATTGTACTTCGAAATATGTCAACACAATTTCGTGAGAATATAAAATTCCTCATATACACATCACAAAAGCCCTTTAATGTGAATTTCGTTCATCTAATGCTTAAACAGTTAAAGGAGCTGAAATACTTATGTTTTTATTGGTACCTTACCTTCCTCTCCGTTAACAACATCTACTATGAACAACCCTGTTTCTTTACACATTTTAACCATTGGACACACTTGAGGAATGGAGGGCAATTGTAGTGATTGGAATTCTTTGATCTAAATTACATATAATATAAATGTGAGACATGGACATGAATTGGTTCAGCTGGCAAGCATTTTATTTTTAGTCGTAATGCTGTAATGTGGATATTGATAGTATCAACATCATTATAATAATAAAGCTGCCATTAAATTTATATAGAGTAGACTCTCTCATTCAAAGACTCAAGGGATCAAACAAACATTCTATTGATAGAGAGTTTGAATCATGATGGATCATTTACAAAGAATTGTTAGCTGGACATGAAATTTATTCCAGTTAGAGAAAGTTTAAATTATGAACAATGAAATTATAGAGATTAAACCGTATTATAAAACTGATTTATCCTACCTGGTTCAATGCTGGTTTGATTGCTTTCTGGACTGCATACTCAGCAATATTTATTCTTGCTGGTTTCACGGATAGTTTCGGCAGCTTGATATCATGAAGTATCAAAGTAAGCTTCATAGTAACTCCTGACGTTGTAACAGCAGTCACATTAATTTTTTTTATTGCACAAATTTTATCCATCACATACCTGTGTCAAATGTCATATAAAATAAGTTTGATATCATTCGAAGCATGAAAGATGAAAGAAGCCTGGAAGAAAGTAGTAGTTTCAGATGCAAAGTGTTGGATCTGTGCCACAAGTCTTTTGAAAACAAGATCTTTGTAATATTAGGAAAATAGAACTAAAAAATTTAAGTGAAACAATAATACAATGAAACAAAATTGTGGCTAGAAAACTAAATACCAAACTTCTTTTCCACCCGAACTAGGTCAATAACTAATCAGAATAGTATCTTGATAACTAAGTTTAAAAAGAACAACGATGTATCACATTGAAGATGTCACTGTCCTGAAAATGATTTAGAAAATAAATCGAAAATTAAACACTATCATACACTTCGAATTTTAATGTTATGAAGATGCTACTCGGATAAAAACCACTAAATACCATAAATACCTCAAAGAACACGTTAAGTCAAGTTTTTGGCCTACAGCAATCATCACGTCTTTAGCCCCTTTGCAGTACCATCGATCACCTTCAGCTATTTTATCAACAACCATGGAGCTAATGCGTTCCAAGTTCTTGTTCATAAATTTCAATGCCTTATAAACGTATTGAGTTACATCATCTTCCTTGAAAATCACCCGTTCCAGTCTTTCCATCAATCTGAAAAGAAGAAATTAGTATTAAGTTATTGATGTAGATGGAGATCCGAATCCAAAACAAATTCTCCACCATGATTAGTCATATCGAAAGTGAAACAAAAATATGAAATTGCTCTCGGGCGCGTTTAGGGTGGTATTTCAGCGTCATACATTCACTTGCAAATCGGGGCGGAGGTCGGTTCATTTAGGAAAACAGCCTCAAACTAAGTGATTCTAATCCTACACAAGATGCTTAGAAGACTTGTTGGGTGATGAAACAACGAGCCAAAGATTCCTTACGTTGTTTCAGGTCCAGGTTCAGGTTCAGGTTCAGGTCCAGGTTGAGTCATTGGTTCTCCGCTTGGTAAAGAATGTGTTATAGGCGTAGTTGGAGGAGAGGTTCTTCTATCTGGATGAGTTGTTGGGTTTTCGCTTGGTAAAGAATGTGTTATAGGCGTAGTTGGAGGAGAGGTTCTTCCATCTGGGTGAGTTGTTGGGTTTTCGCTTGGTAAAGAATTGTCTCCCTCCCGGATAGTAGTGTCAGTGGTGCTCCGTTCTTCATACGATGGAGTTGTCACACTTTCCTTTGGTTGTCGTTGTTGTTCTATTTGAGCCAATGCAAGTTGGTGAGCCAACATAACAACTGGAAAAAAAAGAAGAAAAATAAAGAAACAGAACAATAAGAAACGAAATTTAACAAAATGATCTTCTTTAAAGTCTATTACTACCCCTGCGGCGGGCAACTTTGTTGACAAACCGCTGCGAAGGATGAAATTCTAACACACTATTATAAGAATGCCCTTTATCGCAGTATATTTTTGACGATTTTGCCGACTGGGACAGAACATGCTGAAAAATGATAGAAATACTATCAAAGAGGCTGTTTATATGAGAGGCGGGATGGAACGTTTGCCGGGCGGGACGGGACAAAAAACGGGATCCCGCCTCCATTGAAGTTTTCATAAAAAATCGATCTCGTGTTTACATGAAGTTAATGTCAGTAAAAATTTTTACCTGGATTACTATTCTTACATATTTTTTGAAGTCAAGAGAAATTTATTACAACTACAACAAAAACAAAAACATTTGCTTAATTAGAAAAATCAAGGGTTTGAAAATTGAGATGGATGGAGAATTGACACATTGTTTTTTTGAAGTTCAACTCGGTGAAAAGTTAGGATATCCACGATGCCAGTTTGTCAATAATCCCTAAGTATAATGTAAAGAATACATACTTGACAGAACAATAAATTTTTTAAAATCCATTGTCAGTGTAAGTCCACCAGACGATTTTCCAGACTTTTCTATAACTTTTTCTTGAGAATGATTCCAATATATTCTCAAACTATAATATTAGAAAGAAAATCAACCGGAACACTTGCAAATTTCGTCAAATAATATTTGAAAAAAGTTTGTCAGAATGTTTTTTTGAAAAAAAAAGAAGAAGAAAAGTACCTGCTCCGAAAGTGAATCCAGTGAATATTGATAAATAATTCATGTTTTCATGAAGATGAATGAGCACTATTCAACAGCGATCTCAAAATAAGTAGTTTATAAATAAATGATTTTTGCTTGCATTCAACTTGCTGATTCCTTCAATCATGAATTATTTAACTTTGTCGATGTAAGGTTTCACAAAGCCGATATTTATTTATGCTGTGTTTTTCAAACGCCATGGTGTCGCATGTAGCCATTGAAAAAAACGCACGTATAGTGAATTAGCTTTATTAATAATTTAAATAAAAACTCATGGAAATGGAAAAAATAAATAAAACAGTAATGTATAAACAAACGCAAGCTCTCCATGCAATTACAGAAAATTCGAACCGCGGTCCTTTGTAGTTCTTCTCTGGTAAATCGCAAGACTTTGAAGTTTACGGTGGAATATGAGTGCCATTTTTTTCTTCTTCCTTTTTTTGGTTCAAAAATCCGCCACATTTTCTGTCCTTTCACGAATTTTTTATACTTTTTCTAATTAGGCAATGTGAATCTCAGTGGGCAAAATCGTAAAAAAAGTCACTACGACGATGAGCATTTTCATCGAAATTGTGTGTATATTTCTATAGAAATTTACTCCTTCACAGTAGTTTTATAACAAGTATGCCGGCTGGCAATTTGAAAATATTAATGATTAAATCTATTGTTTTCTTATCAGTACTTGCGTTTATAAAATTCCTTTCCTTTGTAACTTGTTAGAATTCTACATAATCTAATACGTTTCCAGTATACACAAATGTTGTCTTGAATCGACACAGTGCTCAATATTTGTTTAAATTACAAAGAGGGCTAGATACCATAGGTCAAGAAAAGACGATTTGCTTTATCGGCTCAGTACTCGGAGTTTCATGTCCGCATAGGCGAACAATCTTCAGCTTCGGCTATATACGTTTCCAGTATATATTTTTTCCTTATGATTATCCCTTATCGTAATATTTATGAAAAATAATCCAGGAAATTCCAAAAATATTTGAATTAAAACGTTGGCGTGTTAATTTTTTTTTTCAATTGTTGTCGGTTGTACGAAGCTAATCACCTACGAACCGAAGGAAAGATTTGGAAATTCAACTAAACTTTTTCAGGTATTTGAGTAACTAAAGAGGCTATCCTTGGTAAACATTCGTAAAATAAAAATAAAACAAGATGCCTTAACAGGCAAAAGGATTTCTGCCAAAATCTGCTGAAATATGAAAGAAAAAGCATATGACATATTTGAAAAAGGTTATGTGATTTCCAAAATAAAAAATCACATTTCTAATGTATATAATCCCTGGGACATTGTCAAAAGATAAGATAAGTGACACCATGTGAGACTTATAGTATACTGCTAATAAACTGGATTACATCTGAATGACATTAAATATTCTTTATTTTGTTGATAAGAAATAATATCAAGGATATATTGATCCTTTCAGATATCACAATGTATATGCACGTAACTCATAAACTGTAAAAAGTTCTGAATTTCTGAATTTGATACTTGGTGTCAATCTTCCTAGCAGACTTCCTAAATTACAAGCACAAAAATGCATGCAGATTTTGGCCATGCAAAATACATCCACATAGACCAAAACCAACATTATAACTGTTGTAGTTTGTTTTGATTAATAATACGGAAAGCACTTACAAACATTCTTGATCTGAGTTATCATTCATGACCTGTTTATAAAAATTCTTGAAGAAATTCAAAAAAAGGTTGAATGATTTTTACAACATAACATCGCATCTCTGATTTCATATGCACCCAAGGGCATTGCGAAAATATAGTTGACACTATGCGAAACTTTATTGTATACGTATATACACCACTGATAAACTTAACTACATCTGAATGACATAAAACATTCTTTATTTTGGGGGTACGAAAAAATATTAAGTTTATATTGATTTTTTCGGATATTACAGTGATTACGTATGTAAATCATGTTCTTTAAGCATTTGATATGTACCGTCAATCTTCTTAATTACAAATGGAATTATCAATATTTCAAACACAAAAAGTAAACAATAATTTTGATCATTAACAGTTATATATATACTTATATATGTTCTAAAGCACACACATAACATATATAATTATATATATAACTGAAAGGAAAGTTTTGTATTGTTACATGATGAATCTTTTGAATTTACAGACAGTTGTTTTACAGATGTTTTAATTTGCTATTGTGATTAGTCACTCGTAAGGGACATTGACAGTATAACTTAAAAACTGATCAAACAATAAAACAAGTAAGTGGTGCAGGGTAGACACAAATTTTCGATGTTGGAGCTGAAGAGGAAACTAAGCTGAGCCAAAGTATCCAGAGCTTAAAAGCGTAACAGCTCATATACAAAACAAACGAAGATGTTTTGAATTTAGACAGGCTTAAAGAATATCAAAACATTTCTCTATAAAAACAAACAAACAGCTACCTTTTTGACTCTTCTGTTTACAAAACGTTGAAAACTTCTTTTTAATTAGAAAAGAATGATCACAGTTCAAGATAATTATAAGTTTCTTCTATGAAAATTCTTTTTTTATCTTCAGATACCCATATCTATCATTTTCAAGAAACTTTAGAAAATTCAAAATGGTTTCTACCCTCACATGCGTGGTAAAGCATAAGTTTCATGTTTCAAATTTCAAATTTCAAATTTCAAAAAACCGCTAGGTTTGGACAGCAGAAAAAAAAAAAAAAAGAAAAACAAAGCCGGTTTTAAAGTATTTCTTGCTTTCGCAGAAATCCAATAAAATAATAAAAATAACCGAGTGTCAAGCTTCACTAATGACATTAGATTAACTAAAACTTTACCCAGATAAAAGCTGTTTTCGGTCCCGTAATAAAAGAAGCCTTTAGTTTTAGAATGCTTGTCATACATAGAATGGTGACAAGTACCGAAATTACAAGCATACTGGAAGCAATTTCCAAGGCACCCTTAAAAACCGATTGACTATCGAAGCATTTGCGCATGCGCTGTATAACCTTTATAACCTCACTCAAACTTTGTTTGTGATCCCACAAACACAAAATGAATCATACCAGGATGAAAATTAGAAAGTTCGCACTAAGTTAGGTGCCTTGAAAATGAATTTTTAAAGAGGGAGTGCACTAAATAATTAAAACCAGAAATTATTTCAACTTGGGTGCGCACTAAATTAGGGGGCGTACTAAATTTGTGTAATTACGGTACAATAAATCAGTGAAAACACTTATAAAAGTATTTGAACAGATGAGGCAAAGCCCAAACCTTATCCTCACTAACCCAGATACACTTCTCAAGGTTTACTCCGTAAAGTCTAATGTTTACGATTTGTCAGAAGAACACATTGCTAAAAGCAAAGAATGT
This sequence comes from Turritopsis dohrnii, assembly GCA_027922465.2. Taxonomy (NCBI): domain Eukaryota; kingdom Metazoa; phylum Cnidaria; class Hydrozoa; order Anthoathecata; family Oceaniidae; genus Turritopsis; species Turritopsis dohrnii. Next base: position 748,068 of record BQMF02000021.1, read on the forward strand.
TGATGCAAAATAGAACTCACAATAACATTTGAGATTCTTACCACCGGACAGACGTGTTGACAAACACTGCGAAGGAGTGCTTTTCTATAGAATTTGTTCACGTATATGCACTTTTTCAATGAAAATACTCTCCGTCGTGGTGGTCTTTTGATAATTTTGTATACTGGATGTTCAGTTGAAGAGGTTGATTTTGATCGTTGATCACCATGTGAATAGGAAAAAATGATTGTTTTCTTTTATCGGGGTTTTAAATTTACGCAGTAGCCCACTAGGCAAATTTGTTGAAAAATCACTGCAAAGGAGTGCATTTCTACAGAAATATACATAATATTTCAATAAAAATGCTCTTCATCGCATTGACTTTTGAACGATTTTGCCCGCTGGGTAAATGACTTTGAGACAGTTCTATATGAAAACGCGCAAAGCTGTCCAAACAGTTTTCTTATGAAAATAAATATCTCAAACAAAAGTAAATGAGACGAATATAATCATTGATGAAGAATTTTAAAACGTTTGAGGGAATAAAATGGCGGCCTTCCATCTATTGCTGTTCCTGGCCATCTTACAAATCGATTTCAACTCAGCGATATGGGTTAAAGAGATGGAGAGTAAGTCTTCAAAGTAAAATAAACGATTCTATGTTTTTAGATCTGCATGATATTTAAACTGAAGATATTTCAAACATCACAAGCAAAAAGATAAAAGAAAGTGTAGCCAGCAATAATATTGACAACCAGAAATTCAACGAATGATACAACGAAAGCAGTTAATAAACTTTTCCCTTACTTCTTCCGTAACGTCTTTATATCAGAAATAGCTCTAGGTAGAAAGTTGAGAAACCGTTGTATCCCTGATTCCCCTTTGGTTACTCTTACATCTTACAACTTAAGCTTTCTATAAAAATTCTTATAGTTTCATTTCGTGATATTTTACATAGATCCAGGTCTACATGAAGGTGATATCGTGCTGACCCCGAATCAAAAGCTGGCAATTCAAAATGGCGACTTTGGATATGCTACTACTAATTCAAATGAATTCCAACACTGGCCAATTGAAAAACCTATTCCATTTGAGATTACGTCATCCATAGGTACTACTGCTGTAATAGAAATTAATTTCGCGTTAAAAAATAATGCCGCACCGTGGTTTTAATGAATGTAGAAAGTAACATTGATTTAATAACAATAATTAAGCCGAAGAATGCAGAATGAAAAGACATATAAGTGAAACCACGGTGCGCCATTATTTTCTAATGCGACATTGTTTTCTGTCATACTGAACAATACCTGATTACATGAAATGTGCAAAGCAAGCAATTAACGGTATAAAAATTGACGAGATCAGAAAACTGTATCCTTCGTCAGGATACAGTACGTTAGTACGTTAATTACATTATATACGGTACATTTATTAACGCGAAATTTTCAAATTCGCGTCAATTATTTGCTTTACACAATTCAAGGAAATATAATTAAAGTCAGCTGGACGCCAAGTATTTCCAAGAAAGCTGTTATTGATTGATTGATTGATCGATTGGTTGATTGATAGATAGATAGATAGATTGATTGATTGATGTAGACGCTGTTCGATCACTTACTTGAGAGAAATAGTGTTCTGTGCATCTCTGCAAGTTCTCGAGAAAACAGAGAGAAAAGTAATTCTTGAAATTTGGGTTAGGGTTAGGGTTAGTCCTTTCCTTAGTAAAAACATTAAACCATCTGCATATTTCTTCACACTGATGTCTGTTGAGAAGTCAAACAGAAGGTCCTTACAAGGTTATTACTAGACACATGATAATGTCACATTCTATTCTTTACTGGACTGTGTATTTGTTGTTGCAGTGTCGCCACAGACTTTCCCAAAGTTGTATAAACATATCATTATGGCTTTAACCGCCATATTTAACTAGATAACAGATACTAAATAAAGGAAAGCTGTGAAAATCAAGCGCAAAACTAATTTATGATCGATATAAATTTGTTGAAAATCTCCTCAAAGTATACTATAGATAATAGATACTTTTACCAGGTGCTCATAATCTTATTTTTAGAGAAAGATGGCATCAAGGCCATCAATGAAGCTGTTGAAGAATATCATAAGCATACTTGCTTACACTTCGTCAAAAGAACAAACGAAGTGGCATATTTGAGTTTCTATAAGGGATTTGGGTAAGTTCGAAGTTTCCCCTAAATCAAATGTTTACTCTAGCAGAAGAGATAAGATATCCAATTCCCGTTCAAATGAACTGTGATTCATCACAAGCGATTTTCGCTATTAATAGGACAAGTCGTGAAGAAGAAAAAGAAGAAGAAGGGATGAAAATCTAAACACTCTACTTAAAAAAACTCTATTAGTAAATATGGTACAGGCTCTGGGGAGATGTTACCTTTTCAGGATGTTTTTAAATCGTCCCTAATTAAAAAGCATTTCTTATCTAGAGTCTTTGTATGACTGTGACCAGAAAACATTCTCTTACAGAACAGTGGACACTTTGTTTGTTATCACCATAAGCACGTTACTTTTTCATAGTGTGTTTGGTTTATCGAGATTCTATAACTAAATGGTTGAAGTATTGATTATATAGAGAACCTATGTAAGAAGAACTTACTCTTCCAATACGAGGAATTATTTTCATATTTTCTCACATTTTAGTTGCCATTCTCCCGTTGGCTATCGAGGATTTAAAAACAGTATCTCACTTGCTTCTGGTTGCTGGAAAAAAGGTGTCGTAATGCATGAAATTGCGCACAGTCTTGGTAAATTTCACTTGTTATAATGTTTTGTTGTTTTATTTTATATCATGTCTTAGTAAAACTTTTTTTTACCGTTTTTGATTGCAAGATACTGTTGATTAAATATTTCCGTGGTGTCACACCTGTTCACACCAAATTCTTTCGTCATATCGTCACTGATATAGTGTAAACTGTAAGAATAAAATGTTAGACATTCCTATTGGCTTAAGAAGCATTCACCTATAAGCGTCGTGTTCAACTTCTCCCATGTTGAGAAACAGTTGTCATGACAATTACTTTAATTATTATACTAACACTGGAAAAGCACTTTTTGAAGTTATATGATCTAACTAAACCATAGGTTCGTCTAACAAGATGCGACCGTTAAAGGTTATGGTCGAAACCTTGTTATTGCTGTCAGTGTTAAGCGAGAAAAGTCTTATGTATTGTCTCTTTCAAACAAATAAAATGCAGCCGATTACGGCGGCAAGTCAGCGGCATTTGTTACGGTAGCAGCGAAAGCGAATACCGTATTAAGACACCCGTGGACTACTACTACTACTACTCCTCCTCCTCCGGCCGAAATGGCAATTAGTCTGCGATTTAGAGTCTGCGGGACTCTATCAAAAACGCAATGTAAATTCTAATGAAGGAACGCAGCCTTCGTAATTTGGAAGCTTTTTCATATCGAACATTTAAAAGTAGATTACCTTTTATTTTAAAAGTACATAACTTGATATTTTAATAACGTAATCCACGAAATTAGAATTCATTCGAGTTCTAATCAAATAGGCGTACATAAAATGGGATTTTTAGTTCATTACGCTAACTGAAAATACTTGATATGTTACTTTTCTTGTTAGTAAAGCTTATCAGTTCAAAATTTCTTATTACCTCGTTTGGTTTGTTAGCTATTACACTATGTTTGTTTATTAAAGTTTTCAAAGATCTGGTTCAAAAAGGCAGTTTATTTGTTGGAATTCAATTTTGGTTTCGTCAGAAATTATTATTATAAACAAACTTTTTTTTTTACATAAGCTCTTACGAAAAAATTTCTTATAAAAAAACATATATTACACAGCTCACGCATGTATAATTCTTTTGTCTTTAAATAAATTATTGCTGGTGTTTTATGGTTAGACCCTATTCACACTAATTAATCATTTTCATTGAATTTATCGTTAATGCCTGTTTTCCACCAGTGAGATATCTTAGAAAACACCCAGTGAAGAAGTTTTTAGTACTTAAAGTAAAATTTCGAAAGCGTTTGCGTGAAAAGTAAACTTGCTGCTACCGTTTTGCGCCATCTGGCTCTTGTTTATCTTATGATTCACACACGGTCTTTCTTTTACTTTAATTTTACTGAACAACAAACAAAAATTTAATAAAAATTAAAGACAACAAAGATGACGAAACACTATTCCAATAATAAGCTGGCTAAAGCACGTTTGTGCTTACATATAGCTGCATCAACACATTCACAAAACAGCTGTTGTTTTTTTCAATTGAGGCATTCACTTTATAATTAAACGTGTATACACGTTTGCGGATTGTATATTAGGTAGCAAAGTTATCAACATTAATAATTTGCAAGATTTTCGCTTTATGTTTAGGCATCATGCATGAACAAAGCCGACCTGACAGAGACAATCACATCAAAATTATCTGGAAAAACATTCTAGACGGTGGGCGTTCTTTTTAACAATTTTGTGAGTATTGTGTTAAATAAAAGTGTGTATGTATTACCTACGGTTTCATAGGCAAGTTAGATTTTGACCCCTTTTGAGCTTTTCCATGGTTAAAATACCATATTGATTTTATGGAGAAATATGGTATTGATTTTATGCAGCTTGTTATCTTCTCTTTTTTTACTTTTTTTCATATTTGATTGAGTCACTTAAAAAAAAAAAAATTGATTCAGATTGATTGATTCAGAATTTTTCATAAAATAGCAATCTTATATTATTTTACAATCATCGGAATTGAGTTGCAGCAACCTGAAATTTAATTTAGTCACCATCACATTAAAAGCAATTTTCACTTCCAGGTATGAAAGGTAACTTTGCAAAAGAATCGGCAAAAAACATTGATTCGCTGGGCACACCTTATGATCTGTGCAGCATGATGCATTATGGGCAATATGCATTTGGTGCTGGCAGAGTCACCATTCAAGTGTTAGATCAAACAATGCAAGAATGGATTGGACAGAGAGATGGATTCAGCGAGATTGATGTCAGACAAATCAACTTGATGTACAAATGCAGTGAGCATGTTCTTTCGAAACATTAATGCAAGCTTAAATTGAATTTTAACTCAAAAAGACGGTGTACTTCCATAGCATAATAAAGCGTGTTTTTGTAATAGGGCTAGCAAATGTAATGGCGAAACTATTATCATGCTCGAAGCCACTATCATTCCGATGGGTTTGTCGTGACACCCAAAAATTTTCTTCAACATAGCATTGCAAAATCAAAACATTATTATGTTAGATAATGAAAAAAAAAAGATTTAGTCTTTTTTGTTAATTTCTACGTGTTTAATTCTAGAAAACACTCCTAGCTGCGTGAATAAAGATAACAACTGTGCAACATGGGCCCAGCAAAACTTTTGCACCGATTTGAAACACAAAAAATGGATGAAAGAAAATTGTTGCAAATCATGTGAAGGTAAAAAATTCCTTTTTCATGTTTGGATTTTGTTTTTGAAAAAATTAGAAAGTGAATAATTTTCTTTTCTAATTATCCAGTTCAATAATGATTTGAACTATAGAATTAAGCTAAGAGAGTTATTTGGTATAAGATGATAAAATAAAACCGGTTATTATTTGCATATTTAGTGCCCTTGATTAAAGTTTTCATATATCTTTGACTCGATCTTTGCCTAATGCACAATCATGGGATGTTAATTAAGCTTTGACTGTGCAGTTGAAAGTATGTTTCCTACTGGAACATATTTTTTCAAACGGAAATGAATGGCCTGTTGTGGAATTCAAACAATTTTATATAATGTTAATGTGCATTATGGTATAGCTAGCCATGAGCTTTCTTTCTTGACTCGCCTGGAAATATGTGTATGCAAAGTGGAAATATATTTCTATTTTCCTTGTATCTTTATGTAGAACTATTCAGAAACAGATAATCATAACCCACTCTTAAATATTGACAGAAAATCGCCACGTTATCAGCAGAAACCTACTTATCTACTACAGAAATCTAGAAATCAATGCCAGACCAAAGTGTTTCTAATACCTCCGGTCCAGCATTACACGCAATTCTTAAAATAGTTAACAATTGTCTTTAGGCAAAAATAATGCATGTGGTTGCAGAAACAAAAATAAACGGTGTGATGAATGGGAGAAGATGGGCGAATGCACGAGAGCAAAGAGCTTCATGGAAAAGAATTGCCAAAAGTCATGTAAATTGTGCTGAGAAGCATAAAATCTTCTGATTACATTATTTGGTTATTCACTTTGTGCTACAATGTCGGAATTATTTTTCCTTGGAGTCAAATTCCACGATTTTTGGAACTTTTGCGAAACTCAATTCCTACAAAAATTCAATTTCAATTCGCTTAATTTTAAAAAAATGGAAGGAACCCATAAAAGTAAATTCAAGCTAAAGGTAGTCACTTTAAATTTACTAGCTGCTTTATGAGCTACTCGAAGACTATAGAAATAATTCTTATTCAAGGTCGAGATGTTACAAAAAGTGGCTGCTACAAATGATTGTGTCTATTGTATAGAAAATGAACTGAAAGTAGAAGAATTATCGGCTGAAAAACAAAATGCGACATTAGTTAATAACAGAGATAATTGTGGAATAAGCAGTTCGAAAAGAAAGTCCCTCTACCAAATAACATAGAGTCCTAACTTTAGACAAAATACTTTTTGTATAAGAAGCAGTAATCAAGAAAAATACAAACGAGAAGCCTTTCACTATTAACAGTGTACAATTAGACAAACTCATAAAAAAGTCTTTTGTTTTCACGAAGCTATTTCGCTTCATATTTGCAGCAGCGGATCTAGAGGATAGTCGCTATTTGTGCAGGAGAGTGTAAGCAATTTAACTATCAAAAAAATCTTCAAGTAATCTCATTGGCAATATAGATTGAATTCACAAATTCTGTTAATGCCCTTCTCCGCAAGTTGATCCGCCGCTGTATTTATAGGGATTATATACAGTTTTGTCGTTTTTATTTCTCTATTCAAATAGAACATCGTCAAAAATATTTCTAAAGCAATGCAACGCCATTAAATAAATCTAAACATTAATACAATAGCCGATGAAGTCATCACCGATAGTATAATTTTTTGGATTTAATTTGCGAAATCGAAATTGGAAATCACATCACAAACAATTGAAGTAGCTATTGTTATTATTATGACCATATTGGTATATGTTAATTGCGTTGTTCTTTTTATCAATCGATTTTGATTCTTAGAACACTTGTTACTTTTTGGGTAAAATTGTGGAAAGAGAGCGTCAAAGAGCATTTTTTTTATCAAAATAGTGTGTTTCTTTCTGTAGAAGTGCACTCTTTCGCAGTGATTTTTAACAAATTTGCCCACTCGATAGTCTGCTTCATTTGGAAGTATCGGAAAATACAAGACGGTTCATAAAACATTTCGTAAAATGACCTTTTGTTTAAACGAGTATTCATTTACGAATTGGTAAAGCTGTTTATATGTAATGAAGTCTCATAAACTCACAATGTTTGTTATGTAGCGGACACGTTGATGGCAAGAACTTGACCAATGAAGTTATTTTAATCCTTTGCGATTTTGAGAACATACGTATCAAAGAAGAAAATTGTCGTGAATAAAGTTTCATTTCAGCTTTCTCCTTTTGTTTCAGCTGTTTGGATACAATCTACAGAACTTGTAAAAATGAAATGAAAAACACTCTATTTCAACAATTGATATTTCCATGTAAATCTCCATACGAACGTTAGCATGTTAAATCTGCGTTCATCTGAAAACTTCAAAGCAATTCCAACCACTTTCTGTTACAAGAGTACTCGATGTCGATGAAGATTTAGAAGATAATAGTTCGCAGTCTTTTGTAACTGCATTATAGTTAATAGCCATGCATCCATTTTCTCGATGACAGTATTTCAACATGCAGATAGAATGATGATATATGTTATTTACTTTCCGAATAACATCGGTGCTTAATTGTTTGCCCAAATGACCAACGTATGTTCTGGCACTCAGTTTCACTATGACAGTAGTATCAAAAACATAACCGAATTTCATAAGTCTTCTGATCAAAGCCTTCTAAAAAATACAGGATGTTGAAATAAATGAGCAAATACGCAAAGAGAAAAATAACATACCTCGCATATTTTGAACAGGAGTTCCTAAAAAAAGACCTTAATTATTATTTTCAAGATTGGAATGTCAGTGAGAACGTGTTTTAAAAAGTTTTGAGGACCAAATTGGGAGCAGTTTTGGCAGTCTCTTGTCTCCACCATTCATGATCAGTTCAAGGCCGTTGCCTAATTCAAACAAGGGACAAATAAAGAGTAGTAAAAGTATTAAGTATTATGTATTAAAAGTATTAAGTATTATGTATTACAGCGGGACGAGAAGTAGGAAAGGAGGCTTTGGTGTGAAGATGTACATTCCAGCTTCCTCCAGTAGTTGATCATGCATTGCAGAATCGATTACAGGTAATGAACTGTTTTATGTAGAGCAAAGGGTTGCACTATGCTGATGTCAGTAGAAATAAAACAAGTGAGAAATGATCTGGAAACGAGCAGCTGTTTATTATTAACAAAGCGCTCAAGCAAAGTAAAAAGGTGATTGGCTCACTCTTGGAGATTCAAGAAAACTGTTGACACACTTTTTTCTCGACCTCGTAATAGTTCATTATCTTTAATTATAATAATAATAAACACTCATATTGCGACTTAGTATATAAAATCGAAATTTATTGTGATCGTAAAGTTTAAAATAGTATTTCACGAGCAATCAAAGTAGTGTTAATTACTTTTATCAAATGTCAAATGCATTCTACTTTTATATTCTACTTTTTAATTTATTTTTAGTCAAGAAATATTCCAGTGTTAAATTGTAAAATGGACAATTATAGAAAGAAGGTTTCATTAATGGCTGCAATATTTATATTTAGGACTACTTTTCTGCTTTGAGGAGAGGTTCATTATCGGTATTAACGCAATAATAATGCATGTATTTTTAAGATCATTTGTTGTTGATGATGTTGCTGTTGCTAATGGCAATGTCGTTGGCTCTTCTTCTAAATTTTTAGCGAGTGCAAAATCACGAGTATGATACTAAATCATAGTTGTGATAGTTTGTCACTGGATGGGAACCATAACATTGTGTTCCCTTTTTGCCAAAGCAATTAAGCTAATTTTTTCAAACAGTCTAAAATCAATTTTTTCATTCAAAAGTTTTTCAACCCAAATATTGTTCTTCATAGTAACACATAAGCTTTCTTTTCAGTTGTTCAATAAAAATAATAAGCCAATCCTAATTTTCCAATATTATGTTTAAAGATTGTGTTTTGACATCGCTAGTATATCCTGTTAGCTAACATTATTTTATCCTAACTTTCTAAATAAGTCAAAGAACAGCGGTTTGAAGAACTGATTTATCATACTTCAAAAAATTATTAATGAAACCTACAAGAATGATGACAACAGACGCAAATTTAAAAAATTTCTATCTGTATTTTTAAGATCAGTTGTTGTTGCTGATGATGTTACTGTTGTAAATGGCAATGTGGTTGGCACTTCTTCTAAATATTCAGAAAATTCAAAAGCAACATTATATTACGACATTACTATAGTTAAAGATAACTATGATATTTTATTAAACAAGATTAGCAATGGCAGTTTTCCAGCCATGACATGAAATGAAATACTCTACGCTTATCTCAATTATTTCTTTATAAAATCTATCATCCTTAAGGATAGTCCATACCCTCCTAAGCATGATTTCAGTTTTTCCCTGATAATTTGAAATGTGTTGATTTTTTCTTATCAAAAGTATATATTTTCTGAATCCTTATTTAATTATCTGTCTAATGATTCATATTTTGTTTATTAAAAATGAAAAGGACAGGAATTAAAAGAAAAAAAAATAAAATTTAGAACGCATTGAATTAAAAAGTTCCAACTCCCCTCCATTACACTTTTTTTTCAAACAAATTGCACTTTTGAAATCCATGATCATTTGTCGAAAAAAGTTTGCCACAGTTTTTTTTAAAACTCATTACTTCCAAAAATATAAAGCTTTTTTTCTTGATTCTTTAACTTCAACTCTCCCTCACGGGGCGAATTTTGATTCTTTTCAAAATATGTGGCAAACTTTTTTGCGCAAAGGCCAACTGAACAAAATGAAAAAAACTGCATGGTTATATCTCGTTCACAAGGGGAGTTGGAACTCTTTAAATGTTGGTCATCAAGCTAAAATTACTTTCAGAGAAAATCACATTTAAAGATTTTTTCTTCTTCCATCGCTTGTGTAAACAAAATTGAATAGCGATCAAATTCTATTGTGAATGTGAGATGTTGGAATGTATGAAAAGTTAAAAAGGTAGAAAACTATGTCATTGAATAATGATAGTGTGTATAATTATAAAGAAAACCACCTGGTTTTACTTTTAACGATAATAAAGCAAAATATTGAATACGAAAAGTAAACAAAGCCGAAAAAATATGTATGGCGTCATGCATGTGCGTATATTGAGAGAAATCTCTTTTATTTCACCGAAAGATTAATTACTTGCGTAAACAAAGATTTTTTTGCCTTTTGGTTTTTGCTAATAGCTCCATAATTATTTGGAATTTTAAAATTCTGATTGCAGAATCTATTTTTAAATAAAAAATTGAAAGGAAATATTGAAAAAAAATTTTTTTTCAAAAAAATTCACCTCGGAGGGTATGGACTATCCTTAATTTAATTCTTTGAACAGAACAAAATAAATTTTCCATTCAAATCTCTTTTTTATGCAAATATTTTTTATGCATAACGTCAGAAATCAAAATCTTGATTCTTCAGTTGTCAATAATTCCTCTACATAATAACAATAATGATAATTGTATTTCAGGAAATTCATTTACCCAAGGAATATATATACATATATAATAAACTTGATTTTTTGTTACTCGATAAGAAATTTTCTGAACTTTTCAAAACCTAAGGATTTCGAAGATGGAAACAATCAGGGATTGTTAGAGACACACTTCAAAAAACTGTGAATACTGACAATAAATGAAAAATTAAAAAGGATTACCTGTATTTTCAAGATCTGTTGCTGTTGCCAATGGTGTTGTTGTTAATGTAAATGTTGTTGGCATTTCTTCTATATCATCAGAGAATGAAAAACAGCTTCAAATACAGCAGTTCTATGCTAAATCATGCCTGTCATAAGTTGTCATTGTTAGTTTCAAATTCTGACAAGAATTGGCATACTAGAATCTCTAGCTGAACCCTGAATACCTCCTTGACAAATTATCGTGTATACTTTATACTTATGCAGTAAGCATTTCCTGGGGCTTTGCTAAAATATAGTGTTTCGAACTAGTTGGTATAGCCAATCAATCAAATTGGTCGAAACGCATGTTTCTTAGAATTGATGCATCATACTGTAAAGAATTGTGGATAATACCTGTCCACACTGTTGTTAATGGCAATGTTGTTGGATCTAAATTAACAGAGAATGAAAAAATTCATTATGTTACTACATTAATATATGAATTCATGACTGTGGTATTTTGTCAAACAAATTATTATTATTGTTATTTCTTTCCGTATAAATATTTGTACAATTGAAGCTTCCAGTTTATAGTAAAATAAAGAGTACACTTCGTACATAAAACAGCTAAAGAAGAAAAACCGATTCAAGGCTTAATTTGGAAACGAAGAGATTGTATAGACGTTGTTTAGACTGTTAGAACTTGATGATCCTGAAAATAGGAGACTTTAATTTCCCGTTTGAAAAATTAAAGGAACAATTTCTGAGGCACTCTTGGGACCTTTAAAGTTTTTTTCAGATGCACGATGCTTTATAGAATAGAAAAGTCTTTGCAAGACCGATGTTTAATATCCTAAACGGTCTATGTTGTTCTGTATTCTGCTAACTTGCAATGTATTTGTACGGAAGGCTTTGTTCCGTTATATATGAGACAGAATGTTCCTTTTGGTGTAATCATTATAAAAATCATGCAGTCGTGTATAATACGGAACACAAGTGGAAAACCCTAAAGACTTTCTGCTGACCACTTTAATTCGGTCTGTCAGTTTCCGCAAGTTTGCAATAAAAAACTAGCTTTTTGATTGGTCGAAATTCACACGTTTCCTAATTAAAACATTTGCATAAAAGGGATTGTCTTGATCTTCTGATTCACTACATGACAGAGATGTTGAAAAGACGCATTTTATCAAAGAAGATGTGGCAAAAAGCTGTTGGAAATGAAAGGAAACCGAAAAGGTTGTCCTTAAAAATTACTAGCAATGGAGTATACATATGTCCTGTGAAGTCATGCGAAAGCGAAGGCTTTAAAACGCAAACACGTTTATACAAAGCATGGTTGGTTTTACTTTTTTGACGAGAAACCTGACGTTACCACTATATTTCCTGAATTTGCAACACGAGTATCCACTCAAAGTAAACGAAAACGAGGCTGCACTTCTTCAATGCCGATGTTTGTTAAAACATGTACTGTTGGAAAACTGTTTTCAAAGTGGCTACAAAGTCCAGGTGGAGGAGGTAAAAGTTTGTGTCAAGCGGAACAAATAACAGCCAAACTATTAAAGTATGCGAAATTCTGTTGCCATGACGTATCTATTCTCTGGGACGTACCAGGATGTGTTATAGATTATTGCGTTGGATCGATTACAATGCTTTCTGACTTTGTGGATTACTTGAAGGACACTTGGAAACTTGGTCATTCTGGAATTATTGGCTACATGAACGCCATTTCTCACACGCTTGACTTCAGAAGGAGTAATGCAATTAAAAGCGAGAATATACCTGTATTCATTGCAGCTGAAATTTACTTAGACAGGGTAAAAAAGTGCTTAGCAAAGCAAATGAGGATTGAATGGAGTACAGTACTGAGCAAGGAATACCTTGAAACTATCAATTGTTGGGCTAGTCTAGAAGATTTACAAAATGTTATTCCTTTTCATGCCAACAAATTTTCACAGATATTGATTAACGCTAGTGATTCGACTGCCATCATTCCAGCGCACGATTTGTCTTTCAGCACTTCGTTTGTTGTAGCTGTACTGTTTCTTATGGTGAAAGCAAGTCGACCAATGACATATCAGTATTTGACTGTTGCAATGGTACGTGGCGTTGGAAGTGAAGGCGGTGTTATCGATCAAACAAGATTCAAAACAAATTATAAATATGGATTTGATACTCTCATTATTTCGAAAAGAGTTGTTGATATTTTGAATGGGTACATAGCTTGTATTCGGACTAGACTAAATCCTATTTGCGATTACGTTTTGGTAACAAAGAACGGAACCCAGCTGAAACAGTTAAGTGATATTTTCGGAAGAATTGTTTACCAGGCTATTGGAAAGTATATAAATCCGACACGATACAGACAGATTATCGAAACGGAAAGCATGGGCAAACTGAACGAACGTGAGCAAGCGGCTTTATCACGTGATCAAAAGCATACATCACACGTAGCTAGAATACATTATCAAAAACTTCAATCAGCCGAGGTAGCCCGTCAGGGTCAACAGTGTATGGAAAAGCTCGTAGCCGTGGACAAAGAATATGCGAGTAGCCATCACTTTAACGACCATTCTAAAGAATCAACTTCTAACGAATTCGACAATAATGGAGTGGACCGAAGAAATGAGCGAACGAACTCCTGTTATAGCATTGCTTTAAACGAGAACGTATCCGCTGGAGCAGAACTAAAAGACAAAGTTATCAAATGACAGAGCAAGATTGCATTTTCGACTACGGAAGATTCGTTTTTGTCGTATGGTATAAAGAGATATGGGCATGGTAAATGGACATCGATTTTACGAGATCCGGAATATAGCTTTCATCCTTCAAGAAAACCGAGCACATTGATGATCAGAGCAAAGAAGTTAAAGTTAATTTAATATATGTACGATGTCGAAAATTTATTTGAAAGTAATGCTTTGCGAAGGGAAGAATATAAAAGGGTTATGTTAGCAAATAGACCTTTCTTTCGAGTAACAAATCTTGCACAAAGATGTTCTTCAAGTTTTTCAAAGGCGTTTTAACGAACACTGGTGATATCGTTACAAAATATAAACTGAGTGAAGAAGATGAAAGTTGGTTGAAAAGCACACTTTCAGCGCGTCAGGTCACAAGACCATTAAAATTTCGAATTGCCGACATTAAAGATAGTAAAGGTCTAATGGCAAAGCTGACTTTTATAAGAAGAAAACAGAACGACCAGCTACTGCTGCATAAAAACTTAAAATATGTAGTGTTAATAAAAATATGTAAAATGCATGTAAAAATGAAAAAATGCAAAATGTAAAACAACTGCCTCCTCCTTTCCAGACTCCGAAGATCAATAATACCAAGGAGAAAAGATATCAAACACGTCACTTAATGACTTCATTTGCTATAAATAACACAAAGACATCTTCCACGTCATGTCCTGTTACATGTACCTTGTGAAATTGAATGGGCTTGTTACACGTTGTTACACGTTGTTACATCTTGTTACACCTTGTTACAACTTTACCAAGGAGAAAAGACTTCAGACACGTCACTCAATGACGTCGTTTGCTATAAATAACATATAAGGAAATCTTCTGCGTCATGTGTTGTTACACATACTTTGTGTATTTGTATAGGCTTGTTACACGTTGTTGCACGCTGTTACATCTTGTTACACCTTGTTACAACTTTACCAAGGAGAAAAGATTCCAAACACGTCACTTAATGACGTCACTTGTTATAAGTAGCACACATGCGAATCCACTGCGTCATGTCTTGTTACACGTACCTTGTATATTTGAATGAGCTTGTTACACGTTGTTACATCTTGTTACATGTTATTACACCTTGTTACAACTTTATCAAGGAGAAAAGATTTCAGACACGTCACTCAATGACGTAGGGTGCTATAAATAACATATAGGGAAATCTTCTACGTCATGTATTGTTACACATACCTTGTGTATTTGTATAGGCTTATTACACGTTGTTACACGTTGTTACATCTTGTTACACCTTGTTACACCTTTACCAAGGAGAAAAGATTTCAGACACGTCACTCAATGACGTAGTTTGCTATAAATAACACATATGCGAATCTATTACGTCATGTCTTGTTACATATACCTTGTGAACTTGAATGGGCTTGTTACACGTTGTTACATCTTGTTACATCTTGTTACACCTTGTTACACCTTTACCAAGGAGAAAAGATTTCAGACACGTCACTCAATGACGTCGTTTGCTATAAATAACATATAGGGAAATCTTCTACGTCATGTGTTGTTACACATACCTTGTGTATTTGTATAGGCTTGTTACACGTTGTTACACGTTGTTACATCTTGTTACACCTTGTTACATCTTTACCACAGCAAAAAGGTATCAAATACGTCACCCAATGACGCCGTTTGCTATAAATAACACATAGCGACATCTACTACGTCATGTACTGTTACATTTTATGCAGCGTCATGCCCGTTAGTTATGGCAAGTGACGTCATTAAATGACGCGTTTGAATACTTTTCTCCTTGGCAAAGTTGTAACAAGGTGTAACAAGATGTAACAAGATGTAACAAGGTGTAACAAGCTCATTCAAATTCACTAAGGTACATGTAACAAAGGGCTTGTTACACGTTGTTACACGTTGTTACATCTTGTTACACCTTGTTACACCTTGTTACAACTTTACCAAGGAGAAAAGATATCAAATACGTCACATAGTGATGACGTTGCATCAACTGTAACAGCACATGACGTAGTAGATGTCGCTATGTGTTATTTATAGTAAACTACGTCATTGAGTGACGTGTCTGAAATCTTTTCTCCTTGGTAAAGTTGTAACAAGGTGTAATAACATGTAACAAGATGTAACAACGTGTAACAAGCCCATTCAAAATCACAAGGCACGTGTAACAAGACATGACGTAATAGATTGGCATATGTGTTATTTATAGCAAACTACGTCATTGAGTGACGTGTCTGAAATCTTTTCTCCTTGGTAAAGGTGTAACAAGGTGTAACAAGATGTAACAAGCGTGTAACAACGTGTAACAAGCCTATACAAATACACAAGGTATGTGTAACAACACATGACGTAGAAGATTTCCTTATATGTTATTTATAGCAAACGACGTCATTGAGTGACGTGTCGGAATTCTTTTCTCCTTGGTAAAGTTGTAACAAGGTGTAATAACATGTAACAAGGTGTAACAACGTGTAACAAGCCCATTCAAAATCACAAGGTACGTGTAACAAGACATGACGCAGTGGATTCGCATGTGTGCTACTTATAACAAGTGACGTCATTAAGTGACGTGTCGGAATTCTTTTCTCCTTGGTAAAGTTGTAACAAGTTGTGACAAGATGTAACAAGATGTAACAACGTGTAACAAGCCCATTCAACATCACAAGGTACGTGTAACAAGACATGACGTAGTGGATTCGCACGTGTGTTATTTATAGCCAATGACGTCATTGAGTGACGTGTCGGAATTTTTTTCTCCTTGGTAAAGTTGTAACAAGGTGTAACAAGGTGTAACAAGATGTAACAACGTGTAACAAGCCCATTTAATTTCGCAAGGTCCATGTAACAAGAACTGACGTAGGGGATTATTTATAGCAAATGACTTAATTAATTGACGTATTTGGTATCTTTTCTCATAGGTAAAATTGGTTTTCGGGAGCTGGAAGAGAGGAGGCAGTTGATTTACATTTTGCTTCTTTTCTCTTTTATATGCGTTTTACATATTTTTATTCATACTACATATTTTAAGTTTTTATGCAGCAGCAGCTCGTCATTCTGTTTTCTCCTGATAGAAGTCACCTTTACCTTTTTGCATGAATCAATGTCCAACCCAGCACACAAAC
This sequence comes from Turritopsis dohrnii, assembly GCA_027922465.2. NCBI lineage: Eukaryota > Metazoa > Cnidaria > Hydrozoa > Anthoathecata > Oceaniidae > Turritopsis > Turritopsis dohrnii. The sequence goes on from BQMF02000021.1 coordinate 764,864, forward strand.
GTTTATTTTCAAAATCGACGGCACACGAATCTGGCCAATCAAATACTACCCAAAAGGCAAAGCCAGGATCATGTTACTGTTTGCTGTTGTCTAAACTGCGACTTTCCAAGATTGTGACACAACTAAAGAATAACACAAGCTGATTGAGGGACTTTAAACAGCCACAACATTGTACTTCGCTGAGAAAGCCGGCACAATAAAACTTCTCAAAGCACGTTTTAATGGCTTTTCACGGAGTCAGAAGCCTTCACATTTGATTCCATTTCCATCGATTTTTATCGTTCTATCAAATACCAACGAACAATCTTGACAAACGGAACACTTTTTCTCTGATACGATTAACTTTATTATTGTTATTATTATTATTATTATTATTATTATTATTATTGTTATTGAATATTTACCCAGGATAAAAACTTCAGTAATATGTACAATATTTACAATATATACAAAATACAATATATACAAAGGCAACACCGATAGTTTGCATTTATAGCAAGAATTGGCACACTATACCAGGCAAATTCAAGCAATAACTAAGTATTTTTTTTAAATCTAATGAAAAACATTGTTATTTGTGCTGCTGTTGGATGTGACAGATTTGTACAACAATTTATTTTGAAATTTATCGTCTTCGATTGTATAAACTTCTTTGCAACCAGAACAATCAATTCCTCTTGCTACAATTTCTACATTTGCATCACTGTTTGTTGCCAATTGTTTCTAGTTAAGTATTTTCGTCAGCATCATCAAAATGATCATCCGGACTTCTTTATGTTCTTTAAATCAACGGGTTCAAAACTACATGGTTTAAACCGCAACATTCTTTGTGAAATCCTTGAATAAAACTCATTGCTACATTCTTCATCTTCACTGAGAACATCTGATTCCTCTTCACTTGAATTCTCACTCATAATTTTTGAAAACATAAAAAACTAATACGTTCCTTTGCACTGACATAACAAATAAAAGTAAATGAAACTTCTTCAATGACGTCACACGTTTTTCATCAGAAAAAAAGACGGGGGTTTATAAAATAACTAAAAACTCAATATCTTCGGAAGTAAAGCGTTTTCAAAAAAGTTTTAATGCAGGCTAACTATATATTTTTTAAACTAAAATTTGTCATAAAATTTGAAATGACGATATCACTCCTTTAAGACGATACCAATCAATCTCTTTCATAGATATTGATAGTTTTACAATTACATCTTTTCATGATAACGGATGGAGGTTCTTTCTTATGGGCCAATAAAGGTGAAAAGACAAACGTAGTTTGGATAAAAAATTTCATTGTAAATATACGTATACTAACGTTATCATATCTAATTTACTAAATTAGCCAAAGCACAGTGGTTTGAAGAACTGATTTATCATACTTCCAAAAACTATGGATGAAATCTATAAGAATATTTACAACAGACGCAAATTTATTAAGGATTATCTGTAAATTCAGTTTGGGTTGTTGATGGTGTTGTTTCTGTTAATGACGATGTTGTTGGATCTTCTTCTATATTTTCAGAAATCCAAAAAACATTATTATATTACTATATTATTAATTGGAATCATAATTATGAAATTTTGTGGAGCAAGATTATCACTGCTAGTTTGCAAATATATCAAAAACAAGAAGACTAAATCACAGTGTTTGAATGTTTAAATGCTTTCACGTTGTGTTTTTATTTTTAATGCGTTTGTTGGCTGAATTATTTAAAACGCTTCACTAGAAATTTGGGTCTTTAAAAATAAAATCGGATAAAGATGAATTGTCACAAAATACTTAGTCGGTTTTCTTTGCAAAGCTGTTCTTGATTGAGAGGTTGTTGCTGTTGTTGCTATTGCTAGCGGTGTTATCGTTTCTGCGTGGAAATTTTGTCTTCAGAAAATATAAGGAGTAGAAATGCTGTTGAATTTACATGGGCAAATATCAAGATTAGCAATCTATATTCAAGGGCACTTTATCAATCTCTTAACCGTCAAATCAGTTGAATCAATTTAAGATTTTAAAAGTAGTCGTTCAATTTTTATGCGCCGACCGAAAGATTAGTCATGTCCCTATATGATACCAAGAACTATGTGAAAAATGATCAAGCAGAATTTACCAATCATTCATAGAGTTGGGTGAGAAGCTGTGCAGCTCTCGCGCATTCATTCATCAAGGTAATAGTCTGTCCCAAGAACGAAACATTTTCCATTTTCGTTGACTGGATCTGATATATGTGAATAAGTGACAGCTAAAAAATGAAATTATTACCCTTAGAGAAAATGGAACCATATGACATTGGGTTGTTACAGTTGTTGGAGAAGTGTAAATATATGTCGTACAATTTTGGGGTATGTTAGGTAGGCATTCTTCCAGCCAAAAAAATAATGCGTAAATGTGAGTTTCCAGAGGTGAGAATCCTTTATCATGGTTTGTTTCAATTTGTGGTAACATGGTTTATGCCGCTCCTGCAAAATTTGTGTACTTCAGCATTTCATGAATTATACCATAATTTTGATTTATTTATTATACTATACAAATACTAAAAAAATTGCTAAGAATTACTAAAAATGCATAGTTACCAAACCACAAATGTGAAAATTGTTGGGAAAGTTTGTAATAACTAAATGATCATAGGCTATCATACCGATCTCCTTTTCATTGCCTGTCAATTACAAATATCCAGGAATAAAAAACCAACGTTTTATCACTATTTGTCACACATGTTTTACCCGGGACTTGTTTTAAATATGCAACAAGAAACTATATGGCTTGCGTTGCAGAACCAGTTGTGGCAATGTTACATCAGATTTCAAAAGACATCCAAATATCCAAGATAAAAGTTTGATAATTGCAATCTTGTCAAAATTTCGCACAAAATTTCAATTTTAACCAAAATCGGTAAAAATCCTTGCAATTGGCGCCAACCACATTTTTTTGGAAAATTTAGAAATCTTTCAAACCTTATTTTATAATTGGTCGGATTTGAACAATTTTCCTTAAATCTAAAAGATATTTCTTAAATTGAAAATCGGCACCAACCAATTATTTATTCTGTGAATTTTTATGAAAATGTTTGTAAATTCTAAGAGCGTTCATAATATCTTTCAATTTTGTTCGATCTAAGACATTTTTAGAAAATCTGGGAAAAAACTGACAAATTCGAAATTAACACACTGTCGTATTAATAATAGAAACTCAGGCGATATAAATACGGTATTCTGCCATCGGTGAGAAAAACGTTGATTTCAGTCTATTTTTTTTATTTTCAATTATATAGGAATTATAATAGCAGCACTCTTGCTCGCACTTTCAATGTTTTAGCATACCATCTCCATTTGTTCACTCCACATTCGAATTGTCAATTAAGCCAATCCATACATGTTCCGAAGAGGTTCCTTCTGCTGCAAGATCAGCCAGATCCATATTTAGTTGGTAACTGTGTATTACCGGTAACGTGCCACCTAGTGTCTCACAATGGGCTTGAGCTTCATCATAATTATACTCATTATTTATGAGTTTGTAGCATTTCCCATGGGTATATGTTTGCATCCTGCTTCCCATACACAAGAACCTTTTAATCAAAAAAAGTTTATTGAAGCATACGTTATATACTAGTTTGAACGATAACACAAATTTCTGAGGATTTGCAGGTTGTAAAAACGTAACCATATAAAATAGATTTATGAATACTTTGTCCAAACACAATTTAGTTGAGAAAGTGAAACAATGCAAGAAAGTCCTTTTCGAAAAGTGTTCTACGGAAAAATTAATGTTTGCATTCATAGCTATTTCTTTCTTCTAAATCAATTTTAGCAGCGATTAAAGAGATTGAAACAAAAAAAATTAATTGAAAATTAAAGATTTAGATGATAATCGCAACTTTTTTCTTTCTTCTGAAATTTATAGCAATTTTGAAACTGGTGAAAGGAAACATTCTATCATAAGCTATGAAGGTTATTTTATCGAAAAGCTTTTGCTTATTTTAATTTTATTTTTGTTTACTACCCTAGAGAAAGGAATTTTTTTAAAAGTTCAATTTTCCTTAGTGTGTTTTATCTTGTTCTAAATGTAATAAAAGCTAGTGCCTTTTTAAATTATCTGTCTTTGTTTGAAAAAAAAAAAAGTTAAAGCATTGTTTTTTTTTATCACAGCTATACATGTACAGTAAAAACTGTCTGAATGCCCCTTTAAATTTTACCTAAAACGATATTAATACTGATGTACTGCTATTTCGAAATTTGATTAAAAGTGTATGTGACTTACTTGTTACTGGAATGAAGAAATACATCTGAAAATATAGAAAGGAAAAATATTCCTTCAAGTTTCTCGTCTCTATTTGAATACATGGTTGAGATTCACATCGATTTGTTAACACATAACGCCATTTTAGTTAAAATGAGACATTAATAACACATAGGACTAATACAAGGGCATGATAGTGATCCACAAACATTCTGAAAATTATAAAGATCAATAGCACGTCTGTTTGCAATGCACAAGTTATTATGCGCAGGCGCTAAAAACATGCAGTTTTCATAATGGCGTCTGGCTCGGGTTTCCAGTCAGGAAAATATAGCAAGATTTTGTTAATTTATAACTGTTTGTTGTTTAACGCTTCTGCATAATTAGGGCCGCTGACCGTTTTATTTCGCAGGCAGAACTATCGTATAAAGCATGTGAGCAATCATCTGGAACAAAATACACGAGGTTGTTTAGTTGTGAAGTGTTGAGCTCATGACGGTCGTAGAAGCGAGTTTTTGTGCCTTTCAGGGAGAGTGGATTTATGATGTTTCAGAAGTTTTCCTGGATATGAATCGAATATATTTTGATAGATTATTAAATTTCCTCAACGTTGATACCAAACATGTCACGAGCCCAATTTTTTTCTTGACTCACTAAGTTGTGGAAGATGTTGTAAATTTACTGAAATGCAATGGTAAATATGTTATTATCTTAAAGAACTAACTAATTATATGTCAATGAACTTATACCCGGAACCATTACATTTTTTTGTGTTACTCTTCTCTTTCTTTTCTTTTTCTGGGTACTGTTTCCGGTTTAAACTTTAGACCAGCTGGAGATGTTCTGAAGAAGTGCTCCTTCATCATAGCCTTCACTCTACAAATATTCGATGGCATTCTGCAGTAAATGGCTTTCAAATTATTGAATTCAGGGTGAATGCTTTCATCTCCTTGCTCTGCATACAGGCCAAGTCCTGAACTTCATTTTGAAACAAAAGGCACCACATGATCCTCAAGTAGATGCATCTTGGGAGTGACACTTTCAGTTGGCCACTGAACACGGAAGTAACTCATCAGATCGATAATTGCATTATCTGAATGAACAATATCAAACATTAAAGAACATCTCATAGCATTGAGGTCTCCCTATATACTATAAAGTATATATACAAACCTAATTGAGCTAACTTTTCATCATTGAAGAAACTGGTAGAATTCATTAAGATATGACATCTGCTGTATTTCAAAAAAAGCTGCTTGAATTGTTGGCATAACATAATTGATTCTTGATGAATTTCAGTACCAGCAAATCCCAAATTTTTTATAAGAATCGGAATGGAGTTACACAGTTTGATAATGTTCTCCTCCTAGATAATGTAAATTATTTTTTTAGGATAGCTTGAAAAATCAAAATCTTCCAAATGCTGAAAAAACAAGTCATGAAAACTTGGAAAGTGTTCAAACTATGATTTACTGATGGTATGACATTACCTTTAACATTTTATGTACATGGTTGCCAACAAAGCTTTTGCCATGATACGCTTGTCTGTGGACATGGACTTCTGATAAAAGGTTGTCAATTCGTTTCACACATGGCCCCACATTTCTGTTGACATTGCTTTGCTTTATTAGTTTATCCATTTGTTTTTCCTGTTACAAAGATATTTGATACATTAGAATCATTATACTTCTGGAAACTAAAAAGCAAAAAGTTGTAAATCACCTACTTTTTTTTGCATCTTTTTCTGTAGATGCTGTAATCGGGGCAGATAAATGGCTTTAATGTCGCTTTCCTTGTCTGGTGCTTTAAGGATATTTTGGGCAATTGCGTCATGTACTAAAATATTGCAATAATAAATACATTAAAATATAATCTTTTCATTCTGATTTTAAGTGCAAGAGAGTTTGATTTATATTACCTAGAATAATTTTTTCATGACAGTCATTGACAGTATTTTGCAGTTCCTTAATTTGGGATTGCAACTCGGCGAAATGTTTAATTTCTTCCATTCCTGCATTACTTGACTTTTCCGCAATTTTTAAATCAAATAAATGACATTGATCTTCAAACATATTGAAGAATTTCAAATATATTCCAAGAGAAATATGAAGACCTGGTGGTGCAACCTAAATTTTGATGAATAATTAAATTTAGAATTGTATAATTATTTCTTTAAAAATATTAATATTATGTTGTACCTGATCAATAGGGATATTAAAGAATGGTTCGCTAATTACATTGTTAAACAATTTAGCTTGCTTAATGTTGCTTCATTTGTTTGGAAATCAATGTAATCTTTTGTAAGAGTCTCCAATGTTCGGTTTTGAAATCTACCACGATCATGGAGAGCTATTTGCATCTCTGAGGTTGCGATAGTGCAAAACAAGCAACAGTGACGTCCTGCATGAAATAATATCATTCATAAATTCACTTCTAGGCTTTTTGTGATGCTGAATGGCCATGACAAGACTTACCAATTGCACCAGTCAAACCGTACATGACACAAAGAAATTCGTAGTCACCAAACATGAACACACGAATTGGTTTTCTTCTGAAAAGGAAATTTTTAGAAGATAGTAAAGTGTAGTAAGAAAAACTAAAAAGTGTCTTTTCTAACATTAGTAAGTACTTACTGCCAAAATAGTCTCTGTAGCAGATCAATTTCTACTTTGAAACGAGACAGTGTTATGTTTAAATTGATTCTTTTGTCGACAATTGTGTTATTTTTGCTGTTTGGTTTGTCGATGTTGACAACCTGATAACACATCTTAAACGATCCACCACCGTGATCTCCACCAACTTTCACGTGAATCTCACCGTTACATGAAGGTATTTCAACCAAGCGATTACATCTAGAGAAATGTAAGAAAAGTGTTTATACATGCATTAACAATCATGTCAAAATAGTCTAGAAAACCTACTTGCTTAAATTATCGATATAGTTGGTAATATTTTCTGGCAAACTTTCAATATATGCCCATGGTGCAGAGCAGATTTCATATACACCTTTCTGATATTTTGCTTCAAAGCTCAAAGGTGTCTCTTCTACTTTTAGATTACTTGATGACCAAGAAGATGCTACTTGTCTCTGTTTAGCAGAGGATGCGGCTTTGATATTGAATGATTTAAGCCATCTAAAGTTTATGTAATATTGTTACGAGCTGTATCATATGGTAAATGGAATTTACCATATGAATAGAATAATGAATAGAATAAATAGAAATAATAGAATAGAATAGAAATAGAATAATGAACTTGCCTAGCCATTGTCTGTAATTTAGTCCAGAGTATACCAATGTCTGCTTTTAACGCAACCAAAGCTTCAGGGCCAATTTTAATCGGAGAAATGTGTGCTTCCTCTAAAATTTTTTTTCTCTCTTCTTCTTTAAAAGATTTTACCAGCAAGGAAGTTTGATGGAGTTTTGATGTTCTATCACTTCCTGATGCGTGACTTAAACTTTGTTGAAGGATTTTTGTTTGATTCCGTAAAGTGCTCTTTGATGCTGTGGAGTTCGATGTGTAGGCTTTTGGTGTTGTTGTTATAAACAAAGGCTAAGATACAGGAAATATAATATATATAAACACTTGTACTTGATGTTCATTTTATTTTTAAATAATACTCTCAAGTTCTAAACAAGAGTGGGTGAAATAAACAGAGTAAGTAGAAAGAAAATTAGCATGCTTCACATGTATTCCATTTTTCTAACTAACCATTTCTCATTCCCTCAGTAACAAGGTTGGAAATGTTTGCAATTAAATGAAACAAGGCTATTGTTGTAATTTTTGGATTTCTGCGAAAGCAAGAAATACCTTAAAACCGGCTCTGTTCTTTTTTGGATTTCTGCGAAAGCAAGAAATACTTTAAAACCGGCTTTGTTTTTGTATTCCTGCGTAAGCAAGGAATACTTTGAAACCGTTCGTGTTTTTTTGTATTCCTGCGTAAGCAAGGAATACTTTGAAACCGTTCGTGTTTTTTGTATTCCTGCGTAAGCAAGGAATACTTTGAAACCGTTCGTGTTTTTTTTGTTTTTTTTGTTTTTTTTTTCACTGTCCAAACCTAGACCAATTTTTGTCGATGGGAAATAGCCACTCAAATCATTAATGTTCCCAACTTGCATTCTTTTTATGATTTAACAGTCTAAACTCGCGACCTTTCCGACAGTTCGAAGAATAGTCGGAAAGGAAGTTTCTTTTCGGTTCCGGCAATAAGAATGGGAGAGCAATGCGCATGTGCACAATTACAGCGATGGAGGGCTATAAAAGAGAAAACGCACGCTTTATTTATTCTCTGCGATACAGAAACGTACACGTGAGATCCTGCATAACAACACTAGGGTTTCTTTGTGTGTGCTTGAGCATGCCATGTTTGAGGGGTATGATACCGATCAATAACCACCAGTACAAAATTTTGAATATGTTCTTTTAAAAAATTGGGCCTGCCAAGAAATTTACCCACCGTGTAGAGGAGAGGTATAGGTTTGAGGGTCAGTAGAGTTTCGTGGCTAATAAACTTTTAAACTTGTGTATTGCTAATGCAAAGTAGAGGTTATTTTTGCATGTGGCTGTTTTAATAACTTCGTAGTTTTCGCGCCAGGACGATCGTTGAATGTGCTTTTTGTTTGCAACATTCACAGAATACGAAACCTTGGTCCAACTGAAATTGGACAATTTACTTTTTTATTGGAACTTTGGCTTGAAGGAGCCCAAAATAAATGATTTTTTGAGGGTACATGTGACCAAATATGGCGGATTCACCCTAGGCGATCCGTAAACAATTTTTTGAAAAATCCACGCATGCGCATAATAACAGTCGTAGCATGATTTAAACGGACGTGATAGGGAAAACTGATTAAAGAAAACATGGTAATACTCTTCCCATCTCGCTGTCTGCATATTTTGAAACAAAACGTTTCATACATTATGTGCTGTGTTTTCTGATTTGGACTTCTATGTTTCTGCCAAAATATCTATTTTTCGACTTACTCCTGCGCGCCGACAAATTTTAATTAACATCGTGGTTGATGCTTTTGGACGATATTTAATGCCACCCCTTATATTACTGAGATCTATACTTATTTCTTATATCTTTCTGATAATGGGTACTCACATCAGCTGAATGGCTGGTTGACAAATGATGGCTAACAGTGGACGAATGACGGTTCAGACTTTCTTAATTGTAATAAGTATTTTAGTGAAATGAAATACCAAATCAGACAAGGCAATACATTTAATTTCAACATAAAAAGGATAAAAAGAAGTTCAATAAAAAGTTCGGATACTTACAAGAAATATTTTCAGAACCAAAAAAAACATTGTGATGTTTCCTTTCGCTATTTCCAATTGGTGCTCTCCCTCCAGTAAAAACCTTAACATAATCCTGAAAAAATTTTGTCGAATAAATTTTTGAGCGATATTGCAATTATTTACTGGTACAAGTTCTTTTCGCATTTATACTGGTTAACCATTGTTAGAGTTCTGAATACAAAACGCTATATTGCAAGTATGTTTTCTCCTTAGAAACACTTGAATGGACCGTATACAGTCAATTAAATATGTAAAGCTATGTTCCTATCTATCCGTTAGCCCAAAATCGCGCATGCGCAGAAATATACTCTGGTTTCACTAAGGTAAAGCGCATAAGGAAGGAAGGAGGAAGCTTGTTTGTGTGACGTCAATTCAGGATACCTTTAAGCAAACACTTCTTATTTTATGCCTACTTGACAGCCCTTACAAAGCTAATTCGTTAGATGAGAATTATTTTTTCTATCTTCATTTTTGGAAAAATTGAGCCCAGATTGTTTTTAAGCTTTTCAGGATTATTTTGTTCTTTCTCTGTGAGCTTTTTCCAAAAATAAGCGCAAAAGTAGGTCAAAACACAGTTTTTAAACAGAGATTCAGGAAAAGTACATTAGACCTATATTATCATGTCTAATGCCACACTCCAAATTTTATTTATTTATTATTTATTTGGACAGTTTATTTTGATGATTCAAATATCACTAATTCCAAAGGAATCACTAACAATCTGTGATTTATTTCTATTTCAAAACTATATGTTTCCGATTTGATGTTAAAGATTTTTTGGATAAAAACTTTTACAATTAAAAATTTTAGAGGCAATTTCCGAACTGTCTAAACTTTATGACTTTAGGGGGTTGAACGAAAAACGCAACGGAAACGAGCATTCCACGACAAAATGGAAGTATCGAAAGTGCCAAACGTTTTTCTAAATTTTGAAAATTAAAATGAACAAAAAAATTTCAAATTTCAAAATTTGAAAAATGAATTTTTAGAAAAACTTTTAAATTTCAAATTTTGAACGTTCAGAACATGTCCGGACTTCAATCTTTGCATCAAAAGTGCCAACTTGATGATCTGTTTTTGAACTAAAAAAAAAACTATTGAACTTTTAATAATTAAAGGATTAGATTTTTCAAAAATAATGTTTAATTTTATTCCAAATAATGTACGAAAATCAAAAATATTTTGTAATCACAGTAGACAATAGAATAGAACACCAGACAAGAGAAACAAAAACATTCTTTTGTTTACTCGCAGGAGTGAGTTTTCTTCAAATAAAAGCATCAGCTTATTTCTGTTCTTTTCACTTATCATTCAACATGAACAATATTGGTATCGAGAACATAAACCTTCTTCTTGATGAAGGCAAAACGTATAACGAAATAAGTGACATTTTAAAAGCGCGCTATCCTAACGAACGTGGTTTTTCCTTACGCTCTGTTAAAAGGTTTTGTGCAGAAAATGGCTTATCATCTGTTGTCTCGATGGAGCAACTTCAAAATGATGTCACGGATGTCGCTAATGAGGTATTATGAGGTATTAATTTTCACATTGTCTATTTTATAAGCTGTGCCTTGCCGAACTAGAGAAAATTTGGCAAATTCGGCTCGGCACGGCACAGCTTATAAAATGAGCCTAAGAAAAGAATAATTTTTGGTTTTACTATAATTTTGCCGCTGTATACATAATTTTTTTGAGCGGACTTAAAAGATGTCACGGAACTCCAGGCTTGGCCCTCCTACTATTGGGGGTAATGATAACAAAGTTCACCGTCAGCATTGCTGTGTTACATACGAGTGATTGGCTTTAGGAAGTATTTCAATTGATTAATGCAGTTTGTTCCTAAATTTCATACCAAAAATTCAATTGTAATACGGACAATGTGAATATTTGATCACATGATTTTGTCGTTCCCGTATTTTATAGGTTGGCCCTACCTATGGCAGAAAAATGGTTGCCGGTTACCTGAGGCAGAAGTATCAAGGCAAGAAAATTGGTGATGTGAGAGTCGGAAAGGCTTTGAAGAATGCGAACCCAAGAGCTCATAACCGCCGCAGAAACAATACGGAGCGATTGCTAAACCCCATCCCTTATCGCGCGGATTATTTCGGTCATAAATTACACATTGATCAGAATGAAAAGATTTCCATGTATGGAGTTACCCATGTTATCGCTATTGATGGTCACTCCCGTTATGTTGTTGCCTATTCCATTATGCCTGTTAAAAACAATTTGGTTATTTATGAAGAAATATACAGGTATCTATTTTTTCATCTTGTTCAAATTTATTGATTGAGTACCATAATAGTCAATTCATATTTTAGAATTTTATTAATTTCTGCACACTTTTGATTCTCAAATTTCAAAACATGAAAAGTAATAAAGAAATATAATTTTCAAACATAAAATATTGCATTGGCACTTTTGATACAAGGACTTGTTATCAAATTTAGTAGAATTTCAAATTTATCAGTATTTTCAATTTCTAAATTTTGAAATTTGAAGTTTTTTGTTATTTTCGATTTTCAAAATTTAGAAAAATGTTTGGCACTTTCGATACTTCCATTCGACAAGGATACCAGCCGATTGGCTGTTTCATTAGTGATTATCAAGTAGGACCTACAAGTAACTTAAAGTGCAATTCTGTAAAATCAAAGTCAGTCAGTTGTAGTAGTCTGGAGCGTAAAATGACACATAATTTGAAAAAAAACTGAATCTCTCATATTCTTATTCAAAACCTGATAAAAACAGACTTTAAAGCACCTGTTAGGTTTCTAGGAAACAGGAAATCTATAGTGTACTCTTGGCTTTTGATTTCAACAAAAAGGGAAGGAAATTAAACAAAGAAAATAAGACCGAACTAGGATGAAATTTTTCAATTTTCAATTTTTCAATTTTCAATTTTCAATTTTCAATGATCATTTTTCAATGATACATTCCAATGACATTGAAAATTAAAAATTCTAGCGCGAATACAATATCATTGAAAATTACAAACATGGACCCTGAGGAAGAAACAGCAGCTGCTGTCGTTGTTTACATGTTATCAAAAAAGAGAGTTGAACGCAGAAAAACAAACAAAAGAAGTGCATGGGTAAAGGCATGGCTAAATAGACGAAATGAACTTGGCATCTATAATACCCTCATGCATGAATTACGTGTGGGGGGAATCGCAGAATATACGAGATTTTTAAGAATGCCACCGAATATTTTCGATGAGCTGCTTCATCTCATAGACGGTGATATTACGAAAAAAATACGAGACCCAAATCCTGTTCAAGTTAAAGCACATTGTCCCAGTTCATCCTTGAATTTTGCGAAGCTATTTACATGCGATTAAAACTTGGTTGACTCCTCCAAATTTCAATAAATGTTTCAGTTGCTTTTTGCGTCCTCATTTTCGCGTGTAAGGGGCTGTTCATATGGAAGCGGGCTGTCCCGGTTGACCGGGCTGGCTCGATTAGGTGAGATCTCGCTATTTTTAAGAAACGCATGAAAAAAATAAAATGTGTTCATATGACAAGCGAGCCAGCCCGCCTTACCGAGATCTCGCTTGTTTTTACCGAGATCTCGGCTAGGCGGGATGAAAATTGTACATATGAACACTCCATCCCGGTGAGGCGGGCTGGGATTGTATCAATTCCTGCACAACAAATAAGAGGTCACGTGATGTAAAAAATTCTATCCCGGTTGAACGGGATGAAAATTATCATATGAACACGAGCCAGCCCGGTCAACCGGTCTAAAAGTCTTCAATATATTATTTTTGTTTATGTAAGTGTCTAAAATCACATCGTATGCAACGAACACGTGCGCGAAAACAATAGATTTGATTCGAAACAATAGAAAAAAATGACATTGAAAGATTAAAAATTGAACATGTTCAACTTATCAGAGAGTGTAAAAAATGATATTTTTTTTTCTGAATACACCGTCATTTTTCAATGATAATTAAATGAAAAATGAGCATTGAAAAATGATAGTGTATTTCAGCCTTAAGTTTATTATCAGCAGCAATACAGAATACAACTTCGTACAAAGTTACTGTAAGGATTTTAGACATAAACCTACATGGTAAGTTAAATTGCAACTGTGTACATAAAGAGTCTTAATATTCCCAAATACTACTGTGGAACAAAATTTTTCGTGCTTATCTAAACGATAGATTATTTCAAAACTTCAAAACAACTCCAATCGCTTTCAGATTGAAGAATATTCGAACTCGCAGAAGATTTTGAAGATAATAGTTCGCAATCCTTTGTAACCGAATTGTAGTTGATAGCCAAGCATCTATCTTCTCGATCACAGTAATTCAACATGCAGGTAGAATGGTGGAATATATTCTTTACTTTCCGAATGACATCTGTGCTCAGTCGTTTGTCCAAATGACGGACATATGTTCGACCATGCCTCAACACTATAACGTGTAAATTGATATTTATCAATTATATTAATAAAGGGATGTAAATATGGAAAGTATTTTTTTTTTTTTCTTTCATATAGAACATACCATTTGGTGCCTTTTTGACTGGTTTCGTGACTAAAAAATAATGTTACTTCATTATGATGTCATAAAATTACGGCAGCGGGGTGATATTGGGTGCTTGATTGTTGAATTTCTGTTACGAAAGTAGTATAACAATGATATCTTATTGCTTACCTTTTAATGAGACACAATTTATAGGATATATTCGGTTTACCCTGGTATTTTAATGCTAAACCTAGTAGAATCGCTATTGTCGAATTGTCCATCAGACACCATCAAATTGCTGTTACTGAGGATTTATCGCCAAGCTACATTGAAATTACTTATATTTGACGTTAGAGATGATTCATTTACAAAAATTTCATTATTCTTCCTTAAAAGTTTAAGAGTTTTGAGAAACTTTATATTTGACACAATTGATCGATCAGTTTCGCAATAGACCCATTATTTTGAAAACGAGATCCTCTTGTCTAACATTATAGTGAGTTAAGAAGTGTTTTAACTGTAGCTCTTCAACAAGGTTGGATTACAAAAGGAGAGGATTTTGCTTTTATAAAAAATCAATAGAGAGAAAATTCTTATTTTTCGTTCTACAGTCCAGGGAAAATCCAAAACATACAACCAATAAAAGTACACTTAAGGAGCTTCCTCAATGCAATTCTAAATGACGGAGGTCTCCTATTTCAATATGAAGGTAGCAGATTCGTTTTTACGTTTAACGAAGTGGAAGTAATGATTATCTGAATTTCAAGCATAAATGATCACCATTTCAACGACATCAATGTTGTGTAGAAATTGTATCTGCGTTATGGGTGCAGAAAAACGTTAATATTTGGGAAAAAACGAATTTTAATGTTTCTTGGAATTGCTACATATATATTTGCTCTAGATTATCACCTCGCAAATTTCTCCTGCAAAGCCTTGTTCCATTAAATGCCTTTATAGCAGAGATAAATCATGTTGCATTTATACACAGTGTAGAATTGTATGACATATCAGAAAATCAACAAATATCATACCAGTGGTTTTGGGAGTACTAGTGATTGGTGGATTGTCAGGTGTTGTTGGTACTTCAGTAGGTGGATTCATGTAACCTATAAAAAAATACAAAACAAGGAAAAGGTAGCACAACCCTATTTTATGCATTACTATAAACCCATCACGTATGTTTCATAATATTATTCCACTAACGGTGTAATACTACCCTGAAATGTTGCGAATGAACAGAAAAACCCTGCTTAATTTATAACGTTTACAAACGATATAAGAGCGTATAATCGTTGTAAAACAAGGTGAACGAAACAGCAATACAGAACTGACTGAAAGTATTCCAATAGAGCGTTTATTTGATACAGATTTTCCAAGTGTTTAAAGAGGCATTGGCCGGCTTAAAACAATAGAGTTTGAGTTACTCTCGATTACTCAAATACTCATACGGATTTACTCATTAAAAAACAGACTTATCGAGGAGAAGAAAATAAACTTCGAGCAAGAAGATGGAAAATTTTCGTTGATGATAGAATTATTTTTTCAAGGTCTTGTTTTAGAGTTGTTGATTGCTATTAGAGACAAAATATTAATATGAAACATTACTGACCTCTTCTCGGAACATCTATGTACTAACATATCAATGGGAAAATCTGTCATTATAAAGATATACTTGGATATATCTACCACACTCTTGTTTCGACATTCACGTAATGGATTTTTCGAAGCAAAAATCTAACTTTTTGTTGCAATTTTTATCTTCATTTTTGTGATGTCTGTTATTTTTATTTTTCAAAATGTAAAAGAAAATCCATTTGCTTTCTGACAATCACAGAAAAACATTTCCTAGGGAATAAGATTTTTTAATTACTGGCATGACTTCAAGTGAATGCTCTACAACTTTTGTGTCTACTTTACATATTTGCACAACGTAGCTGGAAAAACCTTTTTTCCCTAAATTTATTAATGGGAGAAAACCATGACTTCTATCTCAATTTTCACGTTAAAAAAACTGACAACTCCAAGGTAATAAAAATTAAATATGACCATGAGATAGACGAGAAGTTTCCAGATGTGTGTTTTGATGATTTCGAGTAGTAGGTTCATTTTATTATATGTATTTATAGATTTCTGCAATTGCGAAATAGCCACGTTGTTTTGGGTTTTCTATGCTTCGTAATCGCGCTCAAATTGTGAAGGTTTATAAGCGCTTGTTTTGTTAGGGTGTAAATCGCATTTTTTTTTTCTCGTATAAGTTCTTTTTTCTTATTCTCCCATTTTTCTTGGAATCACATCTATATAATATTTTTCTCTTTTTCTCTTGTTTCAATTTTTTTTTTTCATTGCAAAATATTTTAGTTCTATTTTTTTTTTTTATAAGCTACAGTATATAACACATTTTTTTTTTTTTATTATTTATTTTCTTAGTTAAGGCTAAGATAGGAAAAAACTCATGCTCAGTATGTTATAAGGTAGTAAAAGATGATTGCAATTCAATTCTTTGTGACTGCTGTCAATCTAAAGTCCATCTTGTCCCTTGCTCAAATATCTCACCCAAAGAGTTTCCCTGTACAGGTTTTGCTACTGAATGGTACTGCCCAAAGTGTATTTTGAGTGCTCTACCTTTTCCTGAGATCGAAGAAGATCGTTCCCAATCATTCGCTTCTGGTACTTTTAAGAGTGACTACTTAAAATCCTTGACATTAAACCTTAACTCCATAGCTGATCAATGCCAAAACTTCGATAACATCGACAGCATTAATAGCTCTAAATGTAATTACTATGAATGTCAGGATTTTAGCAACCTAATGAAAGACAAAAAAGGGAAAATTGCCCTTTCAACCTTACACTTGAACATTGCGTCAATGAGACTCCATTTTGATGAATTGGACAGTTTTCTGGCTCTAATTAACCATCATTTCACCTTCATTGGTATCTCTGAAACTAGATTTCTAAAAGATCATTGTCCAAGTTTAAGTTTTAATCTCCCTGGATATTCACATGTTCACACTCCCACAGAATCAAGTGCCGGAGGTGCTCTTTTATATATAACAGAGCATCTCTCCTTTAAACCACGAGATGACCTTTCTCAAATCCTTTACCTCTCAAAACTTCTTGAATCTGTTTTTGTTGAAGTCAGCCAACCTAAACAATCTAATATAATTGTTGGAACTATCTATAGGCATCCTAGTATGTCTATAGAAGAATTCAACACTGATTTTCTTTCAAAGTTCTTGCTGACAGTAAATAGAGAGAACAAACAGATTGTGTTACTTGGGGACTTTAATATTAACCTTTTAAATATCTCCCAAGATACCCAAGTGTCATCTTTTCTAAACGCCCTAGGATCAAATTTGATGGTTCCACAAATTTTACTCCCTACAAGAATAACAGAGAGATCCAAAACATTAATTGACAACATCTTTACCTCTATATCTGGTGATCCAAGCCTTTCTGGCAACATATTATACTCAATTTCTGACCACTTGCCTCAGTTTTATATTAAATTTCGATCGAATTGTAATAACGCCATTAAGGGGGATCAGGAATTCGTTAAAGACTGGTCAAAATTTAACCGTGAAAACTTCCTTCTTGATTTTCTTGCTGTTGATTGGGATACCGAATTGTATTCACAAAACAATGTTGACAGAGCATTTGAAATTTTTCACGCAAAATTGCAACACCTTCTCAATCTACACATACCCACAATCAGACTTACCAAAAAACAGGTCAAAAATCGTCTTAAACCCTGGATTACTACAGGTATTTTAAAATCCATGTCAAAACGTAATTTCTTTTTTCGCAAATACTTGAAAGCCAAAGATCCTGCTGTAAAATGTCAACTTCATTCTAATTACAAAACTTACAGAAATTTGATTGTTAAATTAATCCGCATCAGTAAATCCAACCATTACAACCACTACTTCAAACAACACTCTTCTAACATGCAAAAAATCTGGCAAGATGTCGCAACCCTCATTAATTCTAAGCCAAAAAAATCTTTGTTTCCTAACTCTGTACGTATTGGTCATTCTCTTTCCACAGATCCAACTGAAATCGTAAATGCATTCAATGATTATTTCACGTCAGTCGCTGACACAGTAAGATCGAAAATCGGAACTACTTCTAGGCATTTCTCCAATTATCTCAAAAATCCAGCTCGTAACTCTATTTTTTTAACTCCTACTTCTCCACATGAAATTTCCAAAATTATTAACTCTTTTCCTTCTAACAAAGCATCTGGTCCATGTAGCATACCTATCAGAATACTCAAACTTGTTAATATCGACATTTCTGTACAACTTTCATTTTTGGTTAATCTTACGTTTGAATCTGGGGAATTTCCCTCTCTTCTCAAGACTTCTAAAGTTATCCCTGTTCATAAAAAGGGTTCTACTACTGAAATTGCTAACTACCGCCCAATATCTCTTCTCTCAAACATTGAAAAAATCCTTGAAAAACTCATGTATTCTCGCCTTTATAACTTTCTCAACCAACAAAATTCTATTTACAGCAGGCAATTTGGTTTTCGGAAAGCACACTCAACTATTCACACTCTTCTTAACATCGCTGAAAGAGTTCACGAATGTCTTGATAATGGTAATTTGGCTTGTGGTGTATTTCTAGACTTGCAAAAAGCTTTTGACACAGTAGATCATTCAATTTTACTTTCTAAACTTCACCACTACGGAATTCGAGGTGTTGCAAACAATTGGTTTCGATCATACCTAACTGGTCGAATGCAATTTGTCTCTCTTTCAAATTTCCAATCTACTGCAAAACTTCTTAGACATGGGGTTCCTCAAGGCTCTGTTTTGGGTCCTCTTTTATTCTTGTTATACATAAACGACCTCAATTCTGCAATCAAGCACTGTGAAACGTTTCACTTTGCTGATGATACCCACCTCTTACATTTTAATTCCTCATTGAAGTCTCTCTGTAATAGAGTCAATCGTGACCTTAAACGCCTTGAAACCTGGCTTAAAGCCAATAAGATTTCTCTCAACGCTGGCAAGACTGAATTTATTTTATTTAGATCACAACGCAAATCACTTAACGGTAATCTGTACCTCAAGATATGTGGTAATCGCATCTTTCCGAAATCTAGTGTAAAGTATCTTGGTGTTCATTTAGATGAATATCTAAATTGGAAGTGTCAAACTTTTGAACTTTCTAAAAAGCTTTCCAGAGCTAATGGAATACTGTCCAAGTTGCGTCATTATGTTCCTCAGAAAACATTGATCCTAATTTATTACTCACTTTTTGAGTCTCACATGCGCTATGGTTGCCAATTATGGGGTTTGTGCGACTCTACAGTTTCCCACAAAATTCTCACTCTACAGAAAACTGCATTGCGGCTGATGTCTTTTAGTACACTACACAGTCCTTCATCAATACTTTTTCGTAATTTTGAAATCCTTAAACTCTTTGATTTAGTTAAACTCCTGAACATTCTATTTATTCATCAATATTTTAATTCCAATCTTCCCACTAACTTACTGGACTCTTTCAATTTCAGAAAGTTAGATCACTCTTATGGTACCAGAGGTGTGTGTCGGAAATATTTAGCTTTACCCATTGTTCACACTGAACGCCATGGTCAAAGAACTCTGTCAAAGTTGGCTGTCTCCCAGTGGAATGCACTCCAGCAATTTTATTCGCACTTAAATTTAACATGCATGTCATTCAAATCTCTGAAACGTATAGTTTTTCAACACTTCCTTAACAGTTATGAGTAGGTACTCTTTCCCTTGTAGCTTTGTTGTTTTTTTTTATTTTTATTTTTATTTTATTTTATTTATTTATTTATTTATTTATTTATTTTTTTTTCTCTATAATATATACTCCTCTCTTTCTTTAGCGATAGCATATCATTGTAAAACTATAATCAGGTGGCTATCTTCTTTGTGTAGCTTTGCTATTAGGATAGTCTCCTTCCTCAACAATTATAATAAATTTAATAGAATTGTACTTGTAATTAATTTTATTTTTGTTTATGTGGTAAATAAATACTTACTTACTTACTTATCATAGCTTAAGCAATACTCTAAGCTTTGCTATTACCCAAGCCTTTTGCTTATCTTTTGTTTTTCTTGAAAATAGATTTTGTAAAAGTTTAAAAAGAGAAGCCTTTTCAACATTGGCCTTGTATAAGGCAAGGCATTGTCAAGGGAGAAAATGAAATAAGTTCAAACATGTGGAAACAATTTGTTTTCAAATTTGTTTGTCTCTTCTTAATTTTCATTAATTTACTTTTTTACTGTTTCCAAAACTTAAATAAGAACACAATCTTGGTCTTGTCAGAATGAAATATCTATAATTTCTGCCTGAATTTTTCGTGTTTATACATTGCATCTGAATAATCATTGAAAATAACTTGTGTTTTTCATTTAAACGTTTGAAATTTTTTAAAATTTTTTTTGGTCATTTTGGGCATTTGATTGCTTACTGGATATGAAAGAATGATCATATCCTTATGATGGCTCCATGCATGATTTAGTTTATAAACATTTTTCTTTTCTTGTATTTTTCTTTTCGATTCATTCAACTATATGATTTCCAATATGTTCGTGGTTGGTTTCATTGTGTGCATCATGAAGAAAGAAGAACACTGATTCAATCTGAGATAAAATATTATTTGGCAAATTGAACTGTTGTTGTTATCTTGCCTCTTCCCGTCCCCACATTGCTGCATTCTTATAGGAAGGAACAGAATTTTAAAAATCGAAGTTCAATGCTTGTGTAAAATATTATTTCCGTCTTCACATTGAATCATATGTCACAAGATACATGTGTCAGGTGTATTTCTATTATTAAAAGCCATGTGTTTCTATTATTTTATTTTCTCACTTCACGCTTCAGTAAACGATGTTCAAAGCGATCGCGATCTTCGCGCCATATTTGTTTTGATTTTGATTGTTTTGATCACGTGAGAATAATATTTACATTTAAGCCGGCCAATGCCTCTTTAATTAAATTAATTCAATTAAACTGATCTGGGTGTGTGACAAATGTACTTGTTATTTGTCGGACGGACAAGTCGATACTTATAAAACATATATAAAACAGCACATCAGGGGCGGACGCAGAAATATTTTGTAGGTACAGCTCAACTTTTCGGATTCCAATAAGTATTCCGATTCCCGATTTTTATTCGGGACAACCCGATTTCCGGAAAATGCCGTCCGAAAATGTGCGATCATTTTAACAGACGAGTTCTGTCGTAGTTACTCACGGTGAACACCCCAGACACCAAAATTACCTTTCACTAAGCATTGCAACCACAGAGCCATAAAGATAGAAGCCAAAATTTAAAACTTTATTCGATATTAGCACAACAAAAGTAAATACAACATAATATAAAATGTCAACGTCTTTTATGTACAAAGTCATAAAACTAGTATTCTATATCCAATAAAACATGTTCCTTCTGTTGTACGAAAAACCTCCTAGCATGCTCACTTTCAAGAAAGTTCCAGTTCCAGACTTGATTAAATTAATTTGCTGTTTGTTGCTGCAGCAGTAGGTGCTGATACTGTTAATGTTTCTAAAAAGACAGACAATGAACACATAAGATATGTTACATTATAGTAAATTAGTATGATATATAGTAACCATTAACCATTCAATTAACTGATTTTGCAATTTCTAAATAAAATACAGATCATGAAATCTTACTTAAATTCCATGGTTAAATTAACAGGGTACACCATGTGAAGGTAAGATATTGGATTTGGAATCCCAAAAGGAGAAATGCAAATGCAAGTAAATGTAAATCAATCATATCATTTTTGGATATAAAACAAAATCTAGTCAAAGTCTAGTCAATATTCAAACTAGCAATCAGAAGTATTTCCATCTATTGTTGTACATTGTACAGTCCATACATACTAAAGCAAAACTGTAAACACAACAAAATACTTCCTATTTCAAGCTATAATGGAGATGACTATAAACAGGACAGCTGAAGCCATGCGACATGTTCAGTGTACATTTCTCATGACGTTTATCAAAACTTATTAACTTTCCTACAAGAAAGCACACAATACAAACAGTTAATAACAATCATGCAGTTTCTCTTTTTTCTTATCACTTGATCTTCTGGGTATTTGTTGCCAATTTTCATTTCTTTTTATCTTAACTGTTTTATGTCTTTTTATTGTAAATACAAGCAATTATTGAGCTGTGTATAAGTAAGATATCAATCTGAATATTTTTTAACCTGAAGATGCCACATAAGCTTGTACTTGGGGAATAACACCACGAAGAATAAACATTTAGCCTTTTCAACAGAAATGACTGTCCATATGTTTTTTAGGAAAAACACAGGATTTCTATAAAGAACCAGACTTTTACAAAGAAAACCAAGAACCAATGGAACATAGCGATTATGGGGAAAATGCTTGAGGTCTCCTCAAAACAAAACATGGATAGTGAAATTGAAGGGTAACTCCTTTAATTTTGCACTGATTTAAATGATGAATGTTGTGATTGAATTTCAGTTTGCTTCCACATTAACTAAAATAAACCTATCAGTTACATCTGAAACATCAGAGGATACACAGAAATGCAACAAGGAAATAAAATTTTTACGACTTTTTAGAAACGGTATTACTTAAGAATCCCCTAGACAATTTTATTAGACAATTTTATACTTGAAGGTATGGTTTTAATTTTATTGTAACATATACCTGAAGATGTTCGAGAGAACACGAGAGAAAGCTTTGTATAATTTTTAAAATATATTCAACTTTTGTTTCTGAAAAAATATATTAATCTCATGGCTGCATACTTCAACAAAACACAACAAGGAAATGTTTCCTTTAAATATTTATCCTTGATCTTTAGCAAATGCTTTTAACAACAAATGGTTGTTAATGGCAAACATATAAACAACAAATGGTGATCACTGTAAAATGCAGAGTTGGGCTGTGAAGTATTAATCATGTAAGAGCCCCTAACAAACTCACTGACGAATTATTTCCAAATAAAGCTAGCAAAACATATAGCTATACAAACAGTTATCACACCAAAATATCTCAAGATAATGTAATAATTTTTAAAAATCAAAGTTAACGTAATGTAAGTAGCAAACTCTGTATTTTTTTTATCACTACTAGTGTACCATGTTCAAACTACATAACAAGTTTTTAAAGTAATCAAGACAACATCAACAACTCGGAGTAAAATTCCAAAGTTCAGAGTTTAGCAAGGCAAAAGATAATAAAAAATCATGAAATTATGTTCTTTTTCCACAAATTTACAAATATATCAAGAGTAGAGATATGTGTGAACAAATTATATTGAATCTAAACTCACATTCATCTTTGTTTATTTGTTCTGCATTTAAATTAAACAAATTAATAATTAAAACAAAACAAACAAAACTGGTGAAGATTTAAAAAATACAAAGTTTTAATAAAAGAGAAAACATAAACTTACTTTGCATCCATCACGATGTTTTCTTTCATCTTCTGCAAGGTATTTCTCAGCTCTAAAGTCCCTTCTCGTTTGGAGAAATAAAAAAGTCTTGGAGAACAATGATTCTCTGTCGTGGTAAAATCAAGAAAGAGGTTCCACGCACGTGCATGGTATGGGCTTTGAGCTGTATTTGAGCTGTATTTGACCACTCTACCGACGACCGAAAGACCTAAAGGCTTACACTTTGGGCTAAAACCTATTATCGTTCTACGTACTTTAGGCACGAGAGCTGTACTGTTCAAACAGACGGATGAACGAAAGAATTACTGCTAAGCTACGATTAGGGCTATGGGTGTCGAACTACCGTAGAATCGGGACTTGAGCTGTATCTTGGAGCTGTATCGATACAGCTCAAAACTGTTAGTTATAATTCGTATCATCATAGATCAGAAGGGGCCGCTTTTTGAGCTGTAAAGAAGAACAATCAGGCGGTGGGGCTTGCAGTTATAGCTTACCTAAAATTTGCGAGTCAAATGGGGCGCCAACAAATAATGCGCTAATCCATAAATAAATGTATTAGACAGATTTTTGAGTGACGGCGTCGCGTCGCGTGATAAATGACGACGTAAAAAATCGACGAAAAGAATAGGAGAACGGCCGTAACTCATTTAGTAACCATTCTCTTGACGAAATTTTACTACAGCTTGAGCTGTATGAGCTGTACCCTGCGTCCGCCCCTGCACATTATACAAGATTAAGAAAACTTTATTCGAAAGTATACTAGAATCGAACTTACAAAATTCCAAAACATGATGATGGTCAAAAAATATTGAAACAAAACAGGAATCGTGTCTGATTGACAAAATGCTAATACTTTTGTAACAGACCTACCTGTGCAAAGACGTTGAAATATCAGTGGATCAACATTTTCATCAAATATATCTATCAAATTTATTACGCAAAAAAATGCATGCTGTTATTTGACTTTGTCAGACTCTACATCAGTATGTTTAAATTCCCGAAAATTGCAATAACTACTCATGTTTATAATTACTAGCCGGTAGACGAAAGAAACATATTATTCTATGATGCATTTAGGAGATATTTAGTAACATATAATTTTTTCAAATCTAACTGATTGAAACAGCAGGAAAAAACTAATTCTAATTAGCATTTAAATGCACAACACTTGTCATGTCAAATTCAGTTCAACAGACCTGTCCAAAGAAATTTTAAAGTCATCAACACTTTCATCGACGCTAATTTTTGAAATTGAATCCACTATAAAGCCCTTACAAATACTGCCAATTGAACTTAAATATAACTAAAGTGATTGTCGGACATGTAAATGGAGTTAACGATTTAAAGATTGAAACATCTATAAGTGTTTATAATGACTGATGAAACGTACCTAACATGCATGTAAAAGCATGTTTAGCTGTGCAAGATTCACGTAGCCATTCATGTCGGCTTCTGTCAATTCCCAAAACAAAGCATAATCCAACTTGGCTGCGAGCTGCAATTGATATTTGTGAAAACGTTACATCTATAATCAGTGAAGGCAAAGTTAATTAGCTAATTTTATCTAGGCAGATTAATTTGTGATGAGAATGTAATATTCCTTAACAAAGTTTTTGAACGAACAAGATATTTTCTACTTCAAAAGGTTTTAAGTTCAAAGGAATTGCTTCATATAGTCTCTGAGTATAAAGCAATATTTTGTCGGTCTATGTGATTTAAAGAACTTTGTACTTTTGAAAGTTACGTACCATCTCCATTTTCCCATTTAATGGGTGGTTCATCAATCAAATATATCCAATTGTAGTCCGCGCTTGAAAATCTATTTCCATGATCACGTAGAACATTATTCTGTTGATCGCTGTGTATTACGGGCAACATGCCACCTTGTTTTTTGCAATGAGCTTTAGCTTCATCGTAAGTAAAATATTTATCGAAGAAGTCGTAACAAACATTTTCGATTATCTCATGGTTGCGTCCTGTGCATGAACCTATGTAGAAGTAACTTACTTAAAAAGCTGAAGGAATTACTACTAGATGATGGAATATAACTAAAGACTTGATAAAACAGTATTAGAGCTATAATTTGAGGTTTGATAATGGGAATTTCTTTGCGATATGTACTCTGCTGTTACACCTCCAAAAAATTACTTCGAAAAGTTCTATTGAAGCAAGCTCCTGTTTATGAATGTGAAAATGATATATTTTCTTGATTTAATCTGACAATTAACTGTCTCCCAATATTAAAAGCATGGACACCTATTAATTAATTTGCTTTCCGTAAATGGTCAAATGTGCTCCTTGGAAAGGCAGTTAACATGTTAGTATTTGAGAAAAGTACTTATTCGAAAAGACGTTTTCAAATTAATCGTACCTTTCATGAATAAACAAAATTTTCGTCGTTGCCATTGTTGGAAAGAAATTGACAATTGGGCATGCTTAACAAATACAGTGTAATGGCGATTGCTGAAGGCAAAATTACAGTTTTTGTGAACTTCTTAAGTGGAAAAATGTATAAGTATTTACTGAAATTGATCAGTGTCGTTAGGGAGCTGGTCTTTTGTTCTTGTCTGCCAGTGTGTATTGTTGCAGTGTTTCACGTCCTGTGTTAACGCTTGTCACTGGTAACTTTCCACCTCCTCGTCTTCGTCATCAAAGTTGTCCGGCATATCATTGGTATTCACGGAAAAGAGATCAAGTCCCAGAAGAGACCCCTGTGGTACACCATATTTCACTGTTGTAGTTTGAGACTGTACATCTTTGAGTATAGTGAATTGTTTACGACCAGAAAGGTATGACTGGATATAGTTGTACAGTGACCCTGACACACCACATGCAGCAATTTCATCAGGATTGGATGAAATACTGTGTCGAAGGCTTTCTTGTAATCAACAAATAAGACAGCAACTGATTTCCCATCGTCGATAGCCCTTAACCATTTCTCGGTCATATAAAGCAATAAATCTTCAGTTGATCTTTGTTTTCTGAATCCCCATTGAAATTAGGTCAGAAGATTAAACGTTTGTATGTGTTCTTTTAACATACAACATATGTAGTGTTCAATCACTTTACTCGGGATAGACAGAAGGGAGATCGGGCGATAATTACTGCAGTCCTTTTTTGGACCTTTCTTGTAGGCACAAGTAACTTTTGCAGTTTTCCATTGATTTGGGTATGTCTCAGTTTCAATACTTTTCTTGAAAACAGAGAATAGACTAGAGATTGATACTTCTTTGCATAGTAGTAGTTCCTTTGCAGTTATTTCATGTGTTTATATATGTTGTGTTGACGTCAAATTTTAATGTTGTGTCAGAGGCCGTGAAACTGTTATATAGAGTTCCACAATTTATAATTTTTGCGGAGTGGAGCTATGCGGAACGGAGCTCATTTGGCAAGATCAGATATTGTCATCAAAATACTAACAGAGAGATGCGTTCGGCTGCCGTCAATCGCTGAATTTTCTTACAGTGCATACCAAAAACCTGAGTTCTCCTGCTTACCTTCAATTTTAACAAATTGTGATGTGGATATTTAAATGATTGATCAAGCCCAGTGTATAGCTTTAGGGCAAAATTGTCGATCTGTACAGTAGCAGGCAGGCCAAAGTGGTTGCATTTGGAGTCAAGTAGACATTTTTCCCCGGGAATGCTCCGAATGCTCTGAGGTTTGTTTTGGACTTCTAACTAGGCAACCGGGAATGCCTTTAGATGATGATGATGAAACTAAGCTTTATTTATGATAGGGATCATTAAATTTGAAAGGTCACCAAAGCATTCAGCCGTGTTTGTACATGAATGCAGTGAAAAAACTATAGCATTCATTTGAAAGAAACATGTGACCGAATTCAAGAATGTTTTATGTAAATTGAATTTTGTTGATTGACATTTAAAGTTGCAAAATAAAACTGAATATTGTTCATTATATCTGAATTAATTTACTTGAACATTTTGGCAAAGTTTAAAAGATGCCTGTGTTGTTGGTTTTTCTTCCTAGTGCTTCTTTTTGGTTGTTAAAAGCTATTTCTTTTAGAATAGATCATTTTCTTCATGATGTTTTTGCCACTATGAGTGTCAGAAATTTTTTGAATTTGTACTTATGGATAAAAGAACTGGAAATTATTGATTCATAAAGCATTTTGTTTTCCTTCTCTTTTCTATCTCCATCCCGTATTCACAAAATCAAATACTTGAATAAACCCTTTAGACTAACAAACTCGATCTAGTTTTGATTGTTTATATTGGGAGATTACTTGATAAGTTTTTCATAACTGAAAATTGATTTCAGCGAATTACTAATAATTTTAATCAAATTACCACATCAAAACGAGACAAGGGAGCACAGTTTGGTATGTCGACATTTGAAGTACCGTAAATGACGGATTTAGCGCCCAGGACTCAATTAAGTTAAAAAAAACTATAAGCGCATTTACGGTAATAATCTTTGAATCGCAATATAACTAAAATATACAATATATTGATAGGATGTATTGCATTAGTTTCTAAAAAACTATCAAAAATTCAGATTTTCTTCCAGTTACGGATGCGTATTCATGTATTAAACTCGCTCGTCGGAATTTGTTGAATGAAAATGAAAATTTTGTACAGATCACATTTGAAAGGTGCTGATTTCAAGTTTGACAGTCATTTTGTCAGATTTGATAAGAAATGGGTAATTCGGACCATATTTGGACCAAATTTTGAAAGATCTTCAATTTTCAGGACATTTTATATGAATTACATTTGAAAAGTGCTGATTTCAAATTTTAAAGTCATTTTTTTCAGATTTGACTAAAATTGGACAATTTGGACCAAATTAGGAATAAATTTCGAAAGTTCTTCAAATTTCAGATCACATGCGAAAGGTGCTGATTTTAAATTTGGCAGATTTGACTAAAATTGGAAAATTTGGGACTAGATGTGCATCGTGCATCGTGCATAGTCTTCAAGCCAAACAGCTTCTTGTTTAATTTCGTTTTTTATTCATTTTGAAATTTGGCTTCATGCGCGCATCGTAGAGTTTGTGTTGTCATTTCACATTTGCAACAAGGGGATTATTTTGAAAAAATCTTTTCTGTACTTCTTTAATTGTCTATCAACTTTCAACTTTTCGTACTCAGGTTGTCTTATATGTTGTCTATGAACTCTTACACGATCTTTATGTTTTGTCCTGCCAATTCCTGTTACCCCAAAATCTACCATTTTGCGTGACTTACAAACAAACAGACAGACGGAGAATCGGCTATTAATATATAGACTAGCCGCCAAGGCGGCGTCGCTCGCCGCCCATGTCCACCTGCTCTGTATCACTGTATCAATAAACGTCAAATTTCCTTATAAACGGCTCGTACAATCAGAAGCAGATTCGAAGTCACAACCTCTGGTAAAACCAATCTTTTATCAGTGTAACAATACACTCAAAACGTATAGAGAGAAAACTTCAACTTTTTATTAACTTTTGTTTAAAAAAAGTTACGCGCTCTAACATGGGTGCTATCAAACGTAAGAGGGAAATGGATTCTCTTCTTAAAAAGATCACACGGGAGGAGAGAAGAAAAGGCACGTGCTAAATGAATCAAGTGAATAAAAAAAACGTTCGATCTGATATAAAATAAAATAGATTAAAAGAAATCGATTAAAGACAACTATTATGACAAAAGCAAAAAAAAATATTTTGTTTTATGATATTTTTTTTTTACCTATAGGTTTTTAAACATTTTCATTACTCGAAAAAAAAGTTCGCCCGTCTCAGACAGTCAGGCAAGGATACGTTAGGATACACTGGCACAAACCGAGATGCTACCACGTTCTGCCACGGCTGCTTTTTGTCCAAAATGTTTTATCAGTTAGTTTCTTTGTATTTAGTTGATGTATTGTTTTCAAAGCCAAGTCAACGTGGAATATAAAACTAACAAAATGATAAAAACGAAACGTTATTCCTATTAGTTCATCAGCCAAAAAAAGTCACGTTCGATTGGGGTTGCAATATATTTGCTTCGAACTCACGTCGCACACAAAAAAAGAAATAATTTCGCTCACAACTCAATCTACCATTTTGCGTGACTTACAAACAAACAAACAGACAGACGGAGAATCGGCTATTAATATATAGACTAGACGCCAAGGCGGCGTCGCTCGCCGCCCATGTCCACCTGCTCTGTATCACTGTATCAAAAAACGTCAAATTTCCTTATAAACGGCTCGTTCAACTTGTGTTCAAACAGAAGCAGATTCGAAGTCACAACCTCTGGTAAAACCAATCTTTTATCAGTGTAACAATACACTCAAAACGTATAGAGAGAAAACTTCAACTTTTTATTAACTTTTGTTTTAAAAAAGTTACGCGCTCTAACATGGGTGCTATCAAACGTAAGGGGGAAATGGTTTCTCTTCTTAAAAAGATCACACGGGAGGAGAGAAAAAAAGGCACGTGCTAAATGAATAAATAGAATAAAAAAACGTTCGATCAGAACGCTTAACAATTAAAAGAAAAAATTAATTTATCGAAAAAAAAAGCAAAAAAAAAAAAAAAAATTTTGTTTTGATATGATACTCTTATTTTACCTATCGGTTTTTAAACATTTTGATTGTTCAAAAAAAAGTTCACCCGTCTCAGACAGTCAGGCAAGAGTTAGTGTGGCAAACCGAACATATGCTGCCACGTTCTGCCACTGCTGCTTTTTGTCCAAAATGTTTAATCAGTTAGTTTCTTTGTATTTAGTTGATGTACTGTTTTCAAAGCCAAGTCAACGTGGAATATAAAACTAAAAATAATGATGTTTTTAGCGTCATTTTTATATGAACGTGTTTGTAAATGAATTGAAACGTTAGTATGGTCGTTCTATATTTTATTCTTTTTCAAGTAATATTTCGACCTCTTTTGACAAGGTCATCATCAGACTAATATAATTGAAACCATTACAAAGCTAATTAACGTCTCACATTTGACGTCAGAATTAATACAATGCAGCAATTAGTATAAAGAATTATTCCGAAGGTAAGAGAACATTGGTTTCCAGAATGTCGTCGTCACATACTGACCATCGTACTGGTTCAGGCCATGTTCACTACGTGGCGACGTTTCCCGGAACTGAATTTTCAATGCTTCTCTTACCTTATCCAGAGCATATCAAATACACAATGGACGTTGAAGATCACCAGAAATCCTTACAATTCCTCGATCTTGACATCACAAACAACAATGGTTCCTATGAATACAAGATCCACCGCAAGAATGCTATAACAAACGTTCAAATCAAACCACACTCCGGACATGACCCAAAAACATTAAAAGGAATCTTCACAGGTTTCTTACACCTTGCATTCACCATCTGTAAAGATCAACACAAAAAAGACGAAGTCGAATTCCTGATCACCTGTTTTGTCGAAAACGGATATGACGAACAACAACTCAGAGCCATCACAAAAACATTTGCAGAAAAACAACAAGCAACCACACAGCCACCTGTAGAACCAGTAGAACCAGACGAAAATGAACAAAATGAACAACCCAACAAGATTATCACGCTACCTTGGATTCCTGGTTTAAGTCCGAAATTGAGAAAAACTTTTAAAAAGCATGGTTATAAAACGGTGTTCAAAAGTCCAGCTAACCTTAAAACACTTCTCACTTCAAGTAATAAAAGTAAACTACCAAAAAATAGTCAACCCGGAGTCTACATGGTGAAATGCAATTGCCAAAAACAATACGTCGGTGAAACCATGCTCAAAGTTTCCACTCGAATTGAACAACACAAGAAATCAATCAGAGACGAAAAATGGGACTCTTCAGGGGTGTCCTTACATGCAAAAACATGTAAGCGAGGATTCGACTGGGAAAGCACCTTCACCATCAAAATGGAAGAAAGAAAATTCGACCGTAAGGTAAGAGAAGCATTGGAAATTCAGTTCCGGGAAACGTCGCCACGTAGTGAACATGGCCTGAACCAGGACGATGGTCAGTATGTGACGACGACATTCTGGAAACCAATGTTCTCTTACCTTCGGAATAATTCTTTATACTAATTGCTGCATTATATTAATTCTGACGTCAAATGTGAGACGTTAATTAGCTTTGTAATGGTTTCAATTATATTAGTCTGATGATGGCCTTGTCAAAAGAGGTCGAAATATTACTTGAAAAAGAATAAAATATAGAACGACTATACTAACGTTTCAATTCATTTAAAAATAATGATAAAAACAAAACGTTATTCCTATTAGTTCATCAGCCAAAAAAAGTCACGTTCGATTGGGGTTGCAATGTATTTGCTTCGAACTCACGTCGCACACAAAAAAAGAAATAATTTCGCTCACAACGCAATCTACCATTTTGCGTGACTTACAAACAAACAGACAGACAGACAGAGAATCGGTTATTAATATACAGATATATGATTGAAGCTATTGGAATTAAATAGAGTTTTGATAGCTAATGTTGTGTTAATGTTTTTAAATGGATTTTGGTTGGTAAAAAGTAGGTAGTTACATCATTCGCATCTTTTATTATCACATTTTGATACAATTGGTGGATTATATGAAAATTTTCCATTTGTTAAAAGTTTTTAAGGTTTGGTGGTTGTCTTTTACTTTTTATTAGTTCCCCGTTGCTAAATCCATTGACGTTGTTTGCTTTTAGTGTGTTTAAGGATGTTTCTATTGGGTTTGATACGTTTGGGTTGTTAGGATTATGAGTTGTAACAAAAGGTAGTATATTATTTTCTTGTTTTAATTTTGGTTTGCGTAAAATTTCTTGATTAATGTTTAAAGCTTTTTAAAAACCGTTATCTATTATTGTTTTAGGATACTTGTAGGTAAGCGAATTTTCCCGCAAATCAGACAAGTGTTTTATTTTACCTTCTGAGTTTTCTACAATTGTGCATATTCTTCATGCAAGTGTGAATGGTATGTTAATTCTGCAATGTTTAGGGCGACATGATGAAAATGGAAGGCATCGTTTTGCGTCCGTTGAATAAAGGTCCATCCAAATTTCGTTCTTGTTCCGTTTTACTAGTATATCCAGGAAAGGAATCTCATTTTCACTGTATTCCATTGTAACTTGAATGTTCCTGTTTGTAGAGTTAAGTAGTTCCAGTAAGTCATCTGGTTTTGTTTCAGTTTTGTCTAGTGGTGTTTCACAGTCATCTAAATATCTGCTCCAATTTTCTTCTACGAATGTGCCTATTTCCAAGCGCTATTTTATTTTACACCTTTTATAAAATTCTATTTCAAAGAAACCCATAGTTAGTGTAGCATACGTTGGTGCAAATATTGTACCCATGGCGGTTCCTTCAATTTGGTTAAAACAATTATTAAAAGTACAATTACAATTTCAAATACAAATACAAGCATATTGACTCAAGACGTTTACAAACAGAATTTTCTCTATTAGTGTGAAAAAAATTCTAAGTGTACTTAGTTCATTAGCACATTTTACTGTTTTATTTTTTGTGGCCTTCATATGCACTGCCTTCTGTACCCAGCGAACAGTTACAACATTTTACAGTATCTTACAGGTTACTTTGGAGTAGTTCTTTTTGCCTGTCATTTCATACATCTTTCAAATTATTACTCCAACTGTAATGGCAATCATATTTTTTCCAGGAATCTGTAACCATTAAGAATTCAGAAAAATCTATTAAAGATAGTTAAAACTATCCATGTATATATGCTTATCTACGTTTTTCAGTTCAGACGGAAATACTTTGGTAAACTGTCTTACCACGCCACACCACGCCTTGATTTTAATTATTTGAATGTTTATTTTTTGTTTTTTGTTTTGTTTTTTTTTGTGTGTGTTTCTTCAAACTATCATTTCAAAATGTGGTTTGGTAGTTTAGTTGCAATCTTTTGGAAGAGTTTCTGAAATTATTAAAATATCCATACCATGCTTGCTGTGTTACCTGATGAATTCTGTTAAGTCATTTTTAACATAAAAAGATTGGCTTTCAGATGTTGTTCCAAATGGTTACCAAAATACCAATCAACAACATAATTTAGTATATACCAGAAATTCATACTTTTAAAAATATGAAAGGGTGGATCAGAACAGTGATAAACTTTTCACTCATCCATTTGATGCTGATGATTCGAGTCTTAAAAAGTCTCACAAAGAAAATTAACATAGTTGACGAAACCATCGCAGAAGTCACTAGACGTTGTTAAATCACTATGTATATGTTTTATTAAAATTTTATTCTTTTGTATATTATTTTAAAAATACCTGTGTATATTGGAAGCTGTGAGGTTGTTGACTTTTCTGTAGTTCCTATGGTGATTGTAGGTGTTGTTGTTGATGATGATGTTGTTCTAGTTGTTGTTTCAGTTGCTGCTTATTAAAATGTAAAGGAAAAGAAAATATTTATTTACTTGGATGAACATAAAATGACATATTTAGCAATAAAGTAAATAAATTTATATGAGATTAATAATAGAACAAAGTTCAAAACCACTCTTGATATTTCTCCTCATACATTACTTGAGGTACCAATCAACTTAGTTCTTACTCTTTCACATGTTCGCAACTATATTGTAATGTTTAATTTACCTTAAATGAGTTTTATATCTCTTTAAAAAACAAAAACTTTAAAATTCGTACCAGTTGGAATTTTATCTATATTGTAAATTTTGACCTAATTTTTGTAAACAGGTGACCTATTGTTCTATTGTTATGACGTCTTTAGGTATAGTCTATTCATTCATAGATGCAACATTTCAAATCTGGCGATAATGTGTCGCACGCAGTAATAAACTAATGTAGCAATTGAATGATCACGCAACAACTACAGTGTGTCTCAGAAAAAAGAGGTTCGAGGTTTCAAACGACTATTTCTTCTCAAATATTTGTCGGATATTTGCGAATTTTATATCATTTGAAAGAGCTTTTTCTCCTCTTTTCAGAAGAGTTTAGGTTTGGAATACAGAAGAGTAATTATGCTGAATTTTATCATGAAAATTTGTCATTAAAACGATAACGATCAATTAAAAGAAATTACAAAAGAAGTAATTCCAATTGAGAATAACTCAAGTAAAAAGATTTAACACACTGTTTTAAAGCCTGATTTACATTTCTGAACTTAATTTACAACTCAACAAATTATAAGCTTAAAAGTAAAGTGCTATTCAACATGTCCTCCATTTTTTGCAATGCAAAGGTTTACTCTCCGAGCCATTTCAGTAAATGAGCTACGGATAGTAGCTGGTTTTCTTCTTAGTAAGTTGATCTCATCAACGACTTTTCTCCGGAGTGTTGCCAAGTCAGGCGGGGGCGTTTCAAAAATTTTATTTTTCAAGTAACCCCAAAGAAAAAAGTCTAGTGGTGTAAGGTCAGGTGACCTAGGGGGAATTCAATATTATGGTGCAACGCCACAACACGGTTTTCAAACTTTTGACGCAAAACATTTCGAACTTGAACACTTCCATGTGGAGGGGCACCATCTTGAAACCACCAAACTCCATCAAAGATACCATTGTTGTATCGGTGGTAACGTACCCTAATGCAGGGAAGACAATTCTTTCCAACATATCACGATATGTTCTTCCATTGACGCTCCTGTTGAAGAAATGTGGCCCTACGATACTTTCGTTTCCACAAAAACCAACCCAAACATGTAGCTTTTGCCGACACTGACTTTTTTCATAACGAAAATCTTCAGGTCGCTGTCCTTTGGGTGCATAACATCTCACATTTTGAGTGTTCACAGTCCCATCCATGCTAAATACGGCTTCATCACCTATCACAATGCTTGACATAAACCGGAAATTTTGGGCTCTTGGAGAAAACCAATTGCAAAATCTGCGTCGGCTTGCATAATCTCCTGGCTTCAGCTCTTGTGCAACTTTTATTTTAAAAGGATGCCATTTAATGTCACTTTTTGTTATGCGATTAAATGACGACTTCGATATTGCAAGTGGATTTCTTCTGCACGTGATTCGTGGCTGATGATTTGCTTGCTGCGTTTGAAGTAACAAACGAACATCGTTAATTGCTTGAGGATCTCTCGTTGTACGCCTCCTGCCACTTCTTCCTTAATTCAAGTTTTTACTTGTCCCCTCGATGTTGTACTTTCTTATATTTTTTTGAATAGCAGAATTTGACGGTGGCTTTCTATTCGGGAACCTCACTCGAAAGGCCTCTCTAACAGCTTGCAAACTTCGCATTTCATGATATGTTCTTACCACAAAAACTCTTTGCTCTATCGTCAGCTGCATCTTGTTATGTTTGTAAACCTTATCAAAAATCCTTTTTATAGCATTATAAGCACTCAGAATTGTTTAACTGACAATCAGTTTTTTCAAATAAAAAGGTGAATTTACACGTTAAATTTTAATTTCGTGTGTTTAAAAGAATCTCATGATATCTTTAGCACCACGACAACTTTTAGAGTTAACAAAAGAGTAACTGTTCATTAGCACTTCTTTTAATTGATCGTTATTGAATTAACGAGCGTATCGAAAAAATATATCTTTAATATCTTTTAAACTCTTTATTTCTTTAAGATGAAACTTATATTTTTGAAAAGAGGAGAAAAAGCTCTGTCAAATGATATAAAATTCGCAAATATCCGACAAATATTTGAGAAGAAATAGTCTTTTGAAATCTCGAACCTCTTTTTTCTGGGGCACACTGTATTTCATGACCAAGATGAAATTATTTCAGGGGGTTGCATGTCGTAGTTTTATTTTCCTTTGTTTTTCCAAATGCCCCAGAAAAAAGTAAATTGTTGTTTGACACCAGAGAATGCATTTTCTTTTGTTTTAAAATATCACTTGAGACACTTTACGCAATTTAATTAACATAAGTGATTCAAACAAAAGCATGTTTTGATGTTTAAAAAATTGACAGAACCCCCGCTTTACAATTGCAAAGATATAGACTTAAACGATTATACCAAGGTGTTGAGTGTTTCGATAATTGTTAATAAAATTGTAATGACTTCTGTCTGGCAAAAATTTTGCATCTATCAGTGAATGGACTATACATTCGGTATGCAATTATTGAATTTATTTGTGATATTGGTGAAGGTTTTTCGATAAGAAAGTAAAGCAGATTAATACTTGAAAATGACTATCCAAAAGATAATGTTGATATACTGTAGCAAATGTTTTATTCTTCTTAGTTGGGAAAAAGTTTCAAAGTTAATAAGATACCAAAAGAAGTGGTCAAGAAAATTTGAACAATATATGACTCAGTTGATGAGTCTATTTAAAACTTATAATTACTGACTATTATATATTTGATATTTCTAACCAGTTGAATTTGGAGTTCCTCGAATGGGAATGGCATTCAACTGTCTGCATATTTTCACTTCTTGCACTAACATAGCCTTGTCTATAAAATTTGCTTTATGGAAATGAACATATGCTGTTATACCGCACTTCAGTTTTTCTATATGAAGTTTAAGCACATCAACATGATTTGAACGTTCTTACCACTTGTTGTTGCTTTAGTTGTCGCTGTTGTTGTTGTTGCTGCAGTTGTTGTCACTGTTGTTGTTGTTGCTGCAGTTGTTGTTGTTGTTATTGTTGTTGCAGCAGTTGTTTTTGTTGTAATTGTTGTTATTGTTGTGGTGGGCAATGTTGACACTTCATCTATTGTCTCACCTACAAAATAAGAGAGAACACGTGTCATTATGGCTGTTTTTGACGAATACATCGCATGTTTATAGAAGAATTCGCATTTTCATCGTGATTCTGCGAAGATATAACCATTTTTCATTACGCGGATTTGATGTTTCTAATAGTAACTACTAGTAACAACCACGTTTTAGCACTAAGCTTGGTTGTTGTTGTCGTTTTTGATCCGCTCTACTTCTTAATTGAACACTCAAAATTATTTAGATTTTCAGCAGCTAAATGGCACCAAATTCAAATTACTCGAAAAGATAAATTAGAAAATACAGATTTTTAAATGCAAACAAGCAAAACGAAAGGTCCACTAGGATCCTTCACATAAGTTGCGGTGGCCACTTTTAAAGGTACTAGCCGTTAAGGTCAATTTTCCCAATCAAATAAAACAGCATAGCGAGGCAGTTTAAAGTGTGTTTATTGAAATAAGCATGGACGAATGGTTGGAGATCATAACTAAGAAAGAAAGATCACGCCATTGAGAGGAGAAAGAAATGAAAATTTCTCTTTTAAAGTCGCGCATAACAGAGAAAGCAATGGATGGTTTCATCTTTTTTTAGCGATGTATGCCTTAAGCAAAATAAAGTAAGGCATTCGCAAGTATAAATGCAAAAAATTCCAGCTTAATAACGAAAGTTTTGACAGTATACAAATGATACAGATTGTGACTGCCATATATCTCTTAAATGAGTTTTCACAAGGCAGAAAAAAGTAATCCATCTTGTTGTGACATACTTCTCCTAGATGTGCAGGGAAAATGTCGGCCTGTCTGAATAAAGATGGATATTTTGATGATGAACCCCCTCCATGAGGATTATTTCCATACTGATAAAAACATCAATATTTTAAGGACTAGTGTAGTGGCACCACAGTTCCCAAATCCTTTTTTGTTCACTATAAAATTGAAAAACGGAAGTGCCACCACCATAACAGAATTAGACTAGAATAATTCAGCAAGAACTATCTACTCTTCAATTAGGCTGCATTGAAGCGAATAATTTATATATTTATTTGAGTGAAGTGAACCATTTTTATATTGCAATACGTATAGTTAGTAACAAAATACCGATATATCTTCCAAAAATAACTGTCGTGCTTTACATTTTCTTGCTTTCAACTGAAAAATTTAGTTAGCAATAACGAGTGTTTCACCAGGGCGCGAAAAACTGCGATATTATACAAGAACGGACTGAGAGAAACGATTGACCAACAAGAATTTTTCCATTCTTATCTGCATTTGTTTGCAAAAGTTGCTTGTTTGATCATTAATAGAGAAATTTTTGAGGCCAAATTAGATAAGTGAACGTTTACCATGGATATGAGGTATTTGTACTTGTGAATATTTCTAGGAGTTTATCTACCCAGCCGGCACATTTGCTAAAAAATCTCTGCGAAGGAGTGCATTTCTGTATAAATATGCACACAATTTCAATTAAAATTCTCTCCGTCACAGTGACTTTTTGGCGATTTTGCCGACTGGGTATGAATTTGGCTAGGATTTTCTCCAGTAGCCACATATCAGTAGTGGGCTCATCATATGGTGGTTAGTAAAGGCTGGTATGTTTGCCTTTTTTATTATTATTTCTCATACAACTCTATTTAACTCTATGTGACGGAGATTGTCAAAGCCAGAATTTTTATTGCCCTTCATCAAGGGCCTCGTTCGCTGAATCAGCATTGATACCAATTCCGTCAGTGCTGAAACAGCTACCATAGGTAAATTATAAGGAATAATAGTAAATGTCAGTTTTTATTCATAAGGAAATCTTACAACTGAAATTTGTGAAAGATTAACCAGTAATAACCTAGGGTTAAAAGTGTTAGTTGATATAAAATGATTGCCTCAGCTATTTAATTCAATAGTCAAATAATCACATCAAAACATGTCATGACGTGTTTGGTTATGTTATGCAAGTTCTTGTAAAGCAATAACAGAAACTGAGCGAGCCTGCCACGGTGAATGGAAGTTATTGTCGCCATGTGAGGGCCTTTAAAATCTATATTATAACGAGCTCAGAGACACGATAAAAGTCAGTTTCTTTGAAATTAATATATGATTTCTGTGGCCTATGATTCAATTGGTAACAACTTCTTGATGAGTGATTGTAAGGGATTCAATTTTGCTATTTCTTCAATGCGGAATGGATTTATTTTAAGTTGCAATTAGTTAACAATATCCCTTAGGTATAGCTATTAAGTTACGTCACATACGAACACATAAAAAGAGTCAATTTGAACAGCTAGGCACACTGACTACTCACCCACCCAGTCAATCTAAGCAGTTTTGTCACTAAGTCGCAAGCGAACAAATCCCAGTAAATATTAACGCTTTTGTTTATTAACTTTTTTAATTTTTGTGATTTTTCGAATTTCTAATGATTTATTTCTAGAATAAAAATACTACAACGGTGTTACACCGCAAATGTAGTAACTCCGTCAAATGTAGTAAATTTTCTACGACAAATGTAGTAACTCCGTCAAATGTAGTAAACCTACGACAAATGTAGTAAACACTTTTAAGTTTGGAATGAGTCATAATTAGGCCAAACACGTGAAGGTAACTTTTCAAGGGTTGCATAATTAAAACCAAAATCGCGCATGCGCTATAAAAAAGACGCTAATATGAGCTGAATAAGCCGTAATTGGGAAAAGCACGGTAAGGTCTTCTCCAAGTAATTTTTCCAGTGCTATCAGGTGGCTACAAAGTAAGCCTGGAATTTGCGCATGCGTATTCACAGCATGTTAGTACACGTAAAATCAGTCATAATAAGCCAAAACACATGAACATCTTCACCAGGTAACTTTTCAAAGGCTATCAGGTGGCCATATAATAAAACCAAAAATCGCGCATGCGCAATAGAAATATGCTAGTATGAGGTAAATGAGCCATAATTAGGCAAAACACATCAAGATTTTCATCATATAATAGTCCAGGTGTTATGGAGTGGCCATATGCTAGATCCCAATTTTGCGCATGCGCAGTAAAAACATTTGGGTAGAATTACGACAAGAAAAGTAAAGTTCATGTAAATAACAAACTAATAGTCGGTTAGAAATGAAATATTTAATTAAAAAGTGAAAATACGCTAACTGCGTGCTTCACTAAAGTTTATAACTCCCTATGTCCCAGTTAAATCAATGAGTTCAGGATACCTTTAACAAGAACAAAAACAAGTACTATTCAAAGGATTTTATAAAGAGACCCTATGCAAATACAATTCAATGATTTTCAACGATGATAACCGAAGAAGTAAACAAATATTTGAGTTTTAAAATATCCTCCATTGAAGGATAACGGAACATGTAGAATGATCTTATGCAAAATTGTCTAGTTTACGGCCAAGCTATACTTTTAATTATATACTTCTAATGCCCAGCAGCCAATATATATAACTGCACTATTCCACTTTACACGCCTACCAATTTGTATTGGTCTTTGCACACTTTTCAATAACATCTCTAAGTGCAAAACTGCACCACTTACTCTGCCACATACGATGATTTTATTAACAGAGACAACTTGCTCATGCCAATTGACTTGACTAATATAAGTTCATGTCAGGATTATCTGGAACTTGTTTATTTGAAAGTAAATATAAAGGAGAACTGACATATACTTTTAGTAAAGATTTCTATTCCGCAAAAAAATATTACGCAACATAGTGATGGAAAACAAAAAGCCTGCATTTATAGAGTTTTAAAAGTTACCTTTACCTAACTTACCTAACTTAGCATGGCTCATTAACCTCATACAAGTATATTTCTACTGCCCATGAGCGATTTTTGGTTTCATTTTATGGCTACTTAACAGCCCTTACAAAACTAATTGATGAAGACGTTTATACGTTTCGCCTATACGTTTCATGACCCATTTTTAACAGTCTCTTACTGCGCATGTGCAGATTCTAGACTTATCACGGAGCCACCTGATAGCACTGAAAAATTACGTAGTTAAAACCTTGATGTGTTTTGCCTAATTATGGCTCATTTACCTCATACTAGCATATTTCTACTGCGCATGCGCGATTTTTGGTTTTATTATATGGCCACCTGATAGCCTTTGAAAAGTTACCTGGTGAAGATGTTCATGTGTTTTGGCTTATTATGACTGATTTTACGTGTACTAACATGCTGTGAATACGCATGCGCAAATTCCAGGCTTACTATATAGCCACCTGATAGCACTGGAAAAATTACTTGGAGAAGACCTTACCGTGCTTTTCCCAATTACGGCTTATTCAGCTCATATTAGCGTCTTTTTTACTGCGCATGCGCGATTTTGGTTTTAATTATGCAGCCACCTGATAGCCCTTGAAAGTTACCTGGTGAAGACCTTCACGTGTTTGGCCTAATTATGACTCATTCCAAACTTAAAGGTGTTTACTACATTTGTCGTAGGTTTACTACATTTGACGGAGTTACTACATTTGTCGTAGATTTTTACTACATTTAGCGTTACTACATTTGACGGAGATTTTTACTACATTTAACGGAGTTACTACATTTGTCGTAGAAAATTTACTACATTTGACGGAGTTACTACATTTGACGGTGTAACAAACGGCGAAAGCTCAAATTATTCTATTGATCATTTATTAGATGATTTATTATTACATTGTACTAATTTAGGAAATGTTTCAGACCTTTGTAATGTAAGATTATTAAGGCCTACGATTATCAAATAAAGTGCGTTTGATAATAAATGAACTTCTTTTCGTTTGTGTGCCATGAATTTGAAAATAATTTATGCTAAACAACATTTGATATTTATTAAGGTTTTAAACAACGTTAATATTTCACCTAAAGTTATAACAAGTTTCGTAATCGTTTTACTGTTGAATGGAGTCTGGACCTCTTTATGAACATTTTTCCTGTGTGTTTTAATTATCTCTGTTGCCTTGAAAAATAACAGTAGGTATGTATGTTAACCTCCTTGCCATGTTGCAAATCTAAAGGAAGACGTCTGTGAAATTCATATTGGCAACTGAAACCAGGTAGTTGTTTGTAAAAGTTTTGTTCTTTTTGAAACTGTCGATGTATTATTTGCTCCTGGAAAGAAAACTGTGCTGAAAATCGAAAGAAATCGAATTTTTTGAGCATAATATCAGGATATCTTGATGAAAGTTTAGAATATGCATACCTAACATACATGCAAAAGCATGCGTAGCTGAGCACTTATCACGTATCCATTTAGATGGAAATCTGTCAATACCAATAACGAAGCATTTCCCACTAGAATCTAGTGGTGCTTCATCGTATGTGTTTGAGTATGTTAAATCTATAATGAAACAAATGAAAAAAAGCATCAAAATCAACTTAATAGTTTTGGTAGTTTCTCTTCAAGGAAACAAACTTCTACTGATTTATAATGTGTTTTACTGAATAGAGTTTAAGGCTTGGAATGCATTACACATTTAATGGATCAGTTTAAATTGTTTTAAATAAAAGAAAACGTGATACATAGCGAATTAAAAAGAAACAAGAGCCAGATGGCGCAAAACGGTAGCAGCAAGCAGGATACTTTCGAAAGCACGACCAAAAATTGCCATAAAAAAAATAGTTAGTGTAAAGAGGTCTTATCGAATGTAAATGGGGTCTTATTAAGAAACGCCACCAGCAAATAATTTTCAAAACAAAGAAATGTACATACATGAGTCGAATTTTTTCAAGAAAAAAATTATAAGAACTTATGTGTAAAAAAAACGCGTCTGTTTCGAAAAAAATTAAAAACAATAACAAAGATTCCATGGACTCAAGAAACCTTCCCAAAAACTGTGATCTTTGAAATATTTAACGCAAAATGACGGTTTAGATAGCTGACAAATTTTAGATGTAATTAAAAAGTTCGTTAAGGTTGAACTACCGACGATAAAATCGTAGCTACCTTACATCCAAATGTTAAGCATTTTTAGTGAAAGTAACTACTTACTACTTTTAACTTAAAGCCTTACTACCAAAATATCTCTTTCTTCGTGTATTAAAGCGATGAAATATTAGAAAAATTTATTTTAGAATGTTTGCTGGATATAACCTTCAAATATTTTTAGACTGCGTTCCTTTGTGAGATTTCATATGATTTTCTGAACGAAATCTGATCGACTGTTAAGCGTAGGCTAAAAACTGCCGTTTCGGCCGGAGGAGTAGGAGTAGGAGTAGTAGGAGTCCAAGGGTGTTTTAATACGGTATTCGCTATCGCTGCTACCGTAATAAGTCCCCGTGGGCAAAATCGTCATAAATAGAAATATAGTCCCATTTGGCAAAATCGTCATAAAAAATTGAAACTGATAAATTTAAATGGCTTATGTATTCCAAGCTTAATAGAATATTTAAGCTTTGCTTGTATGAAATTAAGTTATCGATATGTTATGTTAAAAAAACCCTAATTTCTGGGGCGAAACACAATGCTTCCGGTGGGTATTGATTGTCAGGTTTTAGGTTGTTATTGTTCTTAATTGACATCCTTTAAGCTGGTTTTCCACAAGGTGGAAGCAGCTTCTGTTTTTTATCTAAATTCCGCCATAAGCGTTTGTGAAAAAGTTGGATCATATAATTCCAGAAGCCAATCAAATCATTCAGTTAGTGATCACGTGGAGAGCAAATGCCGCTTCGCGCTGAATGTTCCACCCAGCTTTAATACTTTCCCTTCTCATTTCTAAGCACTGATGTAGTGCTGTATGTAAAAGAAAAATACTAACCATCTCCGTTTGCCCACTCGATAGAAGAGTCCTCAATCAAACCAATCCAGTTATAGTCATCACTAGAGATTTGATTTCCAAAAGTTCTCAGGTCATTATTTTGTCCTGGGTTATGTATAACGGGAAGCATACCACCCTGCTTTCTGCAATGATCTTGGGCTTCGTGGTATGTAAAGCCCATACCATCAAAAGATTTGTAGGTCACCCCGTCAATGACTTTCGTCAATGATGATTTACTGCAGGAGCCTTCGAGAAAGTAAAGAAGCTTGAGTAGCTAATGCATAGCAAACAAATTGGCAATTTGTATCACTTAAATAAATAATATTGGTTAAATGCTTTTTTACACGGTCTTCAAAGTTCTAAGTGATATTATAAGCAATAACCAATAATCACTTACATGTTGTCACGGCAACAATAAAACCAATCTAGAGAAGAATATAGCAAAATGAAAGGTCATTTGCATTAAAAATACATTGACTCTTTCCCTTCTTCCAAATCTCTGTTTGATTATGACTTCTGTTTAATTATTTTTAAGATCTTTAAGTCAAAG
Source organism: Turritopsis dohrnii (assembly GCA_027922465.2). NCBI lineage: Eukaryota > Metazoa > Cnidaria > Hydrozoa > Anthoathecata > Oceaniidae > Turritopsis > Turritopsis dohrnii. Next base: position 809,172 of record BQMF02000021.1, read on the forward strand.
ACTTATTCCACTTTTGTGATATTTTTTATTAAAACTTAATGTCATTAACGATGCTAAGCCAGTGTTATTAAATTTGTTAATTTGCGTTTGCATCGAAAGCGAATATCTATTAAAACACCATACTACTCCTCTTTCTCATCAACCAATTACTACAACTTTGGTCGAAATGGCAAATAAGTATGCAATTTGGAGTCTGTGAGACTGCACTAATAACGCTATGTCGGTTCTAATGCAGGAACGCAGCCCTCAAATTTTCGAAAGCTTTATATATAAAGGTTAAAATATGTGTTCTTTGATACATCTTTATGAAGGAATAGTCATCAATCAAATAGGTATAAATAAATTGAGACATTTAGTTATTTTTAAAAACTAAAAGTACTTTCATATTTGAAATTAGACATACGTTTTTCTTTTGAGATATCTCTTACAGCATAAATATTTTTGTACAATCGCGCAGTGAGATAGAACTTCGTCCCTCAGTAAGTTCTAGTGGATTAGCGATAGAGCTATAGCATACGAGTCACAATTTTTAACGATAAATGAAACTTTTCGCTTCGCATGTCCATTTTATAAGCTGTGCCTGGCCGAACTCCGACATTTTTAAGCATGTGAGGCATGGCTCGGTTTAGCATGGGTTTGATTAGCTGTGTAGAGTGGAACGCAGATGAAATTTGGGAAACTCGGCTTGTCACGGCATAGACCAGCTATATCAGGCAACAATTGATTAAAATAGCACGTGTTAAAGATGTAATGGTGCTTACAAAAAGGAAGAATAAAATATATTCAAATTTTTTATCCATCTTACTTCCTATTGCACTAAAAAACAAACAGGTATTTCACTTAGTTTTGTCACCAATGGTAATACATCAACTCACACTATGATTAAAGATATGTTACTGGTGGAAATCAAGCTTTAACAAACTTCATGTCGTGTTCCTCACTCACTTTAGGCAAACTTTCGAAAGCATTTGTGTGGAACAACGTACATTTGCTGCTACCGTTAATACCATCTTGGCTCTTACTAGTTTAATATATCATGTTTGGTTAGCTAGTAGCATTGAATGGAGTTCTCACAAGCAAATAACAAAAACATTTAAGTTTCAAAAACTTACATAGAATATCTTTGACATACTAGCAATGGAAACGCGGTCTGCAAACTTTCGTCCATATGAATTTGTTAGTAATACAAGATTTTTGCTAAATTATAAATATCTGTTGATAACATTTTGTGCTTTCTGCTATATTTCAGACCACACATGTATTGAGAGATTGCGTACGTGCAAGATATGAAACAAATAATCTAAATAATTCAACGAAATTTCCACATCATTTCAAAAGCAATTCAATATGTTACTGATTCCTTTCTTGATTTATTCAAAAGACTTAACAAATTTCCGAAATCAGTTGTAGCTGTATGTCATGGTTACAAATAGGGAAAGTGATTGATTTCAAACAACCATATATCAAATAACAATATGTGTCATTGTACTAAAATTAGTATATCCTAACTGAATATTTGTATAGCATATGTTGATTCAGCTATTCGCTTTTAAAAGTTATCATTAGTGGGAGTTTGAGAAACCTCCTGTTTTGTAGATCATTGTCAAAGTCATGGTATCAAGTCGCAACACCAATTGATATCTGAGCCCATAAAAATACAAAAAGAGATAGAATAACATCTGTTAATTTACGCATGTTTTTCTATTGAAAAAGTGGTTGTTCTTTTAAACAATGATTTTACATCCGCGTGTATTCGATCGAGTGTCTTTTCCGAACTCGCTGCGACCTAATTTACCTATTTTTCTATCTGGCGAAAAGTAGACGAGAAAAAAGTAGTTGGTGCAGTATTTCTATATATGACTAAAGCTATTGACATGTTGAGCCACTCAAAGTTACTTTCAAAGCTATCACGATACGGTATCAAAGATCGAGAACTGAGCTGGTTCACTGATTACCTTTTCAACAGGACATGGTGTGTCACTTATGACAGCGTACTATCAGATCATCAGGCTGTTACTTTGGGTGTACCACAAGGCTCTATTTTGGTTCCATTTCTATTTATTCTGTTTATTAACAACCTGTTTGATAGTCTAGAACACTCTGAAGCTATCATGTATGCCGATGACACAGTTCAGTATATTGCAGGAAAGGACACCATTATTATTGAATCTCGCCTGTCATCAGACATGAAAGGAATTTTCAACTGGTGTGCTGAAAATGAAATGCTACTTAATCATCAACCTGGTAAAACGGAATGCATGTTATTTGGGACTGCGAATAATCACGAATTGCAACCATCAAAGCTGAACATTACTTATGGTTCTACCAACATACGTTTTACATTGTCCTATAAATATCTTGGTATCACTCTCGATCCTAACCTGAACTTGAATTTAAGCTTTACCAAAACCTTCAAAAAGGCTACCGGCAAAATCCGATTACTACGAAAAAAACGTCCTAGGGTTGATAAAGCTTCTGCCACAGCTATTTACAAAGCCATGATATTACCTATGCTTACATATTGTTGTTTTGTTAAATTGTGAAACTGTAATTCAAAGGAAACACAGCTTACTTAACTTCACGATAGAGCCTGTAAAATTATGATTACACCCTACAAGATAAAATACCATACTGTAACGCGTTACTCCTTGTAAGAGCTTGTATATTTGTACGAAAATCATTAACTGGAGATATCTGTGAAAACTTCGCCAACTACTTCAACCTCATGAATCACACAAAGTCGACACGAAACAACACGATATCACTTAAATTACCAAAAGTACGTCTTCAATTCGCAAAAGCATCATTCTACTATACTGGTGCATTTGTATACAACAACTGAAAATATACGAAATGAAGCAGATTTTAATATATATAAATCTCTAGTTCAGGCTCATTTTTATGCAATGTGAGTAGTATAGTGTCTCTAATTGCTGCTATTCATCCATGACCCAATTCTTTCCATTGTTACTGCTTTATTTTGGAGCTATCATAGCCTATCTTTGTTCTCCCCATCATGTATGCTACACGCGTTTCATACCCTCTTTTTAAACTAATTTTCACTTTCTCTTGATTTTTTTACAACTCATATTTTATCATATTCATATTTTAACCTTTGTATATATTTACAAATATTTATTAACATTAATATTTACTTTTGTTTAACATTTTTCATTTCAACAGGACTTATACTGATAACAGAATTTTACTTGCATATATACTTGTATATAATCTGAAATGGTCATCCTGTATAAAAATTTTATAAATACAAACACAAAATAACGGTGATGAAAAGATTTATGTTTACGGTGGCTAAAAAAACTAAATCACTTTCTTTTTAACTTGTGGGATATTTTCTTCCAGCTGTAAACAAACTATGGAGCATCATGTTAAAGAACTTTCCAGTTTATGCAGTATTTGTGGTTGAGTTGTGACAAAATCTTAAAGTTATGTCAATCTGAAATTATGTATTGACTACAGTGATGTTAATTTTTTTGGCCCAAAATATGGATGCTTATTGTTACCTATTTTCTGGGAAATGTTTACAGTGTTTTTTTGTTCATTATGTGTTTTTTTATTTTTTTATTGTGCATAAAATGTAAATTAACTTTGGACAAAATTAATAAAGGTTCACAGCCTAAGGCAACTACCTGTTATTTCTTTAAACCTTATGATGACACCTGTGAAATTTGTTGCAGAAAAGCACCTAATTCTGTTAGAGGGGCTGACAAAGTTTTTTCAGCTGATGGTTTGAAGAAATATACTTCCTCGTTCAAAGCATTGATTTATTTTAAAGATGCATTTCATGTAATTGATGGTGTGAGTGTCCAGTTTACGTTCATCATGAAAGAAGCTCATAGAAGTTAGTTGCACTTGGAAGAAATGTAATTGAAAGTTCATGCCTTACTCATATACCAACTTGAACTATTTGCAAACAAGTTAAGTCAACTGAATTTGTTTACTGGAATCTCAGGTTTCCCAGAAGTTTTAAAACGTCGAGTAGACTTTCGAAAGCCTTTTTTATCAGTTGATGGTAGTCAAGTTTCATTTGCAGAGACCAAGACAGGTGCCATGTTAGAAAAGGAAAATTTCTGTATAATACGACATGTGAATTGTGAACTTTTGATTGATACTGGCATATGTCATGCTTGTAAAGGCTATAAACATGAATTACACCACGTTAAACATAGATCTGAAAACATTAGTCAAAGCAGCATGAAAGAAAATTCTCATGTCAACATCCGTTATTTGACAAAAACAGAGATGGAAAAACGGATTGAAAACCTCGCAGTTGGGAAGGGAGCTGCTATTGCTAAATCAGTACGTTATGCTAGAAAAATTGAAAAAATAGTGGAGAAAAACAGTGTCATTGTTGAAACCACTCAGGGCTCACTGTTTAAAGCAATGATCAATGACAAAATGCCACTTTTGAAAAAGGCACTCCCCAATAGCTTCTTTGGCAGCAGCAATTGAAACAGTCAACAAAAAGCAGTAAAGATATGAGATGTCATCCGTTAATTATACGATGGTGTTTAAACATATACCACACATCTCCAGCTGCATACGGCCATCTTACAAATAAGAGGAATAAATTCATTGTTCTTCCACATGTGAACGCATTAAAACAATACATTAATTTTACTGAACCAGTATCAGGATTCAATGCTGATGTAATTGAAAGGCTTATGGATGATTCCCAAATTATAAAACTGAAAGAATGCCAGAAAAATGTGTCATTGTGTTTCGATGAAATTAAAATCAAATCTGGACGGATGTTTAAAAGGTCAAATGGCAAGTTAGTTGGCTTACCAGAAATGGGGGATTTAAATGAAGAAATAAGGGAATTTCAACAGCGGTGTGAGGATTCTGAAGCTGAACGTTCTTTTGCAAGTTATGTCAATGTTTTTATGGATCCTGGTATTTGTACCTCACTATGTTATGCTTTTGGCTACCATGCATCATTGGGTTTTACTGCTGACCAATTATTTCCTTTGGTTTGGGAAGCAACTCGTGTGTTGGAAAGAATTGGCCTTAAAGTTAGAGTCTGAGTGTGTGATGGTGCTTCTCCTAATCGAACGAATCTTATGATTCATGCCTTGGGAATGGAAAACAATTGGACATGGAATCTCTTTGCTCGTGAAAGGAAGATATTCTTCATGTCAGTTGTACCACATCTTCTGAAAACAACACGTAATAACCTGGGAAATTCTCATGGAAACTTTAACTCAAGTAATCGTGATGTAAGTTGGTAATTTTAGTAATAATCCAATTTCAAATTGGATTGATGCAGGTTATATGAAGTGTTTTTGTAATGGTCCTGTTTATCTTATTGTTTCAGGTTAATGGGCAAGATATTAGTTGAATGCATATGCTATCAGTATACGAATGTGACCTAGGAGTCAGTAGAATTGCTTTAGGATAACGAAAATTGCAAAAACTCCGGGAAGAGCACATAAAGCTTACACCACGAAACCGTATGAGAGTGAAGTTGGCTGCACAAGTAAATAAGATTTCTTCCTTTTACTTACTGCAGAAAGAGATTATGTGTGTCATAACATATTTTATGAAAATTAATCTTATCGACTCTATTTGTTTAAAGTTTCCCAAGTGCTATACAACTTTAAAATTTGCTACCAGCTGTATACCGTATTTCCTCTAATAAACGCCGCCCTCTTATAAACGTCGCTCTCTAATAAACGCCGCCTTTGAATAAACGCCGCGTCTTGGAAAGCGGCATTTATTAGAAAACAAGCTAAACAAGAATTGGTTTAATAGTTAATAGTTTTTTTTGTTTTCTATCAACAAATTCTTCCACGTTTGCAAGAATATTTGATGTGTTATTAATTGCTGTACAAGTTTTCGTCTCATAGAAGAGAACGGCGACAGTGATATTGTTCTTCTTTGACATTTTTGTAAACGTATCTTTTGTGTAAAACATTTTCACACTGTCTTTTGAAGGACACATTATTGTTTAAGTTTGTTTCTGTCCAATTTTTCATTTTGTAATAAACGCCGCATCCAAAACCTTGAATCTGTAATAAACGCCGCGGCGTTTATTAGAGGAAATACGGTATTCATATCAGCTCTACTGTGCATGCTTTCTTATGTATATGATAATGTCCTCCTTCTCATTGTTACTATTCAGAGTGGTGTGTTTGTTTTTGGTAAGATGTTTTACTCTTTTCAGGTTATCAGCAAGTCTGTGGCAGAGGCAATGAGTAGTCAGAATTTGTATTATACTCAATCATCTATTCAGTTTCTGGAATTTTTTGACCGTGCATTCGACTGTTTAAACGTTCTGCGTAAAACATATGATAAGCCAAACTGAAAACCATATTTAGATATCAATGATCCTCGATTTGAAGCAAATCACAAGATGAAAAAAATAAACTTTGTTGAGCCGTCAGACAAATTATCGCTGGCATATGACAAGTACACAGTTTTTATTATATCAATATAATTATTGACTTAACTTTACTGAATGTAATTTAACATTACTATAATGAATTCACTTTCTTGTGATTTGACCCGGTATAGTAGGAAAGTAACATTTGAGATTGGGTTGAGAGTAGGTTTCGGTTGTTTCAGTTTGTAATCCTCAAACGACTTTTTTTATTTTATTTTAATCCAATCATTTATTGAATTGATCAAATTGCTGCTTCAAGGAGGTGTCAGTTTCATTTTGAATGAAAAATTCTCCTAGGATCCACTTGAGGAGCACTTTGCAAGACACAGATGTGCTGGTGGTTGTAATGACAACCCATCTCTGGCACAATTTCAATAACAAGAAGTAGCACTCAACCTGATTAAATTTGACCTTATTAGCGATCTTCGAGGCAACACAACTGGTCGTAACTTTGACAATCGCCCAGCTATAGACGTGAACGATGTTCAATTACCGAAGAAAAGACCTCAAAAGTGACGTACAAGTTTCTGACTATCAGTGTTATCAGATCAAAGTCCCGGACAGTGACTATAATCCTGTCAAAACAGCTATTTTTATATCTACTCATTCTAAAAAACATGTATTATTGGCAAAAAGTGCAACAGGTCTAAGGTGTTTTTGTTATGACTGTTGATGTTAACAAATGCGAGTCTTTTAAATTTTGAATTTCTTTTCCTAATTCCATGATCCAAAGCACGTTCTCATTCATCACACACACATTAACAGCATAACAGCATAACAGAGAAAATACTTTAAGTCCCTTGCATCGCACTGTTCGATGTGAACAGCTTGCGTCTGTGCTTGCATCGATGAAAGATTTTTGACTAGTGCGTATGCATGCATTGCGTCGCAGATGTGAACCAGGATTTATTTTCAACAGCATAACAGAGAAAATACTTTAAGTCCCTTGCATCGCACTGTTCGATGTGAACAGCTTGCGTCTGTGCTTGCATCGATGAAAGATTTTTGACTAGTGCGTATGCATGCATTGCGTCGCAGATGTGAACCAGGATTTATTTTCAAGGATAATATTTCTATGATTTGATGCAAACTTCGGAAAACGTCGGAAGTGGATTTTTCGTGCTTTCTTACTTGAATTATCAAAAGAATCCCGGTTACTGTTGCGTCATATAGCTTTTACACAAAGACTACACACGCACATGATCTTGCCGACGATAATGAGTAAGAGCCCCGTCGACGCCTACAGAGTTGCCAGCACGGTGTAAAATAGGGAACAATTTAAGAAATCTCTTCTCGCACTTTACCTTACTTTCACAGCAGATATTTTCGCGAATCGAAAATCCCAAAAGTTGCAAGTTTCGTGGAGGAAATGTTCGCAAATTAGCGTTGGGACCCAAATTTCTGGAAATTTAGTTTTGTGATTTTGGTATTTATTTTTACATTATATCGGGTTTCAACAAAAAAAAGCCAGGTCAAGGAAACAATAAAACCCTAGCACAAAGATCCAGAAAGAAAACAAACAAAGAAACAAAAGCTGTAAACACTCCTAAATAAGCAAACAATCTGAACATTAAAATATTACATTAAAATACCGTTTCACTTATAATAAAAATATTGACATCACAATTTTCTTAAAAAATAAAGTTTTTCTCAGTGTAGGTTCACCAACCTTTGATAACTGAAAGTTAGTTTTTTTTTTATCATTTTTAAAGCTGTGACAAAGGAATGAGCCCGAATATCAATCCACTTTTCAATAACTTGTTCTTTTATAATATCACTAAGGTCAGAGTTGGGAAAATTTCTTGCAATTCCATCCCAGTACTTATCAATCAATGAATTTTTTTTATTTCGTCATAAATTACTTCCCGTAAGTCTTCACCTTTGTAGTTTACAATTAATTTCACATTTAAACAAGTTCGAACTGCATTTTCAACACGTCTGACAAAGAAGAACATGTCATCATTCACTTTGACAAAGCCACCTCGGTCGAACACCTCTAACCACTTCCTTGTATAGTCCAAAATGGAAGATCCTCTAAAATTGGAGTCTCCTTTAACTTTCAGAGTTTCCAAAAACTGAAGTGAAGCTGCAGCTGCAATATTCTTTGAGTCATTTTCTTTAAGCTTTTCATATTTCTTAATCAATGCACAAACAATATAACCAGCCACATAATAAAGTACCTGCTGTTCATTGTCAGAACGTTTCAACTCTGGCACATCCTTTTTTCTCGCCTCTGCTTTCCTTGCATTTTCAAATTTAATTATTTGCATCTGAATGTTATTTGCTACAAAATAGTGAATACTGCTTAACGTTTTTGTTGCATATTAAGTGGGATTCGCCAAACGTTTCTGCCAATTTAAAACATTCGATGGATCTTGCAAAAAGTATAGCATTCTTGAACATATATTTTCGCGGCTTTTTCCCTTATTGAAATGTACATCTTTGACAACCTTTGACAACTCTGAAACAATGTAACTGCTATGGTCAAGCAACAACTGTTTGTTTTCGTCAAACACAATAAAGTAGCTCTTCTGCTAAATCATTTACAAGGTTAGCAGCAGAGGCGTAGCTAGAGGTCAGTCAAAATTTTTGGAGGACAGTTTGGCCATTTAGAGTAGAATATGAGAGCGTGCAAATAATCTAATCGCTACTTAAGACTGAAAAAAATATCATTTTGTTGGACACTTTTTTTGACTGACCCTGTATACGCCTCTGAGCAGGCATTTTTACGTCCAAAACTATTGATAGGAACTGCTGCAGCAGCTTCAGGAGCATTTTTCAGAAATTCTGGTCCATTCAAAATCAATTCTTGATCTGAGATCTGAATAGTATCTAAAGATCAAAACGTAAAACACATTCACAATATGATCAAAGATATTTATTTGTCAAATTATTTGTTATTCAAAGAAAAATTTAGCATCGAAATCGAATTCATAATAACGTTTTTTAAAAGCATGTTTAAATATAAATATGGAAAGGAAAATACCGAATAAACAATGAAAGTATTTTACCTTTACTGCATACAACTTTTTTCTGCTTTGCTGCCACAACAGCAGATTTTTTAAGAAGACGTTGTTAGTCTTTTAATGTTTTAGCTGCAGCCGATGAAACTAAAACCAGTATTTACACATCAATAAATACATCTTTTATATACAAACTAATGATTGAAACTATTGCTTTTTCTCTCTCCTGAAGAAACTGAAATGGAAACAAACTGTAAAAACAGGTGTAGAAGAATAGCATAAGGACACATGCTTTTCAAAGTAACTCCTCCGTTTATAATTTCGCTTGCAAGTGTTGCACTGAAATGTGAAGTTGTCACAACCTTTTCAGTAGCGGATCTAGAGGTATATCGAAATTTGTGTAGGAGAGTGTTAGCAATCTAATCATAAAAGAAAATCGTTCAAACAATCCCATTGGTAATATAAACTGAATTCACAAATTATGTTAATGCTCTCCTACACAAATTTCGACGTACCTCTAGATCCGCCACTGCTTTTCTACATCTTCTTCATCACAGAAATGGATGACTGGAATGTTATCAATTATCAAAGTTTCTTGGTCAACATCTCTCAAAGCATTTATATCTTCGTATGATATATCATCGGGTAAAAGAATCTCACAAGTTTCATAGTAAGTCTTCTAATGTTAGTCGATTAATAAGAACATCCTCTTCTATATCGAATTCCAACAGAGCTTCACATTCACTGTCCTCCATCATGAATGATAAGGAGTTTCCTCGTGTTTGTTAATTGTCGGTAAAAAGAAGTTTACGACAATCAGAAGACATACCTCAAAAGCACAACTTCTGTTGTTTGAAGTTTTTAAGACGCATGGCATTTAAATGTTGGAAACAAAAGGTGCGAAAATCTGAAATAAATTAGAGATGCAAAAAGATTTGAGGCTGATGTATTTCTATGCTGTGCCAGATTGTGAACTCAGAAAAGATTGTGGTGGAGAAACTACGGTGGCCCATAAGTGACATTTTTCGAATGACGTTTTTTTATATATATTCCAGTATTAATAGTACTCGCCGACTGTTATTATTAGTCGCCGAGCAATAAGTACTAGTCGCCGACTAGTAATAGTACTCGCCGACTGTTATTATTAGTCGCCGAGCGATAATTACTAGTCGCCGACTACTAATATTACTCGCCGACTGTTATTATTAGTCGGCGAGTAATATTAGTAGTCGGCGACTAGTGATATCAGTCGGGAATATATATAAAGTAACATCATTCAAAAATGTCACTTATGGGACACCGTAAGAAACTGAGTTATCTATAAAGTAGAAAAATTTACAACTACCTTAATCAGTATTTAAGACTGAAAGGAAACATCATAATCTTCTTACCACACCCTGCAAATTAAAAACAGTGAGAAAAACACCAAAATCCCCCCCCCCCCCCCCCCCCCCCCCCACCCCCCCACTTTTGACTTCAATTATTTATTATTAGAAAAAAGCAAATAATTACAAATGCTCTATACAAATAAATAAATATTTCTTCTTTTGGTTAGGCTATAAATTAAATTCGAATGTGATCAATGAAAAATCTTTTAGCTAATTTAGCTAATGTCATGTTTCGTTGGGATTCACTTCGCACATCCAAGTGTACTTCAAATATAACTAAGCTAGATTATACGCCTAAAACAGTAGCAGCAGTTGTTTTCACCTGAAAATAATATATATATAGGACATATAATATATATATACCGAATGTATATTATATATGGTATAATATTATATTTCATAGGTAGCATATCTTGTCGCGATCTGGTAGCTACAACATACATTAGGGAGATAATTGAATAAAATGAGCTTGCATTTTGTTTCCATGTTCCGTGCAAATTTATTTCCATGTAATTATTATGCAAATCAGTGAAGAACAAAACTTTCAAAAAATGTAGATATTTGTTATAGTTACCCAATATTAAATTATCTATATGATGTGTAATACAGAATTCAACGAGATGTCAAGCAGATATGTAAGGAACAAGCAATGAAACTTGTAGATTATTCCGTTTTTTCGTTAATTAGTTCATCTGAAGAATATTAGTAAGACTTTCTTCGTAATATTTCAAAGGAGAACTTTTGATGAGATTATGTTTCGATTTCATAAAATATTTCAAAAAATATAAACCTTTGATAAATTCTTCTCGATATTTCGTAGAATTTACAAAAATTTATTTTTCCAAAAACTCTTGCAATGGCTATTTGCAAAAGGTAATGGTAGAAAAATAAACATTTCAACGATCCCTGACATTTTAGGTTTATTGTCTTTGGTCAATAGAAACATCTACAGCAGTGTATTTACTTGAAAGTATCATATTGTTTTTCACAAAACCGCCACCGTGATGAACACATCACCTAGAAGAAAAAGCTAAATCAATTATACTGATAAGGGAATGATCTTTAAAAAGAAAAAATATTAAAACTTTCTTACTGTGACTTGGCACATACTACAGGTTCAGTTACCAATGGCTGTTAGAAATCATAAAATACTATTTATTAGCAAAATTTATCGAACATTTATTGCTTACAAGTTAAAGGATTTTTATGCAATTTTTTACAGTTGTTCATGAATAAAAATCTGCAAAACCATTAGAAACTTCACATCAACACTTGAATGTGAGTGCAAACTAAAAATATTTCTTTGGATACAAAAATAGATTATAAATTTCTTAACTAAATACTCAGTTGAAAAAACTAAAGAAAACCAAACAGTTAAAGGTAATGAACACGATATTGATCATATTGATTCCATGGATGTGTTTATACAACGTTTAAGCTTCATAACTTGTGAAATTCAAAGAATGCTTTTAGTACTACAAACTTTCTATTTCTTTTACAATTTCTTTCTGGTTGCTTGTGACGATCATGGAAAGCGTCGTTTTAACAATACCTGATGGAGTTTCATTACTGCTTTTATCAAACTTTCAACAAGGTGAGTTTTATTTAAATAATTTTATGGAAATGTCTCCTTTTATATGTCCATGTTTTGATAGAGCTGGAGGGCTTCAGTGTACTTATGTCATCAGAATTATTCATTGGAAGAATAAGAAATACAAACGTAAAGGGTAGATGACTAATTTCAATATTTTAACAACTGGGCAAACAAATAATTTGCTTTGCCATAAAGATTCTCACGAAAGAGACCACAAAAAGTCCAACTACTGAGTTTTTGCAAGACCATTATGATAGTACATTAACTGAAAACATTCCATCAACTTTCAAACAATCTATAATACGATTGCAAAACAATCACAGTTTCAAGTTGCGCTTACAATAATGAATTTTAACGTCTCATCCAGAAATTTGTCTTCAAATTGTAGGCCAGATCTATCGATTTACTTTCAGTCGCTGTAGCAAAATCTTGAAATCCATTCTTTAATTTTTTCGTTGTTGGAATATGGAATTAGTAAGGAATAAAAACGTCGTCTATTTGAAGTCCACTCTAATAATGATATAGCAATCTCTCTTCTTCTGCTGTCAAACTTTCCGTAGCAACTGTGTTCTTGTCATAAGAGTCTTGATATCATTATAACAAGTGCTATTGCCAAACTCAATACATTGATTTGTTGTTGTGTAGCTTTGGAGCTTCTTATCATTGAAAACCATATTACTTTCTTTTCAACAGATTCGTTACAAAGACTTTCAGAGCAGCAAGATACCTAGAAAAACAATCAACAACACGTCTTGGTAAAACATAGATATGAGTAAGACCAATTCCAACTTAATTTACACTCAATCATTTATTTACTTAACAGACAATAGATAGAAAAGGTTATGCAAAAGGTTACACATGAGGATGATCCCAGTAATGATACTCACCATACAGTTTTTTCCGCCAAATACCTCAATAGATCTACAGAACAAGGTGCAATCTATATCTGTAGAAACACATTTCTTTTTGAAGTAACTAGTATGTTTGACTTCATTTTCTCCGTAATCATATTGGTTCGAATATGTTAATGTCATACACTGCTGCTTCTTTGGGTGACATTTTGTTTCCAATTGTGTGGAATTGCATGTAGTTGGATCTGTTGCTGAGCAGTGGTAGCAGTTGAGAGAACGTACTATAAAATACAGCATTAGAAAATACATAATTTTTCTTTCAAGACATGCAAAAACTACCCTTTGCTGAAGTTTAGAGAAACAAAAGCCCAGAAATAGTCTTTCAAACATTTTATTAAATATCCATAATCATTCTTCCTACCTACGTGATTTTGAAAAATAAACAAAATCGCCAAAACAAGAGCTACAACATTACACATAGTCATGATCTATGTCTGTCGTATTAATAACAAGACCGCACTTTAGACAAGTCAACTTATTCCATGAAACTATTTCAATAGTTCAACTAATTAAATAATAATGTAGATGAAATGAAGTTTTATTTGACTTTTCGTTTTGTTAGGAAAATATTTCTCTTTTCTTTTCAAGATTGAATTCACTCGTATGAAATAGAATTTATAGTTATGGTCATATATAAAATTCCAAAGAAACAAAACAGATGATGTCATACCACTTTCTTTCATTTCATAGATAGGTGTATGGGTTGTTTTCAAATTCTGCCGCCCGATCAAAGACAAAGAGAGAGAATAAACATGGGTTATGGACTTCTGACCAAACTGCCAAGCTTTACTTAATCATTTCTAATTACTGTCAAGCAATTTCTTGTCACATAGTTGGTCTGTTTATTCAAGTGTATCAGTTATATGTAATCTATTTGACATTTATAAAATAGGTATTGAGAGTAAAAATGGAAGAATATCAACAATAAATGAAAGCTCAGACAAAAATATTTAAGGAATAAGCGATAACTATTAACGATTGCTTTAATCATTTTTACGCAATGTCACAGAATATTCTGCGTGCACAAATTTATGCTCATTGGTAAATGATTGATCAAATTCGCATACCTGGTGTCTGCGTCCAGCTAACAAACTGCAAAGATAACCATGACCAAAAAACATATGGATTCGTCTGAATATTGTTGATCAAATATTTGTCGCTATCTCATTATCAAATAGAATGTTGTCAAATAGTATTGGTTTTTGAAAAAAATCGTTTTCTAAATGACTTGCCCGATTAGAGATACAACGCAATGTTACCCGTAAAATAGTAAGCACTCCCTTAAAACACTAATGTTGTGTTAAGTCCAAATTATATTTGCTGATAATTTCTTTTGCAGTTCTCCTCCATATTTACCATGTATATCTGGGCGCATACTAGCTATTATAATTGATAAGACAGCTCAGGTAAGTCAATCTTACCGTTTTTATAGCTAGTCTCACCCAGAAAAGGTTACATTGTGAGCAAGTATATCTTTTAAAATACTTACACATATACTTAAATTTGAAGGTACCTACACATATCACTTAAAATGAAAGTTGAGATATACAATTGCGTATTAGCTGTTCTGAATTTAATCGATTCCATTTTTTTCTCGATCAAAAATGTTACTTTTCTATTGAAATTTGTTTCAGTGTTTGGTGCTGTTTTCCATTCACTGACAATTTTTCGAGAGTCAATATGAAAACTCTAAGGGAGTCATTTCAGAGTGCCTGTGGCGACTCCTTTTGCGAGTCATTTTGACTCCCTTACAAGTATCTATTTTTACTCCCTTTAGCTTCTCATTACCATGAATGACTCCCTTTCAGTTCTCAAAAATGGCGATATTTCTGACTCTCCAAAGGGAGTCGTTTCAAAATGACTCTCTTACGATTCTCATTTCGTGACTCCCGTTTGAGTATCATTTTGAATTAATGCTCAAGCAAGAGTCATTTTTTTATCACCTTAAGAGCTTCAATCCGCTATGACTCCCTTCAAAGCATCATCGCGTTGATATCAAATGACGCCGTTCTGAGCATAATGTGTTAATATTAAATGACTCCCATTCCAGTATTATAATATTCTCAACGCTCGGCCATCTTTCTGATCTTGCCCCCAGATTTCATGGTGATCTCAAGATAATTAAGAAAACAATGCCATTTACTTAAAATCATGTATTGATCTTTTCATATAAAACACTATGAATATATACATACAAAAACATTTATGAAAACGCAAATAGCTTATATATGAACTTGGATATTTCATAACAACAAATATTTTTTGAGTGTTTTTTAATTTCTACGATATACAATATTTTTTTTTTTTATATAGTATAATTCGATTGCCTCCCCCACTTTTCAATAAAAGGTAGACCAAGAATGAAGAAAAACCAAGAAGAAAGTTTTTCACGGCGCTAATTTGTGTTAATTTATATTTCACTCAAAATGAATACCAATTCTGTCGAAAATAGTGAAAATATAAACACAAAGAAAAATTGAATTTTGGATTGCAGATTAAATAAGATAAAACTTTTCAAAAATTACGTCACATACAGCCGAATAATGACGTTTACAAACTATAACAATAACAATAATTTGATTACAAATAAAACAAGATGCCCTTACGGGCAGAAAGATTTCTGCAAAATCAGCTGAAGTATGAAAGATGGAAGACTAACAATAACATTCTTGAAACTTGAATTTATTTACGAATGTTTACCCAGGATAGCCTCTTCAGTTCCGTAAGGTACTGTTATCAATGAGGGTCCTGCGAAGGAGGTCCTAGAGCATTTAAAGCCCCCATTTGGGCTACGGAAGCTGTAATGACAGGAACCGCTCAACTAGACAACCACCCTAGACATCATTCCTACTCTCTTGCTGAGTGCCAAGCAGAGAGGAGTGATTCACACTGTTATAGTCGCTGGCATGACTCGGTCGGGGATTGAACCCGCGACCTCCCGAACAGGAAGCGAGCACTCTACCACAAGGCTACCAGTCTACCAGTCTACCATGATTTTGAATGATTGAACAATACAATACAATACAATACAATACAGTACAACATTGACTGCTGCTCAGTGTAGACTGCAAACAGCAGGTGGGAATTGTAACACACAAAGTAAAATGAGTTTTGTTATTGAAATTTTAAAGTTAAATGTGTTCAAACAGCTGGCCAACAATGTGCTACCAGTGAAAAATTATGTTGACTCCTTGAATGTTGAATGAGAGTGAAAAATGTAAAAAGTACTCTTATATATAATTACATATATAAACAATACACAAATTACATATAAAAGAAAAGTGTGACATAATGATCAACCGCACATGACCTAATTTAATCTAACAAAATAGAAGAAAGTTTATAAACATTCTTTAAGAAATTCAAAAAAAAGGTTGAATGATCTTTACAGCATAACATCATGTTAAAACTTGATATGATATGTACTTCCAATTTTCTTATTACATACACAAACAGAATTCCCAATGCTGCAAATACATAATCAAAAATCTTGATCGTTAAAAGTATATGCTCTATAAATTTATACCAAAAATTTTGTAGTGTTACTAATTGTATAAAGTATTTTGAATTTATACACAGAACATTTCAATTTGTGTGATTAGGAAGATCATTCGTAATTAGGGGCATTGGCAGTAAAATATAGCTAGAAAATCATCAATCAAGAGTAGTGCAGAGTAGACAACCACTTAACATTGGAGCTAAGGAAGAAACAGAGCTGAGCTGTACGAATCCAGAGCTTAAAAAGTATACAGCACAAGAAGGAAACAAACAAAAATCTTTTGTATCTAGAAAGGCTTAAACATTGAGACATTTTTCCCTAATACAAACACATAGCTTTTTGACTTTGTACAACTTTTTAGTTAGAAAAGAATAATCACACTACAGAAGAATTATTATATTATTATAAGTGTACGTACTCCTCAGAGCTTCATGAAAGCTTAATTATTGACACTACAAAAACTTTGTTGACACTAAAAAACTTTAAACTGTATATTCCACCATTAAATTTATTTACATCCGAAAGAAAATATTTAATTTATTTTGGAGGCACAGAAAAATGTAAAGTGTATCACAAACAAAAAAGTAAACAAAAATTATATACATATAACTGAAAGTTGAAATTTTTTTTTATATACAGAATGTGAAGTGTTTCGAATTATATATTTATTAAAATTAGGAAGACTGTTCATAATTAGAGACATTGGTAACCTAAAAACTACTGATCACCAACAAAAAACAATACTGCATTTCAAAACATTATACAAACCAAATAACCTTAAAATAGCTAAAGTGATGCTGAGTAGACAGACATTTGGAGCTGAGGTGGAACTTAAGCTGAGCTGTACGTATCCAGAGCTTAAAAAGCATTACAGCCCACACATGAAACAAACAATGAACTTTTTTTCAGATAAAATCCCAGACATTTCAAAAACAAAAAAAGCATTTATACCTTTTTCATTCTCTGTTTACAAAACGATACGAAAAGTCACCATTGAATCATTACAAGATAATAATAAATTACTGCTAGAGATTTTATTCTTCGTTTTCAGTTTTGGAAACGTGCATCTTCTTTAATTATACTGACTAAAGATCCTTTGGGATCCTTTTGGTTGGTTCTTTGTTGTGAATTTCTTCGACTGAAATGCGTGACTTTGGTTTCGTGTAAACATTCGCACGAGATTTCAAAAAACCGCTAGGTTTGGACAGTAAGAAGAAGAAGAAGAAGAACAGAGCCGGTTTTAAGGTATTTCTTGCTTTCGCAGAAATCCAAAAATTGCACTTTGAGTAATATCATGCATTTCTCTTAGTTCAATTAAAACATTTGCTACACCATCATCATCATTCATGGAACAGTGCGGCTCAAAAAACTGATCATCAACATCTTCATCATCACCGCTATCACCAGCAAGATTGTTGTCATTTGCATTGATATCTAAAAGTCACTTCGAGTGTATCATTCTTTGAACTAAGTCTTCATGTTAAACTTTGATGTTTTCACACAGCTCTTTTGATTTTTGAATTTCAATACACATCCAGAAGAATTGCATTGAATAGCGAAATTTCCCTGCTTTGCGTGAAAGTTCCGAGAATGTCGCACGAGCCATTTGTAATTGACTGTTTTATAAAAGCAATCAAATTGAAAATTTCATAATAAGAATCTAAAGAAAAATTAATATACTATAAAAATTAAAGCTGTCACAAGTAACCAAAATATAGTAGCTAATCATTCAAAATCATTTAGCTTTTCCCCAAATACTTTGAAGTCTATGGCTGATAAAGGAAAAACAGCGTACTTATAACATATTTAGTTAATGTCTGCATAGCCGACCGTGTTTTGTGGGCCATCATCAGTGTTGTTTTGTTGTTCTTTAAAAGACATTTGAGGAGTAAGCAAGCTAACTTATCATATAGAATAATAATAACCGATTATTTAAGAACAAGAAAACAAACGAAAGAAACTGTCAGTCACATGGACACATTCAATTTCGTCAAGAAAAGAATCTAAGAATAGTACAACTACATACCTCCTAATATGAAATATGTATAAGTTACCAATGAAACCAGTGAATCAGTGAAGTAAATTATAGATGTTTTTTTATTCAATGCGATCGTACGGTCGTATTAAATAAGTTCACAATTTTTGTGAATTATACAGGGAAATATCTATACAAAAGAATAATTACGGTAGCAGCGATAGCGAATACCGTATTAAAACACCCGCGGACTCCTACTCCTACTACTACAGTGTGTCCACCAAAAATGTATCGGCTCGTAAAACATATATTAACATTCTCACGATTTTTTATAGAAATTTTACTAGAACTTAAATTTTCTTTGTTATTTCTTTTGAGATTGAAACTACCGGAACGTTTTTTAACAATGGAAGGTAGTTAGCAGAAGAATTTCTCAACAATGCATTTCTTTTTACTTTTGGGAACAGAGGAACAACAGAATTTATTGTGAACAAAATATTTGCAATAAAAAAGCTTATTGTCACAAAAAGATACATTTTATGAAAATAAAACTTTAAAGTGAATCTATCAAGTTTTGCTGGGGGAATAATTTTCACCATAACAATCAATGTTTTGTTATAAAATAAACAGAGCAGTATTAATAATAAAAGTTTCATAAGTTACTACTATCTCCCAAAAGTAAAAAGAAATGCATTGTTGAGAAATTCGTCTGCTAACTACCTTCCATTGTAAAAAAAACGTTCCGGTAGTTTCAATCTCAAAAGAAATAACAAAGAAAATTCAAGTTCTAGTAAAATTTCTATAAAAAATTGTGAGAATGTTAATTTATGTTTTACGAGCCGATACATTTTTGGTGGACACACTGTACTACTCCTCCTCCTCCTCCTACTCCGGCCGAAATGGCAATTAGTCTGCGATTTAGAGTCTGCGTGACTCTACTAATTACGCAATGTAAGTTCTAACGAAGGAACGCAGCCTTCGAATTTTGGAAGCTTTTCTATAACAAACATTAGATTGCGTTTTGTTTCAAAAGTACATAATCTGATATTTTGTAGCTTAAACCATGAAAGAATGAATTCTTATCAAATAGGCCTACATAAAAATGGGACTTTTAGTTCATTGCGCTAACTGAAAATACTTGATATGTTGCTTTTCTTGTTAGTAAAGCTTATCAGTTAGCTAACTATACATTATGTTTCTGTATTAAGGCTTTCAAAGATCTAGTTCGAAAAGGCAGTTATTTGTTTGAATTCATTTTTGGTTTCATGAAATTATAATTAAAAACATATTTTTTTTTTCGAAACGCGTGTTTTTTTTCTACACATAGTCTTACAAAAAATTTTCTTATAAAAAAATCATATACAGCTCACGCATGTATAATTCTTTTGTCTTTAAATAAATTAATTTCTGGTGGTTTATGATTAGAGCCTTTTTACACTAACTAATCATTTTAACAAATTTATCGTTTATGCCTGTTTTCCACCAGTGAGATATAAAGAAACACAAGCCTCAAAGAACTTTGTAGTAACCTTTGATAACTTTAAGTACAATTGCTGCTACCGTTTTGCGCCATCTGGCTCTTGTTATTTATTAAAATGCAAAGAAAGAGCTAATAAACGTATCTTTATTGTTTAAAGGTGTAAAATCTTTTATACCGTTATGTGACATCTGAGACTCTCATTTAAAGAATTGCTTACGTAAAATTTTTTAAAACGTGCGAAACAATAGCTTTGTTTTTCGATTTGACTCTCTAACGAGCGTCAAAATGATTCCCTTAAAGAGCCATTTAACTTACATCATTTATGATCACTTAAAGGAGTCAAATTGATTCCCTTCAAGGTGATCATTTTAAGGAAATTGAAATTGACACCCCTTAAAAGCAAAATGACTCCCTTAAGATGCTCTCTGTATCATCTGATTTACTCTCTTAGGTTATCACTGTTCAATGACTCCCTTTGAGGAGTCGCAATGACTCCGCTAAAACTGTCAGTGTTACCTCTATATACTCACGAAAGTTCTCACAATTTAATTCGTTCATCAATTTGAACAATTACCATCCCCAACTGGAAGTGTCCCAGTAGTCAAAGATTGGCAAAGCAGCTTCAATGGTAACATTGTTTCCCGATTAGGATAAAGTCTGCTAGAGACTTTGTTAAAAAAACTTGCCAATAGAGGCCCGATCAGCAAGAAGCAAAGATGAATTTTCAAAGATTAAATTTTAATTTTTAACTGTTTTCCTCCAAAACTTGTAATTTTTTTAATTTTCCAAGTTTCTTTCTAATTTTCTTTCTAATTTTAGTTTTAACAAAATGTAGAGTTTAGTTATATGTTAGCTGTTTGTTTAAATTTTCCTAAACCATCTACAAATTGGGCTAAGTAAGAGTTCTATGACATATTCCGTTTTTATTTGTGAAAATATTAGAAAAACGTTTCTTCAAAAGTATATGAAGATCTCCTGTCTTGATGGTGTGTAGTATCTTTTGGTGGTTGAAGATTAGCACAAAGATAAGTTTTCTTATTTTTGTATTCATTTCTTTGTAAAACGCTTTTTGTTTAAGTGATTGGGGCAAGAGCGGTCAATGTGAAGAACTGATGATGTGCTTTTGTCTTCACAAGTACGCTATATATCAATTTTTCCCAATCGTTATGTTTTAGCGCTGAAATAGTATTATGATCTTTTTAGATATTGCATGAATGATAGCTGAAATCAGTTACAGACATTTTAGGAAAGATAAAAATGCTGCAAGTGTCTTCTCTCTTTTAAGCAATTAATACTAGTAGAAACTGTTTAAAACAATATTGATTTTGGGTTGAAGTATAAATTGTAAAGTACCTTTGAGATATTTTGTCACTAGTTGTAGATGCAAAGGAACGGAAAACTTGTTCCTTTTTGTTTTTGTCTCCTTTACCTACTCTTTTACTTTTTTTCCCATAAATTCGAGCGTATGAAACTAGATTGCTCTGAAAGACAAAGAAAACGTCATTTGTATTTTCTATAATCTATATGGCTGTAGAAGAACTATAAGTTTTATTTCATACAAGTGAATTCAATCTTGAAAAGAAAAGAGAAATATTTTCCTAACAAAGCGAAAAGTCAAATAAAACTTCATTTCATCTACATTATTATTTAATTAGTTGAACTGTTGAAATAGTTTCATCGAATAACCTGACCTGCTTGAAGTGAGAAGTTTCATTATCATGAAAATGCAACTGAACTTTATGAACTTACTTTTCATGATATATTTTCTAAAAGCTGCTTGGTTTGTTAAAGGTCAACTTTGTTTTTTTATTCTTTACATTTTGGTATACCATTGATAGACCCATGTTTTTTACTTTAGTATTTTTAAATTTTGTTCTTCCAAATTGACTTTACATTTACAAAATGACCGTATTGTGTTGAATTAACTTGTTTCCAAAACTTTTCTTTGTGTTACAAATTCGTCTTAGTCTAAAAATTTCATTTAGGGAAGAAACTTTCCTGTTATACATGCCGTTCAAGTGACGCGCTAAGGTGTGATAATGATCAAATCGAACAACCTTGTCTGCGAGCAAATGACGTATGTTTGACCCTCGTATATACAGACTGGCGTTATGTATCATTCAACGAAACCACAGTAATTACACATCATCAAAAATTATGTGCACAAATTCCATTAGGTTGTGACTTTTATTGTTCATTTTTGTTGGAAAGTGGACATAAAACTTGTAGTGTGAGTCATTATTTTCTCGGCTCTATCTAGTTATATCCAATTGCAATTAGCATTATGTTTTTATTTTTCTCTTGATCTGTCAACACCAGTTTAAATTTTGAAAACAAGGTGAAACTTGATCCTCTTTCATTTGTTGTTAACCTAGAAAATATTTCACCTATCTTATTGACATGACGTGTTTTTGGACGTTTTAGGTAAATTGCTGTAACACAGACTTATGTAATCACGGAAGAAAATTTCGCAGAAACGCATCATCGAAAGCTCGTCCCACAAAACTAATTGGAATTACATTAATGATATTTGGTTACTTTACGTACGCATTCATTTGAAACCCTTTAAAGTGCGAAGAATACTAGCAATAAGGACATCAACATTATTAGATGCTTTATTTTGCCCTTGGTTGAAAATGTGACGGACATTATGCTGTAGTAAAATCATTGATATAGTCATTCACACTTTCTAGAAAAACATTTAATATAATTATGCAGCTCTATCAAAAATAAAGCATCGGAACTCCATCTTGCACTAAGAAGTACTTTGCAGAACTGAGATATTGACGAGTAATGAAGCTTTTTGCAGCATAAAAGAGACAATCATTTCTTGTCACCAGTAAATGTGAAAACAAAAGTTAAGGATTACGAGATGAAATTCCCTTAAAGTAATTACAATTTTATCAAGAAATTCCTAATCACCGATCTAACAGTGTATATTGATCATTATCGTTATCGTTAAAAGCTTCAGAGAAATTTCAACCAGAAGAAAGGCAAACGAAAACGAATACAAGTTATTAAAGCTGTTTCATTTACTCAATTATTCAATGTTAAGCAAAAGTCATATATCAATAAGCTATGACGACGTCAGTTGTTTCTTCCACAAGTAGGACTTCGGCTTCAAAATATCAACAACAATTCATTAAATAAATTTCAGCTTTCGTTACGATTTCATATATAAAATTTCCTTCTTCGGACTACTAAAATTCTCAATTTTTCTTCAAAACATCTACAATGATGATTGAATACAGGATAATAGTCATTTTGGTTAGAATGTTTGAAACTATAGCTGGAGTCGCCTTTCACTTTAAACGGAAGCTATGGCTTTATGGACTTCTCTCTTTGAGGACTATTTACTAATTAATACCAGATTGACATGGTTCATTGTAGCTACACAGAATCTTCAAAATAGAGCTTTCTAAAAGTTGATTATGTGGTTTATTGGTCAGCGCGGCAGCATTAGCATTTGCGTTCGTCCGTCCGTCTGTAAGTCCATAAATTTTTGTCTCAAGTTGTAGGCTGATACCAATAAAAACACAAGCATTAGTTTTGAGGCTGGAATAGAGGCTATTTGTTGATCGTGGCTTAATTAAGAATTGTTTATTGATTCATAATTACAACTACTTTAACAGGGTGAGTGCGGCCTCCATATAATAAAGAGGAGCTTACGTTTCTGCAAACACGGATTTAACAAAACCAGCCAATCTTTACCTTTAGAATTATTCTAGCATTTAATTTTCTATTGTATTATGTAACATATATTAAAAAAATTTTATTCTGTTTCTACACTATTGACGTGATCATGGAGAGCGGTACGCCTCCGAAAGCTTGTCGAATATAAACATGGAATTGTCGAAAAACTTGTAGTTTTTACTTGTCTATTCACTGGAATTTTTCCAAGACAGTTTGCAACGTGATATAAACACGGATTTACTCAGATATTTACTTATTTGCTTATCAGACAAGCAATGTAATTCTCAATTATTGTGATCGTTGTAAGTGATATTGTAATTATATACTGCTGAGTTTCCTTGCTAGCTACTTAGTGCTGATTTTGTGTTTTGTGTTATTAAATTGGTCAGGAGATATGAGAGCTCTACTACCTCCAAGCCAAGGGCCTTATACATTATTATGATGCATTACCTATGCATTCATTACATTATGTTGATATTATTTTTTGTAATCTGTTATATAGTTACATCCGTCAATCTAAAAGAGTTTTCAATGTGTGTGTGTGTGTGTGTGTAGAAATCTATAGTCACCCAAACAGACAACATCTCCAAAGTGTATATAAGACATTCTGTCTGTGAAGGTGCATTGTGTGCTACTCAAAATTGAATTAATCACCAATATTCTGTGTTGGTTGTATTGTGATGTAATGCACTTATTATCAAGTACTGATATTATTTAGTATTTTAATGAACAAATGTTGTGCCTAGAAATGTAATAAAAAGCTGGTTTTGTAATACCTGCCTAGATTTGTAATAAAAACGGCTCAAAATGTAATACCTGCCTAGATTTGTAATAAAACCGACTCAAAATGTAATAAAAAGGCTGCCGCGTTTTGTAATAAAATATTGGCACAAAATGTAATAAAATAGCTGCCTAGATTTGTAATAAAATCGGCTTATTTTGTAATAAGGTTGGGCCCAATTTGGACCAAATTTTGAAAGTTCTCCAATTTTCTTAAAAATTTGTACAAAGCACAATTGGAAGGTACTGATATTGAATTTGATGGTCAATTTTTCAAATTTAAAAAAATTGGGCAAATCGGGCCCAATTTGGACCAAATTTTGAGTGTTCTTCAATTTTCATAAAAATTTGCAGAAGATATAACTGAAAGGTACTGATTTCGAATTTGTCATTCATTTTTGTCAATTTGACGAAAATTGGGCAAATTAGGCCCAATTTGGACCAAATTTCGAAAGTTCTCCAATTTTCTTAAAAATTTGCGTACAAAGCACAATTGGAAGGTACTGACATTAAATTTGACATTCATTTTTTCCAGTTTGACAAAAATTCGGCAATTTAGGCCCAATTTGGACCAAATTTCGAAAGTTCTCCAATTTTCTTAAAAATTTGTGTACAAAGCACAATTGGAAGGTACTGACATTAAATTTGACATTCATTTTTTCCAGTTTGACAAAAATTCGGCAATTTAGGCCCAATTTGGACCAAATTTCGAAAGTTCTCCAATTTTCTTAAAAATTTGTGTACAAAGCACAATTGGAAGGTACTGACATTAAATTTGACATTCATTTTTTCCAGTTTGACAAAAATTCGGCAATTTAGGCCTAATTTGGACTAAATTTTGAGTGTTCTTCAATTTTCTTACAAAATTTGCATAAGGTATAATTGAATAGTACTGATTTCAAATTTGACATTCATCTTTCCAGTTTGACGAAAATTGGGCAAATCGGGCCCAATTTGGACCAAATCTTGAAAGTCCTCCAATTTTCGTAAAACTTTGCGTAAAGAACAATTTGAAGATGCTGATTTCGAATTTGACATTCATTATTTCAAATTTGACAAAATTAGGCAAATCGGGCCCAATTGAAACTAAATTTTGAAAGTTATTCCAGTTTCGTAAAATTTTGTACAAAGCACAATCGAAAGGTGCTGATTTCGAATTTGACAGTCATTCTTCTAATTTGTATGTATCTCAGATAGTGAATACCAGCAATGACACCTTTCTTTTATGTGACTCACATTATGTTCGATTCCTTTATGGCATTGCACAAATTTATATGTGTCGTTTTTGTTTTTTTTAACTGGTACTTTCTTGTCGTTTTTAAGTTTTGAAAGCATTGATAATGCTTTCGATATATTACTGCTATTATCATTTTTGTTATCTATCTTCCAACATTCAATCCAAACAATTTACAGGCGATTTTATCATTTACTATATGGTTAGAATTGTAGGAAATTTGCGTTCGCTTTAAATAATAAATTTCCTCTGATAAAGGATTAACTGCAGTCGAACATAATAAATTTCAAAAGGGCTTTTCCACCCCAACTCTTCCCTTTTATCATTGTTTAAAGCTTTCATATAATTAAACATTTCTTTAGCCCAATTAACACCATGTTTCCGTTTCTTCATCATGTCATAGTGAATCTTTTGACGAAGTACCCGATGAGACCGTTCCACTTTCCCCTGGGATTCGGGGTGATATGGACGGCATCTAATCAGTTTTATTTTATTTTTTCTGCAAAATGTTTGAACATCCTTTTTAAATTCAGCACCGTTGTCGCTCTGAAGCCTTTTTGGAAAGCCATGGACAGAATAAATCTTTTTCAGTTTTCTTTTTATTCCTGCGCTATGTTTACTTTGCAGAGGACACAACCAATGAAATCTTGAAAAGATGTCAAGCAGCGACAGAATATATTTGTAGTGTTTTCCGTTATGTTTTACTGAAGAGCCCCTCATATCAACTAAATCAATTTGGTGCTGGTCTTGGACTTTCTTAGCTCGTACTGGGCGGGGGCAGGCTTTGTTTGTAAACTTGATATTGTATTTTCGTAAGTCCTTATCTCCCATGATCGCTTTTGAGACCTGGCTTTGACTAAGGCCGGCAAAAGAATCTTTCCCCCTCTGATAAATCTTTTTATATCCTCCCGATTTGCACTTCTCGAAAGTTTTACGGACAATTCTTTTAACTTCATTTTTCTTCACAACCTGTATTGGAAATGTAAAAGCACTTTTTCATTTTGATGAAGACAATGGAGGGAAGATGCAAAGTGATGAACAAGGTGAAAATTAATATATGCCATAAGTTGAGTGTTTCACGTTTGGCAAGACACACCATGGTTTCACAAA
This sequence comes from Turritopsis dohrnii, assembly GCA_027922465.2. NCBI lineage: Eukaryota > Metazoa > Cnidaria > Hydrozoa > Anthoathecata > Oceaniidae > Turritopsis > Turritopsis dohrnii. The sequence continues at coordinate 836,205 of BQMF02000021.1, forward strand.
ATGGGACATAAATTTATTCCACCGTGCCAATTTCTATTTCGTTGAATTGGTTAAATGATTGACTTGAGTGTAACAACCAAGCGTTTGTTTATTTAATTGTTTTTTGTATACCTTAAAGTGACAAATGTTCGCGAGAAGATGTTTTCGCGAATTTGTGCGTCCATAAAAATGTGTGCGTATGAAATAACCAGGTTACATACAAAAAAAACATTGTGTGCGTGACAAGACAATATACAGCTCTGCAATTGTTACTTTCTGTTTTGAAAAATTTCTGATAGCCCAAATTCGCGTATACAAATTCTCGCCAAAATTTGTCAACTTATCGTATGTTACAAATTTGACTCAATAGACCCCCTTAATTTCCAGATATAATGGTTAACCGTTGCTATTAACTTAAAATTTTTAAAGATGATAGGTATTCATGACATATGGTTAAATGAAAATTTTCAAGCTTTTACCATTCTGGTCAGTAAATTATACGCTTGTCTGCAAACCACCAAAAATTGCTTAAGGAAAGAAAAAGGAGAGAGCAAATGACGTATATCAACGTTAATAACTTGGTAGTATAGCTTTGGTTTCGTCTCGTGATATTGGTGTGTAATTTTCGAACCAGTTTCATGAAAATTCTAAGCTCTAAAGACCTTTTATTTATCATTTTGAGACATGTAAAAGTTTTAACTAAAAACCATTTTAGAACTGTTTGAATAATGAAGGCTAAGCCTGTCCCTTACTCTCGCTATCCCAAACACATTTTACAAGGTTTACAGCAAGAACTAGTTCTATTTTTAGATGTCTCAAAATGAAACATCAATTATATGCTATGTGCAGCTAATAATTTCTCAGAATTCCAGTAATTAATCAACGATGAATCGGTTCGTGAGAAACTCTGGACGCAAAACTCTTTGGCATTAACTTGGTCAAAAATGTTTGAAAAGTTTCATAGCAATAGTAACTCACCCTTTTTCCGTCATAAAATAATTCTCCGTTCATTACTGTAAACTTTCCTTTCGCTCTCCAAAACTTTATAACTGCATTCTTTTCAGTTCTTGTCCTATCTTTCACAGATACGGAAAATAACCCTTTTACCAGTTTAATAAGTATATCATATTCTTCTTCCTTAACAGCATGAATCCCATATATACAGCGAATATCAGCAATTAAAAATACGAACAACATAAAGAATAAAGGTTTCACAGTAATATTTAATTCCATTTCTGTTTACCAATCTTTCAACAAACAAACTGAATTGAAGCACGCAAAATAAATTTAACTGTTCGAAATTCGAAATCGAATGTTGCATAAAAGAGAATGAGGCGAGGCAACACGCATGGATTCTCATTGTTTGAAAATTGAATAGAAATTTGAATAGAGCTAAGGTGAGCTAAAGTTTGATGTTATTCTATCTCTTTTCGTATTTCTGTGGTTTTACGAAAATTAAAGAACTTTCAAAATTTGGTCCAAATTGGGCCGATTTGCCCAATTTTTGTCAAACTGGAAAAAATGAATGTCAAATGCGAAATCAGCACCTTTTTATTATATCTTGAGCAAAGTTTCAAAATTTCGTCAAAATTGGGCTTAAATTGCCCAATTTTGTTCGTTGTTACAAAATAAGCCGATTTTATTACAAATCTAGGCAGCTATTTTATTACATTTTGAGCCAACATTTTATTACAAAACACGGCAGCTTTTTTATTACATTTTGAGTCGATTTTATTACAAATCTAGGCAGGTATTACATTTTGAGCCGTTTTTATTACAAATCTAGGCAGGTATTACAAAACCAGCTTTTTATTACATTTCTAGGCACAACACAAATTCCCTTATATGAAATCATTATCAGTCTATTTTTTTATTTCTTTCAATTGTCTTGTCTAGTCACTTATGTTTCGTATAATCTTTTATGTTTTACTCTGTGTCTCTGCTTGGCCAGTAATCTCTCATTTTCTTAATCTCAAGTAATAAGCAGTTGTTTTGCTTACTTTTTTATTTTCAATGAAGAACAACAAAAATAAGTGAAAGCCACATTGTCACACAAACGAGCACGATATTTTTTAATATTATCATATATTTTTATTGATGATCTATAGTCATTCCTTTTCGGAATTCATCTGCTTAGGGAGAGGTTTACTTTTGAACTTTCTGTGATCATGAAACACAAGGCCTGCCTAAAATCTTTTGAAGTATACTCAAAAAGAGCTTGTTTGAAGACTTAGTTACTTATTCAATTTCTGCGCCTTAGCGAAGGAAAATGTTTGATTTAGACATTCTATGTACTTATTTCTCTCTGTAACTGTTTTTCGCCCTTTTCGGAAAGTCCGTTCGGATTTCCGATTGTTTGTTTATTCAGAAAAGTTAATGAAAGACCCTAAACTCTACGCAAAATGTAATACAAAAAGGCCACTTTCAATATTAATTCATAAAAATAATAAGCTTTTTATACTTTTGAAATACTTTTAGAAGTTATTTTAGCCGTTTTACATTTAAAACTGCCCAATTCAATTATCTTTAAAATTTCTTTTAAAAGTCAGTAAAATATGCACACCAAACACGTGAATCGAAATTTAAGACTTTATCTACTATTGCAATCGCAATATAATCATAAGAACATTCCTTATGGAGGAAATATTGATGTTTAGCTGACTCTGGGAAAAAATCTTGAAAAAGAAGGTGAAGGTTTGGCAGTAAACGAAACTTTGCTGTGAAAAAAACTTTCAATATCGCAACAGAAATGTATTGTAGTATCAAAACATTACTGGTGAATACATCTTATCAATAAATGCATGAAACATGTTCATTTCATTTAATAAATATTACACCGAAAGTTGAAGATATTGACAAAAACAAACAAATGAAATTGTCATAGCAGCACAAATCACTAGTGAATGAATTGACCCAAACATACATACATACTGAAAGTATAAACATGTGCAAGATATTGGTGAACGATATGTCTTAATAAAACTGTTTTTCTGGCCCCGAAACATCATAGTGAATTGGAAAGCGGTAATAAATTAAAGAAGGGAGTAATTTGGGGAATTCCAGACTGTATCAAATTATTCATCACTGTGTACAATGTTCGGTCAAGTTATCACTGTGTGGAACTGATTAGTTTTAAATTCACATTTAAAAGATTTTAAGATGACATTGTTCAAAATAATCCTCCAAACCACTCACTGGAGGCACAATGATTTAGTTTGGATACATATGTCAGGAAAACAAATTTTGGATGATGATTAGAATCCAACCAATTATATACATACAATGAGATCATTAAAGCCTTGTGAAAATTTGGAGTGTAATATGTTCTAGGACACAATACCTTAGGGGTTTTTTTTGCGTGGATTAGGTTTTGCGACTTTTGCGAACATGAACGATTCGCGAAAATAAATCCGCCCAAAATTTCATGATTTTATTTGCTCATCTTTTGGCTCTGCGTACCTTTCGTATATTAACTATTTCCTTGTACTTATCAAGCACCCATTGGTTTTGCAATGTGGCAGGCAGGGAAATGGTGATTTTTGCTGCTACTTCTAAGCTATATTATAAAGTACACGCATTGCACTTTGTGCTCATTCGCAAATATAAATCCAAACATTTTCCTTGAGAAGCCCTGACTTGAAAAAATTAATCCACGCAAGACGCTCTCAAACCTTGGCTCGCAAAAATTAGTCCACGCGAAAGAAATCACCTTAAGGTATATCATGTTCGAAAAAAACATTTTCATACAGATCCTCAGAAAGCTTTATTGTGTCATTTGTCTTTTCATGCACATTGGTGTTATTCATAGACTCTATGGAAGTGGTAATATGCAGACAGTGGTGGATCTAAGTGTAGTTGCAACTTGTGGAGAAGCGCATTAACATAAGTTGTGAATTCAGTTCATATTATCAATGGGATTATTTGAACCTTTTTCTTTTACGTTTGAATTGCTAACACTCTCCTACACAAGTTGCGGCTTACCTCTGGATCCGCCACTGGCAGGTTTAGTAGAAACTAGTAACCCGTGTAAAAAATTTTTACAGGTTTTAATCGATGTGAGCTGAACAGAGAGAAAGGCTTATTATAATGAATTTTAGTATGATAAAGTTCCTCAATTGTTTGGAATGTAGAATGTTGTTTAGAATGTAGTATCCCGTGTAGAACAGCGTGTAGAACACGGGTTTTAATTCATCAAAAAAAAAAAAAATACGCGCTGTGCGTCCACTTTTTTCACTTTTTACATATGTATAAATTGAAGATGCAATTCAATGGTTCCCCATGATTAAAAATATCTAACGTCAATACAGAAAAAAAACACTCTTCACTCTTTTAATTAAAAATCTTTAGGTATTCGGTTAAAGCATATTTAGTATGAACAGAAAAGCTTTTTAATCAGAAGATCTGAAACACATCAAAATATTCGTAATAAATCTTTCACGATACGATGTATGCAGTAGTAAAAATAAATTGTGCGTACAGGTAAACAACAAAAAGATTAAAATCGCTGTAACTGTTCATGGAATCCACACCCCAATGTAAATAAAAGCCAAACGCGAAAGTCGTAAAAGTGTCGAAATGTGAATTAAAAACAATTGCGATTTTCTTTACGAACCCAGACCGTCATGATTAAAAACCATGATATTCATTTCTTCAATCCCGTATTATTTGAAAAGTAATGACGCAGAAACCCTATAAATACTATAAGAAAAAACAAAACAAACAAACAAAAAAGTTCTAAAGCGTACTTACCCTAAAAACATTAATAAATCTTCGCGCAATACTTTCGTTGTTGTCTTGTTTGATCTCACGAATAATCAAAACATTTGAAACGATTAAATGCAATGCAATGTTTTCCCCTATACTAATCGTAGAAAAATATTAACCGCCGTGGTCTGACACTCCATTATGAATAAGTGACCGCAAAAACGACCCGAAATTTTAGAGAGTGAAAGCGTGAAAAAAGTGGTATGCACAGCGCGTATTAGTATATAGACTAGTATCTCGCGTAAAAGTTTTTTACGACTTTAATTTCGAAAAGAATCTGCAGAAATACGACGCGTTCCCGTGTGTGTACCCCGTGACGAAAATTTTAATTACCGAATTCGAAATGGAAAGTGTACCCATGCTGTAGAGCTTGAAAAACTGAGCAAAAAAATGTATGGGATCGTTTTGCTACGACCAACCGTTGCGGAGATATCGTCGATCAAAGGTTTTGATGACGTCATATCCGCAGTACCAAATAAATTTTAGGCCCAAATGTTGCGTCACCCCATCGCCCGTGCCACCAACCCTAAAAAACGTCAGTTATCCCAATTGGTTCCCGAGATAATTCCCCAAAAACGTCGCGTTCGATTGGGGTTGCAATGCAATGATTCCCCCGTGATGCGATAAAAATAACTGACGTCACGCCGCGTGCTATTATACTAATCGTCAATTGTCAATGGTCTAACGAAAAAATGACCACGATTAAGAAGATTTTGACCGTAAATTTAGAAAAAACACAACACTCTCTAAAATAAAAGTGGTATGCACAACGCGGATTAGTATATACTAGTATCTCGCGTAAAAGTTTTTTACGGCTTCATTTTCGAAAACGTTGTCACGAAAATAGGTGACAAAAAATGAAATCACCAAATCTCGAAAAGAGACTGTACCCATGTTGTAGAGCTCGAAAAACTGATCAAAAAAGTGTATGGGATCGCTTCGTTACGACCAACCGTTGCAGAGATATCGTTGATCAAAGATTGTGATGACGTCATAGCCGCAGTACCAAATAAAATTTAAGCCCAAATATAGCGTCACTCCATCACCCGTGTCACCGACCCTAAGAAACGTCAGTTATCCATATTGGTTCTCGAGATATTTCCCTAAAAACGTCGCGTTCGATTGGGGATGCAATGCAATGATTGCCCCGTGATGCGATAAAAATAACTGACGTCACGCCGCGTGCTATTATACTAACCCTCAATTATCAATGGTCTAACGAAAAAATGACCAGGATTAAGAAGATTTTGACCGTAAATTTTAAAAAAACACAACACTCTCTAAAATAAAAGTGGGATGCACACACGCGGATTAGTATAATAAGACTAGTATCTCGCGTAAAAGTTTTTTACGGCTTTAATTTCGAAAAGGATGTGTCGAAAATAGGTGACAAAAAATTAAATCACAAAATCGTGACTGGAAAGTGTTCCCATGTTGTAGAGCTCGAAAAGCTGATCAAAAAAGTGTATGGGATCGTTTCGCTACGATCAACCGTTGCAGAGATATCGTCGATCAAAGATTTTAATGACGTCATAGCCGCAGTACCAAATAAAATTTAGGTCCAAATGTTGCGTCACCCCGTCACCCGTGTTGCCGACCCTAAAAAACGTCAGTTATCGCTATTGGTTCTCAAGATATTTCCCCAAAAACGTCGCGTTCGATTGGGGATGCAATGCAATGGTTCCCCCGTGATAAGATAAAAAAAAAACTGACGTCACGCCGCGTGCTATTATACTAATCGTCAATTATCAATGGTCTAACGAAAAAATGACCACGATTAAGAAGATTTTGACCGTAAATTTAGAAAAAACACAACACTCTCTAAGTTAAATGTGTTGCACACAACGCGAATTAGTATATATAGATAGTATCTCGCGTAAAAGTTTTTTACGACTTTAATTTCGAAAATGTTGTCACGAAAATAGGTGACGAAAAATTAAAGTACCAAATCTCGAAGAGAGACCGTACCCATGTTGTAGAGCTCGAAAAACTGATCAAAAAAATGTATGGGATCGTTTCGCTACGATCAACTGTTGCAGAGATATCGTCGATCAAAGATTTTAATGACGTCATATCCGCAGTACCAAATAAAATTTAGGTCCAAATGTTGCGTCACCCCGTCACCCGTGTTGCCGACCCTAAAAAACGTCAGTTATCGCTATTGGTTCTCAAGATATTTCCCCAAAAACGTCGCGTTCGATTGGGGATGCAATGCAATGGTTCCCCCGTGATAAGATAAAAAAAAACTGACGTCACGCCGCGTGCTATTATACTAATCGTCAATTATCAATGGTCTAACGAAAAAATGACCACGATTAAGAAGATTTTGACCGTAAATTTAGAAAAAACACAACACTCTCTAAGTTAAATGTGTTGCACACAACGCGAATTAGTATATATAGATAGTATCTCGCGTAAAAGTTTTTTACGACTTTAATTTCGAAAATGTTGTCACGAAAATAGGTGACGAAAAATTAAAGTACCAAATCTCGAAGAGAGACCGTACCCATGTTGTAGAGCTCGAAAAACTGATCAAAAAAATGTATGGGATCGTTTCGCTACGATCAACTGTTGCAGAGATATCGTCGATCAAAGATTTTAATGACGTCATATCCGCAGTACCAAATAAAATTTAGGTCCAAATGTTGCGTCACCCCGTCACCCGTGTTGCCGACCCTAAAAAACGTCAGTTATCGCTATTGGTTCTCAAGATATTTCCCCAAAAACGTCGCGTTCGATTGGGGATGCAATGCAATGGTTCCCCCGTGATAAGATAAAAAAAAACTGACGTCACGCCGCGTGCTATTATACTAATCGTCAATTATCAATGGTCTAACGAAAAAATGACCACGATTAAGAAGATTTTGACCGTAAATTTTAAAAAAACACAACACTCTCTAAGTTAAATGTGTTACACACATTGCGAATTAGTATATATAGATAGTATCTCGCGTAAAAGTTTTTTACGACTTTAATTTCGAAAAGAATCTGCAGAAATACGACGCGTTCCCGTGTGTGTACCCCGGTGACGAAAATTTTAATTACGGAATTGGAAATGGAAAGTGTACCCATGCTGTAGAGCTTGAAAAACTGATCAAAAAAATGTATGGAATCGTTTCGGTACGACCAACCGTTCCGGAGATATGGTCGATCAAAGGTTTTGATGACGTCATAGCCGCAGTACCAAATTAAATTTGGGCCCAAATGTTGCGTCACCCCGTCACCCGTATCGCGGACCTCAAAAAACGTCAGTTATCCCTATTGGTTCTCGAGATATTTCCCCAAAAATGTCGCGTTCGATTGGGGATGCAATGCAATGGTTCCCCGTGATCATAAAAACATCTGACGTCAAATGCCACGTGCTATTATACTAATCGTGAATGTGTCTTGCGTGGTCGAACTGCCGCTATATGACCACGATTAAGAAGATTTTGACCATTAAAAAGACAAAAACAAAACACTGTCTAAAATAAAAGTGGGATGCACGATTGCGGATTAGTATAATAAGATAGTATCTCGCGTAAAAGTTTTTTACGGCTATAATTTCGAAAAGGATGTGTCAAAAATAGGCGACTTAAAATTAAATCACAAAATCGTGACTGGAAAGTGTTCCCATGTTGTAGAGCTCGAAAAGCTGATCAAAAAAGTGTATGGGATCGTTTCGCTACGATCAACCGTTGCAGAGATATCGTTAATCAAAGGTTTTGATGACGTCATAGCCGCAGTACCAAATAAAATTTAGGCCCAACTGTTGCGTCACCACATCACTCGTGTCACCAACCCTAAAAAACGTCAGTTATCCCTATTGGTTCTCGAGATATTTCCCCAAAAACGTCGCGTTCGATTGGGGATGCAATGCAATGAATCCCCCGTGATAAGGTAAAAAAAACTGACGTCACGCCGCGTGCTATTATACTAATCGTCAATTATCAATGGTCTAACGAAAAAATGACCACGATTAAGAAGATTTTGACCGTAAATTTGAAAAAAACACAACACTCTCTAAAATAAAAGTGGGATGCACGATTGCGGATTAGTATAATAAGACTAGTATCCCGTGTAAAAACTTTTTACTGTTGCATTTCTCAAAACGACGCATCGCTCACACCCGTGTCGAACATTTATAGAAATAAAAAGTTATCATAATCGGCGCTGTGCATACCACTTCTAACTTAGGGAGTGAAATATTTAACTTTTTTTTAAACGGTTGTTCCTACATATTTGACGTAAGGCTACGCAGAGGCGGCACTATTTTTTAATCTAACGTCATTATTAAAATGTCGTAAGATTTCAGTTCATCGTGAAAAGAGAAAGAGGTGATTACGAAACATAAAATGTAGATTTTGACACAGACACAAAAAAAACCTCATGTCACGATGGATGAAGTGGCTGCTGTATTTGTTGGTTAAGATGGCGCATAGCAAAGGGCAATAGGTGGGAATTTTGTTCTTACAGTCTTTAATGATAATGGGTGGTAAACAAAGCTGCCTTGGCGTGTAGTGAAAAATAAAAACGCCAAAGGAAATATGAATGATAAACGGAATTATACCTGCTAACATTGCTTCTTTACTCCAATAAGATTCGATAGCATTCGTTATTTCATTAGTCAGTTCTTTACCAAACACCCTTCATATTACAATGTCGAATTTATATATTCTTTCATAATTAATTTTACCTAAAAAAGAAGATTTCTATTAATAATAAACCTATCATAAAAACATATTTAGCTACATATACGCACAAACAAAAGCAAACTAAAAGAACGAACGCAAACTTGAAGCAAACATATGAGTAGGAACAGGGAATATTTATTAAAAGATCATGAGTTTAGCTTCAGCCTACCAAACAGTCAAAAAAGAAAAGATATGTTATGAAGAAGAATAAAAACGCCATGTAAATGATATGCGGAATTATACCTGCTAATGTTGCTTCTTTATCCACTAAGATTCGATACCATTCGTTATTTTAATAGTCTGTTCTTTACCAAAACACTCAAGCATTTAGACTTGTTAAACTCTTTCGTAACTATTTTAAACTATATATATAAAAAAAAGAAGATTTCCATGAGCAATGAAAACCATATCATAATAAACAAAATGCTACACATACACACAAACAAAAAAGGAAAGCAAAATAAAACAAAACACAAACTTGATTTCTTATCCATATCGGAAAGCAAACATAGAAAAAGTTATTAAATTATCATGAGTATAGTTCCAGCCTACCAAACAGTCAAAAATGAATTATGGAAAAAGACGAAAACAGTCTCAAAACTTTGATTTTTGATTCAGTTCTTCCGTGAATTTACTTACACTTGTTAATTCAATCTTTACGATACGATCTTTCTCCGAAAACGACTAAAACAATAAAATTAAAGATCTTCGTTTTAAAAAAAAACTATCTTCGTGTTCGTGAAGTTTTTTGTTTTTGTTTTTACTGCTACAAAATGATCGTTAACCAATTTCGAACGAAAAACATTGCATTGCTTGCGCTTCTCCATTGACGTTTTTCGGCAGATTTTCAGTGCGAAACCAAAAATAACAAAACGGAGGAGCATATACTAATCGTGGATGTGCACACAGTACACTCAGTTACTCACTTTCTAAAGATGCCGTATTGAACTTTCCATAGAAACATTTCGTCCCCAGTCTTTTTTCACACTTACCAAGTTAAATGTGTTACACACGATTGCGGATTATTATAAGGAGATAGATTTTCATATTGTATGTTATGTTGATTTAAGTTATGTATATAATTTTTATCTTCTTGTAATCCTGTTAAATGTCATGGATTAAAATCTTTGAAATGACCAAGTTTCTCCTGCTCCTATTAATGCAAGTTATGAACAATTTCATGCAATGTTTACTTAAATATATTACCAAATTCACATTTCTGGCAAAATTTGGAAGGTGTGCACAAAAAACAATTGGAAGATCCTGATATTAAAGTTGGCAGTTACTTGCAGATTTTTCCCTGATTTTTCCCTGATTTTCAAATGATTTGGGTTCACTTCTATCGAATATCATTTTATTCATCATGTGAACCGTAAGTCATATTTTGGGAATTGCCCCAGCACGCACGGCAACGTTGCAGCAACGTTGTAACAACGTCACCCCCTTACGTTGTTCCAACGTTGCTCCATGGTTGCGAATGGGAATCGCGACGACGTCACTTTGCAACGTTGTTACAACGTTGCAAAAGCAACGTCGCTACAACGTTGTAATAACGTTGTACCAACGTCGGAGCAACCAACTTTCTCTGCAAGGCAACGTTGCTGCAACGTTCGAAAAACGTTGTAATAAAGTCGGAGCAACCAATTTTTCCACCAAATTATTAGCCTGTTGGCTCTTAAAATTACGCTACGGATGTAAAGAAGGGGCATGAAATAAAACAAAGTTCAATTTCAGGCAAAGAAAAGTTTATTTACAGATAAAAATCGCCTTAGTAAAATAAATTTTTTACAAGTAAAATATGTTTTCTAAATAAATTAGTAATCTCTCTGAATAAATTAGTAATCTCTCTGAATAAATTAGTAACTTTCTAGTTGGTTTTTCAAGAGAAATCAAATAGAATTACGGCAATTTTTACACGAATCAGTTAGGTCAGTCGAAAATGGTAAAAGAACGGACATGTTTCAACGTATGGATTTTAACGTTTCAAATTATTCGACTCTCAGAAGAAACATCTTAATGACCAAAGATATAAGAAAAGTAGCACAAATCTCTAGTCGCATAGACCTATCCATAAATTCATAATATTCATTGTGCAGCCCTCGCCTCGTTTCTAAATTATTACGTAATCCGTGATAATAGTTATTATTTAATTATTAGTCAGCGGCTTTAGCACGCTGACTATTAAAATCGACGTTTTTTTTTTTTTTTTTTTTTTTCCAAAATTTCGATGCTCACGGGCTAGATAAAATAGCATATAGCTGTCGTAAGACACAAGAGATTTTCTATTGTGTAAGACTAGACTTGGAACTACGTAATTTTTTCTCTGTGTAAGAGTAGCGCACAAAATGGCAGGGAAGTTTCGGTGTTTCACGTGTATTTATAACGTGAGTTGTTTAAAGAAGGAGGGTATAATTTTGAATTAGAATCAAGTTTGATACTGTTTTGGGTTGCCTAAGATGAAATATTATAGGTAGTTGAAGGATTTCTACCCTGGTGTTAATGCACAGCAGTTTCTCTTCCAGGAAACCTGATATGATTGTTTACTTTTTTGTTTAATTCCAGACTTTTTATTCTTTCCATTTATATTTCGAAGTAGCTAAACATACTTAATTAAGTCTTTCCAGAGAATTTTCTGAAGTTATGTATTTCCAATTTTTTTAAACAGTTAAGTGATAAATTTATATAATAAAAAAGCTTTATGATTTAGGAAATTGTTGATTACGGTTATATTATATCTATTTAAGTGAGTAAAACCTTTTGCTTTAAACTTACTTGATAATCAACTTACCTTATGACCCTGTATATAGAAAGATTTATTTCAATTTCGCAACTTAAAGATCAATGAACTGTTTTAAATTGGAAGTGAGGATTGTAGTGAGGTGATGTCTCAGCAGTGGGAATCTTTCATTTAATATGAGTAATATGATTTAAGAAATGAAGATAATTCAAACTATTTGCCATGTTCGATAGCGATAAAATACATAATTTTATTAATTAAAAATTTTTCGGCTTACGCCACCAGTACAAAACAAATTTGGCATAAGCCGAAAAGCTTTTAATTAATGAAGATGTTTTAATAATAGCTTTAGTGCTTCCACTAAATCTAATATAAACGTTTTCAGTTTGTACAGTGTATTAGCACTTAATAAATTTTATAAGTATTTATAAGTATGTATATACATTATATATATATAACAGCATTTATAACAGCAAACAAACAGAATTACAAAAATGATTGGCTACCTCATTGAGACTTTCTCATAGAAAACGGTTTATTCACCTTACAACCTTTTTATAGCAATTCCTTATCTTGATTTCAAGTAAACCTATTTTTGCTCCTGTCAAAGCTCTCATAAAACTCTTTTGTAGCATCAAACTATTAAATCTGACTTATACGATTACTTTCATAAAACATAAATCGTCAAAAACCATTACCACAACATTAATTTTACTGCTGGTGAGAGCCCACCTTTTACGAATCAAGATCTTTTCCTTGAAGAAAAATGCCATAAAGTTTATTTGAATAATACAGGTATTCTTCAAGAAGAAATGCATAATTTCTCAAAATACACTGACACCTTTTGACTATTTAATTGTTTATACAGGTTTTTTGAAGGGCTTTTGAGTAATATCAGAAGTGGGTGCATTTCTTATCTTTTATATGTATAACAGCTAGAATTCATGTGACAGAAAAGAATCTGTTTATTCCTGACGAGAACGACTTAACGCAAGTGGCTACAGAGGAGTCAGTATTGATATTTTGTAATTGTTTATTATTGCTTAAAGATCAAAAAATACATGCAAATTATTTGTCTCAAAAATTCTGAAAGAGTCTGTCAACATAAAAACAAACATTTACTATTGATAGCGACCAAGTTACAATCCTAATTTTAAATATAAATGAGACAATAACATAATGAATTATGGTATGTACTAATGGTAATTTTTAATGAAACCTTAATTTTTGTTCTGACTTTAAATTGTGCAATATTATAATATATATATATATATATATATATATATATATATTATAAAATATTGGGTTTCTTATGTTGAGGCACTTTTTTTTTTCTTTTTTTTTGCTCTGGTAGCTACTATGAAACTGTTTAACTGTATTCAGGTACAGATTTACAGGTGTTTGAACTAACTGGATTCACACAAGTAATTACTATTCCATAAAATTGTAGCAGAACCTCCTGACTTTAGCCATTGTGTCTGCTAAATGATTGATTAAATTGTTTAGTTCTATTTGTATACTTTGCATATTTGCCGCTGACTTGCGGCCTTTTAAGGCTGCTTTATTATCATTTAAAAGAACTTCATAAAATTAATTTTCCCCAAAGTATCATCACCTAGTGAATGATACAAACGTCATCATTATTCAACTTGAAAACGAGGTGAAGGCTGCTTCGATAAATGAATTATTAATTTATGGATAGGTCTATTGAACAAATATAAAAATTACAACGAAAAAAACAGACACTATTCGGCATTCGACTTTCTTCCCCCGCCACCGTCACGATCAGGGGCATATTTTAAAATGCCACTCATAGCTTTGTGTATCTCGTCCACAGATGCTTTATTTTTATTCACCATTACGCCAGCTAAAAAGAAAAAATGATTGCCATGATTAAAGATAAAAAGATTGGAAGACTTAGAGCTCCACTTTTGAACAATAAGATTTCACAAGGTATTTTAGATGTTAGTGCTTTTTTTCGAGACACATGTTTTTCAAGTTGAAGTGTCTTCTTAAATATTTATCAATTCATAAATCAAGCCAAAACAAAACACTACAATTCTGATATTAAAAACATTTGATATGGTGACCCTAAATGCACTGCATGTATTCCAACAGTTTCAAACAATGTTAGAAGTTAGGATTTTCTATGAGAATTAAGCATATTTTCTTACCAACTATCGCTTCGCCAACTTTCTTGGTCAGCAACCCTGATTTCTTTCCTTTTCCTTTCATGTTGAAGTTTGACATTACAGAGTAGCTCATCAATCTGAAGAAAATAAGGTAGCAAAATTAGCTTTAAACAAAGTTATCTCTCTATAGTATGTACCATAAAAAGAAGAAAAAAATAAAGTAAACAAATACAACTATATAACTCTAAAACTTTTCTTTTTTTCAACTCCTTACCTCACCATTACATTTTTTGTTGTCTCCTTAACATCACTACCGCCAATCTTCGAAAGTTGAGACACCTAAAACAACTCAAAAATATGATTTCTTCCCTACCACCTTTTCGTGCTTAAAAAACAATAGCAATACAAACATTACATTGAAGTTTAAATGCCAACAAAAATAAAAAAAGCAGCTAAATTGAAAAATATGGAAATATTATTACCAGAGAGTTAAAATGACTTTTATCCTGCTGGAGAGATGTTTCAATTTCATCAAAATCTACCATTGATTCTATCTTGTCAAAATCCAGACGGGAACCAGTTCCTGGGTTATTGTTAGAAGTTTTTAATAAATTTTTTATTTCCATTAAAGCGTATAGGACTTTTCTTTGAAAATCTGAAAATTGAGAGATAATAAATTTAAAAGAATAGTGGTATCAAGCATAAGACACCATACATAACTCATTTGCTCAGACTTTTACGTAAGCCCTCAATTAAATTAGACTATAATGCCTTGATTTAGAGAACTAAGCACTCTTCAGGACTATATATATATATATAAATACCTGCTTGGGAAAGTGGATACTTTTCCCTGTTGTAAGCAGCCCCATTCTTTCTTTGCCTTTGACTTTGAACTTCTTGTGTAGAAACGAAGGGTGGTGACTGAATTTCTTTAGATGTTCTTTGTTCTTTGTCGCTGTTAATTTCAGGTGACGATTCACCTGAGCTTATCATTGCTTTTCTATGTCTTTTAGCAGGTGTTGTTTTTTGTGACATCTCCCCCATGACACATGATGGTGCTGTCCTTGTGATAGACCTGTTCTCACGTAAGCAACAAGAACAGAACGGATAGTCATTCAGATATCTTGAAAATTAGCCTAAAGCTATTTCCTCTAGGCCTGATGCGGAAATTGTTCAAGCCCTGAGGCTTCTAGTTTTGACTTTAATACAAACTTTTTTAATCGAAATCAGATTTGTATTCACTTCAATTGAGTAAAAAATCATATTCACTAACTTTCAGGTCTCATGTCCTGTTGTTTCTATAATTAGTTTTATGTGTAGACATATTAATGGTGCATTCATAAGTATTTGAGTGAATTTGTTGTATATTTAATATCTATGATTGTTTTCAATTAAATTTTACTAAATGATATACATTGCTTTATGAACTCAATCTGTTTCATATTTGAACTGGGGTTTCTTATTCACTGTCACATTTCGAGCTTCATGATGAGCAAAAAGGTTTTCGATTTTGTTTTACAGTCCATCACTCTTCAACTTTCCTGAATGCGCTGACCTTTTTGAAGATCTCTTTTATATAAATGCGAGTCTTTGATTCTGTTGCCGACAAGAGACCTAGGGAATTGTCCTGTAAATATAACCAGATCCATTCCAGCTATGTGAATTATCAGTGAAAGTGCTTAACCTAACAAGAGTTGAGGATTATCTTTTATGCAAGCGTTAGTCGTTTCCATGCAATGATCACTAGTTGAACATACACACAAAGATGCAGCCTGCTCAAATACATCAATTTTAGTAATCAGTGCTGGTCTCCCTTTCTTCCATGTTTTAGACACCCTTTGGAAATGCGAAAGAATACTATTGTGACCTTCTTATAAGTTATCTTATGTTTATGTTTGTCATCTTCGAGGCCATTGAAGCTTTTGTTAATGCAAACGAAGTAGCAGGCCTGAAAGTCATGGTTTATCACTAGTACTCTCATCTACTGGCAATGTCTAAAATATTTTAGAACAACATAAATAAAGCTATATTTGCGCACAGGATGTTTTTGCTCAATACACCTGTGGGTACCTAACAACTGATAATTCTGTTATGGTGATCATGTCCTGTAAGAAGTAAATAAATGTGTGCCTCCCTTATTCTAAACCTTTTTGAGCGACAGCCATCATGACCTCCAAATGCAATTATCATCTTCACTTGCACTTTCAACCTTGGGATGGGATTTTTATGTGTGAATGGTCTAAAAACGATGTATAGGAATCGAAACTTATTAATTTTAGAATTCTGGTGGATAACTATAGACACGAATGCATCCTGCAAAGCTGCCCTGCTTGTGGAATTGCTAGGGCAAAATAGGTGTCGTACTAGAAACAGACCATCAATTACTAATTGCATCTATTGAATGTAGCCATTCCATAACCCTAACGTTTGTATTTCATAAAATGTCTGTGCTAACCATTAATTTTGATTACATTGTTTAGGAATTGACCTTCTCATTTTTTGGCTCCTTTTTTTGAGCATTTCCTTTATCTCTTGGTCACCAAGTAGCAATTGTTTTACCTTGATAAATATTACTGTTTCCTACATCTACATATTCAAATCCATCTTTGCATGGATACTGAATGGAACAGGGATCTCTTTCTGTTTGTTATTAATGTAACTATTAAGCCAATGGCATATGAAAAGATATGTATATGAAAAGATATCAAAATATAAACATAAATTTGGCATGGTTTACTATCTGATAAGTAAATTGTCTCAATCGGCGTCTTATTTGCGAAAATGAATCGATGAGGTCGTTAAAGCTTACTGTTTAAGCGAAACGGTGTTTCCACCTATAGCTTCAAGCGTTATAACAAGGATAACTTCAAATTTATGTGGTTGGTTTAATGAAGTATAATTATAACTGTCAATTTATAAACACATTTGTTTATTCCAATGTCAGTCTGGCCGAAACTTCTAGCGTGGAATAGTGTTGGATATGCACGTGAAACAGTGTTCGTGTTCGTGAGATTTTGAGGATGATTTCTGCTCTAGAAGAACAAAATATTTTCTTCCCAGCACTATAGAACCAAGTGCTACCTGGATAAAAGTGTTATTGGCTAGATGCTTCTGATGTTGCGCGACCCTAGTCATTTGATTACACCTTGGCACACAACGTGAAGATGTCGTCCTGTGATGGCAGTTCGTTCGTTCTTTTTTATGAGCATTCAGTGAGAGTCCATTTAGCCTCTCAAGTTAGAATAAAATTTCTCATGCTATGGTTTAAGAGATTAAAAAGGATTTCAGTTAAAAAAAAACACAAACAGGTATATACCCTATCAAAATTCAATGGAACAGAACATAATTGATGTACAAAACTTTTATATAATCAAACACTTCTCAAAACCTCATAATACCTCACCTGTCTACATAATAAATTCATTTTAAATGAAAAGAATATATGTATTATAAAGCAACAGTTTTATCTGGTTTGACATCTAAATTTTTACTAGGAAAAAAATAGAATGCTAATTCTTCATAAACATTGATTAGGACAGCTTTATACAGCCGCATAATCGCCGTGTCGAATTAAATTACTTTAATTCGGGTAAAATTCGACAAAAATGCGACAGTCAATTTATACAGGTTTTGTTGCCGCATATCAAATTCGACATGACTTTAGACAGCCGCATAAATGTCGAATAAATTTATCATCGTGTGTTTCTTACACGCTGTCCACTACTTTCATGCACTTTTTTCACGAAGTTCAATCAGACTGTTATTAAATTCGACGATTATGCGGCTGTATAAATTGATGCCGAATTTATGCCGTTTTATTCAACAAACTCTGCTGAACTTAATTCATTATGTCGCACTTAATTAATTTTTCACTTTATACAGTCGAATTTACGTCGCATTTAATAAAGAGTTTAATTCGACGCGGCGATTATGCGGCTGTATAAAGCTGTCCTTAGAAATTTTCCCTATTTTCCATTTTCACTGATGCAATGCGTAAAATTTCTTCATAGGGGCTGTATAAATTTGGCATAACACGCACATCATTGCTTTTACAATTATTATTTATCATACAGTTCATGTGACAAATAGAGTTCATTAAAACTTCATGGTGAAAACCTTGTTAAATTTGCTTGGGTCAGTGGGTCAGTAAAATTAAAATTGCC
Source organism: Turritopsis dohrnii (assembly GCA_027922465.2). Classification (NCBI taxonomy): domain Eukaryota; kingdom Metazoa; phylum Cnidaria; class Hydrozoa; order Anthoathecata; family Oceaniidae; genus Turritopsis; species Turritopsis dohrnii. The sequence goes on from BQMF02000021.1 coordinate 854,653, forward strand.
TCGTTCTTTCAAACATTTTTATAAGACTTTCCTACAAAAAAATTGATGGACTCAAAATGTCGCATGAAACTACTCTTATATAACAAAAAAAATGATTTCATTCAGTAAGAGCATCGAGTTCAGATACAGAGTACATCATGAGTTACGTAATCGACATTTATCAAATAATCAAAACAAGCCAGTTATACATTTTAAATAGTTAAGATCAACAACTTTTATAACTTCTGTATGTGTACTTTGAAAAGTTCATAGTTCTAGAAAAGATAGAAGTTTCCTTAATTTCACATAATAACTTACTCTGATTTTTCGGATGCTTTAGACATTTTACTGTACAAAGCAAATAAATATCTACTATTTTATAGAATTTAGCAACATAAACACTTTCATGTAAAAAAAATATGCCATCATGTTCATAACTAGCATTAATAACTGATGAAAACATCAGCAGAGCCAGAGGTACTCCTAACTTATCTAGGAAGCTATATTCATTTTCAAGATAAATCAATTTTATTTTAATCTAGCATGGAAACATTATCTGGCAAATCTGAAGTACCGTTGTTCAATGGTTTGTAAAGGTGGTTACCTTTCATTCACAATAAAACCAAATAACAAATGACCTATTAATAAGAAGCTAGCATAACAGATTACAGGTATGTATCCGTTACCAGTTTCTGCTGTAAATTTTGTATGGGACTGGTTAAACTGGTCAACTAAAAAAGTATAATTATATAATAGTACTTTGGTGTACGACAAAGCTATTCGAAGCTATTTGGTGCAGTACACTGTAAGTTAATTTGGTGTAAAGCTGTAGGTGTAAGGTGTAAGGTGCATAAACACATTAATTAGGTATGTGTACAATACTTTGTTGCGACAAAGCTGCACAAAATTATTGTTGTGCGGTCAAAGTTGCACTTGTGTTTCTTTTTTCTATGTTTTATTTCTTCGAGGAAGGAAGAACTGAAAGATATGCATAAAACAACAACAGCTAGAAAGAGATTATTGCCGTAATTTGAACAGAAAGAGAAATTACCAACTACCCACACACAACATAACAGACCAAAAGTATACAACGTGATATACAAAACAAAGTTTTTTTGTTTTTTTTGAAAGTTATGCACAAAACAATATTTCGAAGACTCCAGTTAGCTTGCTATTTCCCCTTGTGATAAGAAATATTGAGTATATCAATAACTTTTGTCATTAAAAAGACATATCTAACATAAAATAACATAGGAAAATTTAAGAAACAGTTATACAAATTTTAATTTATAGGATTAACAATAAGTCTGGAAAATAAATGATATTGTGACTTAGACTGTGACGACGGTTCATATGAGAGTCGGCCTAAAACGACAAAACTCGCCGCGGCACCACGACGATTTTAAACACTATTTCCACTAACGTTACAATCGTGAATTACAACTTCGCCCACTCGCAAGGGGCACATTTAGTTTCTCCTTGGTAAAACTTTTTAATGAATATTTTAACGAAATGACTGTACAAGCGAAAACGTCCTTGTTTGATAGTATATAATACATACAACTCACATATACTTATAGTAAGAACTTCTTTTCGCTCAAAAACATTACACAAAACAATAACGGAAAATAATAGTCTATTAAAAACCTTTAAAAGTTACTTGGTTAAGGCCTTTGAGCATTTTACCTTAGTTTGGCTTGCACGCAGGACTACGCATGTGCGAACTTTGGTTCTATTACATGGCCACTTGATAGCATTTGAAAAATTATCTAATCGAGACATTGATGAGTTATCCCTTAATATGGCTTATTCAACTCATATTAGCATTACTGCGTATGCGGGGTTTTGGGTTTTATTATATAACCATCTGATAGCCCTTGAAAAGTTATTTGGTGGAGTCCTTCTGTTTGGCTCATTTCAACGTTCAAGGTGTTTACTGTATTTTTCGTAGGTTCACCACATTTATCTGTCGTTGATTTTTACTACATTTGTGGGAGTTACTGCAACTGTCCTTGAAAATTTACTGCAGTTGTCGGACTCACTATATTTTTTGTCGTAAAAAAAAGCAACATCATACCCATAACGTTAAGATCCGTTAATTGGAATGGATTTACTAAACAACCTGACGAAACGGAAGGGAAGGAGCACTAAGGGAAGTATAAAAACCATTTACGAGTTTTGATAAACAATCTACGAACGTTGACAATTAACAGATTACCCACACTATTCGTCTTGCTATAGGCGAATTAGACATGCTAATTTGTTTGTCTTCACACCTAAATTATAGAATATTCCATATTGTTTAAAGCCATACCTTTTACAGTCATTTAAAAATTAAAATAAGTTTAAAGCAGGTTTCTCTCGTTACTCGTTAAAACCTTACCAAACGATGGTTTATAATAGCTAAACAAATATGAATATATAGTTTTTAATGCTTTCATTATGAATGAATAGGACTGGTATTACACATATTATATGTTCAAAGATTTACTTTAAATAAATAAAAACAACTAGAACGCTTAAGAACAATCAGTTCTAAAATGTTGTGAATATAATCAATGAATAAATAGCTTTTCAGATATATCTTAGCGTTAATTACTTGAATCGTTAATTCTTTGATTTGTACTTCAATCAATTATACTTCACGACAACTCTCTCGATGTAATAACAATTCGATAGGTTCGTTTATTTAATTGCAAGTGGAATGTTCGTCATGCACATGAGAAACCTATGTTACGTTTGTTTGCTTTGTGATTACGTGATATTTTGAAATTGTTTACTGTTAACTTTTCAATATAAAATGATGCAGCAATTGACATAAAGAAACAATGCATAAATATATCTTAATATGCGTTACATTTGTTCAGTGGTTTGATATTTGCTCTTGTATAGCATGTCAAAAGTATACTGATGTTTTACCTAATGGAACCACTTGTGAACCATATTTAAAACACTTTTATATATCTGATGAGGCGGCACGGGCTAAATATGTTGATGAAAAGTTAAAAAATGCCATTATTGCAATCTCCTTTATTAAAAAAACCGTTAATTACAAGGATGTGATAGTCAGAGCTGCTAAGTACTTCCCTCTAAATGATACTGTAAGTACAACTGAATGTATAAGCCTAATACAAGCCAGCGATTTTCCACCGTTGGAATATTTTGTAAAATGCATTGACCATTTGGTCTGGTACATGTGTCATATGCAGTATAATGCGTGTAACGTTCGACGGAACAGCAGTTTTGATTTCCCACCGTGTTTCGAAAGCTGTATGGACATTAGACATAAATGCAGTAAGGTGCTGGATATTTTCGTGAAATTATTTCAATCAGAGAGTAGATGTCATGATTTGTCAGAAGATCTCATTCATAAAGGAATATTGGATTGTACTGATCTACCTATGTTTACCCAAAAAGATTTATTAAAGTGCTACGTCAATGTTACCGATTCACTTTCAAAGGAAGCATTTTGCTTGGATGGTGTAGGAGAAGACTATGTTGGACTGCAAAACATCACGAAAAATGGAGTAGCGTGCATTCACTGGAGCAGTGCTTACAAGAACTATTATCCATCCTTAGAAAAGAATTATTGTCGAAATCCACAAGGAATTGCAAAAATGCCTTGGTGTTATGTTAATACAAATGGTGATTGGGAATATTGCAGCATTTCAAACTGCATTGAAAATTCGTCGCCTTCTTCAAAACTTGTGCTTTATACTTTGCTTCCGTTGTTATTAGTTTCTATTCTAGTTATTGTTGTCATGAAAATTAAGAAACGAACAAATGAAGATCTAATGACCATAACACCGTATGTGGAAGCGCGTCTGACACAGATCCCAGCAATTATAATTGGCCAAAGCGAACAAAATGATATTAATAGTCGATTTCAACTTGTAAATGGCAATTTCGCAATCTAAAAGGGGCATATCATGTCTTATATCTCAATAAAACATTTGCGGATCACATTTGGTACTATATGTTGTCTACAACCCTCCACAAAATATATTGGGAAAACTTAAAATATTGCTTTCAAAAGGGAAAATGCCCCTGCATGATAAGCCAGGTCCCCCCTGCCCCCAAATTCAATGTTGCTTATGTTAAAAGATAACCACCGACTGGTAGCCTTGACCGACTGGTAGCCTTGTGGTAGAGTGCTCGCTTCCTGTTCGGGAGGTCGCGGGTTCAATCCCCGACCGAGTCATGCCAGCGACTATAACAGTGTGAATCAATCCTCTCTGCTTAGCACTCAGCAAGAGAGTAGGAATGATGTCTAGGGTGGTTGTCTAGTTGAGCGGTTCCTGTCATTACAGCTTCCGTAGCCCAAATGGGGGCTTTAAATGCTCTAGGACCTCCTTCGCAGGACCCTCATTGATAACAGTACCTTAAGGAACTGAAGAGGCTATCCTGGGTAAACATTCGTAAATAAATAAATAAACAGAATGTTTCTGGGGTGAAGAAAAGTAGTTGGGGGCCTAGCAGCACTTCTTACAACATTGAGATTAGGGGGAAAGGGGGCTTTCCCAAATATTTTTTGGGGGCTTTGTGGATAGTTATAGAAAACTGGAAACACTGCAATTTTGCTAGTAGAGCCCCATTAAAGCAAGTTAGCCAACAAGAATTCAAATGCTGCAAAGGGTGTGCTTCTCTAAAATAGCAAATTATGCCTACTTGTAATTTAGCTATAGCAAATTATAACTACTTTTACATCAACATGTATATTTAGAAGATGTTTTTAGTTGTAATGTTTTTGAAAAATTCAAACGATCGAAACATTAAGAGAGCCACAAGTGCCAGTACAGTATCAGTCGAAAGGCATTCTTATCAGTAGCTGCTTCAAATGACTAATACCTCGTTCAATACCTAGACATTGATGAACAGGAAGGCTATGGGAAGCATATTGATGATAAAAATCTGAAATAAATAACCATTTGGTGTCCTACAGAGCACTGTCGTGTGCACTGCTGCTTTACAATGTGATAACATTGACTGTAAATCACTGCAATAAACTAATGATTGCGTCATCAGACCTTTTAAACTAACAAACTTTCAAAGTTGTACCAGGATGAGACATTTGCATTCAAATCAGATTTTGGAAATGCATCTCAACCCAACAGACAATCAAAGCTGTTAAATGCAGTTATTAAAGCCAACTACACTTACTTTTATTGCAACATTTCAGAGAAAAACAACTTGTTTAAGAGTCGTTAACACAAATAGATGATGGTAAACTTGTTGAAGATGTTGACAAAAATTGCATAACACGGTTACATTACATGACTGCTAAACAACTTTATTAGATTTTAAGTTCAAACTTCAAAACAGAAGTGTTTGTAACACTTCTCAACAATGGAAACTTGTATTCTTGTCTACATCTCAAAAATAAAATTTCAACGTCTTTTGGAAAGTGAAGATTGCAGTGACTCATTATGTAGTTGATCGAAGAGAAGCACATCATCTACCAATATCATTAGCTTCCAGCTTATTAAGCAATCAATTTTGCCTATCGATTTTAGAAGAATATTTAATTTTTCTGATTGTCAAGTAGTGGCATTGGTATGTTAAAATCAGTTTTGTTGGAAAAAATATTTACTTAATTTTTCAGATGATCAAGTAGTTGTAATGGTATATTTAAATGTTATGGAAAATATATACTCTAGGGATTTATGATTGTCATGTTTTAACCAGTTCTCCGTACCCTCATAACTATATGTTACTTCTGCATTACTTGGATCGATGTTGAATGTATAGTGAGCAAACCTTCTTTATGAAAACCAAGTGAGAAAAGCAAGACACAAACCTGAACATAATAATTATTTGACGTATTTCTGATGTAAGCAAAGAATAAGCAGGAAACTTTGGACTGTAGTCGAAGGATTTGTAAACATACGGACATATAGGATAAGTTTATTCACCGATCCCAATTGAAATTGAAATCGTCATGGAAATGGAAACTTATGGAGGCCCTATTGTTTGGATAGTCCAATCAGAATTGCAGAATTTAAATAGCCCAAACGGAATTGCTGACTGTTTATGGATTTAAATGTTTTTACATGCCTTCAGTCACCAAATATAATATATCAAATTCATTAAGATTTTAATATCCGCAAGTAAGGAATAGTGGTGTAATATGTGCATTATAAGCAACACAGGATATAAACAGACAGTACTACAAGGATCTTCGGTAAATTAGCAACACGAAATTTTCAAATGATGTATCACTTGCATAATGTATTTAAATTTGGGTGGTACTATATTTCGCGAGGATTTGAATTCGCGCGTTTTAAATTCGCACACACAATACTGAAATATCCGCGCAGATTTAAATTCACCCACCTTGAATGGGGTGAGCACAATGAAACTGAAAGAAAATCGATGCTGTTTTCTTTCAAAATTATTAAGAACAATGAAAATCCATTTGTGTCATTCATTAATGAATAGTAAATCACTATCGAATCTGTTCATCTTTCCAATCATTCAAGCGTCAGTCTTTTTATTCCAGTTGAATTTCAATTTCGATGAATGGATTTTCGCGTTTCAGAGCTGAATCCATTTCTAAGAACTTCAGAATTCCAGATCTCTCCCAGCCGTTCTTGACGATCAATTTGTTGTTCTGCATGAAATCGAGGCATGTACTCCTTTTCGCGTGGAGAATCTTAATGATGCTGAGTTTGGTTTCTACGAAAATTTCTAATGCCAACTGATTGATATCAACATCTATATCAACAGCTACACATTCTGTGATCTGGTTTATATATGGGATGAATGTCGTGGAGTGCTCATTTTTTTGTTCCCCGCGTAAGTTTCTTCGGAAGAGTCAATAAGATAAATAGTTGAAAACGCAAAAGATAGAACACAGTGTCAAGCAAGAGATGTTCATTGTAATTATATACCCATATATAACTTCATCATCAGTGTTTCGCTACTTTTGCTATTGATGGTTGCACGTTTTTACAATTTTTATCATTTCTAAGAAATTAAGAAAGAACAGTTAGCATCAAACAACCAATAAGGTAATTTTGTCGTCCTTTGATTTGCTTGCGCAATTTCACGTTCATGGGGATAAACCTCATAAAAGGATTATTTTCACATTTGTTATCACCGCCAACAATTATGATGTATTTCTTCATTTAAAGCAATATTTCTTTCATTTCAATAGCTGTTTCAATCAGTCAGTCTATAGTATTACCATGGAGGTATAAAACAGAAGGAGAACGAACTCTTATTTTTCTATTATTCAGATAATGACTATTCTATTCATTGCGGTATCACTTTGATGTCATCCGTGATGCGCTTTCGGCTGGTTGCGGTGAAACGAATACCTTTTTAAAAATTAACGACAATTTAAAAACCAAATATCATCCATTATAACAACGGATCAACTTGCTGCATAGTGACAAGCAGATTATTAAACCTAAAGCTTCCTTGAGAAACAAATGAAAATCTATGTTTTTATACAGAGTTGAAGATATCGCGTAATTCATGTATAAGTTCCAATCTACATATCTTCTGACTTAAATGCGCCTCGATAGTGCCGCGGTACGTGCAAAAACTTAGGATTGTTCTCTCTTCAAAAACTGAAGCTCGGCGAAACTGCTTGAGGGGATCACGAGATATATAGACCTAAAGTTGCAATGTTTTCGTTGCATATTTGTGACGTTTTTGAATAATTCTCCCAATTCCTACAGATTATGCATGCTAAGAACTTTACCCTAACGATCTTTAATCACATTGGAGAATTAATATGAACGAAATTTTCACGCAAGAACGCCAAAATTATAAAAATTATGCAAGATGATAGCAATTATATGTTATTACACACTGAGGACTTAAACAATGCAACGCATCACGGATAGTACAATAGCAGATTTTGAGTTCGTTCTCCTTCTGTTTTATACCTCCATGGTATTACAGATTCTTGTGACCGTTTATTTGCATACTATATAATAACCGATTCCTCTATTATTGTCTTTTGCGCTTCTCCATTAATTTGATTTCATAGATTGATTCATAGAAAACTAGCTTAGTTAAAACACTGAACATCATGAAAGGTTTTTCTACGGAACATTGATTTGATCAACGATTTTTTTATAACTTGCAGTGGGATTTGTATGTCTGGATATGTGTATGACAGCGTCTTTTCTACCCATGGCCTTGTTCATTTTCGTTCTTGCCATCATTGTTTCTATAATATTTTGTAAATGTCTTCATAAAAATCAAAAGGAATCAAAATGACCCTGCTGTGGCTAACGGCGGAAGACTTTCGTGCAATGTCTACGCCCTGTCAGTGGAATGCGTCACAAATAATTACTAGCCTTTGGTAATGTCGATTATTAACTATCTATCATCAGTACATAACAAAACAGTATATATGTTATGATGGAAATCATCTAGTATCGTGTATCAACTGCACGCAAAATTTAAATGAAAAATTAGCGTATTGAAATGTGTGAGCATTTATTATCTTACATGCTTTCTAAGGAAAACTTTATACGACCGCATAACGTCAGTGTCGAATTAGTTTACTTTAACATTGGGAAAATTTGGGGCAAAATGCAACAGTTACTTTATATGAGTTTCCTTGCTGATTATCAAATTCGACATGATTTTAGGCAGCCATATAAATCTCGCATGAGTTTAATGTTTAATTCACATTTATTAAGTTAAGGCATGCATTTCTTTTTTTAAAACATTCTTAAACAAACAAAATCATATTCGGGATTTTGTCCGTCCGGACTACTGTCTCATGTCCCCTATGTCCCGCCGAGATTGTGTCATAGGCAGTTGGTGCATGCGTCCAAAATATTTCAAGCTATTAGAATACAAGGAATCAAGTATCAGCTTCAATTCTGCATTCTCATCTAGAGTACTTAATATGGTAGCATTTGACCAGTGTATTCCTATGACACCTGTTTGCACACTAAGATTCTCTGATAGTTTGGATAAAAAACTGAGGCTTGTTATTCACGAAGATGCTGGAAGTAATATATAGAATGACTTCATGGATATTATGTCAAGGTCTTCTCCATCTTTACTTCCTTTTTGTGCATTTTCTTCAAGGAAGTGCTTTTAAGTTGTTATTAAATTTGGAGGCATACAATGATGCCGAATAAATTTGGAAGATTGCCGTTTTATTCGACAAAGTCTGCAGCGTTATAATTAATTAAGTCGCAATTAATTTATATTTTTTGTATTTACTTGAAGCTGTCGAATTTCCTAGCATTTTACAACGAGTTTAATTCGACGCAGCGATTATGCAGCCTTCTAAAGCTGTCCTGAGAGACGTTCAGAGACGACGTGCCGATGCTTATTAGAGGTTAATATCCTGTTTGGGCAAGAAATTAAATTCCAGACTAATCTTCCCTCTTTTTTATGCAGCTACACTACAACAAATAAAAAACAACAACATTTCGCAGCACAATTTCATATTCAGACTTGCAACAGTGTGAGTAATATATTCCATATAAAAACTAAGTGCAGGAACATCATAATTACGCCCAATTTACACCCTATTATTATCATTATGACGAATATTTTTATTGCATAAAAAGCGTTTCAAGAAATGTACAATTATAAATAATATATACAGATATAAACACGTTATAAACATGTGTCCTGTTACATAACAGGTAAAGGATAAAACAAACTCAAATTAAGGAATGTTAAGGTGGAGCTTGTATCTATACCGCCTACACCGTACTGTACGATGTATACATTTAATGTGTGACGTTAAGGCGAATTTCGACTTCGGGTAATTGTCCGCGGACCGGACCGGACCGGATCGGTTCACTAAACAATAGACCACGTGAAAATTTCACGTAATATTTTCACGTGGTCTATTGTTTAGCGATCGATGCTGTAGCTATTCTACCTTCAGTTTTTTCTCTCGAAGTTATTAAGTTTCACCCAGACACACGTATTAAATGTAAACTAGCCGCTAACGGCGTTGCTCGCCGCCCATGTTCAGCCTGCGTTGAGTTCACCAAAAAAAAAATTTAATGAATTGGCAATCGCAACCTCTGGTGTGCAGTCAGTTTCGCATCTTAACATTTTTTTCAGGGTGTCCCAGTCGGGCAACCAGTGTTTCAAGTTTTTGTAATTTTGAAGCCCGAATAAAAATACCTGCCCCAAATTATTGCACTTAAAACCAACGATGAGGGACGTATAATGGGAGAATCGAGGTTCAATTCCTGGACTGTTTTAACTTCCTTTGCTGCCGGATTTATTGCTTAATAAAGCTTGTTCGCACATGAAGACCAATACGTTCCTTCTGTTTCAAGTCTTGCATGTTCTAAACTTAGCTGTTCATTTTCGCGGTTGCATTTAAAATGTCAGCAAACTTTCTTACTTTACACAATGCATTCCGAACGTGAACTTCGGATGGTTTTTACGATTTTAAACCAATGAAATACCAGTTCAAACAATGGTTCCAAAAAAACTACATTTCATGATGTGCTAATTATTTACTTTTTAAAACCAATCGTTTATCAGTGCAACAATACACTTAAAACGTAGTTTTTTCTTCTATTCCTCACAGATACACAGCTTGTGAGCATAGATACACAATGTTCAGAAGCTTTGATCTGAATTTGAATTTTCATATTGCTTGTTGATACTTTTGAAAATACAAACTCATCTATAAATGTTCAACTTACAATGTTATCGTGAGATATTCTTAATTTCCCAGTTAGAAGTTCATTAGAAACCTCAGAGCATTCGAAGCATTCCTGGGAAAAAATTTCTACTTGACTCCAAATTTTGGAGTTGTTTTTTTTCCACTTTGGCCTGCCACTCCGGTACAGATCGACAATTTTTCCCTACAGTCATACACTGAACACTTTTGGGCTTGATCAATCATATTAACATCTACATCACAATTTGCGAAAATTAAAGGTAAGCGAGAAAATTTTGATTTTTTGATAGGCACTGTAAGAAATTTCAGCAATTGACGGCAGCCGAACGCATCTCTCTGTTAATATTTTGATGACAATATCTGATTTTGCCAAATGGGCTCCGTTTCGCATAGCCCCACTCCGCAAAAACAAGGAAAATGACTTGGAAAAATGTAAATAAATTTTAGGTAAGTTACAGTGGATATAAGGTTTTATTACCGTCATTAATTTCTTAAAGATCAATTAACTTGGAGTGTTAATGACGAAATAACTCTTTGCTTTTTCTTTTTTTGTTAATGAATTCTTTTGTGTCAGAAAGTGATTTCTTTTGTAAAATAGGGTTAATTGATCTTTAAGAAGTTAGCGACAGTTGAAAAAATCTTTTTCCACTATAACTTGCCTGGAAAAAATATTTTCAGAATAAAAATGATATATTTGGATATGTCTCAAACCTTTCTCCAGAAAGAAGAATGCAAAATATTGATAACTACAAAAAATGCGTTCGAAAATCTTTTACAAACTTTTGTAATACACACTGCAGCATACAAAAATTATCAAGTATTATCAACGTTATGTAAACTCAGCCTAATGATATATTTTAAGATCTTTAAAACAAGTGCGACGGCAAGCTGGACGAGAACGTGAACAAAGAGAACAAACTCGATATATAAATAGCTCATGAATGATTAAAGACCATATTGTTTTTATAGAAATGGTTGATTGATAAGCAAACAACGATTTCTTATAGGAATTCGGCGAAAGCCCACTTGATAGTTAACACGCGGTAACTTCGTATTAAAAGAAATACAAACTAATGCTGAGTGATATTTACTTTCAAAATGAAATCAAATGACCTTCGACCATAAAGATGGTATGATCATATATTGTTAAATAAAAACACTCGTTAAACAGCAGAAAATATGTACTGGCTAGCGAATGCCTATAGCGGTCAACTCATACTACTACATCCTATATTGCGACATTGGGTTATAAAGTTGTTATGAGTAATTTCATATAGCTCTTGCCAGCTTCTGAATTTTCAAGGAAAACCGACATAATACTTGATTTATGATCTTCCCAGGAGTCTTTAATTTCTTTCAATGACCCAAGGTTTTATGGAATCCTCGAGTAAACAGGAGGCTTATGATTTAAATGACTTGTCAGTGGCGGATCTAGAGGTATGTCGAAATTTGTGTAGGAGAGCATTAACATAATTTGTGAATTCAATTTATATTACCAATGGGATTATTTGAACGCTTTTCTTTTATGGTTAGATTGCTAACACTCTTCTACACAAATTTCGACATACCTCTAGATTCGCCACTGCTTGTCAATAACTTGCACTTTATTGAGTACAATGTGTTAACAATGTCCTTTGGTCAATTTTATCTTAATAAAATGGATTGTTTCAAATCTCGTTTTCAGTTAAATCAATTATATCATGTCATTCAATTCTCCCTCTGTCTTTTGTCCATCTAAAGATTGCTTTCTAGATGAGTTTATTTTCTCTAGAATACCTCATCGTCACTGTAGTTCGTCAGATGCATTATGTGTATTTATTTATTTATTACTTTAGTCCCCATTTAAACTATTTTTTCCCAATCCCCCTGACTGTAGTTTAATTTTAAATTTTGTTTCTATCCAATGTTCTAAATTTTGAGTTCACTTTAACATGCCTAATGCTCAACCTTGTTTAGTGATTTAAAATTTTAGCAAAACTGTCAATGTCATAACAACGTGTAAATCTATGGTCATGGTAAACGCATGTGGTGATTTCCATTCTAAATATCACATTTGCATACTGCTATCATGCAACTAATTGTTTTTAAATTTTGCGTTAGCTAAATTGAAAGCCGACTTGAAAGTTAACACGTGCTGAATAAGAAATACCAGCCGTGTAAACTTACTTTTATAATGAAAACAGATGACTTTCAACATAGAGATGGCATGAAGTTATACAGTAGTAAATATGCAAAGACTATCGAATCACTGTAGCGTTCATCTCATACTACTACTACATCAACATATTGCGTTATAAAGTTGCCATCGCCCTTCTTTAATTTGTTTGTACTCTTTCTGTTATTGGTCAGCGCCGCAAGGTAGCTGATCTTTCATTTCCCCGTGTCTGTCAGTCAGTCCGTCCGTCCGTCCGTCCGTCCGTCCGTGTGTGTGTAATGTTGCAGGTCTTTACGCCCCAGTTAGACGCCCGTTGTTGCTAACTTTAAATTTTTCAGTTCGAAATCAGAAAGTATAAAGCACGATGTTGATTTTTGGAAAATATGTCACTTGTGTGTGACGAAGTAAATATATTACAATACAAAAAGAGTTCTCTTCATTCGAATAAATGAATGAATTATTTTGTTTTAATGCGCCCTCTCCCCGCCCTTTATTTGAACAGAAGTGCATTCTGGTAGTGAAACGCTGCTAAAACTTATCAACAAGAACCAGGACAAGAAGTACCTTACTTTGGTTCCTCTAAACGATCAAATTAGGCTTTACATGTGATCATACAACAACTTATATCGAAGTGTAATTGAATCAAGACATGAACAGTCACGTATCCTAATTGGATGGGATAGAAATTCTGGAAGAAAAGTCAGGCAAGTTGCATAGATTATTTATCTGATGCCACTCAAATTAATGTTTTCTTTTTCTCCAAAACATTATATATATTTAAAGTTAAGATGTTAGCTTACATACCTTAAGGGAAGACAAGGTGATTCTTACTGAATTATTCTATTCATAGTCACAAGAAAAAGCTTGGAAAATATACATATTTTCTAGCTGAGCTGAATTATATTTTTTTTATCTGTTTGTAAAAATTTTTTGCTTATATGTGACGGTTTGAGGGAAAATCATAACAGGTGATAATTTCTGATAAATTTATCAGTAAATTATATATATACTGATTAGAAAACAATAGATTTAATCAGTAATTCGTTCGATTTATCAGTGCAGTGATTCGTTCGATGAATCAGTATTACTGATAAAATAATCGGTAAATACTGATACAATCAGTAATACTGATTCATCAAACGAATTACTGATAAATCGAACAAATTACTGATTATTTACTAGTATTATTGATTATTACTGATAAATTTCTGATAAATTATCAATTAATTTATCAGTAATATCACTTGTTACGAATTTTCCCTCAAACCGTCACATATTAATTATATTTGAACCAAAATAAAAGGGGGCTATTTCCTTTTCGCACCCCCTATTTTTTCCCTGGAAACCGTTCTACACAACACAAGGAACATATATAATAAATGTGACGATTCGAAGGAAAATCACTACAAGCGATAATAGCGCTCGCATCGAGAAGTAGCGCTAAATTTATCGCTAACATTGACGAACTTAGCGATAAATATAAGCAGCACAAAAAGCGCTTTCAAGAATAATTAATTAATTATTCAAGAATAATTAATTTGTTGCTAATATATTCATCATAAATATTATTCATCTTTCCGTGTTTTTTATATGTTTTTCAATTATGGTTTTGAAGTTTACTTGTGTGTGTCAACACAACCTTCAGACAATCTTTCACATAAACTTCACGAAAAGCCGAAGGAAACAGGTGTTATTTTATTTAAACGAAAGTGAGTATTTCAAAAGAGAACTTTCGCAACTCGTCAAGCCGAAGTTAAAATGTTTTTATTTTTCCCTTCCTACATTCATACTTCATCCTAATATTGAACCTAAAGACATTATCGATGCAGTGACAGAAGTCAATAATGATCACTAAAAACGTTGTGATCAATTTAATTAAGGGTACATCTCCACCCAGTGCAAGTGAAATGCCTTTCGAAAGAATAATAATAAAGATTTTGCTATCGAAAAAACTTTTAATGTAATGTGTCTTTAATATTGTAAAAGTTTTCTCCCAAGAGCTTATAGAATGGCAATCGAACAATCTAGAAAAAAGAATTATCGCAGATGGTTTCTACTTGTGGTTGCTTTCGAACTAACTTCTGTATCTTTAATCTCCAACTGAATATAGGAACCAGTCAATTAAGTTCAATTTAATACACAAGCAGGTGCTACCTGTAAATGTTTCAAAATAATACATTACCAAATCGAATAGCACAGTATTTTGAATTGGCTTTCAGATTTGTGCTGAAGGTGCCGGAATAACAAATAAAATAAAAAGCGTTTCGGAAACTTTTTATTTCTCGAGAAATATGTCCGCTCGTCTTTTCAGTCATAACACAATGAATCAGAGTTTATCATGTCAAAACAAGCGAGTTTGTTTTGTATTTATTGCTATTTGGTGAAAAAATAATTAAATCACTGTTATTTGAGAACTTCATAAAACAACACATGGTATGTGAAATTGTATAAACAAAAGACTTGAACAAAACTTTTTGACAATAATAACGGTAATCTGTGCCCTTAGAGGATATTAATGATATTAACGATTTCACTTTCATCTCATTCGGTATTCTGTCCGTTTCACATAATTAATTGAACCAACATTATTATACGAATAATTTAGTGATAAATCAAATACTTATCGCTAAAATTTAGCGCTTTTTCGTAAAGAGCGATATTTATAAGCAATAATAGTGATAATGATAAAACTACAAGCGCTAAATTTATCACTAATATTGTTACTACATTTGTAAATAAGAACAAATTAGCGCTAAAACCCATTGTTCTTTTAGCGCTATTAGCACTTTGTATAAAGCGCTATTATCGCTTGTAGTGATTTTCCCTCGAATCGTCACAAATAGTAAAAAAAGATCACATTTCTTTACAATTCACGAAAAAGATAATAATTTTGATACCTAATTTTCTCAAAGAAATGAATGTCTCAGAAAGAAAGATTATTTATAAAAACACTGCCGATCACTTATTCCGCTCTTTTGATTTTGCAGCACTCTCCGTCCAGGATATTTTAGGGTCAGGGTTAGGGCTAGGACTAGGGTTATTTTAATCTCTGTGCTGAAGGGCCAACTAGTAAAAAAATATGGCAGATACATTTGTTGGGGGGAAATCGTTTAATGGAACTTTTCTCTTGAAAGCTTAAAATTTAACCATATTCATATCTTAAATATATCTTTTATTAATTTATCTTCTTCTATTTGGTCTTTTTTGACCATAAAAATGTTCCTTGTGTTGTGTAGAATGGTTTTCAGTGAAAAAAATAGGGGGGTGCGAAAAGGAAATAGCACCAATAAAAGATCATCAAAATTGCTGAAATCAGATACTTACTTCTTCTTAATTGCTTCTCTTCAAAATGAAGCTCACATATACTTATATTCCTCTTTTGAATTTGCTCCCTTAATGATTTGCCAACAACCCTGTTTCTCTCCGATATCTATCCGTTTAGTTCGTAAATTAATTCTATAGTCTTAGTCTCCACTTGGAACACGAAATATAGCGATCCCTTGCGTAGACCTTGAGCTAGAACAACCAATTTGCTCCAGGCATGCTGAGTTTACTAAAGAAAACTTAAACTTTCCATGCTTGATTTAATTTCCATGCACCATAAAAAAGCATTGGCTCCAGTTCTTCGCAGAACTCGACATATTAAGAATATGCAGCCCGCATCGGCCCTATTTCCAGACTATTCTTTTTCTTGTGACTATGTTCTATTTCATTGTGTTCTTGTACTGTTTACACAATTTTGTAGCTTGAAATTTTAAATGAACAAAAATTTACCAAAAGACCTTTTGAAATGGCACAAGTTTAGCAAGTTTTGACATTTCTGTTGTCATCATTATTAGTAAAATTAAATTAATTATTAGTAAAATTAAATTACAAGCTGAATCGTAAGTATATTATAAAAACAAGAAGTTAATTGTAATAGCCTAAAAATTTCATGTTATATATAAGGTTAAATATGCTAAAAGTTAAGCATAAAAACAAAAACAAAAACAATAATACAATATACTACCTTATACCTACTTATTAATGCTGGAGAATTTCTTGCAGCACTATTAATTACTGTTTATATTTGCAATTTTGTCATAAAATTGCAAAACATTTCCTCGTAAAGCTTTTTCTCATTCTTAAAGCAAATGTTTTTCCAAATTGAACACGTAAAGGGGAAGTGGATTGTACTGCAGACTACAAAATGATGAAATATATGAAAATAATGAACCACGGAACAAGAAGACAATATTTTACTTTTCAATCTATCTCTATTACCAGGGTCTAATCTAAAAAGGCAGGGCAGCGTCCGGCGGAAGGGAAAAGGGCACATTATGAACATCCAAGGGGCACTTTTTAGGTAAAGGGCAACCTGAGCTTTATTTCGCTTCGGTGGGTTAAACCTGTGACCCCTTTATACAAGAGTGATTTATGAAGTTTTTAAAGTGAAATAAATTTAAAAAAAAACAAAAATGCTGAGGGCAGCGTCCGATCAACAGATCAAATATTGGCCTAGATGAGACCCTGATTACATCATTATTATCACTATTATACATTCAGAACTTTTTTTTTTATCTTGTACAGGTAGAAAATGAAGGAGATTCTTCAGATTCTATAATGTAGATAGGAATATTTTTGTTATTCTAGATATAATGAAAATGATGATGAGTAAAGGATGAAAAAAACTTTTTAAAATTTTTAAATTTGTGAGTTGCACAAGTTTGTCCCACAAATTCTGACATTTTTTGCAAATTCACAAAAATTAATTCTGCAAATCATGATTTTCTTGAGGTTCAATTTACAAAATTTTGTCCCCTAATTAGTTCTTCCGCAAACCATTTATACGAATAAGGTAACATATTTTACTTGAATATTTAAATCAGGGTTAATCTAACCTATATACAAACCTTCCTTTAATTTGGCACATGCCCAAACCACAGTCGTTGTCACTTTCTGCATTTTTGTGCCATTATGAAAAATATTTGAAAATCAGACAAAATACATACAAATTATTTCAGATTTTTTTTTTTAACCAGAGAAAAAGAAAAACTTCTTTGAACTGAATTTTATCTTTATAGGAGTGATAAATTTAGTTTTATTGCCACCATGAAATAGAAATTCAGTAACTATTTTCCCTTCAGGTATAATTCAAAACTTCAAAATTATGATGTTGTAATTCTATTTTCTATAAGGCCTGAATTTTGTGAAATGGGATTAGTTAGAATTAATTGGTGCGTTGTGCAATTATACATAACTTTTTACACTTTTATTTTTAGTAATCAGCAACTGCCTGGCAGTAGATCTTCATTTGACCTCATCTGTGGACCACTTACTTGGTACAAAAAAAGGTTCACTTGCGTGTTAAACCAAACACGTAAGCTTGTAAGAACGTAAAGCTGGAAAGTCCAACTTGTAAAACTCAAATTTGAAGCTTAAATAAAATCGATTAAAATATCAAAGTTGTAGTTGTAATGCGCAATGCCCATATGATTTCTGTTGATGCGTATCGTATTACAGTATATTGTTTATATGGTGTCACAGAAAATCCCCCGACTAATAAGGAAAAGGATTTAGTTGATTGTTGTGGAAACGCAAGGTTTTCTTTTATAACGTTTACCTTGATATTTAGTTAAGGCAACTTCCGTTCAATGAATCAATTAGAAAAAAATGCGCATGTTATACGTTATTCGGCTCATAGAAATTTGCGTTTTTGTCTCGATCTCGGAGGTAGTAATCTGTATGCAATATGCAGGGCTTCTTCGGTTATTATTCATTCGACGATTTACTCTTTGTGAAAATATTACAGGGGCCCTTTTTATCACGAGAGGTTTTTAATATGTCTTTGCTTTGAGCGAATGGATTTACATTTGGGATTCGCATGTTCACCAACCGAATACGGGCTTACCAGATACTAATCAAACTGTATTGTAGCTAGTCATTTTTCTTTTCCAAAGTGATCACGATCTTTAGACATGTGACATCTTTAGACAGTTCGCGCTGACCTTAAGGCCTATGGGCCTCTTGTTCATTGTTAATTGAGTTGTTTAGAATAAAGTTAATGTTTATTTAATTCCGAAAGGATAAAGCTGTAGGCAGCTTCTGCTTATCAAAACCTTCAAGGAAAACCGAGATAATTTTTGATTTATGATCTTTCAGGAAGTCTTTCATTTCATTCAATGAGCCTTGAAATAGAAAATAATTTGAAAATAATGCCGCACCGTGGTTTCAATATATGTAAAAAGTAATATTGATTTAGAAGTTAATAATAGTAATCAAGCCGAAGAATGAAAATGAAAAAGACATATATATTGAAGCCCACGTTTAATAGAATCTGTGAATAATCAGGAGACCTACTACTTAATAACAAATGCAATGTGTGTCTTGAAATGTGTTTCAGTCAATTTTATCTTTTTAAAGCGAATTGCTTTTAATCTCATTTTCAGTTATAGCTAGATACCCATTTTAGAGCGATGTAAAAAATTAAAACCCTTTCAGTCTGACTAGACCTTCTCCATGTTCATAGGCTTGAGGAAAATTTGTTAAATGATGATTAACATGGTTAGACTTCGTTTGGTTTATCTGTTGGTTTTATGGATCCTCCTGTCATTCACCAACTGTAAGTAAACTATCATATTCTCTTCTTGAAAATTTCATATCTGTTGGATCTACTTCCATTTTTTACTTCCTATAATGCAGACAATCTGTGGCGTTTTATGATATCAGGAAAAAAACTTACATCAAATGTTGAGATTTTATTTGATCAATAATCATTACAACTATGCACTAGGTTAGTGAGAGACAGTGAAAAAGATGATAGTGAAATCACCCAGACCCCACTAAATAAAAATTGCAGCCTTGCTGTGAGTACTGAAAATGACTGCCGGTTACTGACTTGGTGTATTTCAGTTTCTTAGTTTCCAATATATAAAATTTATAAAATTAAAATCCTTGTTGCTGTTCTACTTTATGTTAAGGTAAAGAGCTTGTGCGGATATAAGGTCAAATGTACCTTAGATTTCATGAATAAAATGGAAGTACGTTCTAACGCTGGATTCTCCCAACTTATACGGCGTTTGTCATAGAGAAAATCGAGGGTAAAATAGAACACATGATTTAAAAAGCTATGATCTTGACGTACTAAAGACATTGTAAGTTAACAACTTGAACGAAAATCCACCATTTCCACCACGGCTGTCCACGATAACAAACTATAATACAAAAAAAAGTAACTGTCATAATTTAGGGTAGGGTTAGGTTGGGACAGTATTAGATCACGCTTCGATTTTATTCAAAAAATCTAGTTTAAATTGCGGACGCTGCGCGACTTTATGTAAATAGCATTTCTATTTCCTAAAGTGTCCGTTGATCACTGGATTTTTCCAACCTATAAGACGTTAACCATAGGTCAGCACTACGGGACGTTCGACTTCAGTTTAAAGCGTCTCCCAGACCTACACTTCTTTGGGAAGCTTCATCAACAAATTTGTGATAATGGCGGTGCCATATCGATTCACCAGACCAATTGTCTCGCTTTGATACGCTAAAAAGAGATCTTCACGATAATTTTGCTTTTGACGAGGAAGCTGATCTGCTGGAATGAGCTGTGAACATTTTGCATCAATACCGAATAACTTTATCCACCTGGCTGTAGTTGATTTTTAGATTTCCAAATGCGGTTTCACTGTCACTAAGAGTAACTGCTAAGGACCATAAGTTGTCCTCCATGGTTTTGAGATCTCTAAATACTTGTTAAGTATCTCAACAAAACAAAGCTTCTCATAGCTAGCGAACCCGAAATATTCGATCGTTAACTTATCTAAAGATGAAGATGTATGTTTACCGTAATCATCTGATCTATATTCAAAAAGCATATCTCAGAGGGTTTTGATGTAGATACAAGTGCTAATAGGGTAGCTAACTTTAATGGAAGCATCTTCACTTTTAAATCATCACTTTTAGGTAGCCCATTTAGCTAACCTAGAACAATCTTAACATCGCAGACAAAATTAAAACGAAGCTTTGAAGATCTTAATTGCCATCAGTGAGCAAATGTGAGGGTGCTCCCAAGTATGTTTATTGGTTGTGACAAGCAGATGTTGCTAATGTGTGAGTGTTGATTGTACTATACTGATACGCTTCGTGAAACATGCAAGTTTAAAAATTAACAGACAGGTCATCGAAAGAGATCAAATATTGTTGCTTACCCCAGCTAATCCACTTTCTCTTGGCCAATTTGTATTTTGATAATGTCTCTTTCCTTCAGCTATTGGTGACAAGTGTTGCAGCTTGTTATAAGGCCACTGCTTCCAAAGATTCCCCGAAATGGGCCTCACCACCAGCTGTAGCTGGCTCTTCATTGTTAAAGGAGGAAACTCCAATGAGAGATTTCTGAGTAACCACATCGTTTGAGGCAGAAGAATCTTTTATGTTCATTCAGATCATTTCTCTATATCATGCTTGGATTTGCCAAGCTGGTGTGATCAGAAGAAGAGTACTGCCTTCGGATCTGATTTTGGCTAGAACTTAAAAAAATAAAAATAAAAGATGATTCTGTAGAGAATCATTTCTTCTACGATCTACTACCGAGGTGATATTCGTCATTAACTACATCAAAAATGAGTTGTAAATAATGGATGGAGATTTTGCCAACAATTTAGAATGACTTTTTATTCAATTCCACGAAATTGGATACGGATATAAATACATTTTAATCACTCACCTATTTTCGTTTGTTCTGTTTTGTCCGCTCCTTTTGGCAAACAAGTCGAAAGAGGTCGAATGGCCCATAACGTCGAATAGGTTGGGCGAATTCAGTACTGGATTCACAGAGATTTCATGAAATAAAAGCTAGGTTTGGCAGAGTGTGTTACAAAGTGTTGCAAATCAATGAATAATGAAAATTATTCTAATTGAATTATTCCAATTGTTGCAAGATATTTTACTAAAGTATCAAAATGTATTATTGCAGCATTAACCATAAAATGAAACACTCATTTTTAGTGTATGGATTCAAGCTTCATTTCGTATCACTTAATGGCGTGGATACAAAGAACTGTGGAAACATCACTGAACCATGTCGATCATTGGGTTATACATATCGTCAAAAATTGGAACCAAACGATATGATGATTATTATGAATGAAAAGTGTGGTACACATGTCATGTATGAAACTATTTTGTTGTCTGGTTTCGATGTCCACGTTAAGGGAATGGAAAAGAACGGTTGCTTACCCACCATTACTGCGGCCAACGGAACGTCAATATTTCATGTACACGGAAATTCAAGAAACATCAGTGTCTCCATAGAAAGTCTCAATTTTTTAGATGTTACTTTGGCAAACGGCGAATTTGAAGCAGTTCGCATCAACATCACCAACTGTTACATCAAGGGTATGTCCAACAAGGTTTTCCTAGAAGTCAACCTAACTGATCAATGGAAATTATCGAATCAGACAATCATTTCCATTAACAATAGTACAGTTGTTTCTGCAGCAATAAAAGTATCTGGCGTTGACCAGCACGTAACTTTAATTGTAAAGATTACTGATTCTGCAATATTCAATGATTCAATGATCAATATCACAAATGCTGAAGTATTTGTTTTGCGTCGATGCCAATTTAAAGGAAAAATGAAGCTGGAACGATACATGCTTGCAGTTGAGAATGTGGCCACCGTTGAAATGAGTGATGTTTTGTTTCAGAATGTCACTTGTGGCGGAGTTTTTAGAGCAATAAATTCAACATTTATAGTTCATAACGCAACAGTAAGATATTCTGACGCAAGGTTTTGTTTGTTTGAAGCCGTGGGTGGGACATTGAGTTTGTCAGATGTGACCGTTACAAACGTGAAATGTGATCACGTCATCAAATCTGAAAATATGCTCTCAGCATCAATAACCAACATATCTATTGAAAAAGGGCTAACATCATATAACATTTTCTTGAAAAATGTAAATTACGTCAATATGACGGACATCGGCTTTGAAAACGGTTTAGTGAAACGTCGTGGTATTTATTTGTATAAAGTCATATCAGCATTTCTATCCAAGTTCCATATGAAAAACATAACTTCTAAGCTCTTCTATATGGGTATCTTTGTGGTAAATAATATCAATATGACGGAGATCAACTTTGAAAGTGCGACAGCTGGTGTGGCTTTTTATGACATAAAATCAGCCGTTCTTTCCAAGTTTCATATCAAAAACACAAAATTCGAGTTGGATTATCTATGTTTTAGGAAGGTAAATCATATCAATATGACGGAGATCAATATTCAAAACGGATCTGTGGGACGATGTAGTGTATATGTTGATGAAGTGATATCAGCATTTCTATCCAAGGTCCATATCAAAAACACAAAGTCTAGGCGCTTCTATATGTGTTTGGCTATGGTGAATAACATCAATATGACGGAGATCAACTTTGAAAGTGCGACAGCTGGTGCGAAATTTCAAAACATAACATCAGCGGTTCTATCGAAATTTCATATCAAAAAGACAAAATTCATCAACTTTGATTATCTATATTTTTTTGACGTCGACATTATCAATATGACGGATATGAACTTTGAAAACGGATTAGTAGAAGATGGAGTTGTTGAGTTTAATTCAGTTACATCAGTGATTGTATCAGGACTCCATTTCAAGGAGATAACCGTTGGCACATTTTTAAAGTTACTTAAAGTTGGCACCGCACATATTTCAGAAATCTCAATCCTAAACGCACAGAGTAGTAGTTGTATGAACATAGCTGAATCGAGATTAGTGTCAATATCTAGCATCTTAATACATAACACGTCGTCTAATGAAGAAATGTTTAAAATTCAATCAGTTAAGAGGTTAATCATGTCTAATCTGGATCTTCAGAACTCTGAAACAACAAAAGTTATCTATGCTTCACTTGATTTCATACCTCTTCAAAATTTAGAATTCTATAGGTCCACAGTAAAGGATAAAAACACCGAAGATGAATCAATTCATTCCCTAATAAAGAGAACCGAAGAAGGAACAATTCCTAAGAAGTTACTAATGGAAAGTATCTTCAGTTTCAACAGATCAATGTTCCAGAAACATTTTCAAAACGATCATGTACTTACATTGATCGCAGATGAAGTAACAAATATGATAATGTTCGCCGAGAAACAAAAACATACAAAATCATCAAGTTTGCAGATAATACATTTGGCAAACATTGAATTAAGGAATGTAACATTTGTCACCGCAGTAGAAACACGAAATACGAAGATAGAGATAAAGAGTCTTAGCATAACCAACTCGAAAGTAGGAAGGGCAATTGATTTTGAGGAATGTGAAGCTGTAGTTATTTCCATCAATGGTAGCTGTAATGAAGGCATCAGAGCTATAAATTCTAATATGACCATTGAAAATGTATTTTTAAATATTTCTAAAAATGCTGTATATTATCGAAATTTCAGACACTCTATTAAGACAGTCAATATGAAGGATGTGGTAATATATTCTTTTAACAATGAACAACCAACAATCAAGATAATAGGAGATGAAATTACCAACATCAACATACATCATGTGGACCTTCATATGAAGGAAATGACATCGACGTTACCTGTAATCGAAATTCATGCAAAAGCTGGTATCATTTCAAGTATCGTTAACTACACTGATTCAACTTTATCATGCCCCATCACCAATCTTCCTTATTATACTATTCAGGCAGCAGAGGTCTTTCGTTTTAAGTATTATTGCAGATCATGCGAGAAAGGTTTCTATACGGTCACCGATGAAAAGTCAAACTTTTCTCTAAACACGGAATATAGCAAGGAAACAATTTTTAATGAGAAAGGAATTGCTCTGTCAAGATTCTACATTGGTAAGGTTAATTTCACATACCGTAACACCAACAGTACAACGACATGGACCATGCATGGAAGAAATGAGTTATGCAAAATATGTCCCAGTGGTGGAACGTGCGTTGACAATATCATAAGCAACGATAACTATTGGGGTTTCCTCAATCGATCAACCGGAAAAATAAAATTTCACCATTGTCCCAATGGTTATTGTTGCTCCAAAAATACTGTTGCATGTCATTCTTACAATACCTGTAATTCACACCGTATTGGAATGTTATGCAGCAAATGTCAAGATGGTTATTATTTGGACTATTTTTCAGCTAACTGTAAGCTTGCATCCAGCTGTAAACACCCTTCCATTTTTTGGCTTTTATTCTTTCTCACTTCCTTATCATATGTTCTCGTAGTTGGATACTTAGATCAACTTAAAACACTATTCAATCTCTTAAAGAAAACCCTTCATTCGTTAAAATGCCATAAACTCGTCAAAGGAGACTCGGCGAAAGATGAAATTAATGCTGAAAGTATTGAACTAAAAACGTACAGCTCAACTAACTCTATCGATAATGAAAGCAATGGACATCAGCTATCTAAGAAAATAACATCGTCTCAAGAACCAGATGAAGATAAATGCCGTTGGAGTGGGATATTCAACATTTTAGTTGGCTTTTATCAGCTTAAACAATTAATGACAATTGATTTGAGCTTTAGATATTCTCGATCGCAGATAAACACGTTTTTGGCAGATGTATTTAATTTAGATATGATCAAACTGTCTTACCATCTCTGTCCGTCATCCACTTTTAACGACCTGCAAAGACATATTGTCAAGGATCTTCTTTTTACTCTTGGAACGGTTTTGCCTGTCCTTCTAGTAGCTACACCAGTGCATATCTTTTACATACGAAGGAAGGCACGAAGACCAATTGCAACTAATGATATCACAGAAGGACAGGAAGACGAGCAAGAATGCAGTAGCGACGCTAATCCAGAAAGCATCAGTAACACAGATTCTGTTCCTCAGTGTGATATTTACGCGTCACGGAACCATCCTGACAACATATCATTCCTAACACGATGTTACGCTTGCTTGTTGCGCATACTGGCAATGCGATACAAAAACATGGCAACCTTTACTTTTGTGATGACTCATTGCATTACTATCGGCAATTCTGACGTACTCTATATCTTCACCGATATGAAATGTTGGGGATTTACACAGTATGCCGCATTTTCGTTTCTTGCCTTATGGGTTGTTCCTTTTCCACTTTCCATCTTTTTGTCTTTAAAGCTCCTAAAATCAAATCGTATTTCCTCTGAAAGATTCCTCATCTTTATGCTTGTCCCTGCAATCGTACCGTTCTATTTCATGTGGAAATTCAGTAGCGGCCTTCGTAAGGTCCATATCGAGGAGAATAAATTAAAGTCATCAATCCGTTTCATTTTCGAACAACCATACAAAAATAACATCTCGTATTGGCATTCGTGGTTGCTTTATCAAAGATTAGTTACGGCGTGTGTGGTAGTGTTTTTCACTGATCCCATTTCTCGACTGTCTTTTATTTTTCCACTTTTGGTTTTATTCTTGTTATTCCAGCTTCAAATAAAACCATACAAAGACGATTTGGTCAATCAACTCGAATCTGTGTCTATTTCACTATTAATCATTTTTGCAGGAGTGAACACACTACGTTCATTCTTATACGTTTACAGAATTGACAACGATCAATCAATCACATCCGTGCTAAAGATCTATGATGGAATTGACGCAATACTGACCCCTTTCACATTTCTGATATTGTATTACACTTTCCAGGGATTTTTGAAGATTTGGAAAAAGTCTCGTGATTTTTTCATTTCAAGGAACAGTAAGTTTATTTAATAAATTATCGTTGCCTGATTATTGTGGTCTAATTTGATTCTGTTTGCGATTTGTATTAACATTGCACTGAAGAATATAACACTTTCGTTTGGTTTGATTAGCTTTTTGACAGTTCTAATTGTGAAATCAAGCGGAATTCATTTTCGGTGTATTTATATTTGAATCTTGTCTTCTTATTGTCGAAATATGTAGCGTTTAAGAACATATATGTTTCAGTTGCATGGTTCGATACAATTATATCATTTTTGAAAGTGTTATAGCTATAATGTTCTAGAGCAGGTGAGCTTCAGCGTGTTAAAAGGTGATGACGCAGGTAAGTGATTGATCGGAAAATAACTCAACCAGGTATTTTGGTATATCAAATAGTTGCTATTTATTTCATATTTGCTGGCTTTTTGTCTTTATTGAACTAAGTTCTATCCTCGTATTTAAAACTATGACGATCTATGTATATCGAAAGGTTAGTATAAAAATGAAAGATACCTTTATTAACAATGGGTTTTATTTAAAATGCGGCATAACTTTTTCAAATGAAAACTCAGCAGGTAATAAATACTGCAGAGATTTGAAATTCTGATCGTTAGGTTTACTAGTTTTCAAGTTCTTGATATTTTAAAGTATAAATGACTTTCCTGGAATAATTGCATTAATCTTTAGGAATTCACTCCAACTCTTCGTGTTATTGGACGAATTTACTGCATATCTCTGTTAGAATATTTTCCATACCTTTTATATGTTGTCAGTACATGAAATCAAACGTGAATGAATCAAACGTTAATGAATCAAGACATGTTCGTTTATTTTTCGCCAGACAAAGTTAATGGGTATATAAATTACGGTAGGTATAATGAAGGTGATATATAGCTGTCATTTCTGAAGTCCAAACAAGCAATAATATGACCGATGAGATCTGTTGTTAATTGTATGTTTTTGATGAATTCCTTTATGGTAAAAACGTCAAAGAAAATTAATTATTGTTGCTTTTGTTTGCTTCCATGAATTTCGATTCTTTGTTTCCAAAATTACAGTTGCTTTTTAACAAAATGGAAATGAGTAAAACTAATATATGGTGCAAGTCAAATCTCCACGAATATCTTCGATTGTGGAGAATTTCAATTAAACTCTAAAACTGTTTTATTAAAAACAGTACTTTTGAGTAATCAAGTTTGCTAAAATAGTATACATAATTGTTGGTGTTTTATTTCTAATTTATTTTCTGTTAATTAGCAAGAAATTAACAATAAGAAAACAAACCATATAAGTAAAGTGACGAATTTTTTGGAAGTGTTTATTTTACCTTAAGCATCATTTTAATTTTTATAACTTTTCTTATTGTATTTTAAAATGATATTACTGGGAGACTCTTTCAAACGGAAAATTACGATTTATGTGGCCAAACAAGCGGTTTTTGATTGATATACCATGCTGCTTTTATTTTGTCAAAGTCTGATTTTCAGCTATCTTCATCTTTTTCACAGTCTATGCTGAATTCTTTGAGCGCTTCAATAAGTTAATGTCATACTGCCGTCTCATTAATTTGCAACCATCAACTGAATGTTTCTTACCACGTCCTAAATTAGATTATGTAAATGAAGTTTTGGATTTTATTGCAAACGAAAAAAAAAATTGTGTAACATATTATCATAATTGGGAGATTTGATTACAATTGATTATTATTTTCTTATCTAAAGTATCCATGTGAAATTTAGTTTTTATTTGACTTTGCGTTCATTTGATTGATACAGCAATCCAACCAAAGTCTTTCTAATTATTTTTTCCTTCTCTAGGAACAAATTAAAATAGACTTTTGGTTCTTTTTATTGCTTTTTTTGCACGTTTGTCATTATCTATTTTTCCGCCTCAGATATTGGAAATGTAGAATGTATAAAGGTATTAGAAATATTAATTGATGTGATGATTGGTGAATTTGACGGCATTATAAAAATTTTTAGCTAGTTTATTAAACTTCATAACTCACAATGTACTATAACAAATCATACCTACTTTTATATTAACATGTATATTTAAAAGATGTTTTAGTTGTGATATTTTTGAAAACATTTGATGAAAAATAAAGATCAAACGAGCCACGAGAACCAGTACAGTATCAGTTGGAATTTTCCGTGATTACAAAAAGACATTATTATCAGTAGCTGCTTTTAAAGACTAATACTTCCATCAATACCTAGACATCGATGCTTATGAAGGCTATGGAAATCATATTGATGATATAAAGCCTTTCATAAATAACAATTTGGTGTCATAAGCATTGTCATAAGCTGCTTTACAATGTGACGACATTGACTCTACATCACTGCAATAAAATAATGATTGCTTCATCAGATATCATCGATACATTTGTTATTATTGGAACATTTCAACAAAAACGACTTGGTTAAAAGTCATTAACGGGAATTGCTGTGAACCCAGAATTCAAGGAGTTGAAAAAAATCATGGAACATGCTA
Organism: Turritopsis dohrnii; assembly: GCA_027922465.2. Classification (NCBI taxonomy): domain Eukaryota; kingdom Metazoa; phylum Cnidaria; class Hydrozoa; order Anthoathecata; family Oceaniidae; genus Turritopsis; species Turritopsis dohrnii. Next base: position 883,580 of record BQMF02000021.1, read on the forward strand.
CATCACATCGCCGTTAAACCGTTTCAGTAGATTCAAAGCACATAACAGAAGTGTTTGTAACACTTCCCAACGAAAATTTGTATTCCTGTCTACATCTCAAACATGAAATTTCAACTTATTTTGAAAAGCAACGATTGCAGTGACTCCTTACGTAGTTGATCGAAGAAAAGCACGTCGAATTTATCGATTGAAAGCTCGAAGTGACTTCCACCAGAGAGTAACCAGCAAAATGATATGCTAACAAAGATTCAAGAATTAACCATGGCCAGTGTTTATGTTGAAACAATAACAATAGCATTTAGATTTATTACTGTTTAAAAAAACTAATGGTATATTAAAATGTGATTTGTTGGAAAAAATATTTAATTAATCTTTCTGATTATCAATTAGTTGTAATGGTATAAAATGGGTTTTGCTGGAAAAAAATGTTAATTTAATTTTTCAGATTGTCAAGTAGTTGCAATGGTATATTAAAATTTGTTTTGTTGGAAAAAAATATTTACTTAATATTTTTGATTTTCAAGTAGTTGTAATGGTATATTAAAAAATATTTTATTAGAAGAATATTTAATTTTTTTGATTGTCAAGTAGTTGCAATGGTATGTTAAAATCAGTTTTGCTGGAAAAAATATTTACTTAATTTTTCAGATGATCAAGTAGTTGTAATGGCATATTTAAATGTTATAGAAAATATATACTCTAGGGATTTATGATTGTCATGTTTTAACCAGTTCTCCGTACCCCCATAACTATATGTTACTTCTGCATTACTTGGATCGATGTTGAATGTATAGTGCGCAAACCTTCTTTATGAAAACCAAGTGAGAAAAGCAAAACACAAACCTAAACATAATAATTATCTGACGTATTTCTGATGTAAGCAAAGAATAAGCAGGAAACTTTGGACTGTAGTGGAAGGATTTGTAAACATACGGACATATAGGATAAGTTTATTCACTGATCCCAATTGAAACTGAAATCGTCATGGAATTGGAAACTTAAGGAAGCCCTATTGTTTGGATAGTATAATCAAAATTGCAGAATTCGAATAGCCCAATCCGAATTGCTGATTGTTTAATGCATTTAAATGTTTTTCATGCTTTCGGGCACCAAACATATCGAATTTATTAAGATGGATATCTGCAAGTAAAGAGTAGTTATGAGCATTATAGACAACAGGCGATATAAACTGACCAAACTGTCATTGTTGAGTCTTAGTCAAGTATGCTTTCAAATTTACTATGTCATCAAACAACTCGTGATCTTGGGTTAAAAATTATTCTACCTGAAAATTCGCGGTTTTGAGATATTTGTATTTGAAAATTATTGATTGAAAAAAACATTTTCTAAAATTTTCACGATAGAACCGATTTAAGCGAAGGTCGCAAACTGGTATTTTCACAACAAAATCTTTGGAAGGGCGCAGTGCTTCTAATCATCAACAGATTTGATTATGAAAAACATCCACTACAGAAAAATTTGGTCTGATAAGTTGCGAATGCAAAGCATGAGCGTTGGCTTCAAGTATAGGCACAGACGCTATCCGTTCTCTTTGAAACATTAAGTGCTCAAACTCATTATTGTTTCGCTTAAGCAAGAAACCTTTTCCATGCGCTGTCATTAGATACACCTTGTAAACTTTACAATGATAGCTTATTTCTTTTTCAGCCTGTTGCATAACGTGTTTCATCAATGGCTGTTTTGGATAACTCAGTTCCATGAAATTCATGCTTGACTTTGTTTCCAAAACTACTAGTCTTTTCCTTTTTGCCTATCAAGACTTACTACTTCGAGTGATTGCTTAGTAGATTTCATTTCCAACAGTTATGCACGTGGCAGGAAAATGAAAACCTTCAAAAATTTCTCACAAAATTACTTGATTTCGATTGAATATCCTCGATTCCAATGTGCGATGCCATTTAAACGATTTTTACAACATTTACACGAAGGTGTAAATTTCAAAGGAAATAACACAAGTAATCACTGGTCTTCTCATCAACCTCGAACCCAGGGTCTCTTGCCTTTCCGATATACGGATAGCGTCTATTGAAAAGGCAAGAGACCCTGGGTTCGAGGTTGGTCTTCTCATTCGACTTAGTGTTCACAGACGTTATGAATTCTCGTATTTTCTTTACGCTTTATATTTTCTCAAAAATATTACAATAAACATTTTCATTTACGCTGCTGGATTCTCTGTAATTTGAACTCACAATAAATCTAACCATTTATTCGATCCCTTCGATGTTCGAATTAGAGAGAGTATTTTGTAGTGGGTCCATTTGATCAAATGAAAAAGTAACACTTGAAGGTTATTTGAAGCTAAATGGGAAAAGTTTTTTGAGTTTGACTCACCCTTGGTTGCTTATAATAAAAAAGCGTGTATTACAAACGTATCATTTATCTAAAATCTGCTGCTTGTGGCGAATTCCTGTGTGTTTGAATATCGTATCTTGTGACTAATAAGTCTGGCATCGCTTTGAAGTTTTTAACTAATCATAACAAGAGGCCAAGAGGCCTGAAGGTCAGCACTTTCGCCAAAGTTGAAAAATGTTTGACTGTGAAGCAGAATGAAATAATCATGTTTTTGTTCCAGGAAGGTCAAAATAGGAATTCATGAGATAACTGAAGTAATAGTGATGTAATAGTGGGAATAAGACATTCAATGATAAAAACCAAACAGGTGTGCTCTCAAAATTGTGTCCATGTACCAGTGTCATTGTAACAAAACTTAATTCAAAATAATGTGTATCTAGAAATTAAAGATACAAAGCATATCAAACACTTATCAATGTCTTGTTGAGTTTTGTGTACAGTTTTATGTATGCTATATCTAAGGACGTCTTGACAATGAAACAAATGGGATGAAGTGGATTGAATAAAATCGGATTGCGAATAAAACAGGCTTGTATTAAAATCAAAAGAAGTAACCAATTCCTTAAAAATGCTTAGAGTATACTTCTGAAGTAAATTTCATGCATACTGTAATGATAACAAAGAATTCAAAGTGACAAGACAAGAGTTCAAAAACAAACGTCTCACACACATTAAAAAGATAACTGATATATTAAAAAAAACATATACAAGTGCTTGTATGAGTGGTAATGTCATTCATAATTTTTGCCCTTCTTCACTGAAAATGAAAATAAAAGCATGCAAAAACAACTGCAGATTATTTTAAAGATTAAAAAATCAAAAGGGACTGCTGGTCATGCAGAGAGAGTGTAAAAAACAATTTAAAAATACGTGACGAAATTGAAAACAAAAATGACAAGACTTTATAAATATGTGAGGAGCTTTTCTGCTTAAATGACTACGCATAGGTATTTTGTTCATTAAAATGTTGAAAAAAGGGATGTAGAGTTTATAAACATATATATTTCGTTCTTTTACTTGATAAATACTACATTACATTACACTTACATGAGTATTTAAATGCTTTATAAACTTCAAGATGTTGTCTGTTTATTTTTGTGTGGATGACTAGATAAATTTCTCATTTTATAATTATTATTTTAGAAAGGGTTAAGTAACATTGAAAACTCGACTATATTGATGGACACATTTGTACGAATACATAAAAAATAACACATATAATAATAATAACCAATATAATAATAACCAATTTATTTCTAGATCCATTAATAATTTACATGGTTCTTCTCCTAGAAATGCAAATAAATATTATGTATATGTATAACCGTAATAAGAAAACGTATATAATTTTTTTTTTTTTTTTTTTTTTTTTTAAGATATATTTCATTTTAACGTTCTAGCCATAGCTTTATCTTTCAGATAGTTGAATGTTTTTGTTTTGAAAATATTTAAACTTGTGACATCACGGATCGATTTCGGTAGATCGTTGAAGACTTTTGAGGCGTTTTTCAGATAAGAGTCGAACTCGTCTCTGCATTCAATTATTGGACCAGCATTTTCTCTGTTACTCCGTAGCGTTCTGACATCGGTTCTTAGTGCGACTTGAAGGTTTTGAGCGATATTTTGATCGTGGATGCCTTTAAACGCTAAGACGGCTGTGGCGTATTCGATTCGTTCTGCGATTGGGAGCCACGATAGTTTCAAACAATCGGACTCCTTTGCGTGTTTGCCCAGGACAAACCCGGCAGCCGCGTTCATAACTTTTTGAAGACGGCACTGCAGATACTTCGGTAACGGATTTGTGATGATGTTTCCATAGTCAAGTTTCGACAGCACTAATGTTTGGGCAAGGTTTCTTCTGACGTTAAATGATGCGTAGCGTTTTAGGTGTTTTAAAGTTCTGAGTATCGAGAAACAATTACTGGAAACGTAGTTGAGGTGGTCGTTCCATTCGAGATGTTCACTGAAAGTAACCCCCAGTACTTTCATCGTTTTCGTCTTGTTTAGATGTTTGTTTCCACATATTACATTGACACAATCGATTTTATCTTTATGGTGTTGGTAAAGCTGTTTGGTGCAGAAGGTCATTGCTTTTGTCTTTTTTTCGTTGAAGACAAGATTAGAATCGTGCGACCAGCTGCGAAGGTTTTGAACGTCTTCACTAATTGCTTCTGATCTCTCCTTTAACTCGTTTGGACAAGCGTGGATGTAAATCTTTGTGTCATCTGCGTATTGTAACGTTTTTGAATGCGTTAGTTGTGTTGACAGGTCGGAAACGTACAGGTTAAAGATAACTGGCCCGAGAATGGAACCTTGCGGAACACCGAAACCAATTGTCATCGTCTCAGACGTTTTATCGTCGATTTGAACAAAGTGCTGTCTGTCTGAAAGGTAGTTTGTGATCCACCATAGGAAGGATTTTGATATGTTTAAAGTGCTAAGTTTCTTAATCAGTTTCTTGAATGCAATTGTGTCGAATGCTTTTGAGTAATCAGCGAAGACAGAAATGGTGACTTCTCCTTTCTTCATAGCTTTCAAGATATCATCTTTGAACTTGAGAAGACAGCTTACTGTCGAGTGTGATTTTCGAAACCCATGTTGAGTTGTTTTGTACAGGGTCTTGTTGTCGATGTGATTGACGAGCTGTTGAAGGACGACTCTTTCATATATCTTTGAAAAGATCGGTAACACGGAAATTGGACGGTAATCATTTGGCGATGTTGGATTTTGTATTTTTGGAATTGGACTTATCCTTGCTATTTTCCACAGATCGGGAAAAGTATTTGTTTCCATAAAATTATTGATGATAAAAGTCAATGGTGAAATGATGAATTCTGCAACAGGTTTCATTAGGTTGATGGGGATTTGGTCATGTCCAGTAGAACAGTCACTTCTTATTCCATTTAACGCCTTACGTACATCTTGGTAGGTGGTACAGGAGAGTGAGAAAGCGTTATCGTCCATATCAGGAATATTGTTGATCAGCTCTGTCATATCCTTAATCGATGTTCGCTTGGCTCTAGTCAGATTATCGGCCACTTGATTATAGTGTTGATTTAGGGAATCAGGGCTTTCTAGGATTGGCTTGTAATTGGGTTTTAAGATTTTTTGGATTGTTTGCCAAACTTCTTTTGGGCGATGAGATGACAGAGCTTTTTTATAGAACAATTTCTTTGTTGTTTTGATTTTCTTTTTCAGCTCACTTTTTATTGCTCGATAATTGCGCCAGTCTTCGACGGATTTCGATTGATGGGCTTTACTTTGACGTTCGTGACAACACTTTTTCAGTCCTATTATATCAAGATCTTTCATCCAAGGTGCAGGTGGACGAGTCATTTTGCATCGTTTTATAGGTGCATGCTCATTTAAGCAATCCAATATAAGCGAATTGAAGACACTTAGTTGTTCATTTGGATCTTCAAGTGTGTACACGGCGCTGAAAGGGATGTGGGAGAAGTCCTGTTTGAACTTTTCAACATCAAAGTTTTTTAAATCACGTATGTATTTGTGTCGAGGTTGGAATGTTTCGGCTCTTATGTTTACATTCATGAACGGGGAGTCATGGTCGCTGACCGTATGGCATGGTATTACATCTGTCAATGTCACCTTTTCGGGAATGTTTGTTATGAGGTGGTCTATCAGACTTTTTCCGTGCCTTGTGGGTTTTGTCACAATATTTGACATGTGAAATACGTTTAATATTTCATGGTATCGTTTGCTGATAGGTGTTTCAGTTAGCAAATCGATGTTTGTATCTCCACAAATTATGACTGGTCCATCCCATGTGTTGTTGATATGCGATAAGACAGTTTCAAATTTCTGCAGCCATGCTTCTTTTGATGCTATATCAGAATTTGGCTGATAGACTGTTCCCAATAGATAGGAATGGTTTTTATTTTTTCCCTTAATTTCTAACCATAGATGTTCGATGTCAGTGGCCACACGATGTATATCCTTTCTTATGTGGTAGCTTTTGATTGTACTTTTTAGGTAAACACCGACACCACCTCCTCGACCTTTCTTCCTATTTTCGGATTTGAGTACATACCCGGGGATTTGAACGTAATCCATCATGTTTTGATCGTCTTTTAGCCAGGTTTCAGAGACTGTTAAGATGTCAAATTTGTGTGTTTCCAGGAATTCTTGAAACTCTGGGAATGATGAGCAGATCGATTGTGCGTTCAGATGTGCGATGCTCGTGTGTCTCGTGTCAGGGACTTGGAAGTTATCAACTACGTTATCTGCTGTCTGTGTCGGTTGGTTCGTAAACAGTTCTTGTATGTTGATATTATTAAAAGGTAGTACGATGTGAATACATCGGTGACAGATCCATTGTTGCTGCTTTGGTCCAATAGTGATGGTTTTGTTAGAGCATTTCATGTGTGTAACACTCAAACAGTTCTCGCATACCAGCTTTTTTTGGTTTGATCGAATAGTTTTTTCGCACGAGTCACAGCTCTGTGGTCCTGGATTAACTTCAACATCTCCGCTCAATATCAGATTTGTGGTAGCCATTGTGTTGGAATAATACGAGACAGGGCATTTATTCCACCTCACCTTGTTGTTTTTATTTTCAGGCTTCAGACAGGTTTTGGTTTCTTCAAGTTCTGCTTTGGCACTATATATCAGCATCAATATTAAGACTGTGAACATTGCCATTTTTTTCTTTAAATTCTTCTTTCACATAAAAATCGATCTCAACCAGGGTCCGATTAACTCCTGCCCCAGTTTTGAACGAAAATTGAAGTGATGGCTTGACTATTTATAACAAAATTTATAAAAGTTAATATAATTATCAGGAAATATCCGATGTACTGAATGTAGGAGGTCGTTTTGGAGGCAGCAGAGCTCTCTCTATCTCCAGGTCTGACCAATATAGCACAAAACACAAAATCTAACTGAACAGTATACAAACAGGTTAAAGAATTATAATAACGGTGATAATATTACCATCCCTTTACTTCTCTGGTGAAAAATAACCCTTCCTTTAGCTTTTATTTCCAAAACGATATCTGTGTGACGGACTTAAAACCATTAAGCCCATGTTTTAATTTCAAGCCGCACTCACCCTGATAAAATAGCTGTAATTATAAATTACCTGAAAAACCTAAATTAAGCCACGATTAGTAAACAGCCTCTAGTGATATCAGCCTTCAATGAGGAATCCAGGCTAGAACTGTGGACAAAAATTCTGGAATAACGGACGGAAGGACAAACGCTAATGAAAGATCAGCTGCTTCGCGCTGACCAATAACTTGTTTGCGGAACGGAAAAAATAAATAAACATAAGTAACATTATAAGTAATTTCCTAAGGTGAGAATTATTTTTTTTCTATCTCAAATTTTTTTGAAATAAGAACATTAATTTTAAATTTCAAAAGCTCACTGTATCTTTAAGAAACCAACAAGATACAAGAAGCCAAGAGGCCTGAAGGTCAGCACTTTCGCAAAAGTTGAAAAATGTTTGACTGTGAAGCAGAATGGAGTAATCACGTTTTTGTTCCAGGAAGGTCAAAATAGGAATTCATGAGATAACTGAAGTAATAGTGATGTAATAGTGGGAATAAGACATTCAATGATAAAAACCAAACAGGTGTGCTCTCAAAATTGTGTCCATGTACCTGTGTCATTGTAACAAAACTTAATTCAAAAAAATGTTTATCTAGAAATTAAAGATACAAAGCATATCAAACACTTATCAATGTCTCGTTGAGTTTTGTGTTCAGTTTTATGTATGCTATATTTAAGGACGTCTTTACAATGAAACAAATGGGATTATCTTTGAAGTGAATTGAATAAAATTGGATTGCGAATAAAACAGGCTTGTATTAAAATCAAAAGAAGTAACCAATTCCTTAAAAATGCTTAGAGTATACTTCTGAAGTAAATTTCATGCATACTGTAATGATAACAAAGAATTCAAAGTGACAAGACAAGAGTTCAAAAACAAACGTCTCACACACATTAAAAAGATAACTGATATATTAAAAAAAACATATACAAGTGCTTGTATGAGTGGTAATGTCATTCATAATTTTTGCCCTTCTTCACTGAAAATGAAAATAAAAGCATGCAAAAACAACTGCAGATTATTTTAAAGATTAAAAAATCAAAAGGGACTGCTGGTCATGCAGAGAGAGTGTAAAAAACAATTTAAAAATACGTGACGAAATTGAAAACAAAAATGACAAGACTTTATAAATATGTGAGGAGCTTTTCTGCTTAAATGACTACGCATAGGTATTTTGTTCATTAAAATGTTGAAAAAAGGGATGTAGAGTTTATAAACATATATATTTCGTTCTTTTGCTTGATAAATACTACATTACATTACACTTACATGAGTATTTAAATGCTTTATAAACTTCAAGATGTTGTCTGTTTATTTTTGTGTGGATGACTAGATAAATTTCTCATTTTATAATTAGATTTCTGCGAAAGCAAGAAAGCTATTACAACCGGCTTTCGTTTTTTTTTTCTTCTTCTTTTTTTTCTTACTGTCCAAACCTAGCGGTTTTTTGAAATTTCGTGCGTGCATTTACATGAAACCAAAGCACGGTGCATTGCATGTCAGCGAAAGATTTACTAAAGTTTCTTTGCTCAATATTAAATGGATTTTAAAGAATATATACATATTTTAAGGTGAAAACAGAAAATATATAGAAGAAACTTAAAATTATCTTGGACTGTGATCATTCTTTTCTAACTAAAAAGAAGTTCTCAACGTTTTGTAAACAGAAGAGTCAAAAGAGCTATATATATTTATATCAACAATGACGTACAGGCTTCCGTGGCACAGTTGGTTGGTTCAGTCAACTATTAACCGAAGGGTCGGTGGTTAGACCCCATGTAGATCTTCTGTTTTTTTTTCGAATTTTTAAATATGTCATAAAATATTTCGATTTTGGATTTTTGCGAAAGCAAGAAATACATTACAACCGGCTTTGGTTTTTCTCATCCGTTTTTTTCTTACTGTCTAAATATACCGGTTTTTACATTACATTTACATATATAGTTCTGTGGTGCAGTTGGCTAGTTACTCGGCTGGTAACCGAATTTTTGGTGGTTCGAGCCCACTTAGATCGTGTAGCATTTTTTGTCGAATTTCATAAATGTCATAACATTTGTCATTTTTCATGCTTCAACAGATTTTGCAGAAATCTTTTTGCCCGTAAGAAGGGCATCTTGTTTTTATTTTAGAAAGGGTAAAGTAACATTGAAAACTCGACTATATTGATGGACACATTTGTACGAATACATAAAAAATAACACATATCCGATGTACTGAATGTAGGAGGAGGTCGTTTTGGAGGCAGCAGAGCTCTCTATCTCCAGAGGTCTGACCAATATAGCACAAACACAAAATCTAACTGAACAGTATACAAACAGGTTCAAGAATTATAGTATACGCTGATAATATTACCATCCCTTTACTTCTCTGGTGAAAAATAACCCTTCCTTTAGCTTTTATTTCCAAAACGATATCTGTGTGACGGACTTAAAACCATTAAACCCATGTTTTAATTTGAAGCCGCACTCACCCTGATAAAATAGCTGTAATTATAAATTACCTGAAAAACCTAAATTAAGCCACGATTAGTAAACAGCCGCTAGTGATATCAGCCTTCAATGAGGAATCCAGGCTAGAACTGTGTTCAAAAATTCTGGAATAACGGACGGAAGGACAAACGCTAATGAAAGATTAAGAAAGTAACCGATTACTTACGTATGAAGGTTGCTTGATGTTCTTGCGATCCCAAACCGTGAGTTGTTGGTAAGTGAGAGACGGCACTCGGATCTCGAAGCTCAAACTTTGAAGGAAGAGTTATCCTGGAGGATTATTCTTTGCGTATGTTATTGTAAATGTAACGCATATCTAAAGTTGGTAAGTGAAAGGTGTGAGGGAATGAGTTGTAAGGGTGGGCACTTACCAACAACTCACGGTTTGGGATCGCAAGAACATCAAGCAACCTTCATACGTAAGTAATCGGTTACTTTCTTATTCTTGCTCACCCAACCGTGAGTTGGGTAAATGAGATTTTAAAGCCCGTCCAGGATAACAATATTTGAGTACCAAGAACTACCAAATATTCCAGGTATCGGACTATAGTGCAACTAATTGTAATGCGATAAATAGAAGCCTGCATGGGAAAACATAAGTAGTAAATATAAACACTTCATATATATATGTAATCAAGCAACATGTTTACAAGAAAACCTAACATATAAGTTATTTCACAACACTTGAAAATAAAAGGTTAAAGTCCACATCAGAAGCAGTTGTAATGATATTTTTCTTGTAATATTGATAGAAGGTGTTGCAATTTTTCCAACACGCTTTCTTCATTATCCCTTCTAAATCAATTCCAACCTCCAGAGCTTTGCTGGTACTTGCTGACCTACAACTATGAGGAGAAAATTTATTAAGGCCACATGAAATAAATAAATCTTTTATCCACCTTCTAATCGTATCAATGGAAGCTGCTTTGTAAGGCTTTCCATGAGTAACAATTAATTTGTGGACATCAGATGTTTTGTATAGACTCCATTTTAAAATGTTTGTAAACAATATTATTATTCAATTGCTTTAAATTGAGAATCATACGTTTAGAACCATCTTTTTTAGGTCTAGTGAAAAGATTTGATACAAATTGAACAGATTCATTTTGAGTACATTGAACAACTTCTTTTTCTAATAGTTGATCAATTTCCATATCTAAACATGTAAGTTCATCCTCAGACATGGAACACATATGTACTTTATGTTGTTGTGGAGGGTTAATAAAATCTAGTCTTAACCCTTCCCTAACTATATTTAGAATATATGGATCAGTTGTGTAAGTTTTCCAAACATCATAGAAATATTTGATATTACCAGCTTTGTAAGCTTTCATATCAGCTGCTAGGATATCTAAGTAAAAGGAATCAAAATTTTGTACCTCTATTGGCTTTTCCTTGATTTCATGTGACTTGATTGTTTGCCTCTTACAGCTGTTGTGTAGTACCCCGATCTGCGTCCCCTCGGGAATTTTGAAGGACATTGGTAGTTTTTTGAATTATTAAAAGTTCTCATAGAAGATTTTACTTCAGAAATACGTTTGGAAATATTTTCTCCAAACAAAAGATCCCCTTTAGTACTCTCTGGATCGAAAACTAGGGGTTTTAACTCACGAGAAGTATATGACAGGAACTCCCTCCTGAGACTATCAGTATACGAATTGATGCCCGCCATGATGCTAGTGGCCTCCATGCACTTTTTAACATGTCCTTCCAATAAAGACTTAACCTCTTTACGATCCAAAGATTTATTGTTATTATTATCCATGAACGTCATAATATCATTGACTGATTCAATCATACATGAGGAGCTTTTAGTAAGGGCCATTTGTACTTTTTGAAATTTTAAATCTGTAGATTTTGATTTGGAAGAAGTAGCATTGTTCCAAATTTCCGGATTACATTTTTTAACTCTCATATCAATGTTAGCTGGAATGCCATGCCTTTTCAGCTTATCAAGATATTTTTCCTTAGGTAAGGGCTTGTTCCAAATGTCGTTTACACACTTAGCTAAATTATCCTTAATGGCAGGCCCTGCCTCTTGATCTATATTCACTTCATCTTGAAGTGAGGCAATCAGGTTGTTAAAATTATCCTCTTCTGCATCCCTATCAGAACCAGCAGAAGTAACCTAACAAATTATCTATTTGGTCCTCAATATCATCGTCTTCTTCCCCAAGACTTAACAAAGGGTATTCATCACTTTCTTCCTCCACTCGTATCCTTTTCTTATTTTTTTATTAGAATTCACCTCACTCATCCTCTTTTAGATGATGATGATGAAGGCATTGATGAAGAAAGAGTTGCTTGCTGTGCAAGAAAAGTATGACTCTGTGAGTCTATATTATGACCTTGTGGGTTATGTATTAAAGAAGGCTGTGCCTGAGAATTTGCTTGCAAGATATTTATTGCAGCTGTATTTCCTTGAATGTCTTGCTGTACCTGTTGGAGTGTGTGCAATACTTGAGTTAAAACTTCTGTGGTTTGCTCGGAAGACAACTGACTTATTAATGTTCCCTGTTCCATAACGTCTAACATAAAGAATAGGAAGAAAATACTTATCTCGATTATGTCCTTCTTGTCCGTCTTGTCGCTTCGAAAGCCAAGGCTGAATTGAGCTTCGAGATCCGAGTGCCGTCTCTCATTTACCCAACTCACGGTTGGGTGAGCAAGAACAGCTGCTTCGCGCTGACCAAAGACTGCCGTTTGAATAAGATTTTGCGCTTGCTGTTGGAAAAAGCTCATGCAAATAGAACAAAATTACCTGAAAAGCTTGAAAACAATCGGAGCTCATTTTTAGGGGCTGTTCATATGGAGGTGAGCTGGCCCGGTTAACCGGGCTGGCTCACTTGAATGAGATGAAATTCACCCCGCGTTCATATGGCTTTTCTCATCCCACTTAACCGGGCTGGAGAATGTTGTTTACATCACGTAAACAATAATTCGAATTTCGACGCGTGCGCACTTGCCTAAAATCTATCCCACTAAGCCGGGCTGGTCTGTTCATATATGAACAAATTTCATCTCACTTAGGTGAGAGATCCCGGTCAAATGAAATGAGATCTCACTTAAGTGAGCCAGCCCGCTTTTCATATGAACACAATTTATTTTCATAAAGATTTCTTAATGACAGTGAGATCTCTGCTAAGTGAGCTAGCCCGGCTAACCGGGCCAGCTCACCTCCATATGAACAGCCCCTTAGGGGGGTGGAAAGAAAATAATATACACGGTTCCTCATGGATAGATGAAATTTCATTACGTAATCTTTGAATTACTAAAGTGCTGAGCTTGCAGATTCGATGGAACTTGCCGATGAAGTGGGAAACAAATTTTTCAGTTGAAAAGTATGGAAGGTAAGGATGATTTGCGGCATTAGCCTGTGTTGTGTTGAGTATTCTACAGAAATCTATTTTTTGATCCAAAATACATATTAAGATATAGTTTTTATTTCCATTTTTTTTTCACTCGTTGTGCGAGCTGTGGTGTTATAAAGTTTATTTAAATTTTTACAATTTTTCTAGCTAAACTGAAGTGAAGTGTAACGAACGAGTAGTTTAGATCCCTGCTAGGTTTCCTTGAGGCAATTCTTCAATGTTTATTGAAGGACTAGTTATTCTCATGATTTAGTAAGGATGTATGTTTTGATTCTCTATAGTGGAATCTTGTGTTTTACATTGGCTTTTAACAGTTAGGCACAACTTTCTGGTCACAAAAATTTCTGGTCGCACGCTCTTTTCGATTGTGAAGTGTTTACACACATAATGGTTAAGAATGTTTTGACAAAAAAATTGAAAAATTCTACGTAGCCGAAAGTCTAAATGCAGCATAGACATATTCATCGCCAAATTAAACGGTGTGTCTCCAAATTAGTAGTTGATTCGCCAAATTAGGCGAATATAGAAAACTGCTAATTAGTAGCAGTACATATTGGGTTGCATTCATCGCAATTAGTCAAAGTACATAAAAATACGCTTAGTTTGCTGCTTAACATTTTCAAGAAAATTCTCGTTTTTCCCCGTTAGATTTTTCTACAAACGTGGTCAGATGATCCAAAATGAAACATCCATCATCATAACATGAATTTATCATGATGCGAATTGGTCGTTTAAAGTGTAAAAATATCGAAAAAGCGAATATATACGCTTAATTAAGCTACTAACATCTTAATTAGACTTGCATTGATAGCCAAATTAGGCGAAACTCCAAATTAAGCTTCATAGCTTAATTAGAAGTTGTGCCTAACTGTTTAAACACTTTCACTTTTACACCTCAATATTATTCAAAGATTCTCAGAGATTTGCTGGTTTTCAATCCTTATTAAGAATAACTCTTTTGTTGCTTGATAAAACATTTGTGCATGTTACACTGGCAGTAATGTATGCGGAACAAATTGGTCTTGGTAAAAAAGAATTACGAAAAAATATATGTGACGGTTTATGGGAAAAGGATAACAAGCGAAAAAGCGATTTGAAGCACTTAATCGCTTTTCCACTTCACAGAATCGCTTTTCTGCTTCACATGAATCGCTTTTTCGCTTCACATGAATCGCTTTTTCGCTTCACATGAATCACTTTTCCGCTTCACATGAATCGCTTTTCCGCTTCACATGAATCGCTTTTCCGATTCTAATGAATCGTTTTTTTGATTCTATATCACTCACTCAAGTGTTGATTAAAGTTCTGATAAACATTCCCCCCAAGGAATATACCAAAATAACGATCGAACAACTCAAAAAAGAATCATAAGGGACGGTTCCTATTGGCAATAGCTTTAAAACAAACATTTTTTGTCTTTTTTCTTAAAGTGAATGTGAACCACGTTCATTTCACATAAAAGCGGTAGAACAACTTAAACACAAAAGAATTATAGCAGACGGTTTCTATTTGTAGCAACTTGAGAACAAACTGTTGTTTCCTTAATCTCTAACTGAATAAGAACCAGGTAATCAGTTCATTATTAAACACTAACGCGTGCTACCTGAATTATACATCCGTCACATTGAGTTTTCAAAGTAATGCTGAAGTCGCGATAACAACAACATCTTTTGAGAGTGTAGACATCTTTATCAATGAAAAAAATGTTTTTCATGAACTTTTTATTTTTATTTGGCAAAATAGCAATTAGATATAATACTCCCGGTTATCTTTCCACTTCGAAAACTGGCGCATGGGAATATGAAAAATATAAACATACACAGACGTTGAATGAACGAAACGTAGTGAGTAGGTGAATCCTACTTTTCATATTCTAAGAAAATACCATTACTTTTTTTATTTATATCGTTTGACATCAAAATCCCTTGGATGGTCACATACATGAAACATGGAATCTACGATGTAAACAATCTTATTACGGCGATAGCAATGATTTTAAGTTTTTGTTTACATTAATTTTCTTTTCGAAAAATATTTTTTTTCTCTCTTGGCGCACATTTGTCTTTAAAATTATATTTTGCAGCTCATGCAAGTATATTTCTTTTGTTATAAATTCTGGTTACAGGGGCCGCGCGAGCGGGGGGGCCAGGGGGGCCATGGCCCCCCCCACTTTTTTGCAAAGTAAAATATTTCGAATTCAAATGTGTGATCGTCAATAAATAATTAGCTTTCTATTGACAGGGTGACAGCTAAAACTATTTATTTCACATCTCTTGCAATTGTTGTATTGCCTAGAGTAGCGCACAGATTATTATTGTTATCGAACATCTGTAACATGAAAAGACTTTTGACATACAATTTGCGTAAGAGTGTGAAAAAGTGAAATAGTTCTCAGTAGAGGGAGGAAGGCATCATTTATCGGGAGAATAAATTTTATTATTTTTAGAATATTGGTGCTTGTTTTGGCACTCTGAGTAAATAATATTCGCACAATTGCTTTGGCTTCCCCTGGACCCCAGCTGCTAAAACAACGAGCGACAGCTCGTTGATCAGCAGCATTGCTGCTGATTTTGGCCCCTCCACTTCAAAATATACGGCGCGGCCCCTGGGTTATTAATTAAGCTACGTTTACATTAGCGAAAGACCCAATCACGTCCTTTCTCTAGTATTCGTCCGTTTCTTTCCGCATTAAATTTTCCAAAAGTGGAAAACAGCCTTTAGTCTAAAAATAAAATCTTTTTTTAGTTTTTGTATCTATTCATATTATTGCGCCAGTTTATAATACCGTTTTTCACCATTTGGTTCTTGTTTACGAATCATTTTTTATTCTTCTTATTATATATCTTCCAAATCGATTTCGAAATCACTTTTCCGCTTCACATGAATCGCTTTTTCGCTTCACGTGAATCACTTTTTCGCTTCACGTGAATCACTTTTTCGCTTCACGTGAATCACTTTTCCGCTTCACATGAATCACTTTTCCGCTTCACATGAATCGCTTTTTCGCTTCACGTGAATCACTTTTTCACTTCACTTGAATCACTTTTTCGCTTCTAATGAATCGCTTTTTTGCAGCGATAAATCGCTTTTAAAGAATCGCTTTTTCACTTGTTATCCTTTTCCCATAAACCGTCACATATAACAACACAGCGACAACAAAAAACAAAAACACTTTGTCAATGATACTTAAAACAGGGTTCCCTTCCCACGCCTCCTCAAAACTCCTCATTTTTGATTTTCCTCCTCAAATCTCCTTAAATCTCCTCAAAAAATCTTATTTTTGTTGATTTCTCAAATCTCCTCAAAAACATTTGTGACAATGTGTCTTTTTAATTGAAAACTGAAATATCTGTAGTTTATCGGACTATTTATCATCAGGTTCTCTGTTTACTACTGTTTTGTTTATGTGGATCAATAACAGTCTAGGACCTTACTTTTTATTATTATTATTATTATAAACATATTTATACAGGTTGACTTTTTCAGAAATTAAAATTCTGCTATCAATAAAGGACCTGTTTTATAAATTATATACAGTAAAAAACTAGAATATACAAAAAAGATAGCAAGTCTAATTAGACAGCTGAATAAATTAAACTTTTAAATTTACGGATGGATTCTTCTCTTCTTAAGATGTCAGACAATTCATTGAAGGTCAGGGCACCTTGGACAGCAAATGATCATCTTCCAGACTCAGTTCTTGATTTCGGAACAACCAAACGATTTCCATTTCCTCGTGTTGTAATGCTATGTTGGAATCTTTCGAAATGGAATAAATTGTTTTTGATTCCATGCAGATGTTGGAACACTTCAATAGCTGATCTTTCCTTGATCCTGCTGGTTACAGATTTCTGATACCTTACTCCGATAACTTCGGAAGCTTTCTTCCCCAGACGATTTAATTTTGTACAAACAGGTGTTAATCCAAGGTATACAGGAGCACAATATAGCATTATCGGCTCAATCATTGCTCTATAAATTGCTTCAGCAGCTTTACTTGTCAAATTAGAACGTACGCGTTTCAATAACTTTCAGTCTTTGAACTTTGATCAAGCATCGATAAATTCTTATCAAAGATAATGCCCAAATACTCATATTTCAGTTCCTGGTGAATGATTGAGCCAAGGATATTAATAACACAGGATGGTTGCGTCTTCAATTTTTGGGCAGTGCCATATGACATACTCTGTTTTACCAGGTTTGAGATTTAATATGAGATGATTACTTTCAAACCACCTGAATAAATATTTTCCTTCTCTACACAATGTATTTTCAATAGTTTTGGTAGACTCATGAGAGTACAGTAAAACAGCATCATCGGCATACATCAACAGTTTGCATTTATCAAGCCCTAGATGCGCATTGTTTACTAGCAAAATAAAGAGCAAGGGGCCAAGTATGGATCCTTGCGGAACACCAAAGATAATGTCGTTCATTCCCAAACAGGTTTGATCACATGACACGTATTGCTTTCGGTTGAAGAGGTAGTCAGATAACCAATCCAATTCAATATCGCAGATACCATAGAACGGAAGCTTACTGAGAAGGCATGAGTGACTAACAGTGTCAAAGGCCTTTCGTAAGTCAATGTACATTGCACCTGTGCATCTTCTTTTATCCATATTTTGTCGTGTTTGTTCGTGTAAGTTGAGAACAGCATCCTGAGTCGATTTTCGCTTTCTAAAGCCATATTGATGTTCATATAATAGATTATTTGTTTCTAGAAATTCAGTGAGCTGCTGTAAGACAATTCTTTCTAAGATTTTCGACATGACATTGAGTACAGAGATTGGACGGTAATTATCAAAACTGGAGCGTGCTCCAGCTTTGTAAACTGGTGTGACCTTTGCAATTTTTTCTGTTGTAGGGAAGGATCCAGACTTCAAGCTTGTATTTGCTAAGTAACAGAGAGGAAGTGATAGTTCTCTTTGAGCGTCTTTCTGCAATGATGCAGGAATGCTGTCATGGCCAGTGGCTTTAGAGGCTTTCAATGATCGTAGTAGTTTCTGAATGTACTCTGGGGAAACAGCTTTAAATTTGAACACTTTACGTAATTGGTCAGCGCCGCAAGGAAGCTGATCTTTCATTTCCCCGTGTCCGTCAGTCCGTCAGTCAGTCAGTCCTTGTAAGATCGCAGTTGTAGGCTGATACCGTGCAGACTGCCAGAACTAAGGCTATTTTGATCCATGGTTCCATTAAGAAACTTTCATGATTGAGTAGTTACATATTTTTTTTCATGGTAAGTGCGGCCTAAAAATAAAAAATTAGAACGCGAACTTGCTAGAAGAAAGATTCAGCGTGCAAGCAACTTTGTTTGCCAAATTTTGGTAATGAATCAAGAATTATACTTTTTATATCTATGCTACCAAGAAGGCAAAGGAATTTTCTTGAATGATCTCTTTATCTTCGTAATTTACGGTAGAAATTATATCCTCAAGTTTTTGATTAAAGTTTTTATCGAGATAACGAGATGAATCCGGGGGTCGATACATGAAACAAATAAGGATAGATCGAGAGTTTTGGATAGACACTTCGATCCAGATAGCCTCAATTCCCTCAACTTCGAGATCTTCTCTTCTTTCATAACTTATGTCATTTCTAATGTAACACATAACTCCGCTGTGGCTTCCAGATTTTTGTTCAAGTCTTTCAACAAAATACCCGTCAATCATGATCTCTTCATCCATTATAGAGTTGCTGAGGTGACTTTCAGTGATACCAAAAACAACATTAACCTCCTTATTTCGTAAAAACTCTCTCACATAATCGATTTTCCCACCAACTCCATTGAGGTTTTGATGTAAAATCTTCATCCCTTATAAGAATGGCGAGCCATGATCTACGTACAAATTTGTGCTTCGGTGCGTAATTTTTCTTCATTAACCATAAATTTGAGTATGTATGGGTCATATCACTATCACTATAAACTTCTTCAACATTCAATGTACAACTAATACCATCGGCGTAATGTAACTAGCTGTTCTAATGTTTAAAATTATAAACACTGTTGAACACAATAATAACACGTCCACTAACACTGACGTCATGTTGTCGTAAATTCTTGAATTTCCAATAAAATCTTAAAAAATGAACTCAGTCAAGGCCCAATTAGCTCCTACCTCTCCTTTGTTCAATTTTTTAAAGATTTCTGCAAGGTAATGCAAGGAAAAGAGCAGAAAATATATGCTTTTTGCTCAATATCCTCATGGCTCCGTTACGGAAGCCATTACATTGCATTTAATCATGTCATAATAATCACATTCTAATATATATCTTGTGATAGACATCCTACTATTTTTTTGATTTGGGAGTTTTGCCCAATGGTCGACAATTGGCATAATTGAGTTGGTTTGGCCCTGAAATACTTTCTTACTTCCCATTTTCTTGGTAATACAGTCGACTCTCTCTAATTTGATTTTCCAGGGGAATAAAATGTTTAACGAATTAGAGAGTTAGGGAGTGTCTCTAATTTGAATGTTTAGTTGGCAAAGTAGAAAAAAATTAATTACAGAGGGAAACCTTCGTAAACTCGCAAAAAGGAATAAGACATACATTTTTAATATCAACAGTGCACTATGAATATTAGACTTTTTCCAAGGATCAGAACAGCTTTATCAAATTGTTTGTTCTTGTTTGCTTGAACTCTTTTGGTAGAAGCACTTCCTTTTCGAAAAGCCTCAACAGTTTTAGAAACATTTTTTTTCAAGTAGACACAGTGCTTTGTGGAATTTCAAACAACAATGAAAGTTCTTTGTTGGTTTTTCCCTTGTCAAGTTCCAGCAAGGCTTTGTATTTCAACTCTTAACTCACTTCTTTGTGTATATATACTTGTTTTTTTTTGGTATAGCCACTGTTTTCTTGAGTTCTAATGTCTTGTGTTTACAAAATTTGCTTTCAAAATTCAATTTCAAAACATTCGAATGAATGGAAATTCGTAATTTGAAATATGGTTCGAAACTGTAGTAAGGGCTTTTTACACTCAAGAAATCGAATTAGAGAGAGAATTTCTCCATAGAGACCTAAAATCTAGATCATATTAGAAAGTGTCGAATTATGGAGGTTCATTTATGAGAGTTTCTTCAGGAAACTTGACGGAGGTTCGAATTAGAGAGAGTTGACTGTATTCTCACCTTCATTTGTTATGTAAAAGTTTTTCTTATGAAGAAAATATGGTGTTTCACGTTTCATTTTTATTTGCATTAATATTTCGAACATGCCAATTTAGACTGATTTTCATATTGTTTCTTTAAGGATGATCAGGTGTCTCCTGTCTAAGTTAATTAGACTGAATGAGAATGATTATTCACATTGGATGGGTTGGCCTTTTGTTTGTCATTTGCAAGTAAACTGTCACAATGAAAGCATCATGTATGATGGATTTAAATACATCGAATTGGGAAATCTCCTCAAATCTCCTCAATTTTTGTTTCATTTCTCCTATATATATATATATATATATATATAATATATAATGTAGTATTTGGAGACATCTTATAAAGTTTTTGTACGTCAATCACAGTGGGGGAGGACACTTTTTACTGAGTATTGAAATATAGGCCATTATGATTTTCACGGTCCATTATTCTTCGAGTGTTGCTGCTAATTGCTCTCTATTGGATTGCTCTGTTTCATAAAACATTTTATTCAGTTATAAGTGGTGAACTTGGCAAGAACGCATGTCTATTTTCGTGACAAGAATGTTTGTTTACATTTTGATGTCCGTAATTACAAAGGCTGTCCGTAATTAGACACGAAGACGGTATATAAGATGTATTAATATAAAAATATTTAAAACACTTAATGGTGATTAAGTTTTCTACTGATTCATTTTCACAAATGTGATCCCTATGAATATTTAAATTTATTTTTACTGTCTGAAAAATTAGTTACATTCGTTTGGCGCATGGATGTTTTTGATTTCATCATCTTTTTTTAAACAGATTTTTTCTTTCCAGATGTGTTATATTGTATTAAGTGTTTTGACATTTTGATAGACTTGTTTATACGAGGAGCGGCCATAAAAAACACACTGTAAAACTCATGGAAAAGACTTTGTTATATAAATAAAACATACAGTCAAGTGAATTTTTCATCAAAAACAATACTTTCAACTCAAAACACTACTTTCCTCCATGTGACTGAATATGAATTAAAGACAAATTAATATTATATATCTCTGTAATGGAGTTCCTTTTTCTCCACTATGACGTAATAAAATACTTCTTTTTTGCAAATGAATGAAAGTAGACTTATCATACGCACAAGGTGGCATGGCAAGTTAATTTAAAATAATCATTCCCTGCAAAGTGATTTGTGTGTTTTAGAGACAAAAAGTGTTGGCAAAAAACACCTGTATATATATGTTTTAAGGTCGGCATGCTGAAGTTGGTAGATTGGGAGATTAGTAAAAAGTGATTCTGACTTGAGATAGTATGATCAGCATTTGCTCATGAATTTTATTTTACTAAATTTAAGCAAAAGCGTTTATCTTCATTTTCATAAAGATGTATTTTCATTCAGGGAAAGTAAGTTGAAAATGGAAAATTTTGCAGAAAACATGTAAAATCTGAAATTCCTATTCAATAGACATTTTACATTCATGCCCTCCCTACCCTTGCCATTTTTAATATTTTCATTGAGCAATGGTTGCCATTAAGTTCTGAAAAAAAGCAAAACAATAAATTTCTAGGATTTCATTTTATTCCAAATAAGAAAGACATCAGACATGATGTAACAGTAAAATGTGATAGTAAAAACCACAGCTCATTTTTTGCAGTGTAAACATTTATAGGGTGTGTCGAACATGTAAATTTAATAAAATTAATATCTCCAGACAGTCTTAAAATAAGCAATGTCTCCTTCATTATTCTGTTTTAATAACTGCATCTGTGAGGAAGTTTTGCAAATTCATCGTTTTTTATAATTCATCAAAAAGTGATGGTCAATTTGAAGCAAAGAAACATGCACTTTTGATGTAAGTCATAAGCCAAGTTGATCACATGCCATGAACAACCTCTTAGGATGTGGCTTTCATGAAAAAAAAATGTATTTATATACATCAATTTTCTTCTCAGTCTCTTAATCTCTTCTGTCTGTTATAGTGGTGTGTGTGTGTATTTTTTAAAAATTTTTCTGCTACTGCCAAACTATAGATTATTAATTTAAGTTTTTATGTACATGCTATGAGTTTTGCAAGTGAATCATTAGAGTCACATGCAGACAAAGTCTTTTTTGTTACCCCAATATTTAACTTTCTCCTTTGTCAGCAATGTCCACTCAGGGGTAATACAGGATTTGAATTTGGACGGCATTAGTGACATATGTGATTCTTGGTTTTGGGGATCTGGGTGCTAGGTCTTATAAATTTTTGATTTGGGGCTCTGTATTGGCCTAGAATCGTTATGTTCGTATTGTTTGAATTCAATATTCAAATATGCACTGAGGTAATGCACACAGACCATCTGTTATGTATTTTTAGCTCTTGTGTTTCTTTAAATAGGCGTTGTCTGAAGAAACTTCTTTTGTTACACATCCAGTCTCCACAACGATTCATTCATTCATGCATAAGAGAAACTTTTATATCCATGATTCATTGAATAAGCAAAATGTTCAAACATAAAGAAGTGAAGTTTGAATTTGGGTGCCAAGATTTCAACACCCAATAGCACATTGTGCTATGGTTTTTGATCTGTGCTACCCCCTGCCACTTTATGTTAATCGTTTAGAAATTAAATGACTTCGTTTTCTTTTAGATACGCTGTTTCAATTAAAAGTGAGTACCCTATAATGGACTTGTTGTTCTTCTACAAAACATGAAGATTTTGAAATAAGGAATGCTTGAAACATCTTAAAAAGAAAGCAAGCAGTGTCCGCAAAATTGTTTTCTGTGCAATTTTGAAGCAATTGATATTGTCAACCATCCATTTTTTGTTACTTACTGTGCCATTATAATAATTTTGAAATAGAATTTAAATCAATGACATAAAGTGTTATTAGAATTGATAAAAAAGGAGCAGCAGTCTTGTAACGAAATTATATCTGTAAGTAATTATGTTACTTCTAGTTTGCTTCAAAGCAGTTGGAACGTGCATCAAAGAAATGCGAAAAAGATCAGAAAGCACAGCAAGCTAAAATAAAAAAGGTTAAAAATGATTAAATAACATGTTTATGGATCATTTCATGTAATATTTCGGCCTTCTTAGGCCATCATCAGACTTTTAGTTAATTCACAACTCGTCCACATAAAGATTTGAAAACCTTGCATCAAGGTTTCATTATAATTTCACCAGCAATTTATTTATTTTGATTGTTTTTTTTCTGACTACCTGTTTAAAAGACATCTTTGCTTCCCTTATAGGCTCTGCAACAGAAAAATGTCGAAGGTGCTCGCATATATGCCGAAAATGCAATCCGAAAGAAAAACGAATCCCTTAATTACTTGCGCATGGCATCTCGGGTTGATGCTGTGGCATCAAGAGTTCAAACTGGTGTCATGATGAAAGGGGTGAGTAATTCTAAGGGATGGTTTATATGGAGAATTTTCTTCCTGGGATGAAATTTTTCATGTGTGCATCTGGGCTGGAGTTCAATCCCATCCTTTCAACGCTTGTAATCAAAATGTTGCGTTTACATAAAATAAATTTCACATCTGAGACGGCAAAGCTTTGCCGAGGATGAACATGCACAGTATCATAACAGTTATTTTTATTAAATGGTTTCTTGTGTAGAGAAAAACAATGTTTTCTGTGGATCTTCAAAGAAAAGTAGTTGTTTGAGCATCTTCAAATCTAAAATGGAATTTTATAATAAGGATTTTAATGCTGAATAATGTAGGTAGTACAAAGAAGTAAGGAAAGGTATGGATATTAGTCTACATTCGAATGAGATAACATATTTTGGACCACCTGAGTTTTCATCTGATGCAGAAATATAACTGCAAAACAAAGTTTGAAAAAGATCTTATAAAAAACGGATACACTAGAGTGCAGGAAAAGTCAAGCAACTTGTCAGAATTTTTCGATTGTTATTTTATTAATCTTCCTAGGGCTGAACATATCCATATATACGTATATAAACACTCAAACAAATTTCAGCCTATAATGGAATTTCTCCATTTATGAACGACCATAAAGTTCTGAGTTATTGAAGTGATGTGATTGAGGACATTACAGTCATCAAAACTGGGACAAGCTGAACTGAGTGAATGCACTTCATAGTCTTCTAAGGAGATTTGCAGAAGATCATCTAAGAGTTTACTGACTTGTGTTGTGGAATTTCAAAGAAAATCATTTCAAATCTGATTGTTTTGTTGTAGCTTACGAAAACAATGGGTACAACTGTTAAAAGTCTGGACAAGGCGCTCGCTAACATGGATTTAGAACAGGTTTGTATTGATTGATTGATTGATTGATTTGTCACTATCAATACAGAATAGCATCGTTATTGCTGAAAAGGTTCTCCTGAAGCAGGGACAAAATTGTCTGACATTTCATTCAAAGGCATAAAATTTTGAACACAATCTTTATGAAATACTGTTTTGAAAAGATACCGAAATCATCAAATGTCAGTGTTCTTCTGTGTTCATTGAAGTCATGTTAATTTTTTTCTATTGAAGATAGGGTTGTTTGTCAGTTGTTGTTTTTCATTTTATAAGGGAAGTATAAAACTTTAAACAGACGGCTGTGTTTTCCTTCAGGTTTCTACCATTATGGAAAAATTCGAGAAACAAGCAGAGCACATGGATGTGCACACGTCGGTGATGGAGGACACAATGGGTGCCGCCACTACTTTATCAACGCCTCAGAACCAGGTAATTTCTCCATCTGAAGATTAATTCACTTGCATTTTTGTGAATATAAAAAGTTCTATTGGTATTGGTTTGGAATCCAAAGTCATAGTGATTGCTTGGTTTATTATCTCTCTTAATAATACAGATGAATAAAATTAACGTATAACTCTCAGATGTAGTGCTGAAGTTGCTCAGTCTTTATCTGATTGGTCCAAAGGGAACAAAAGTGATCGCGCAAGGGTTTCTTATATTCAGTTCAAATGTCTGTTTGAGCTTATCTAGGTTGAGTTTATCATGCCCTTGTTGTCGCTAGGTTGACTCCCTGATGCAACAAGTCGCCGAGGAAAATGGTTTAGAAATAATGGACCAGTTAGCAGACTTGCAGCCTGGATCATCGACTTTGGAAGCTTCAAAGGCATCATCACAGTCTGATAAGGACACTGAGCTGGACAGAAGGTATCTGCATTAAGTTTGATAAATAATTTTGCATCATCCTAAGTATGTCTAAGAAAATGGTAAAAACAACTATGAGATTTCTGTCCTTACACACCGGGCAAAATTGTTGAAAAATCACTGTGGAGGAGTGCATTTTTATGGAAGGACTTGCAAATATACGCAGCATTTCAATGGTAATGCACTGCGCCGCAGTGATTTTTTGACGATTTTGCCCAATAGGGAGATGTTCGTTTTGTATTTGTTTGCGTGTTTGGGAATCTCTGTATGGGAATGACTTCTACTGATGAATTCTTTCTGATAAGATTACGTAATTTTTGTAAAATGTTCTAAGTTGATTTCTCGCAAAAGGGAGGACTACGCCATTTCTCCTTGTCAGCGGTGTTTTCTGCATGATACGCATGCGTCAATAAAGTTTTCAACCTGTCACTCAGTCATTGTTCTTTCTTTAGGTTGGCAGCATTAAGAAATTGAATTCAACTGGCATGTTTCGGATATCCGGTTCGAATGGTACAGTCTCAAGATCGAAGTTTTTATCTCGCTCTTGAAAACTATTTGATACTGAGGAGCACTTGCAAGATACTTTTTACCTGTACTTAATTGAATATCCAAGGCTTTCGTTTCTATGGGATGGTTTTTCACGACGTTTCGATAACATTCCACTGTTGTATTTATGTATATAACTGAACTCTCGATAGCCCAAATCGCCAACTAACCGATTAGCATTGTTCGTATTACTGAATGTTTGAGCCTTCGAGAACATTTTGTTAGTGAGTATTGATTCAAATGGAATCGCTCAAAAAAATTTTTATCGGGCTTTTTGTTCTAACGAGTCTAACAAATGAGTCACGTGGGAGATTGGCTTGATTGCGTTTGGATTTGTACTACCCGCTGGGAAAAATTGTCTAAAAGACACTACGAAGAAGTGCATTTCCATTAAATTGGTGTGTATATTTGGGTGCCTTTCCGTTGAATATGTACACTTCCAAAGTGATTTTTCAACAAATTTGCCCAGTGGGTATGCACAGATGAATTGAAAGAGAATTTTTCTTACTGCACGATTTTAAAGGAATATTAGGTAAACATTTTCTCAAGAAGCGAAAGGATTTCTTTCAGCTGGTTTCAACACTTCACTGTAGAATTGTGTTGAGTGCCACTCGAATTGCTGAAAAACTTTTCGCTTCGACTGAAAAAAATCAGGGTTGTAAAAAATTTTGCCGAAAGTGGCAAGAATGAGCATCGATGGAAATTGCGCATAATTCTGAAACGTCAGTTTTTTTTTTTGCACAGAAATGCCCGTCATAATTTCGCTTTTTCTCTTTCTGTCTCTCTAATGTTTAAGACTTGAACCCCTATTATAACTGAAATTTCGTACTAGACTGAGGAGAGCCATTTAGAAAAAAATCATTCTTACCTGCAGGACCGACTATTCAATTTGATCTTAAAAATTAAATTTGCCACACGTATTTTGCGATTTTCAACCCGGGACAAAGTCTCCGCCCTGTGTCTTCATATTACAGCTTTGAGTTGAAAAACGCGCGTGTGTAGGAATTAAACCCATCATGACCGGGCTGAATTCAGACCGGACCAAAAACTCTGCCCGAGCTGAAATTTCACTTGTAACAAATTTTCATCTGTGTAGACATCAAATGTGTAATATCTATCTCGTGCCTAGGGCCTTTTCTCTCCCTCGCATCAAAAAAAAGAGAAAAAGACATGCGTACGAGAATGTTATATTTTGATCAGTGTTTTCCTGTTATTTTTGTAACATATAATCTGTCAACCTCATTCCCAGGGCTTCTTGCCTTCCCTTCGTATTATAAAAGGCTAAAACCCTGGGAGCGAGGATGCATGTCTATTTGTATAAAGCTACATTTACACGATACCCAGAAACAATATCTTTTGGTTCCATAATGAGATGCTGATACACCTTGGCCCCCCAGAGCCTATTACTACTGGCACTGTTTTTTTTTCTTTTCTCATACAGAGAACATGTATTGTGTGAAGCATTGTATCATATCTAATTCGAACATTGCCTTCATTGAACAAGATTGAACAACAAGTACAAACTAGCTCAAACCTTTGTTACGGAGTTTGATTCTTATTTTTTTTATTCGTGTGCAACACACTGGGGAGATGAGGAGGACGAGGAGTTGAAGTTGTTTCAGTGTGTGGGCACAAAACAGACCTATTTATCCTTTTGTTGCAAAAATACCAACCTTGTTCTAAGCAAGTAACTGTTGGAACGAGCTTGAAGAATGCAAAGTGGGAAAAGTTTCTTGCCAATATGATGACGACAGAGTGTGGGGTGTGGGTGTGTTTGTGGTGAAAATGAGAATAGTGTGTGAACCAAAGCAATGACAATAATAATTTGGAAAGGAGCTGTTTGTAGGGTGATGACTGAATTGTTTACAAGAATCTCAACGTTTGTGGCTACGGTGATGCCCTTTGATTTAACCTGAACCAAAGTAGAAGAAATATCGAGAGAGGCGAGAAGATTCCAACCATAGTAAATGGGCGGCTTTTGCGGAACGGGCGGCTCGAGCAAAAAGGAAATGGGGGACTAATCAATGGGGCGGTGAATGTCATAGCAAATCACGTGACTTAAGTGATGACATACATAAGTTGGACATGATGGTGGAATTGGAGCAGGAATAATGTCTGGGAACACAGAGTTTAGTTTTTTACTTCCGTAGTTAAGGTGTAGTTTTGGATCGATGTTGTTCCAGGTGTGGAGTTTCAGCATATTTTTCAGACGTTGAAGTGTAATCAAAAAAATTATGTTTCTGCTTATCTTCTACAAAATCAAAATGAATTTTCAATTACTTGTAACTGGCTAATTTAAGCCAACCAAGGAAAGTATTAAGCTAACAATTCTTTCTACCCTTTGCATAATTCTGAATGACACTGCATAGTATCATTTGTTATGTTTTTTCTACAGTATCATTTGTTTCACGGTGGCCCTTCTGGAAAAGAAAGGGCTGCTGGTGCTGGTGTTATTCCCCATTTTATTTTATTGCTCGATTAAATAATCCCAATTTTGGGTCTCAAAATCAACAGGTTGGGGTTAGGGTTAGGGTTAGATATCAATAATCAGCAAGTAATTCTGCATCAGAAGCATCAATAAAACTTTTACAATAGCACCAAGTTCCTAACACTACTGCCAAACAAATTGAATATTAGTTTCCGGTGTGTGTTGTCTGTCGTCCACCACAAATAGTTTATTTGTTCATGCATAAAAACCGAATGTCATTTTCCACAGTGAAGCTAGTTAACCAGTGACACATTTGATTTAAAAAATATAATAAATATTTTTGTGTATATAAAACCTGTGTGTGTGCATATTTTTTTTTAATATATAACATTTTTTTTTAATTATTTTTTAATTATTGTTATTTTGCATTAAACTTTTATTTCCCCTTGTGTGGAAATGGCATGAAATTCCTCACTAATCAATTGGTGAGGGAGGGAGTGTTGGTTAGTGCATCATTCATTAGTAATGATCTTTCATTATTTTAATGAATTTAAATATTTTGTGATGTTTTTTATAAATATAGACCCATTTATAGAAAACATTATCTTGTAAAATGAATTAATCATTATGTTGAGGATTATTCTCAGACACTGAACAAATTGTTTCAAAATGTTATTCTTTAGAAAGGTATAATTTACTTCTTGAATTATTAATCTATTTATTATTAATTTTTAGTGAATACACACACGCTATGTTTTTCAACAGCAAGCAAGATAATAATGAGCATATATAATAAATTCAAAAGCTCTCATTGCTATACTACCATCTTTAGTTATACTGGATTCAATTTAATTGTTTTTGTTCCTGTTTGTTCTTTTTATGTTCATGATATTACATAAATTATTTCTAAAACTTTTGTATCATTTTACAAAAGTTAACTTTATCAAACCTTACCCAGGGTTGCAATTTTTATCTTTTTATATACTTTTTTTCTTTATCAATCAAATCATGTTCCGCAAAATATTTTCTGAATTTCTTTGGTTAGTCATAATTTTATCATTCACTCATCAGTATTATAAGTTTTGCCTATGTAACGTAAAGCTTCTGCTATTATTGTTTAGTCTAAGGAACATAAAAATGGCTTAAGATAGAAAATGGTTTACAAAAATCTAACAAGAAGTGGTTCGTAAAAGAAGTTCTCTGACATGGTAAGAATTATTTGTTATATATTACATATATTTTTTTATGTTTTCATTTGATTTGCTCCTAGTTTTGTGACAGTGTTAAGCCTATCAAATCCTATTATTAATGTATGAATTCAATACTATAATCGTCCCCTTCGTAATACTAATGCTATGAGTAGTTGTATAATAACATTGGAATGTACAGTAGTAAATAAATTAATGTTAAAAGCATAATATGTCAAGAATATTTATTTTCAATAATAAAAGAAAGATACAGTTAAGGTGACATGCAAGAAAAAAAGTAAAAACGAAAAAGAGTGAAATTTTACAAAAGTTACTTCCGTGTCTCATGTCTTTTAATATTTCTGTATTGATGGTATAATGATGGTTCATATCTTATTGTATCTTGTTTCTAATTGCCCTGTCTTAGCAATATTGAACTTTACAACACACACATGTTATGTTGGCCTTGGCTTGTTACTTAAGTATTATATAAGATTTTGAAAACATTTGGATTGGCTGTTAAATGCTTCTTGGGAAGTTACTGTCCGGTTCTCAAGCCCTGTACGAATCATCCCAGTGAGTAAACTTGTCAAGAAATCATTGCAATGAAGATTATTGAAATAGTGTGTTTATTTCTATAGAACTGTGCTCTCTTGTAGTGATTTTTCGACAAATTTGTCACTGTAATGCAACTATAACACTGTGAATCAATCCATCCACTAAGCTTGCGAAGAAGATTGAAGCTTTTGACCTGTTGTAATTATAACTTCCACAACACCAATGTGTCTTGCTATGCCCTAGGACTTCCTTTCAGGATCCTCATTGTTGAGAATACCTTTAAAAGAAATGAAAAGGTCATCCTGGGTATAATCATTATGATAAATAATTGTCAATAATACTGATTTTAGCCTTTCATACAAAGTCATGAAAGGTTTTGATTAAGTATATATAATCTGTTTCTAAAGGAGGGTTGAAGGCATGCCTTGAAGCTGACTTGTCGTTTTGTTTCTACAGTTTATAATATCATCGGTCTTTTAAAAATCTTGTTATGAAAGTGCAAGCAACATTTCATGGAATTCATGAATAAATAATTTTTGGAAATCATGTTTTTGTGGTTTTCATGGTCATGAAATGATTTTTTTGTGTTTTTATTGCTTTTTCATTTTAAATGCTAATGATTAAGAGTTAAAAAAAGAGAATCATTAAAGGTGTTAATTTTTTCTTCAATAAATAATTTCTGGAAGAAAGTTTTTAACACTTTAACTAATCACTGTTGATATATGTTGTTGATATGTTTTTGTCTTTTATTATTGTTATATACTGTTTTGTTTTTCATTGAGAAAAGTTTTTAGTTTCATAAAATAGGTCCTACTTCTGTATTTTTCTCAAAGCCTGTAGTCCTTGATCTGTTTCGAAAAAATGTTATGAATGTTACTACACTTAACATTGTTTATTGAAGTTCTTAAAAAGTATTGTTTTCAATACACACATACAAACAAAAGCATTTTACTTTATTTGTAACAGACACCATTATTGTTTACACATACATTCAGCCCTTCTAATCGGAAAATCACATGTTGCCTATTAACAGTCTGATGTGAAATTTGTGATTGTAACACAATTGATTATGTTGAAGTAATGATGTATGTTGAAGCCAAGAAAAAGGTACGTTTGGCACTAATGTGCTTACTTTAATATACCCATGGTTTTTTTGTCAATGCTTTATCTATGTCTTTCCATCTCTATTTTCATAGTATGTCAATTAGGTTTGGCGGTAAATATTTCTTCTCAGTTTCAACGGGTTGTTCCAGTTGATGAACTTTTTGACAGTTACTCGAAATTTCTTTTTAATCTTTTTGAAGCCTGTTCTAACTCGTGTGTGTTATTTATTTTTTTTGACATTCTTCAGCTATGACCATATACTTTCGTTCAGGCAGTTATTTAAGGAAGGAACTGTAATATTTTGGTCTAGCACTTCTTTAATGAATAATGGTTTTGTTTAAATCTGTCGTTCATGTTATTTTTTTACGATTCACTGTTGTTTTGTAAATATAACAAACCTACAACGAAAATTCAAAGCTTATAATGATCATTATGCAAGGATTATACATTTTTCTCTCCGGAATAAATCAAAGTATAATTTTTGTTTTTTCACATTCAACAGAAGGTCTTTTTTTAAATATCGATGTTTATCATTTTAATGACATGTTCACCACCTTCTTCCAGTGGTTGCTTTTTTCTGTCAAGTCCCTATCATTTCTTTATTAAAGTGGCACTCAAACGAAAGTTTTGAAACGGTTAAAGGTATTGTACAAACCCAATTTTCAATAATGAATAAATCAAAGAATCGTTTTGTGTTCTTTCATTTTCAACAGAAGGCCTTTATTTTTCGAAATATCAATGTTTTTCATTTTAATGATCTGCTCAGCACACTTAAAAAATCTTATGATTTTCGAGTGGTTGCTTTTATGTCTGTCAGGTCTCTTCAGTTTTTTATACAAGTGGCACTCATACAAAAGTTTTGAAATGTTCTGATCTTAGGGTATTGTACAAATCTTAGTCGTTCATGCTGTCACAAAGGTTTCTTTATGCCATCCATCCAGTTAGTGTTACCCCAGCCGGCACATTTGTTAAAAAATCTCTGTGAAGGAGTGCATTTTTATAGAAATGTCTACACAATTTCAATAAAAATGCTCTTCTTTGCAGTGTGTTTTTGACGATTTTGCCCACTGGGTACATCAGTTGATTTGAATGACCATTAAAGTAATTATATATTAGGTGTACTGTTGAACATTAGCTGACAGTTTCCCAAAATGATTTCCAAAATGGAGATGAAAAACAAATGTCTACAGTCGTTTGATAATCAATTTCATCTGCATTGAATTTGTCAGAAAAATAATGTCAACATTTCGTTATGGGCCTATCACACCTAGCCTCAGAAGAAAATAAACAGGCCTTGACGAAAATTTGTTCAAAACTGTAGTATAAACTGAAAGGAATCATCTAATAGTATTCAGGTTCGTCATCTGATAGGAAAGGAACAAAAATCACAATAATACGCAATTGATGTTATGAAATTGGTGAAGATCCTAAGAATTTGAAGTGGAAATTTGAACCGTTTACAGCGATGATATTTTTGTCATACATTTAACCAGTGTGACCTCGAGGTTCAAGTTATTTTTATTTTTCAAAATTCAATAGCTGGAAAATGAAATATTTATTCTCATTTGCAAACTGTAACAACGGCGTTTCACTATTAGTTGAATACACAATAAAGGATTGCCCCTTTAAACCAGTTTGTGGTACAATTAGAATTTCTAATTAACGAAGTATGGTTGTAAACACAAACTTGTACAGAGTTATCTTCAGTATGATATGAAATAAAACTATACCAAATAAACTTCTGTTGTCGAAAGTGGTTGTCTTGTTTATTTTTATTATTGTTGATGTTTTTGTTTTGTTATGGAGAAATTTAAAGTGTTATAGAAATCGAGTCCAGTGAACGTCTCACTTTGTTCTTCTACATTATTGTTGGAAAAAAATGAGGCACACGCCTGGGTCACTGTTTTTATACATGGCAACATTATTTTGGGTAGTTGTTTATATCTGAATCACAGATAGAGATTGAATTGAGATTTGTAGCTATTGTGTCCCCTTATCATCAATACACAATAATAGCTGTTTCTCTGTCCAGTCGTTGGGTGTCATTTAAAATTATTGTAGCATTATCCACGAAAGTAAGAAACAATTATTATGACTTTATATCACGTATTATAAGGATCAACTAGAACGTCAGTAAAAAATTATGTAATTCATGTTGCTTAGATTTTACTTTTTATATTTTGATAATTGATGATAAAATGAATTGTATTTTGTCATTAGTTGTTTCATGCTTTTGTTTTGATTAATGGTTTTTGTTGTGTTTCGTTAATTGAGCTGTTATTAGATAAACATGGAAACTAATCTGCAAAATAATTCCAATGATGTCATCATGTTGAGTTGTGATGACGTTTTAACGAAGACTCCCACAGAATTCTGTTTAACATTTTTTTATTAAAGAATAATGTTACGACACCCGAGGATTGATTAGTAATAGCTTTTCGTACTTTGTCAAATCAAACAATGCTACAGTCTATAGTATTTTTTTAAAAATCATTCAAATAACATATACAAAGTTTGTGGAATTCTTTTCAGATTAAAATTGGTTTTAACTTAATTTGTTTTAAATTACCGATAGCTCCACGTACAGAAGCTTGTGAAATTCACTCGGAATAGACGTTATTACTTTCAGATTATTTTTTGACTTTTACATTTCCACATGGTATTTGCTGATAAGGTAAGGAGTTTTCTTATTTCTAAATTGAACATAAATTTGCTGTAACAACATCTACCTCTGCACATGATGATTGTTTATCTCACAGGCACTAAAATTTCAATTTGTTGGTTAATTTTTGGAAAAGGTCTTTCTAAACTGGGAATAGTTCTCCTTATAGTGCCAAGATATGCATTAAACTGCTTTATACCATTCCATGTTTTTAATGCTTTTTGGAGATTTGACTTCTTTTGTCATCTAACGGTTCTACGAGGTGGGGTACAACATCTATACATTTAAGTGCCCTTCTCAGTAAAATAACTCTAAATAATTTTTTTGAGAATTCTTCTGATTATTTTTTCTGATTTACTTCCTAGAATTAATTTAGGTATGATTCATGTTAAACTTTCATTTCTGAATAAACTTTATAGACATATAATATGCTAGGTTGAATCACTGAAAAAATGAATGATACTTTGAAAGTATAACACAGATCGTTTAATGTTATTAAACAACTTTATATTGGACGTGATTAAATCAAGGTGGCTGCCATCCAAATTACTTGAAGGAGAATTTCATAAACAACTGATTAGGTTTTTGTGACAACCATACAGAAACATCAGTATCATCATTATTATTCACATTAATATTTTGACATGTGTAACGTTTTACTCTCGTTGGTAGTAACTGCTCACTCAGTGGTTTCAAGAATTCCATCACATGCACTTTTTATGATTAATACACACATTCTTCAGTCTAATTATCAATTAATTGTTCTGTAAATCTGTCTATAGAAAACAAAGCGATGAAAAGTAAAATTCCTCATTGCTACCATTAATGTGATTGTTTCAAATGTAAAATAAAACCATGACATTCTTTAGGGTAATTATTCGTAATGTAGGAAAACTTTAATCTAAGCTATCAATGTTTCCTGTGTTGTTTTACGGTCTTTGTTTGGCTACGTTGCTTTTCCCATAAAGAATTGATGTACTCAATTGTTTAGTAATTTGGTCAGTTATTGATAAGTGCTTTTATAAATCATGAATTTTTTTTTTTCGTTGTTGAATTTTTTTAATGTTTTGTTTCGCTGCTATTTGTTTTTGTTTGTGTGCTTTGTTTCGTTGATACGGTTTGTTTTCAATCTATAAACAAACAGCTTTGTTTACTTTCAGACATATTGGTTTGCTGATGTACTAAACAGTTTACAATACTCTGTGTTTATGGACTTAAGTTTGAGTTACATGTTTTTCATTTTGATATTAGATTTCTTCTCCCAAGTCTTTAAAAAGCATAAAGGAATGAATGTGTAAGAGTCCGTATTTTGTCTTTAATGCTTTATGTGAATCAAATGTTGGCTATAGTTTGGAGAGCCACGGTTGGTGCCTGGTGGTTTGGAAAGAAGCTGTATAAAATATAATTACATTTAATCCAACCGAATGTTAAAAGTCCAGGGAATGTCTTGTTGAATGATTTTTTCAGATAGTAAAGACATGTGGATTGTGAGAAGATTCTGAGTTGTTTGAAATGAAATCCTCGCCAATATAAGATATATACTTTAATAAGAATAAGAGAAATTCAAGTGTGTTGTTAAGTAATTCTGAGAAGCCACCAAAGGCATGTTGCTTTTGATTTTGTTATTTGTTTTTGGTGCTGATCCAAGTGAAAGGTATTGTTGTGTATGTGCGCCTGCATACAGTGGTCCTGTATTCAAACTCCTTTCTAAGTTCTAATTATGCTATACTTATGAAATTTGATGTTTCATAATTAAGAACAAAATGAAATTGTGAAATTTGAAATTGTGTTTTTAAAGCGAAGAACAAAATAAGAACAATTCAATTGAAAAAGGCTCAAAAAATAAGAACAGTCAGTCTCCTCAGGTCAGATTTTACTGCGCCCTGGTTCTTATAAAAAGGCGCTTATGAAGTTGTTTAGGAAAAAAGTTATAAATCTTTTCAGGTCTTTAATGTAAAATCATGTGGTGTCGCTAGATTTTCTTGAGTGGTATCGACAATGTCATATAAGGATTCATCAGAAAAACTATAGTCTTAAAGATCACATTTCACATCATTACAGTGATCAGGAAACCATTGGTTGTTATCTCTGTCACGTTCATACTATCTTTTATTGTTTAGGAAATTCATCTTCTAGCATAATTCTACACCATGTATGGTTTTATTAGCTGCAAAATAATTTCATTGGAAAGTGTTTTTTATCTGAGTTAGTATGGTCCTTGTATTATGTTCACGTTCTCTTGAGTTGGTTTAATGGCTGACATTAACATAAAGGGTTTGTTTATATTTTAACCATTTGCTTGTTCGTTATCAATTATGAAATATCGCTAAATCCTTTCGTTTGATATGATTTAACATCCTTTGTTTCAAACTCTAATGTAATGGCAATATCGTGACCTTGATTTTTCGGCATTACCTGAATTGACCAGATTTCTTTTCGTGTATGCGCTTTGTGTATGATTCAGCATACCACACCAAATTGGGTTATATTTTTATTATTGATACCTTTTTATTGGCCAATAGAGTGCTGCTATTTTCGGCTTGGATACTATCAATCGGATTATTGATACTTTACGAAATAACTCCACGAGCCAATTAACATTCTTGAAAATCAAGTTGTTCAACAATAAACCTTTTGTGGCCGGCACAAGATTCAGTCCCATATAATGCAATCGAGATTTTTCTTTAATGGGTTTTGAACGTTGGTTTGAAGTCAAGGTTTATTATGGTGGATCGAGACTTTGTTTGGGAGTGTTTCAAAATGTTTTTTTTATTTATTTACTTGTGTTGCCGTTTATGCTTATTTTGTGTGGGATTGATGTGTTAAACCACAAGTAAAGTTAAAGTGAACTTAAGGTTATTGTCACAATTTGGAGCGGCCACTTCGTTCTCGTAAATTAACATATGGATCTTATTTTTTTATTTCACTTACCGGAATAAGTAAGGAGGGATTGGATAGAGCAAAGATTTGGGAACGTTTGTCCATTGTGTTTGAATATTGACTTCCTATCAATTCACTCG
The DNA here is from genome assembly GCA_027922465.2 of Turritopsis dohrnii. Taxonomy (NCBI): domain Eukaryota; kingdom Metazoa; phylum Cnidaria; class Hydrozoa; order Anthoathecata; family Oceaniidae; genus Turritopsis; species Turritopsis dohrnii. The sequence continues at coordinate 920,630 of BQMF02000021.1, forward strand.
GCTAGACGAAAATATCAAGCATTCTGAAGGGCGGGTACTAAATCAGTGGAGTGAAACTAACATGTTTTCTTCAGCGCCCATTTCAATAAACCACCCAATTTCTATTAGACTTGTAACCAAATGCTCAACGCCTAGTTCTTCAGACTTTTTCATCTGAACTGCTAGTTCCGAAAATGACAGTTGTATTGTCCCTAAGACTGGCGTATGAACGAGGTTAAATTAGTTCAGTTTTGTACGACGTGTGGAAACCAGGCCAACACCGAACTTCTTTTAATCTTAACAAATTCTTATAGGCTTACAGTAGGCGATAAATGAACGAAGACTAGATCAAAAGGATCTACTATCAGAAAAAACGTTTTTTTCTTTGATTAGTTTGTCGAAACGGTTGTTTTCAGTTAATCGATTGCGTGTATCTCTGATTTCCAAAACGTCTGTGTGCTAGTAAAGAATATGGATGGACTGGTAGTCTGGCAAATATTTTTGGAATTCAAAAAATAATTTTGACGATGTTTTTTTTTTGTTTTTTTTTATCTTGGACATGCATTATTTATTTGTTTACTTTTTTCTTTGACAAAACAAAAATTTTTTTTTGTTCCCTATTACGTTACGTAACGATTTTATTTTTTTTTTATTTGTTTTTCTGTTTTTACATTGTTGTGAAGTGATCGTTTGTATATCTTCGAACCTTTTTTCTTGTAGTGTTTTTGTTGTTTTCGTAGTTATTTATTTCTCGTGTATTCTCTGTTTCGTTTCCAACTCGATCCTTTTGAAAGAAAAGCTTGGATTTTTATTGTTTTAAATCTTGTTATGTACTGATACATGGATATGCTCTGAAGTTGTGTTTTGAATGGTGTTTTGTTGTTCATACGTTTTCTCACGACTTCGCGATTTATGTGTGTTGTTCGTTCTATACGTCGTCGACTTACAAGGTTCGTTGCCGTTCGTTACGATTACATAGGACTGGATGTGTCATTTGTAGATATAGCTTTGTTTTTTCGTGTAATCATTTTTTTTTTTTTTTTTTTTTTTTTTTTTTGGTAGAGTGGTTCCATCTCTTCGTCATTTAAAATTTTTACGAAGATTAAACTCGATTTCTTTGGTAACAAGGCTTTTTTTCTTTGACTCGTTCGCACAAACCTTTTGTTGAGATTTTTTTAACGGAGTTTTATCAGGAACCGAGGTTGCCATAACATTCTGGGTATGAGTCAAGGTCAGTAAAGTAGGAATATTTAAGTATCGGAAGATTGATGTTTGTTGTTGCACGTTCAATCGAAGACTTTGTTGTTCGTTAATTTGTGGTAACCATGATCCTTACAACGGGTATAACTACATAACACCAAGATGTGGACATCTCGAGATATACTGTTGATGTAGTGATGATTGCTATGAACCATCTTGTTGACTGTATCCTACCATGTTTGTTTACATATCTCGTGTTGTAAAAGTGGACACGATAACATCTCTGTGACTTCATTGCATGTTAATGATTCGTAATGATGTCGAGGAAGCATATTTTGGTGGTGGTATTCACACGTAGCTAGTTTCAGAACTGCTGCTGGCCGTCACTTTCAGAATAGTTAAATGAGAGCATTAGTATTAGCATCACATTGTGGAGTTTGTTTCTTCTTCTTTTCCTTCTTCAATTAGGTGTTAAATCTAGTTTTTCTTAGCTAATCTTTGAGAGCTACTGTCGGGGGCAAAGTTCATAACCTCCCCCCGTCTTTATAAAACAACGTTTTGGTGGTGTGGGTGCTACTCCTTGAAGCCAACTTTGTTTGGCGAGGGAAGGAAAGAAACCCATAAAAATTGGAGCAAAAGCCTCGAGGTGCATTAATTACTTCGCCTCCCGATTTTAGTTTTCAGGCTTTTGGTGATTTCCACGTGATTTATGTGTTCACGTGATCTCTATGTGGCCATGTGATTGAAACACGATTGTGTAAAAGGGAATTCTTTCACTTTTTTGCTATTTGTCTTTAATTGCCGTGTTAATGCCATTCCGATTTGCTATTGTCTTTTGGTGAATATGAGGCTTTGATAATTATAGACTTGTTTACGTGAAACGGGAAGCCCCCGTGTTTTCTATTCTGAACTTCGAACTATTTCTATTCAAGATGAGAATTATATAAATAGATTAAAAGATAAAAATGAAATAACTCTTAAGCCGGTCTATGAGATTAAGCATGGGTTGGCATAGAAAAAGATCTGCCAAGCAAAGCGTGGGAAGCAAATCGGATGATATCGAGAACGAGCAAAATATACATAAAGCAGTGGTCACACGGAATGGAAAAACTATACAGGTTGGTTTGGTGGTTTTACGCTTAGTGGGAAAATTCAACGTGTAAAGCGAGACGAGCGGGTTGTAATCAGTTAGCAGTACGCTATTCTCTCGTCAAGTGGGAATGTGCAGCACTAAGACTTCCTGTTGTGGCCCACCGAAATTTTCACATCACCAGAGTCGTTTAATTAAGTAGGGCTTTCGTATGGTTGGGAAATGTTGCGGTTGACGAGCTTATAGTGTACTTCGTTGCTGGCGTATCCATGTAACCACGTAATATTTGTTTAATAACGATGGGGTTTCGGCGAATGTCTTTCGAGTGGCTGAGGGAGTTCGAGTTAAGTTTCGTTTCGTTCGATAGCAAACACGTGAGAGAAAACTTTCGCAGAGACGATTACTTATGAAATAACATCGTCTCCCTTCTGTACATGCTTGATAGTTAAGTTTCTCGTACTTTCTTTTCTTTTAATATTATGTTGTTGTCTCTTACAGACGTTGCTGGCAAAGGCGCTTTATGACAACCTTGCCGACGCGCCGGATGAGCTAAGCTTTCGGAAAGGCGACATCGTCACTGTAATCGAGCAAGATGTCGACGGCTTGATAGGATGGTGGTTATGCCTTCTTCATGGCAGTCAAGGGATTGTCCCTGGCAACCGTTTAAAAGTTATTCCACCCGTAGAGCTGGACCAGTTCGAGAAGGACACGAAAAAGCAAGTGTCGAATAATTCATCCGGCTTTGTCTTTAATAATGACGCTGAAGTCGGACACAACTACGACTTTTTACCGGCGCCGATTAAAGCCAATAATTGTCCGGCCCCACTCAGTATCAAGGACATGTTTGATATTCCGTACAAAACTGACGAAACGGTTCCTAACGAAGTCTACGACGTGCCGGGCAAGAAGCGATTGTCGGGAGCGCAAGAAATATACGACACGCCGACTAGCAGCAATCGAGGATCGGCTCATCTTGAAGTGTACGACACTCCTCCCAGCAGACGTGATTCTGGACTTTCAGAAATATACGACACGCCGTCAAGCAAGAGATTGTCTGGCCCGCAAGAGATTTACGATGTGCCTTCTTCAATGCAGTCCGTCGCATCGACAGAAATGTACGACACACCTTCTGGCATTATCGCTTCGACGGAAATATACGGCACGCCAAGGAGTCGGACAAACTCGACGCAACAACAGGAAATCTACAATACTCCCAGAAGTAGAACAAATTCCACGCAAAGACAAGAAATATACGATATACCCAAATCAGAAAATACCGTCTCCAAAACTACCAACGACACATTCGATTCGACTGACGGAACCAAAGTGTCGGAAGTCGACAGGTTAATGGAAGAGTTTTACGACTCGCCATTTAATCACGATTCTAACGTCAACACGATAAAACGTTCCCCGCGTAACAGCATGAATGCCTCTGCCGATACGACGAATTCAAACAGCGATGCATCGACTGCCGAACCATCGGAGATCTATGACGTGCCGAAAGCTGCTACTACGAACACTAACCAAGCAAATGCAATGAAAAACGCGATGACGTTAGGTTTAAATAACGGTGACGAGTTAACGGCGAACGGACAAACGACGACGGTTAGGACAGTTTTTGAAGAAACGTATGACGTCCCTGTGTCGGCAAATACGCTGAGGCGAGGTCCTCAGTCCAAATATCAAAGTAATTCTCCTGCTGGTGCCAAGACTTTGCCCAGGGGATTTTCTCCTAGGGCGCAACAACAAAAAGCAACACGCCTGCAAGAAATTTACGATATACCGACGACGACGTTGAATCGAAGTCCCTTCAATTCGGCTCCGTCGACACCGATGTCGGAACGCAAACCTTTGATAACCTCGAAATCAGCTAACGCAACACCTACTGGGGCTCCTGGTAACAACTTAATTTTACATAGCGAAGAAGTTTATGACGTGCCGACGTCGAAAGCTATGTTGCAAACGTCGGATGAAATATACGACACGCCGACGAACAACACCTTGAAAAGGAGCAAATCTTCAAAGACTTGGCGTGAATCCGTCACGTCGCCGCAAGATGTATACGACGTGCCGAGTAATCACAACTTGAAGGAGGTCATGGCGAACGTCAGCTCGGCGTACAACTCTCACCCTCGAGGAAATCGGAGTGCCGGTCACAACCAATTGGCACCGCAACTTACGGAAGACGACTATGTGGACTATCACGATATCTGGAGTAACGAACCACCGAAGGAACTGGTCAGAGAACATGCGCATGTAAGTATTCTTTCAAGTCGATCACCATTTCTCAAGTTTCTTCAAATTTTGTCTCGCTTAGAGGAAATATTATTTGTCTTGGAAGTTAAAACGCATCATTTCATAAAATGAACAATTTATTGCTACATGTCTTCATTGGGAGTCAACATTCTGTCATTCATGACTCATATTTTTTATGTGTCTTTGACATTAACACTCATTTGTTTCTATTTCTTTTTCTTCGCAGTATGTGCCTTAAGGCCAATCTTCACTTTCACTTTTTGTCATTTTTTCTCCAATGTATTATAGTTGCGTTTGACTGCGATCAGATATCAGTGGAGGTCATTCATGTATAGATACATATAAGATTTCACTGGAGATCCTTCATGTGTAGCTACATATAAGATTTCACTGGAAATCCTTTATGTATAGATACATATAAGATTTCACTGGAGATCCTTCATGTATGGATAAATAGATACCGTAATTTCATTGTGGACTGATTTGCAAAGTTTCGGAGCGTTTTTCTGTTTTTAAGTGAGTTGACGATCCTCTCTTATGGAAACCACCTCAGATGAGTTACATAAACTTCAAATAACTTTTCCCGTAAAACAAGTGACCTTGGATGAACTGGTAAATGGATTTTAGAAAAATTGTGCCTAAATTATGGAAATCCTTTTTCTTGATGATTATCCTAAAAAATCTGTATGATTTCATAAAAACCCATACCCAAAACAATGAATGAGGCCTGTTTCTTCATTACGTGATGTTTTCAATTTTTACATGCATAACTCGGCGATGACGTCATGTTTTAATTAGGCGACAAAGCTCCCTTTAATTTGTAGGCGCTGTTTCTTTTTCAAACTCTTTTGACTCAACACATGTTTTTTTTAACAGAAGGGCTATAGCCACTGTGGATTCTCAGTTGACTAATACATTTGTTATTAAAAGCTTCGATGAGAAAAAAAATCGTTCTTTTATGACTACGTTGAATGAGTAATGACCGAATGCTAAGGAGATTTCGTTAAGAATCGAAATCTTGATCATTATGATGATCGTCATAACTAATTCATGGTTAAAACCTTCTTATTTCTGTCTGAGTTCAACGAGAACGTTATACGTACTTGTCTCGTTTCAAGATCCCATCTCTCATTTCTTTCCTTGTATATGAACATAGAATTCCCCATAAATTGGATTATTTCATATTGTTTCGCCCGCGGAAAAAAAAGTGAAAGGACATAATGTATTTTACTCTCTAATTCTTTGCCTGTTCCCAGCCCTTTTAAAGTCTTTGGTTTAACTAAAATCCTTCTTGTTCTGTTAGCATTAGTTTTTTTTCTGTGTGTGTTAGGCCACGCCCCTTTCCATTCGTCATATATCGTGAGTGGTCTTTCGTTGAAGTTCTTCAAAAGATTAACCATGCTCAACCGATTTCAGTTCTGATTCTCTTATCAAGCGAAGCGCGTAATCCTTTTGCGTGCACGCAGAGAAAACAAAATCTGTTGTAATTACATTGAATATTATATAGAATTTTCTTTTAGCATAACTCTAATCTTGTATGATTATCTATTTTTCGAAAACAATATCTCTGCTTAATTTGATGATGATCATGAAGTATCCTGTTGGCAGTCCTAAATCCAAATCCAAAACGAATTTATTTTCGAATTTCCTATCGAAATCTGAAATTTTTCTCAGCCCTTTTGGGTGGCATTTTAGATGCTTCGTTATAACCCAGTGGGCGAAATCGTCAAAAAATCACTGCAACAGAGAGCACTTTAATTGAAATTGTGTGTATATTTCTATAGAAATGCACCCCTTCCCAGAGATGTTTTAACAAATGTGCCGGAAGGACTGTAATTTATACAGAAATATCAGCGAAAAACATTGACACCTGTTGTTCCTAAACCTTTCAAAGCCTGCGTCTCTCCAGTGAATCTCAAGTGTTTACGATTTAAGGATTAGTGTGATTAGTGTTTCATCTACTTCACTTCAATGTCTTGAAGTGTGCAGGTGTTTTCTGACTTACATCTTGTTTTTTATAAAACACCTTTCTCATAAATCAGAGTGATTAAAGACCATCTTTACTTCCTCGTTAATATCCCTTGTATTCAGAGGGTTTTACAATGTTTAACTACAAAGACCTTGATACCAAAAAGGTTCCTTGATGTACAGTAAGACGCTAGAACCCTTGGTGATATACCTGCTCTTGTAAACTGGATCTGCTCTATTGATCTCTATGATTTTGTTGCTCAGATCGACGAAACACTTATGATCATTCAAGGTTACGTATAACGACTCTCCCTTTAGCATTTATGATTTCATCGCAATTGTTGCAAAATTTTTCTGCCCTTTTTCATTTTTGACAGATTTATATCTTATCGAAATGTTTCTGAGGAAAATCTTTTTATCTACCACATCGATGGCGACATGATGTATCGATGAACAGACACGAATCACCGTGCTCACGAATTAATTTCAATTAATTGTAAGTTTTTGAGGCATGAGTGTTTCTTATTGGCTAAGATAGGGGATCACGTGCTCTTTTTACTATTTTGTTGTTGACCGTGGTATAATCTTTTAACTCTTCTAAGCTGCGGTTTAGAAACCCTTAACGAACAGACCATGTGGTTCGTATATTGCTCCTTGCCATATCTCATGTCGATGTAATGACTTTCCGTTTCGTCACCTTCTCCTTATACATTTCCAAATATTGAACTGAAATAATGCGAGTTTTCTACTTATCGAATTAGACTGAATTGCGAGTTGAAGAATGTTAATCGAAGCTCTCTTTTGTTTTGCCGGTTTTTTCAGATGGCGTCGGCTTGTCAGAGTTATCAGAGAGTTAATGATTGTACATATAACTCATTTAAAGATCAACCCTCGTGGTTTCCCAAAAGGTTTTAACAATTTAAGTTTGAATCAAATCCCAGATTCATCAACGATTTTTTTTTCTTAAAACAAAATGTTCGTATAAGATTTTCAGGGGGTTTGGAAATTTTTATTCAAACGTTGTTGTACTCATTTGAATATTTGGCTACCCCCTGCCTGATGGTGACAAAGTGTAATTGCTGTCAGCTCAATTTTGTTAGTTGACTGCAACGAAAATTTTTGTTGTTGAAAATCATCAGTGCTATGTTTTGTTCTGCTTTTAATAGAAAAAGTTGTCGAACTTTTATGACAGCATTATGATTCGATTCGTGGTGAAATTGACTTGATATTTTGGCTCACTGTTGGTGAAATAATTGGTTTAAAATTACACAAAGAATTTGATTGGTTTTAAATACATAGCAAAGGATTTGATTGGCTTAAACATATACGTTCTGTGGAAGTTACTTATTGATTTTTATTGTATTTCTGTCTGCTTGCTTCATATACTTCAATGTGAATACATCAAGGCTTTAAAAGCTCGGCGTCGAATGTTTTAACTTTCAATTGTCAATTTACGATTTTTATTTTGATTGTGGTCACATGATGGAGAGCAATTTTTCGGTGTGTGGTTTAGCATTATTCCTGGAAGATGAGTACATAGAATATCTTTATCAGGTAATTCAAACAAATATCGACTGACATTCATTCGTCCAACCTGGTTAGTCTGTCTTATCATCGAACTCCTTTCAAGCTAGGCTATTTCCTCAGACCTTTTTTACAAATGTGAAGCGGCCCTTATTGTAATTTACATAATTAATTAGTATCCAATCAATGAATCCCAATCAGAATTAAGTATTTTGCATAATAAAATCGAAGTAAATATCTATATCTTTATTAGGTTTATCGTGTAAATCCAGCTTAAAGATTCACGCGATACTTCTATAGCATCTGTTATGTTTACTTTCGTCATGCATCTTATAAATCAAGGATTTTTTTTTACTTTTACTCTTTCTGTCATATCTTATAACAAAATGATAAAAGAATGTCATGACGTTTCTATATAAAAAAAAATCTATTTGAAGTTAGTCACAAAAAATATAACATTTTTTTATAAGAAAATAAAAATTTCTGTCGTTAAGTGAAAATTATCATGGACAGCGCTTGGTTTGTTCGTGCGTTGCATTGTGGGTATTTTGCTTTAGAGGTGATGTGTATAAGTATATTTTTGCAAAGAAAATGCGTTACTGGTCCGGTTTGGATGGGTTTGTAATAGACGTCTTCTAATACGATATTTCTCCTATTGGTTTCTAGAGCATATCGCAGCCTAACGAATTAGCACCACCTCTGTCACCAACCACCCGGAGGCGTTTAAGCAGCGAACAAAAGCGATCGATTCTGGACCAGATCAACTTCGAAGCCGTAAAAGAACTGCAGATCACCACAAGTGAAGCGCTGGAGCGTTTAGGTAAACTCCATCTCGCCGTCGACACATGCGTCAAAACACTCATCTCGTTCTGTCACGGAAACTGGCTAGATATTTCAGTGTTGAAACAATCCATCCAACCGATACGAGACTTCTCCGCAAAACTAAAAACTGCACTACGTTTGCTGACTGAATTCGGTCTGGGTACGTTAGTGAACACCACCAAAAACATCAACGGGGAAGTGTTAATGGATAAACTTATCGGTGACGTGGAACCGTTGTTGGAATCTTATTACAAGGTAAAGATCTGTCTCATGCATCTCGATAGTAACAACTGGATGGTGCCCGAAGTCCGTACGAGTTCCAACGAGAAGTTTTTCGCTACTCTAAACGCCATCATGATACTTTCGCAAAGGATTCCTGAGCAATGTCGAGTATTTAATTTGTCGGTTCAAAACAATATACACGAATTGTTTGCGGCTGACGATTCCGTTGAAAACATTACCAAAAAAATAGGTGATTTGCTATCGCAGACACGTGGGACCTCGCCCATTCAGATGAACGGTCAGACCACTTTGAACAGATCACGAAACGAGTCACCCGGGAATACCGAGACTTTGAAGCGTGACTTAGCTGGTCGTCGTCAGCAAGCTCGTGACATCAATACTGCAACGTTGAAATCCGTTCCCAGATTACCTCCAAAACCGGTCCTTCCCAGTCAGAGACGGTCATTGGCTGGCGTGTTGGAACCCCCAGATTCACGATACCCTTTGACCAATCGCGGTTTCGGCCATATCGAACGGCTTGTAACGGATTATGTGCCGGAAGATACACGGCAGAGGAAATACGCCAGCGATCCGGCAACACCGTCGCATACTGACGGACAAAAAACTATGTGGGGCGGAAGTTGTCCGCTTCTACTGGAGAGAAACTCGGCAGCGGCTTACAGTCCCTTACGTGGAGCCGATTCGACGTCCAGCTCGTCGTCGGTCGGTGCTAGTATTCCCGAGGAAAGCATTGAGATCAAGCAAACGAACTTCGAAGCAAATCGCTCATACCCGTCAGATTCCAATATTCTGTCTCCCGCACTGACGCCGTTGCATACAAGGTCGGCGTCACTTCCATGGGACGACAAACTAAAAAACACGTTCACATTCGAAGATTCCGGACCGAAATCCCCGCAACTGTCGCCGTTAGACCACCGGGACATTGAATCGTTGGAATTCTTTTGCCGGCAAGTCGAATCGCAAGTGTTACTTTTACGCGAGTCTATGAAAAACCTAACCGAAGCGGTGGAGAACCGCGAGGAGCCAGCTGTGTTTGTCTCCCACTCGAAGTTTATTATACTGACCGCCCACAAAGTAGTGAGCAGCGGTCAGGAAATTACAAACAGATTACTGAACAAAGAAGTGTTAAATAAACTGAAGAGCGGTACTGCTCACCTGACTGTGTGCATCCGCGGCGTTGTGGCGTCCACTAAAACCGCAGCACTGGAGTATCCCGAACCAAGTTCGATGATGGAGATGATTAGCTCCGTGTTGGCGTTAGGTGATGCTGTACGCATAATTCATAGCGAGTGTAGGCGGGCCCTTACGGTTTAACACATCATTTTAGTTAATGTTTTGTTTAATAAAGATTATGTAAATTCTAAGCGGTGTGGGTGAGGATGGAATACTGCGTGGTGTGTTCTCCGTCATGTTTGACTTTTCTTCCACTTTACAAGATCAACTTTTCATCTGTGCAAACAGTTGCTACTCGAAATAACGCATATTTTTGAGTAAGTCACTCCAATTTACGAATATTGCATTTTCTACATTTTTCAAAATATCCGATGTTCAATTGGCTTGGATATTACATCGCTTACTATAGAATTCTGTGCAGTATATGAAGCATCTATATAGCAAGGAAGTCATTATTTGACATTCTCCTTTGACTGCTTGCTGTTATTTTTAAGATATCTGAATTCATATAGTCTTGTATATTTAAGAAAACATAGTTCTATTTTCATATTTCGCTCGAATTCCACTTCGCTCTCCTTTATAAGTTTTTATTTTGTATCGCTGAAGAGGAACTCTCGTAACCATCTTCCGAAAACATGTTTTGTAACTGTGAAAGAGGGCTATACGCCCTGTTGCACCCAACCTTAGCGCCCTCTGGTACACGAGTTTTGATAAAGAAAAGTGGTTTTTGTGAAATTTCCTGAATTGTATTTCAGCCTCACCTGTATGATAAGAACATTTATGATGATTAAATCGTCATTACGTCATAGAAAAGTTCCTTATCCGTGAAGATGTAAGATAAGATAAGAAATGTTGGAAAGCATAATTACACACGGGGGAAACATTTCCCACCTTCTTTAGCGAACCTTACCCACAAATACTTTCATTTTATTTTCAGTTCCATTTTCCAATTTCTGATCTTTTGTTTGTGTGTTTTTATACTTTTTTTATTCCATTAATTTATTTCTTTATATGATTTTAATTCTACCTTGTACAAATTTGTATGAATAAATTGTATCATTTTAAAGACGTTTTTCTCCTTCCAGTAACACAGCGGTGATTCTTTAGTATTATAGACGTAGGGAAATGGTGGCGTTGTTGCCACTACTTGCCTCATCTCCATGTTTTCTTGCCTTTTCGATGGCGATGACAAAAATCTCTAGATCCACAGCTTGGAAACCGGATTGAACACTGATGAGAAACTGGAGACTGGCTCGTTGTAAGTTGCCAGCGTCAACCAAACACACTGATCGAGAAGAAGCTTCCATGGCGTGAAGATGATGACCAAGATGATGGTGTGCGGCTCGGAGTTATATCAATCTTGACAATGAAAGTTGTTATTGGCCAACTTGTGGGACTAACACAGAACTTGGACGAGGAAGAAGGCGTAAGTGATACCTGATTTAAATAGAAGATCGAAAATAATGTGCCTATAACTTAAGAACTTCCTGCTGATGGGAATTCTTATGAAAGATCATGTTGAGCGTACTATTGTGAAAAATTAGAAACGGTAATACTATCATGCTCAACATATTCGTGTTATCGAAACTAGCGAGTTATTATTTATTTGCCTACTGATTTTCGTTGGTGATATTATGATTTCATATATATCAGATATATCATTTTATGATTTCATATATATATATATATCAGACTAACAATAGTGGGTTCCCGCTAAAAATAGTTTTACTATTTTAACGCCCTCCGCGTTACTGTGCCCGTTAATGATATTAACATTATGTAATTTGAGGTTGGTGATGATAACGAGGATATGTCCAACATTATTTCCATTATTTTCTCAATACTTTTACTTTCAATTGTTGTTTACCGCAATGATTATTATATCAATCAAGGTAAGTTTCATTGGTCATGTTCACATATTCACGACCATTGACCGGTGGTTGTTTAATCGAACTCAGAATGTGAATGGTATTGATTTTATTGACGTTGATGTTATTTATGGATATTGAAAATCCTACATTATGATATCATGGCTACTCTGATTACTTTTAAACGTGAAGAGCATTAGACGAAGCGGTGGTTTGAAAACAAAACTGCGCCATTATCCAAGATTGTAACAGCATGGATTTACATTTGACATTTACTTTTCAGTAATCCAACACAGGTATTGTGTTTACCACGTCAAATGTGTGTGTTACCTCAATAAGAAGTTTTCACATTCCTCCGAAATTATTTTGTTCAGTGATGGCGCTCTGATTTCAAATACTTTGCAAAAGAACATTCTGCAAAATATTTCAAAGCACGCATTCCCAGCATACCTACAGTTCATATGACACACTGAGAGTCAATCAAAACTTCATGATGAAAACCTTTTTAGCTCCAAAGAAATCTGCATACACAGGCACACAGTGCAGAAAAATTCAATTCAAGTTTCTTTTGATTTAATAGTCGTTTTAATCGTATGCATTTGGCTCCAAAACAAAGCGAGAAATTTGTTGATTTGTTTGCTACCTTCTTCTGTAGCGTGTAGAACAAGCCTTAATGTAATTAGATGCCTCCCACGACTTATCATGTGCTTTAATGTAAATAGATGTATTTTACTCGGGGACACAACAAAGTAAAAACAGATTTTGAAACTTCAAGAAGATATTTGTTGGATAAGGTTGGTAGTTATTAAAATTGTTGAATATCTTTGTTCCAAACAAGTTCTCATGTATTTTTATTGCTTTGTTTGTTTTTTATTGATTAAAGTTAATTACTAATTTCCTAACAAACAGATGGAAAGTTATTAGTTTCACTCTCAACAAACGGATGGCCATCTTCTCTGTTTAGTCTCATGACTGCCAGTGTTGTCTTTTTCCCATAAACTCATTTGCATTTTGTTATTTCCGGAAAGTCTTACTTAAATTCTTACTTACTTACTACATACTTTAAACGAATTTTTTTGAACATATACTTTGACTTTCACATTATACTCATGGCTCTTTAGCCTATGACAGAATCTATACAAATGCAAAAAATTAAACATGATCATCAAGTGAATGGGAGAAAAGCTTGTCATATATAAAAGATGTGCAATAGACCTTTTCTGAATTTCTAATCCCATGTTAATGCCTTATTTCTGTACATCGTTTCTATACATTCCATAAATTCCATAACACGATGTCTAAACAGAAATTCGGGAAAGGTCTATTCTTCTTGCTGTTCAACAATTGCCTGACAGTTGTTGTCTGTCAAATATTTAGATCTATCCCCTTTTACTCTCTCTATATTTATGACCATCAAGTGTCGTAATGAAGATTGGTTTTTAAACACGTTCAACCAGACTTATTTTCCAACAAAATAATAGATGATGTTTGGATGTAGAAGACATATTATCAATTTGGTGTATTTTCTTTTGTATAAATTAAGTTTTGATGCATCACAGTAGCGATGGCAACTATCTGGTGATACCAATGAAAATGGGACAGCTTGAAATAATTCCCAATATATAGTTTGATAAATGAAATTGGATTCTAATGCAATCGCTAAACATATCATGACGCGAAAGTGGTACTTGCGTACAAAAACATCATTATGATAAATGAAAACATAGCAAAATTCTTCCAAACACACTAAAACAAACAATTTAATCGCAATACCTTCACAAATAATTGTTGAGAAATACAAACTGAAAGTTTGCGGATAAGTCTTTCTGAGATACCCTGTACAAAATTGTTATGTAACTGTTTTTGGTTTTGCAAATTAATCTAATTGTTGAACATCTTAATTGATCGTTGAGAAATTAATGAGTTTTTGAACTTTTTTGAAACACTCAAACCTATTTTTTTATTTTTTTTTTTATTTTGTTCTTTTTTTCTATTTGCTACAAGAAATACATCATAAGAATGACAGAAAATGACAAAAATTTATAAGAACAAATTGGATTGTTGCCACTTTTTTGAAACACTCTGTATATACATTTTCACCAGTACGTGTGATTTTATTTATATGAAAATCACTTCAAACACTTCACGGAAAAACGATGTTATCCAATAAGAAAACGTAAACAAATCCGTCAGAAAACATCAGGCAACATGATTTAACAAGATTTAAAGATATTTCAAAAAGCCTTTCGCAACGATAAAGTTAAATACAGCCGAATTACAATTGGTAATTGACATTTCAATTGCATTATTGCACAACTATCATCTTTTTATGATCTGTTTACATGTAAAATTGTGTTATCTGTATCGGATCTTATGTTTTTAGTTCAACGATTATCACACTTTCCTTGTATCCTAATGGCCGAAGTTAAAAATGCAATGGATGAGTTAGAATGTTCGGTTTGTATGGAAAGACTGATCAGTCCTCAAGTATTACCATGTCATCATTCATATTGCAAAGAATGTCTAGAAAGCTTTCTTCAATTTGATGACAAAGGATGTGCTAAATTTCGTTGCCCTAATCAATGCCCAGAAGCCACAAATCTGGAAAAAGATCAGACTTTGGATGATGTTTTGAAAAAAACGTTTGCTTTGGAATCCTTTATCAATAAAATGAAGAGTGAATTACATTCGTAAGTAGAATGTTTAAGTTAAATGATATTATGTGTTACATGTACATTTAGGAACACTCCTCTTTTACATCCAAGGCACAGTAACCTTCTAAATATAAAGCAAGATTAGGAAATTCTATTACGATAGTTTCACATCTTCAGTCATGGTTTTCGTATATTTTAGAGAAACAGTCAACTGTCAACAAAAACATGAACAAACGATCTTATGTTCCCATTACTGTCAGATCTGTCGCAAAACGTCATGTAAGTCATGTTTTGAAGAACATGCATGTGAAGGAAACAACTACATCAAGATTGATTATGATGACCAAAAGGAATCTTTCCAACCTGTTTGTGAAGAGCATCAATCGTATGCAAGACATATTTGCAGAGAATGCAACAACCAACTTATTTGCATATATTGTAAACACAGGAAACACAGAAATCATGATTGCATTGACCGCGATTCCTATGTTGAAAAGCAGAAAGAAAATTTAACTACTGCTTACCAATTTGCAAGAAAATCTATTTCACAATTACAACAGCCGGCAGAAGAGTTGATGAAGCAGTTCCAAGAGTTCAGAGAAAAGCTGAGTGAAGAACTGCTTGTTAGAAGAATCATCCGCGTTAACAGATACATCACACATCTGTATGAAGAAGAATCAAAGATATTACAGCAGTTTGATGATCGTACGAATTCATTCATCCAACAAAGAACAAGCAATCTGGAATCTTTTAAAGAAGTAAAGGACTTGCTGGATAACAAAACCAAAATTCATACTCTAGCAATGATATCAGAACAAGAACGTTTGCTGCAAAAACTACAAGATATTGTGAAAGAACTTTCTTTGAAATTTGATCTAACTGATTTAACATCTGATAACCATTTAGGAGAACTTCGCTGCGAAGAATCAGATAGTCATGCATTACAAAATTCATTTGCCAAGGACAGTGTACATGGTCAGTTTCATAATCATCTTCATCAACTTAATAGGTCAGATTAAATAAACAGATACATCAGCTACTAATCATAAATCATTTTTATATTTTTAGAAATAATTCTGTCAACCGATCTCAGGTAGTTGTGTGTTTTTTTTGCTATCTTTTTAGTAAGAGTTTCAACAAATCAATCAGGCATTCAAAAAATATTTCTAATAACTTTGTGCAACATTTTTATAATAATAACGAAAACAATAAAATTGAAAAATATGAAATCATAGAATAATAAAAAAATATTGAATTCCAATTTATTGGATCGTGTTGAATTTTCGAGCAAGGTATCATTGTTGATTTCTAAACAAACAATAAGTACAGCAACTTACAAGACATTTGTGAAACGGAAAGTATACGTGAAAGTTAGAAATATTTTTTTGATCTATGGTAGAGCATTTCTCATCATTGCAACATATATTTTTAGATATTTTCCATCTTATTTATTGTAGAAACGTTCAGAATTGTTACGAAGAAGCATCGTCACACATGATGAAAAAGTATAAAAACTACGCTTTAGGAGGTATAAGCGATATCTCTTGAATTTAATTCACACGCTATTATAGTGCACCTTTTGCCACGCTTTTTCAATCATGGCCGCGGCCATGAGTTCGAGAAAAGGTGTTGGGGTTCGGTTGGGGTCTCCTTTGTCACTACATTGTATGGCTCCTCCACTTTTAAAATTAAGACGCAGCCCTTGTCAATGCAAATAAAATTACTCAAGAATAAAGATTTTGTTACATGTTTGAACCCCGAGACAATCAAAATACGACGTAAAGGTTTCAAATTCCCCTATTTCTTTTCCTCTTCCACCGACAGAGTACAAAGTAAGTGAGTTTATAGTGTAATCTCATTTTAACTTGAAAAACATTTGACATCGCACCTGCAGCTTTTTTAAAACATATTTGTTTGATTTTCATGATTTATTGCCAAGGTTGTTCCTTAAGATATCATTATCGATGAGGAAAATGTGAAGAATATCCTTGAGCATTTAAAGGCCCCATTTGGGCTACGGAGGCTTGCTGACTCGGAGACTGAACCTTCAACCTCCTGAAGAGTTGAGCACTTTCACGATATTTATCAAAGATACTAGTTGAAGATTGTTCAAAGTGGCTGGGTGAAAAATGGTCATTCAAAAATTTGAACTTGTTACCTATAAATTTCACGCACGTGATATTCTTTATGACTTCGCAAGATCTAAGAGGTAGTTATAAGCGCGTGATGTTGCATAAGTATATTAAAACGTCCATTTCATATTTTTGTAAAAACAATTTTCAATTTTCTAAAAAAAACTGAATTTCAAGGTAAAAATCAATTTTCAAATTGAAAATAAAATTGAAAATTGATTTGCAAATTAAAATTCATATCAATTTCTTTATGACGATCAAAGATACGATTTATAAATTATTTTTACCGCATTTACACCACAAAACAGTGCCTGTTAGACGGGGGTATGGAACATCTGCGAATCTTTTGCCCGTAGACTTGAAGGGAAGACACAAAGAGTGAATTGCCATCAAAATGGATCGTGTTATATCAAAACAGGCTGTAGAGAACCTTGTACAATCAGGCAAAACATGCAAGGAATTCTCGGCAATTCTCCAAAGCCAACATGCAGGACTGAGAGGTATCTCTGAAAGATCAGTTCGGCGTTACTGCTCTAACAACGGAATCAACAAAGCTTCTGTTTTAGATAATGACGGCATTGATGCAGTTGTGTCATCGCATATTTCGAAAGTAAGTAGTGCTAATTACACCACTCAGTATTTCATGGCCTCACTACAGTAAAACTTATCGATATGTGTTTCCTCGATTTCAGGTTGGTGTCTCGTACGGTAGAAAAATGATGACTGGCTACTTCAGGAGTAGTAAAGTACGACTGGGAGAAGTGAGAGTAGGAGCGTCTTTATCATCGTTACTGAACCTCCCGCTGAATTTCAAACCGAAATATCGTTGTTTGCATCGCAGCACTTTTTAACTGTCTGGTTTGTTGCAACACGATAGAAAATTTTTTTTTCCAGACAAAAGTAACGTTCCATTCTCCGCGGTGGCCTATTCAAATGACTCGAGCAAACACGTCTTAGAGTTATTCTTTAGATAAACACCCCCGTCCCGAATTAGTGCCTAACACCCAGTCTTTTCTAGGGCCAGTTTTTGCATGGGTGTTTGAATTCATTTTATTATTATCATTACCTAATCTTTTATTTTGCAATAGATTTTCAATGTTCAAATTAATTTTCTGCTTGCAATCAATTTCCGGAAATCGATTATTGTCAATGAAATCAATTTTCAAATCAATTTTCAATTTTGATTTGAATTTGAAAATTGATTTTTGCCTTTAAATTCAAAGTTTTTAGAGCATGGAAAATTGATTTTACAAAAATATAAAATGGACGTTTTGATACACGGACGATGTTGGACAAAAAAATAAATGAATTGATATTTTAGCAAAAGAGTAGAAAAAAGTAAAAAGGTATTAGTTTTGGCGATATTTGCATGGAACCTGCGTAGACATATCATCAAAAGAAACCACTTCCGAAAGTTCAAATCATCCTTAAAAGAAAATCTTCATTTCTTTCTTTATTTAAGAAATCGAAGATGTCAAAGAACTTGCAGATTTAAAAATGGCAATGGTGTTTGGACATGAAAAGGTGGCATTCAAGTATATGATGGCTGCTGTAAAAGAAAACAAATCAAAAATGTTAAAAGTGATTTTGGAATGTACAAATGTCGACATCAATATGAAAGATGGCGGTGGAATATCTCCACTTATTTATGCATCAGAGAATGGAAATAGTGAATGTGTGAAATTGTTACTTCAGCATAATTGCGATGTCGACGTTAAGAACAATAACGGAAACACTGCACTTATTCTTGCATCTGATCGTGGACATATCGAATGCGTGAAATTACTATTAGAACATAACTGTAACATCGACATTAAGAATAAGTGGGGAAACACTGCACTTATTCTTGCATCTTATCGTGGACATATCGAACGCGTGAAATTACTATTAGAACATAACTGTAACATCGACATTAAGAACAATAACGGAGACACTGCACTTATTCTTGCATCTGATCGTGGACATATCGAATGCGTGAAATTACTATTAGAACATAACTGTAATATCGACATTAAGAGCAATAACGGAAACACTGCATTGGGTTGCGCATCTACAAGTAGACGCCATGATTGTGTGGTTGTGCTAAAAGAAGCTTTGAAATAAGAAAGAATCATAATGTAATTATACTTCTTTTTTTTTACACGTTTCAGTTTAAATAAGTTACAATACCGTGTCAAATTATAATAAGTACAATACCGTGTCAAATTAGATATTCTAAAATAATTCTAAAGGCATTGATTGGATGGCTCTATTGAGACGTAGACAGTAGACGTGAGCATGGAGGGAGACTCCTCCGAAAGCTAAACCTTCTCTCAATAGAGCCATCCAATCAATGCCTTTAGAATTATTTTAGAATATCTAATTTGACACGGTATTGTACTTATTACAATTTGACACGGTATTGTAACTTATTTAAACTGAAACGTGTAAAAAAAAAAAATTTATATAACAGTAGACGTGAGCATGGAGGGAGACTCCTCTGAAAGCTAAACCTTCTCTCAATAGAGCCATCCAATCAATGCCTTTAGAATTATTTTAGAATATCTAATTTGACACGGTATTGTACTTATTATAATTTGACACGGTATTGTAACTTATTTAAACTGAAACGTGTAAAAAAATAAAATTTTATATAACAGTAGACGTGAGCATGGAGGGAGACTCCTCCGAAAGCTAAGCCTTCTCTCAATAGAGCCATCTAATCAATGCCTTTAGAATTATTTTAGAATATCTAATTTGACACGGTATTGTACTTATTATAATTTGACACGGTATTGTAACTTATTTAAACTGAAACGTGTAAAAAATAAAATTTTATATAACAGTAGACGTGAGCATGGAGGGAGACTCCTCCGAAAGCTAAACCTTCTCTCAATAGAGCCATCTAATCAATGCCTTTAGAATTATTTTAGAATATCTAATTTGACACGGTATTGTACTTATTATAATTTGACACGGTATTGTAACTTATTTAAACTGAAACGTGTAAAAAAAAAAAAATTATATAACAGTAGACGTGAGCATGGAGGGAGACTCCTCCGAAAGCTAAACCTTCTCTCAATAGAGCCATCCAATCAATGCCTTTAGAATTATTTTAGAATATCTAATTTGACACGGTATTGTACTTATTATAATTTGACACGGTATTGTAACTTATTTAAACTGAAACGTGTAAAAAAAAAAAATTTTATATAACAGTAGACGTGAGCATGGAGGGAGACTCCTCCGAAAGCTAAACCTTCTCTCAATAGAGCCATCCAATCAATGCCTTTAGAATTATTTTAGAATATCTAATTTGACACGGTATTGTACTTATTATAGTTATACTTCCACAGAATACATAATGTTTCTGCTATCTCCTTAAGAATAATTTACAATTGAGAGTTTTTTCCTTTGTATTTCCAGCTAAAAATGAATTCATGAAGTGGTCGTCATTCATCGTCGAAATTGGCGGTTCCCTGTTCAATTATCTCCATATTTTCAATCATGCAATAATCTTAATTATCTCCATTAAATAGTCACTTACCTGGGATTTGTGTCATTGAAAATACCAGTTTCATTTCCCACCTATATATGCAACTACATATGCTTTTCTATGTTCAAGTTTATCACGTGACGAAAATTACTGAATGTGACTCATTGCCTGCTCATCCGTATAATACGGCGAAAAATTGACCAAGTTTATTACGTCATGCAAGCAAATCGATGTAAGCCATTAAGTGCTTGACTCAACCATGAAGCTCCTAAGGGTCTAACTACACGATAGAAAGTTTCCAATAATAGTGACAGAACAATCTTGAAAAAAAAATAATATGGGAAACAAAGTTTGACAAAACATTCTCCTCAATTAATTTTGTGCCTTCATATCGATAAATTACGATGACCCTGAGGGGTCATAAGCTCCCCCGTAAATTGAACAGAGCTTCTTAAAAATTGAACAGAGTTCTCAAAAACAATGAACAGTGTTTCTTAACAGTGAACAAACCTTCAAAAAAAAATTAAGAGAGCTTCTCAAAAAAAATGAACAGAGCTCCTAAAAAAAATGAACAGAGCTTCTCAAAAGAAAAATGAACAGGGCTTCTCAAAAACTGAGCTAAACTTCTAAAACAAACCGTTATCATAGATGCAACAGTTGGCTAAGTCCTCGGAGGAGACATGTCTCTTGATGATTGTATATCAAGATATTTTGAAAATGGATATACATACTACCCCAGCGGGCACAAGACGTCTTTGAGACGTCTCATTTTAATCGTAAAATGGTCGTTTGCTTTCCAGATCATTTTGCGACGTCGTAGGGACGTCTGAAACGGGACGTCGCAATTGGGATCCTTTTACGACGTTTTCAGGACGTCTTTATACGGATTGAATAACGACCTTCGAAACAATTATAAACTTAAGATCATTTTGGGACGTCGTAGGGACGTCTGAAACGGGACGTTGCAATTGGGATCCTTTTACGACGTTTTTAGGACGTCTTTATACGGATTGAATAACGACCTTCGAAACAATTATAAACTTAAGATCATTTTGGGACGTCGTAGGGACGTCTGAAACGGGACGTCGCAATTGAGATCCTTTTACGACGTTTTTGGGACGTCTTTATACGGATTGAATAACGGTTTCCGAAACAATTATAAACTTTCAAAAGCAATCAGTCTGTAAAGAATGATTTATTGTAAATGTTTTGACAACAAACGTCTTGACAACAAGCAGCGGTGGCATAACGGTTACGAGTTCGGCTGGCACACCAGAGGTTCCCGGTTCGGGTCCGCCTGTGGCCTATTACAGTTTTTGAAAGAGTAAATTTCATAATCCTGCGACGTCGTTACGATGTCGTTGGGATGTCATCGAGACGTCTCAGTGAAGATGTAATTGGGACGTCTTTTGAGATTCCCACTTCGCGACCATTTTGCGACGTCTTAGGGACGTCTTGAAAAGACGTCTTTACGACATCTTTACGACGTCTTTGTGCCCGCTGGGACGAGATATTAGAATTTTTAAGGAAAAGTGATGATTATACAATAAGCTTGTCCACACTAAATAGAAGATTAAAGAAAATGGGCATGGTGAGAAGACCAATTGAAAATGTACGGTGCAATATGAGAAAGCTTCAAGGACGTAGAATTAGGGGGTGGGCTTGGGGGCTTGAGCCCCCCCAACTTTTTTGTCAATTATGAGTAATTTGTTTTTGCCTTTCCTAATAATTGAAAATCATGTTGAAATTATAGATTTTGAGTGCTTTTATAGGCAATCGAGAGGTAGTATTTTTCAAAACTTTTCTTGGCGCATCGGCCCCAACCATGGTGGGGCCTCTTTCGATAATAGAGATTTATTGAGCCCCCCCCCCCCCCCCCCCCCCCCAACTCAAAATGTCTTGCTACGTCCCTGAGCTTTCAGAAGTTGTGCAACTTGAACTTAATGGTAGTGGAAGTACGGTTGGATACCGGAGAACACATCGATTATTATTGAAAAAAGGTATAATTTGCCGTAGAGAAGACGTAAGGAAGCTTATTAAAGAAATAGACCCCGAACGTGTTGACTCAAGAAGGAAAAGAAGATTGGTGAGATGAAGATAAGTTAGAGAAGGGCCCAACTATGTATGACACATCGACGGGCATGACAAACTGAAACCTTTTGGTTTCAGTATTCATGGCTGTATAGATGGGTTTTCTAGGAAAATTATGTGGCTACAAGTATGTACATCGAACAAGGACCCGGAGGTTGTAGCAAAATTTTACTTAGACACTGTAAAAAAAGTATGGCTTGCCTCTTCAAATCAAAGCTGATGATGGCACTGGAGATTGTCTAGTTCAACCGATTCATATTTATTTGCGAACACTAGATGGCTCCTATCCAAATTTAGATTCATCTAGTATTATATCATCCCTAATGAATCAACGTATTGAAGCGTTTTGGTCAATTCTGCAACGCGATCGGATTGCTTGGTGGCGACAACTATTTCAAGATTTGGTCGACTTAGAATTATTTTCCTTTGATGACCCAGTAATGGTGGATTGAATCCGTTTCTGTTACATGAATCTTTTGAGAACTGAGCTTCAAAGTATCGCCGAAGATTGGAATTCGCATATTATTTCCCCTAGTCGCTATAATGGTCCTCGAGGGCGACCAAACACACTGTATTTTCTGCCACATTTGTACGATAAAGATGATTTTAAGACAGTAATTACTGAAGAAGAAATACATGACTTTTACCCAGCTGTAACTACCCAATTGACGGATGTTTCGGAAGAATTCAATGAGTTTGCTAAAAGTGTTATTGAATCAGATGACACTTTGGTTTATCCTTCAAACAATGTACAGGAGGCAACAGAATTGCATTTTTGCTTAAGACAAAGAGTTAAAGATTTTTCATAACCTTTATGTAAGAGGCAAAAAATTGGAAAAACTTGCTTTGTGGTAAAAAGAAATTCATGACAATTTTTTTCAATTTTCTCATCAAAATCATCTGAGGCTTCAAATAAGTCAAATACGGTACGCTATGGAGATGTGCCCCAAATCCGTTTTGTTTTTTTTGTCTTTTTGACCTTAACTTTTATTGGGTTTTGAGCAACTTCGAACCCAGGTTTCTTGCCTTTTCGATATACGGATAGCGGCGAAGAAGACCCTGGTCCCGGCTGCTCAATTGATTTTAATTTATGCAATATTTGCCTCAGTAAGCCCCACATTTTCAAGTAAACAAGTTCTGCATAAATTATGTGGAAAATACTAATAAGACGGCGAACCTTAGTATTTCAAACAGAAAGATCAGAAGAGAAGGGTTCACGATTAATAAACATGGAAAACGTTGTGAAGCTTTTTGAAAGGCTGCAACTTGCAACTTGATTTTTTTCAGAACTGTAGTAATTATGGGGGAGAAAATGATATAACATTTTCCCCCGTTGATTCTGGAGGGAGAGCTTCAGTTGTTTTCTGTCATCCAGAGGGGGCTCTTAATGAAAAAACTTTAAAGCTATTTCGGAGCCAAGTATATCACGATAATGTTGTGGCTGTGGTTATTGATGAAGCACATTGCATCGAGTTCGTGGTAAGAAATATATTGTTATTTGAAAATTTCTACTGCATTGGCTTTTTATCATAAAAAAAAATGGTCTTTGCTTTGTGGATATCTACGGTGGCCTCTATGTGCCAACATAAAGTAACACGTTTACGTGGACAGGGTTTCGCAGGGCTTTAGCTGATGTTTTTATGTTAGTTTGTTGTGATTTGGTGTGTTATGGGTTTTTAGTGCATGTGGTTTTCAGTGTTTTCAGTGTCTTAATCATAAAGGTTTGTTGGGCTCCAGAAGAATGTACAGTTATGATTTACATTATTATGATTGACAGTCTTTCTCCCTATTGCAATCTGACTCCCATATATATGTGTGGAAATGCACACATGATTTTCATGTCAACCCTCTTTGAATCCTTTCATCTCTCTTTTCCTTTTGGATGTACAGAAATATTTATATGTTGAATCATCAAGAAACTTGTGGTTGTTTCTTGAAATTCGCTGAATTTGCTTAAAATTTGCTTATTTTATATATATATATATAACATTTTAAATGGATTCTACGTATACTTCACATCTTCCTTATGAAAAAATGATTCTGACTTCTTTTTGAAATTCTTTTTGAAAAAATAAATCAACATTTTGACACATGTTGAGTGCAATATGCTCAATAAGGTATTATGATTTTCAAGTATATACAAAGTTAAGAAAAATAAATGATAAGAAAGGTTGATGGATTGTTTGTATATACATTATTTTAGGCGAAATATAGAGGTACAATTAAAATGGCTTTAAGCAAGCATAATTGAAGAGAAAAAATAGATTTATTAGATATATATAGGATGCATTCCTGTTTTCCATTCTATTTCTTGAAAATTTATAGTTGAGCAAGTTTGATCTTATTTCTATGATCTATTTCTATTTTATGAAAAGTACCTGGCACTACACTTAAGATGTTATTTACATTTCTTTTTGCTGTGATGAAATATGTATATCTATATATCAATAGCCGATTCTCTGTCTGTCTGTTTGTTTGTTTCTTTGTTTGTTTGTAAGTCACGCAAAATGGTAGATTGACTTGTGAGCGAAATTATTTCTTTTTTTGTGTGCGACGTGAGTTCGAAACAAATACATTGCAACCCCAATCGAACGTGACGTTTTTTGGCTGATGAACTAATAGGAATAACGTTTTGTTTTTATCATTATTGTTAGTTTTATATTCCAAGGACCACCGTTGACTTGGCTTTGAAAACAGTACATCAACTAAATACAAAGAAACTAACTGATTAAACATTTTGGACAGGAGCTTACGCATTGTCATACAACTTCTCTGGTGGGTTTCGCAATAATAATAATAATAATAATAGACGGATTTACATGCAGCAATATTGTCTGCGTGAACTAAATTTTTCGCTGGTGGATCATTGTTTCGGAAAAAGTGACTAAAACGTTTAACCGTCTGTAGAAGTAGGATTGACCTCCACTTTTTCGGTGGTCAAAACTTTTCCTCTAAACTTCCAATCAAGATACAGACACGACGTTGATTCGGTGTAAATCAATGAGGTGATTTTTTCGCAACTGAAAAATTCACTTTGCGCAAAAAATTCAGAGTGTTTAGATCCGCCTTCAGACATAGCTGAGACAAGATGGCTGGCCTTACCAACCTCGAACCCAGGGTTTCTTGCCTTTTCGATAATACGGATGGCGGCAAAGAAGTCCCTGGTCCCGGCTGCTCAAAATCAACAGTATAAGTGTTGATTTTAATTTATGCAATATTTGCCTCAGTAAGCCCCACATTTTCATAGTTGCTTTTACAAGTAAGCAAGTTCTGCATAACTTATCGTTAGGTGAGAATTATTTTGTTCTATCTCCATTTTTGGAAAAAATGAGCTCCGATTGTTTTCAAGCTTTTCAGGATCATTTCGTTCTTTCTCCGTGAGCTTTTTTCCAAAAACAAGCGCAAAATCTCCTTCAAACGACAGTCTGATATTGTTTTATCTCCTTATTCGTTATAACGCCTTAAAATTATTATGTTCTATCTCCAAAAGCCAAGCAAATACGACTTATTCTGTGTACAGGTTGATACGAGGTTATTGATTTGCCCTGAAACCGCTGTTAGATAATCTTGTAAATAGTGGAGATTGTTTGTTTTTATTGTATTTTCAAAATGGCGAGCGTGGAAGCCATTTATCAATCATAAGATGCTGATAAAGCCTTAAAAGTGCATTCATTTTCTGTGGTTTGAATATAAGCACAAAAATTAATGTCATGCAAATATAAAAAGCCACATGAGAACATACAAAGGACATTAATCAATTGACAAAATAGCCAACCTTCACCCTAGAAAATTTAACGCAATCTTTAAATACGCAGTTTTAAAATACAAATTGCATAGATTGGTACCAAACTTATCTTTTTTCACTTTAATGCAATCTTACAAACAGCAACATTAATAGGAGGCATATAGGCAAACATACTTTCAAGATCATCCCGTTTGGCCTTTGAAATCAATCTGCTAGCTTTCAAAATTTTTGCAAACGGGAATTATGGAGATTTTTGGGTACACTTTCTGGTTTGTTCACTCTTGGTCAGTTTAGCCTGTTTAAAAGGGTCGGTAAATTTTTCTTTATAGAAGACATGGTTTGGAGTGTTTTTGCGATGAACAACTGTTTTGATTGAAAAATACGGAACAGATTTATAATTAAGCAATGCAGCAACTTGAATGAAGCTCTTAATGCTTAATGCTTCTTAATGATTGCACTTGTATTACCATCTCTGTCGAAAAATAAACTCTTGAAGGACAGAGCAGACTTATAGCTGTTTCGATTTTGTGTGACGCACGAGTCAAACCAAAATATAACTTTTTTAATGGCAGGATTATCCTTAAGAATTCTTTCCAATATTGACATTGTAGTACTGGCAATGTCATTTCCTCCCTCTTCCAGTAAAGCACCAAAGCACACAATACCCTTTCTTATGTGAACAATATATATATGTATGGTGTTAGCTTTCTTTTTTTATTAAAAGTTTCCTACTTTAGAGTTTGGCAAGCTTATAACATTTTACAAACAACACCAACCTTTTCATCTTTAATTTTACGAGCGTTTTTTCGTTCAGCCCTGCTGTCATTTTTAGATGTAACGTGTCTCTTGTATTTTACTGTCAGCTCATGCCAAAGACTTTTAAGGAAAAATTATAGTCTTTTTAAATTCCAAATTAAGATTTTGGAGTGCCCAAGCAACTCCAAGTGATACACACAGACGTAACATAAAGGAAAATTGATGTTTCTCGTACTGTATAAAATATTTTTTGTCAGTTAAAGGTGAATTTGCAAGAGCATGGAGTTAAAACAAAATAATTTTAATAAATATCACTTGTTTCGCTACTATTATGTTCTATCTCCAATGCAAACTTTCCCTGGAGGAGAGTGGGTACTAGCAAATTTGAAATAATTTTTGGTCAGGGACTCCAAATATGATGTATTCAAAATATACCAAGTAACTTTCCATAGAAAGGTTTCTTAAAGATTTTGTGTGGTTAAGAAATTTAAAACTTAATTTTCTCAGTTTAAAGAAATTGGAGATAGTACAAAATAATTCTCACCTAACGTTATGTGAAAAATACTAGGAAGACGGCGAAGTAATTTCAAACAGTAAGATCAGAAGAGTGGGTTCGCGATCATGGAAAATGTTGTGAAGCTTTTTGAAAGGCTGCAACTTACTTTTTTATCGTGCAACCTTGATAATATATGCTTGAAACCTAAACAAATTGTTTGTTTTGAACATTGTTATTTGAAAGAGATGTTTGTTGTTTTACCAACTGGCTATTGGGAAATCTTGATTTATCAGTTGCTTCTTAGCTTTTTACGAAGTTGAAAAATTTCAAACATAGTTATCGTTATGAATTTCTTGGTATTCCTATTGGTATTGGTATTCCTAAGAGTAATGCAGGAAGAGAATTTGTTACAGATATATTTTTTCAGAACTTAACTGTTAGTATTATATAATTACTAGTATCCCGTGTAAAAACATTTTACGGGTTTTTCTGAAAGTGACGCAGAAACCCTATTAATACTATAAGAAAAACAAAACAAACAAGCAAAGAAGTTCTAAAGCGTACTTACCCTAAAAACGTTAATAAATCTTCGTGCAAAACTTCCGTTGTCTATTGTTTCTTGATCTCGCGAATATAATCAAAACATTTGAAACGATTAAATGCAATGCAATGTTTTCTCCTTATACTAATCGTAGAAAAACATTAACTGCCGTGGTCTGACACACCATTATGAAGAAGTGACCGCAAAAACGACCCGAAATTTTAGAGAGTGAAAGCGTGAAAAAAGTGTGACACACACTCGCTATTATATATAAGACTAGTATCCCGGGTAAAGCTTTTTTACCGAACTTAACTTCGAAAACATTAGGTCAAATCCACCATTCCCGTGTATGTACCCCGTGACGAAATAATGAATCATGGAATCGCAACTCAAAAATGTATCCATGTTGTAGAGCTCGAAAAACTGATCAAAAAAGTGTATGGGATCGTTTCGCTACGACCAACCGTTGCAGAGATATCCTGAATCAAAGATTTTGATGACGTCATATCCGCAGTACCAAATAAAATTTTGGCCCAAATGTCGCGGACCCTAAAAAACGTCAGTTATCCCTATTGGTTCTCGAGCTATTTCCCCAAAAACGTCGCGTTCGATTGGGGCTGCAATGCAATGATTCCCCGTGATCATAAAAAAAACTGACGTCAAATGATGCCACGTGCTTTTGGAATGATCGTGAAAAAAGTGTCTCTCGCATCTACGTGGTTTTACGCGCACATAAGAGGACGATGACCGTAAAAATTAAACAAATATATCACTCTCTAAAATAAAAGTGGGATGCACAAAGCGAATTAGTATAATAAGACTAGTATCCCGTGTAAAAATTTTTTACGGGTTTTAATTCTGAAAGTGACATCTCAAACCTGGTGTCCAAAAATTAAATCACAGCATGATGAACAGAAAGGGTTTCAGTGCTGTAAGTACTTTAAACTTTAGAAATAGGAGCGCAGAACAGTCGTTTTACTTGGAAGATCTTAAACCCATCAAAAATAGAAATACGCACTGCGTGTGCATCGGCTTTTTTCACTTTGTAAAATAAATTGTATCGATTTAAGATGCAATGCAATGGTTGCCCGTGATGAAAAATCTAACGTCAATACGAAAAAAAAACACTTCTTACCCTTTTAATTAAAAAGCTCTAGGTATTCCAGCTAAAGCATTTTTAGTTCACTATCAATACTGGAGTTATGAACAGAAAAACTTTTTAATCGGAAGATCTGACACACATCAAAATATTCATAATACATCTTTCATGATAGTAGTAAAAATAAATTGTGCGTACAGGAAAACAACAAAAATGCTGGATAAATAAACTGTGTTCTAACTAAATAGATCTATAATATTTTAACTTTGGTTTAACTTCAAACAAAGAGAATATACCTATCCATACTAATTCACATCATCGTGTTAGTAATCAACAACATCTTCTGCAGCCATTTTCAAACACTTATAAACTCTTTACTTTCCATATTTCATATCTGAAAACAAAATAATAATACTTTAAACTACTACTAATTTAAACTACTACTTTCCAGCACACTTTCCTACTGTAAGCATATACTTAAAACACTTTCTTCTGCTATTTCTTTTCCACTGAAATTACGCTGCCATATTTATACACTGAAAAACATAAAACTACTTTCTTCGTTTGGAAAAACTGCTTTTATGCTTATGTGAGGTAACTTTCTCTATTTTGCAGAAGATTTTCTACTATAAACATACACTAAATACCTCTGTAAACTTTCTTTTCTTTCCAGTAAGTGTAGTAAACCTTTCACCTTTCACCTTCGTCTGCTTCGTGCTAAACTGTCTGTAGACTAAGGGATTTACTAACGGATTCCGTCGGCAACCAATCAAAACGGCGAAAAAAGAATTTCTTGCGTTTTGATTGGCTTAAAAATAACTGACATTAGATGCCCCGTGCTATTATACTAATCGTGAATGTGTCTTGCGTGGTCGAACTGCCGCTATATGACCACGATTAAGAAGATTTTGGCCGTAAATTTAAAAAAAAACAATCACTCTCTAAGTTAAATGTGTTGCACACGATTGCGGATTATTATAAGTAGATGGATGATGTTAGATTCTACAAATAAAATCTTACTGTTTTGATCATCGCCATCGACATCGAGATCTGAAAAAATATCATATGTATATGTACACGTGACTGATTAAAGAAGACAATTAAATCAACTAAGATGTGTGTTGAAAAATAAAATCTATTCAAAAACTTACTATTTGCACTGACTGAAGGCATAGACTCTAGTCTCGCCTTTCCAACATCTAAAAACATATGGAACATAACACTTGAAGGAGTGTGAAGAAAGCATAATTATACATTCATTCAAAATAAGCATATTTGCACTCTTACTGCCTGAAGTTGGCGTATCCACATCCATTAGATCTAAAAAAATACATTACTCATCACTGTTTAAATAATGTACTTTTTTTATCGTGTGTCTTGAAAAATATTGCTTATAAATTAACA
Organism: Turritopsis dohrnii; assembly: GCA_027922465.2. Taxonomy (NCBI): domain Eukaryota; kingdom Metazoa; phylum Cnidaria; class Hydrozoa; order Anthoathecata; family Oceaniidae; genus Turritopsis; species Turritopsis dohrnii. The sequence goes on from BQMF02000021.1 coordinate 951,146, forward strand.
TTGATTGAATATAATGAAAACTTACTGCTGACTACTTTATTATTCTTTGGAACATCTAAAACGTATATATGCATAGGTATTTACATCCATAACATGAAAGAAGGAGTCATTTGAATAAAAGAATACAGATGTATACTTGTATATAGAGAATAGAATGGAGGGTCACACAGAAATACTTATATCTAGCTATATGCTATTATTTAGAACGCTTACCAGCAGGTTTTCTTGGTATGGGCTCTGCCCGTTTTACCATCCTTTTCGTTACTAAAAAATAAAATGTTTATGAATCAAACTAATGAAGAAACATTCAAATGACTTCCTTCAGGGTGTGCAAATGGGGACATAGAAAGGTAGTTATGCTTAAGTTGCATACCTGGTTTTTTCTTTTCAAATTCATTTAATTCTAAAAATAAAACAGTCAAAACCATAGAATGTATATTCTTTAATGAAAAAGTGGTGAAAGTAAATAAGGTAAACCTTACTTGCAACACATTCTTTTTCAAATACTAAAATATAGGAGGAAGATATATTTATTAGAATGCAAATAATGAAATGAAATGAATGAATGAAAATCCCACTTAAAAAATGTACAACTTACTGAGATCTTTGTTGGCTGCAGCCATTTTTTTTTTTTTTTTTATTTTTTACAGCTAAAAAGAAATTAAAATTTCATAGTTATAATTTACAACTCTTACAAAAATAATGCTAAAGATTTTACATTATTAAACTGCAAATAAATCTCTTTGAAAGAGATGCCCTGACTTTTGGTTCATGAATTGCCTATGGAGATGTGTTGCTATTGACTAAAAGCTCGTGATTTTCCATGCGCAATTCATGGTAACAGAGTACACGACGGGAACGTAAGTCAATGGGACTTGTACTCCACCTAAAGAAGAAATGAACATATCATGTGATAAAAGTTGATTACATTTCTTCAGTATTAAATATAGCAGTTAATAGCTGGCACCTTAAAGAACAGTCATCGTATATCAGAAAAACGGAGACAGTAGTTCTACTATAAACAGCATTAACGAACCACCTAGTGGATAGAATAGATATCACACTGGTAAAGATACCCAAAGGAAAACTATACACAGTGTAATAATCATCCATCACATCCGTCACAATAATACACATGTTACTGAACTTAAAAAAGGGCACAGATTATGGCAAACTGCACAACAAACAAAACAATAAATAATTTACTGTAAAACTTGTGGGAATACAACATTCTGTGTATACAACTTCCCATTGATGTAACCTTGTTTACCTGTGGCAGCAACTTTGACTTTAACATTATCAAATGCCTTTGCCCTAGAACAGGCTACATAAAGTTGACCATGTGAAAAGCACGGTCGTTGTAGAAACAAACCAATTTTTTCAAATGTTTGACCTTGACTCTTATTAACAGTGAAAGAATAAGCCAAACGAATCGGCAGTTGTCTACGTTTCAAAGTGAAAGGCATACCTGTGTCAGAGGGTGACAATTGTACCCTAGGTATGAAAATTGTTTCTCCAACAGCTGACCCTGTCAAAACGTCAGCTTTAATAAAATTCTGCGATAGTTCCCGAACAATCAAGCGTGTCCCGTTGCAAAGACCCTTCTTGATGTTCAAATTTCGTAAAAGCATAATTATTGCTCCAACTTTAAGTTTCAAACAATGTGGAGGCATACCAGATGGTGTGATGCTGTTTAAAAAATCAAGCGGATAATTTTGTCGCTCGTCCTCATCATCACAATCAACTTCATCAGCACTATAATAGCAAACTGGATCACCAGGCAATCTTTCCAACACCTCATTATTAATTATTAATGACTGCTCATTTGTAGGTGTCAAAATAGCAGTCGAAGCATATTGATGAGGTTCCAGGCCGTCATACATGACTGAAATAAGTGATGTGTTTTCAGACACGACACAGCAATCTGGAATTTCAATGGCACCTTTAGCAGGATCATCTTGTTTAAACGGTAATTCCCCATTACCCAATTGCAACAGCCACTGACAAAATTGTTGCTCCTCAGGTCTAGCTCTCATGTTTTGAGTTAATGAGAATTTTGACACTGAAGCCCACAATGCAGAACTGGTTAAACACACCTCAATAACATCAGTAGGTTTTGCTTTCTTTACAACAGGTAAGCATTGACGGAAATCTCCGCCCCATAACAGTACTTTACCACCAAAGAGAGTATCGTTTTTACAAACATCACGAAGTAATCGATCGATGGCATGAAAAATATGAGTGGAAACCATTGTCGCTTCATCGATGAGAAACAGGTCTACACTACGCAAGTATTCAGCATGTTTTGATGTCGGAGTTACATTACAAACACTGGTTTCTAAAACAGGAACAGGCAAACGAAATAATGAATGCAATGTACACCCACCAGAAAGTAAAGTGGCTGCAATACCTGTATATGCAGCAGTAGCGACTTTCCAACCTCTGGCCCTACATGCTGCTATAACATAGTTGTATGTAAATGTTTTACCTGTGCCAGCTGGTCCATCAAGATAAAACAATGTATCAGGTTGTGCCAAAGCGTTTTTTACATTTGAAACAGCAGATAATATTGCATCAGCCACAGCCACCTGCTGCTCATTAAGCAGAGGCCTTACCTGTTGTGTCTGGTCAATGTATAAGTTTACATCAACCTCTTCCTCGTCAATTTGTTCAATTAACTCAGGAAGGTTTAATTGCGTTAAGGACATACCAAATTGTTTGAGTATGTTATCGATATATCCCAAAACCTTTTGCTCAGCTTGAGTAGCAGGCAATGTGCGCGCATAGTCCTCGCACAATTGACCCTTGAATGTATTCCACAGATCCAACGGATTCAATGGCTCACAGTGTGTCAATATTGTGACGAACAGTTGCCTCAATTGTTGTGGCATTTGGAATGTAGATGCCTCTTCCAATGTATTGTGCCATTCGTCATCATCTTGAAGAAGACCTCTTGCAATACATGCTTCACGAAATGTATCATAAACAACCCCATTGAACGTGCGCAAATACTCAAATGATGTGGCACCAGGAACATGAAGCAATAAAACACGAAGGAAAAATCTTTCTCCTTCTGTTGGTCTTGCATTGTATAGTCGAGAAATTATTGGCTTATATGTTTTATCTCTTGCTTTCCATTTTTTTTCCTTATCATGAAATACATAATGATATGGAATGTCAGGAAACAGATATTGTTGGGCATCAGGATCTTCAACATTCAATTTAAACCATGCTGTGAGGTGAGTGTCTCTCATAGATGCCCTGTCTGCAGCTGCATACTCTTCACCAGGTTGAAAATAAACCCGTTGAAGATCTGGCAAATGCACTGCCAATCTTTTGATACAGTGTGATTTCTCATGCATGGGGAACTCAAATATTCTCCACAGAGCCTCAGGTGCACTAACATATCGAGCATCTAAAAAAGTTTTAATTTCATCATATTGCAATTGTTCGTTAATTTCGACATGCGCTCGATCATGTCCTTTATATACGTATTTGAATAAATATTTAACACTTTTTATAGAAGTACAGGCCTCTAAATTTATATGTGCATTATATTTCTTTGATAACCAGGGACAGTATGGAACTACCCATCGATTATCTAAATCTATATTTTTAACCCTCACAGTTCGACCATTATTTCGTCTGCGATACAAAGGATAACCATTAACATTCATTTGTGTTGAATCACAGAATGATTTGGGAAAATCTTTGGTACAGTTGCCATCATCTCCCATACAAACAGAAGTCTCATTGTAAATCCCACATGGACCATGTATCATACACGATTTGATGATGTTGTGTAGTTCTGGGTCCTCATCGGGATCAGGGATTTCAGCACATATCAAGCTGTCAACATCATCAGCATTTTGTAACTTATCCTCTTGTGCTAAATGAATAAGAATATGTGCATGAGGTAAAGAACGCTTTTGAAATTCAATCACATAAAGGTGAGAAATTGTTTTCCCCAATACACCATTTTTTATGACATCATTTAAAAGTGCTTTCAATTTCAAATTAAAAACACGTGCAACCAAGTTAGGTCGATAATGTGCAGGCTCATTATCTAAATTTTCGGTAATTTCCTTCCAATTTGGATTACACGTAAAAGTGCAGAACAAATCAGGTTTTCCCATTTTAGTCACCATAGCCATTGCATCTTGGTAATTTTGTTGCATAGCTCTTGGACTGCCCTGAAAAGACGATGGTAATATCACAGGTCTGCCTGCATTTAAACCTCTATTTCCTGCAACATTGGCAAGATGATCAATCAACCCTTGATATTGCTCAACACGTAACACTTTTTGGTTTCTCCGAATATAGTTGAGACGATCAGATTCCACCTTACAGTAACAGTCAACCGCGAATTGTTGAAATAATCTTTTACCTTTTAATATGGGATTAAAATTGCTTCTGTATGAAAACCTATAAGTATAATATTGTAGTGCAGTTGTGCGGCACCGACTACCTGTAGCATATTCAGCTACATGAGGAATATCTATTGTCCAGCCAGACTCTCCCCTTGGAAAAAAGACTGGATAAACCATTGGATTCCAAATGAGGTGAATCTGTTGGTAAACATCGCAGTGGTCTGTCTCTAGGATAAACAACAATATCCCGAAAGGCAGGTGGTGCACCATCTTCACCAACAAAAACAGCTGCTACTTCATCATGGTGGGGTAGATTGTAACGCCGCCGATCGCCACCACTCCTCAGATGCATTCTAACCTAAATTTTAAAATGAAAGATTTTGAAAATAATTGATTTTAAAAAAAACTTACAAAGATAACTGATTAATAACTCAAAATTTTACCAAAGATGGTTGGCGATTTTGCTCTTGGGCAAGCCGTAATTCCTCAGCTTCTACCTCACTCATGTATTTGTATGCAGCAGCGTAAGGACTTTCTCTAATAATGATGTCTTGCAAATTTTGCATTACCTCAGGCGAACAACCTTGATTTTCAGGTCTTGCCATTCTTTCATTGAATGCATCCATCCCATCATAAATGTACAACTGACCATATGATGGAGGAACACCTTCTGACGGATGCAGATTCCCTGTACGGTGACATACCTGACCATTAATACGAAAGACAGGTGGTCCTCGACCTGGTGGTACAGCCATTTTTGCACCCATCGACGCAAAAGCGACAGAACTGTTAAACTTTCGAATATTTTCTTGAAAGTTCTTTGCCTGATTTGTATAACCTACTAAAAGATCTTTAAGATCATTAGGATAATTAATGTCATTAAGGTGTATCTTGCCGTTATGACAACATTTGAAATTACTTTCATCGGCAAACATTTTAGCACTACAACGTTGACAAACCTTGTCCATGGGGCCTAAGTAATGTTGCTCAGGCAATTGATCAGGTTGACGCGCAGCACAATGCAAACTTAATGTAGCCCGTCTAGCTCGCATACGTTGCATATTTCTATTCCGCCTAGCTAATCTTTCGTCAGCGTTTTCATTTTGACGGTACTGAACGCGTCTTTCAGCATTGCGATTCCTACTGCGCTCATTCTCAGAAATACCTTGAGAATTATGGAGATCATCCGTGTTATCAACTTGCGTTTCGCGACGTCGCGCAATAGCGACATCTTCGTGTGCAAACCTACGTTGGATTACTGATCGAATTTGTTGTTGATCAGGTGGTTGCAAAACAAATTGTCCATTCCTGAAAGTTGCTGGAATGGCAGGGGCAATAGCATTGCCTCTTCCTATATTATACATGACAGACAGTAGTAATAATAAGGAAACTTTAGAATAAATATAACTACCAAATTGTTGATTAACTCCCAACCCTGAATAAAATAAAAGTTTGACTTTTATGAAAATTAAAAACGCAATTAAAATATGGGTTTCATGAAAGAAAAAGATAACTGTAACACACTGTAACAATCACCTCAGAAAACTCTGAACTGTTCTTAAAATATCACCACACTCCTTTTAACTTTCTGCTTTTTAATTCATATATCAACTCTGAATAAAGAATTATAAAAACACACTTTCATTTTCCATAAATCATCTTCCGAAATAAACAACAATAATAAATTATATACCTCGTAAACTTTACTGGCTTTAATCTTTACTCTTTAATTCTGAACTATTCCTTATCGCACTTTTTTTTCTGTTTTCTGCTTCTCTGAATAAGAATCATAAAAACACACTTTCATTTTCCATAAATCATCTTCCGAAATTAACAACAATAATAAATTACCTCGTAAACTTTACTGGCTTTAATCTTTACTCTATTCTTTATCCCACTTCTTTTTCTGTTTTCTGCTTCTCTGAATAAGAATCATAAAATAAGACACTTTCATTTTCCATTTCATTTCTATCGAAATAAACAACAATACAAAGTTACCTCATAAACTTTACTGGCTTTCGCTTTCTTTTCTTTTCTTTTTCCTTTTTTTTTATAATCACCTCCTTCACTTTTTCAATACGAAAATGAATTTGTTTACATTTTGAACGAACTTAGTTGCTATGTTTACAAAACGTTCGAAACGATAAAAATAAAATGCAATGTAAAGGTATCTGTCCTTTACTAATCGTAGAAAAATATTAACCGTGGTCTTAAACACCTTTATGAAAAAGTGACCGCAAAAACGACCCGAAATTTTAGAGAGTGAAAGCGTGAAAAAAGTGGTATGCACAGCGCGTATTAGTATATAGACTAGCCGCCAAGGCGGCGTCGCTCGCCGCCCATGTTCAGCATGCGTTGACTTCACGAAAAATACAATTAAGGAATTGGCAACCGAAAGTGTTACCATGTTGTAGAGCTCGAAAAACTGATTATAAAAATGTATGGGATCGTTCCGCTACGATCAACCGTTACAGAGATATCATTCTTCAAAGATTTTGATGACGTCACAGACCCCTCCCAAAAAAATTAGACCCAAATTTTTTGTCACCCCATCGCCTGTATCGCGGACCCGAAAAAAAGTCAGTTATCCTAGAGGCAGATTCGAAATCAAATATCAAATATCAGTTTGAACAATGGTTCCAAAAAAACCCAAATTTCATGTGTTATTTATTTTTTAAAACAATCGTTGATCAGTACAACAATGCACTCAAAACGTAGAGAGAAAAAAACTTTTTATTAGCTTTTGTTTTAAAAACGTTACGCGCTCTAACATGGGTGCTATCAAACAGGGAGAAAATGGTTTCTCTTCTTAAAAAGTTCACACGGAGGAGAGAAAAAAGGCACGTGCTAAATGAATAAATAGAATAAAAAAACGTTCGATCAGAACGCTTAACAATTAAAAGAAGAAATTAATTTATTAAAAGAAAAGCAAAAAAAAAACAAAACATTTTGTTTTGATATGATACTCTTTTTTTACCTATCGGTTTTTAAACATTTTGATTGCTCAAAAAAAAAGTTCACCCGTCTCAGACAGTCAGGCAAGAGTTAGTGGCAAACCGAACATAAGCTGCCACGTTCTGCCACTGCTGCTTTTTGTCCAAAATATTTAATCAGTTAGTGACTTTGTATTTAGTTGATGTACTGTTTTCAAACCCAAGTCAATGTGGAATATAAAACTAACAATAATGATAAAAACAAAACGTTATTCCTATTAGTTCATCAGCCAAAAAAAGTCACGTTCGATTGGGGTTGCAATGTATTTGCTTCAAACTCACGTCGCACACAAAAAAAGAAATAATTTCGCTCACAACTTAATCTACCATTTTGCGTGACTTACAAACAAACAAACAGACAGACAGACAGAGAATCGGCTATTAATATATAGACTAGCCGCCAAGGCGGCGTCGCTCGCCGCCGATGTTCACATGCTCTGTATCACTGTATCAATAAACGTCAAATTTCCTTATAAACGGCTCGTACAACTTGTGTTCAACCAGAAGCATATTCGAAGTCACATCCTCTGATAAAACCAATCTTTTATCAGTGTAACAATACACTCAAAATGTATAGAGAGAAAACTTCAACTTTTTATTAGCTTTTGTTTTAAAAAAGTTACCCACTCTAACATGGGTGCTATCTAACGTAAGGAAGAAATAGTTTCTCTTCTTAAAAACATCACGACGGAGGAGAGAAAAAAGGCACGTGCTAATTGAATAAATAGAATAAAAAACGTTCGATCAGAACGCTTAACAATTAAAAGAAGAAATTAATTTGTTAAAAGAAAAGCAAAAAAAAAAAAAAAAAAATCACATTTTGTTTTGATATAATACTCTTTTTTTACCTATCGGTTTTTAAACATTTTGATTGCTCAAAAAAACAGTTCACCCGTCTCAGACAGTCAGGCAAGAGATAGTGGCAAATCGCACATGCTGCCACGTTCTGCCACTGCTGCTTTTTGTCTAAAATGTTTAATCAGTTAGTTTCTTTGTATTTAGTTGATGTGTTGTTTTCAAAGCCAAGTCAACGTGGAATATAAAACTAACACAATAATAATAAAAACAAAACGTTATTCCTATTAGTTCATCAGCCAAAAAAAGTCACGTTCGATTGGGGTTGCAATGTATTTGCTTCGAACTCACGTCGCACACAAAAAAATAAATAATTTCGCTCACAACTCAATCTACCATTTTGCGTGACAGACAAACAAACAAACAGACAGACGGAGAATCGGCTATTAATATATAGACTAGCCGCCAAGGCGGCGTCGCTCGCCGCCCATGTTCAGCATGCGTTGTGTTCACGAAAAATAAAATTAAGGAATTGGCAATGATAGGTGTGTCCATGTTGTAGAGCTCGAAAAACTGATCAAAAAAATGTATGGGATCGTTTTGCTACGACCAACCGTTACAGAGATATTGTCGATCAAAGATTTTGATGACGTCATAGACCCGTCCCAAAATAAAATTAGAACCAAATTTTTCGTCACCCCATCGCCTGTATCGCGGACCCCAAAAAACGTCAGTTATCCCTATTGGTTATCGAGATAATTTTCCCTAAACGTCGCATTCGATTAGGGTCTCAATGCAATGGTTTCACACTGACGTCGCGTACAAGAAGAGAAATAATTTATGTGTGATCTTACATTGCTGACTCCCCGATTTCTTTCGCAGTTCACATCTACCATTTTGCGTGACTTACAAACAAACAAACAAACGAAGAATCGGCTATATATATATAGACTAGCCGCCAAGGCGGCGTCGCTCGCCGCCGATGTTCAGCATGCGTTGACTTCACGAAAAATAAAAATAAGGAATTGGGAACCGAAAGTGTTCCCATGTTGTAGAGCTCGAAAAACTGATAAAAAAAATGTATGGGATCGTTCCGCTACGATCAACCGTTACAGAGATATCATTGTTCAAAGACTTTGATGACGTCACAGACCCCTCCCCAAAAAAATTAGACCCAAATTTTTCATCACCCCATCGCCTGTATCGCGGACCCCAAAAAACGTCAGTTATCCCTATTGGTTATCGAGATAATTTTCCCTAAACATCGCATTCGATTAGGGTCTCAATACAATGGTTTCACACTGACGTCGCGCACAAGAAGAGAAATAATTTATGTGTGATCTTACATTGCTGACTCTCCGATTTCTTTCGCAGTTCACATCTACCATTTTGCGTGACTTACAAACAAACAAACAGACAGACAGAGAATCGGCTATTAATATATAGATGAGGAAGAAAATGATATAACATTTTCCCCAGTTGATTCTGGGAGGGAGAGCTTAAATTGTTTTCTGTCATCCCAGAGGGGGCTCTTAATGAAAAAACTATTTCGGGGCGAAGTATATCAAGATAATGTGGTGGCTGTGGTTATTGATGAAGCACATTGCATCAGTCGTGGAAAGAAATATATTGTTATTTGAAAAATTCTACTGCATTGGTTTTTTATCATGAAAAACATGGTCTTTGCTTTGTGGATATCAACAAACATTAAACATAACATATAATTCATATTTACATAAGATATCTAGCTCTTATATAATATAATAAAGTACAACAACAAACAATATAGAATGTAAGTCAAAGCAAATTCCAAATATTTTTAAATTAAAAACACTGCACATCACTGTGAATCAAACTAAAACAAAAAATTCTGCTCTGTTACATTTTATAATCATGGTCTTTGTTTATTTCCACCTTTGGAATTAGGAACGTCATTCAGAATTAAGATTGACAATTATACATACTAAACTATGAAAATATAATTATAAATGTAGCTATTTATTTTACGTAATATTTGTTTTTTAATTGGGTTTTATATACCAGTAACAACAAACCTTACATTTTTGCTGCAACTCTTCCTTCAATTAATAAAACTGTATTAGACATTGTACTAAAATCGAATTGTGTTAACCCTTCATATCCAGGTTTTTCAAGACTGATGGTGAACCTTTTCTGACACAAACTTTTTAAATTGATTTTTGACCCCCCCCTCCCCCCTCTGTCAACCTGCGTCAACTTTGCGTTGCCCCCTCCCCCTCAGTTGACGTCATCGTTTGAGAAGACCCCCCCCCCCCCCCCCCCCCCCCCCCCCTCCCCCCTACAAAACAAAACAACCTCCACCCCACTTGTCCTTTTGTATGTTAGTTTCTTACGCATTTTTAATAAGACGTGAAAATATTTGCAATGATCTTCGTGCAATTTTTCTGTGATCAAACTCCATCCGTGCTTATTGTTTTACGTTCGTGCATCACGGACCACATCAAGATCACATTCAGTGTTAACATTTTCATAAGAAACTTTACTTAATTAGAAAAATCAAGGTTCTGCAAAATTGTGTGGGTTGACGTCAACTAGTATCACATCCCCCCCTCCCTCCCCCGTCAACCAGCGTCAAATTTAGCATAACCCCCCCTCCCCCCCTAACAGTTGACGTCATTTGTGAACAGTCCCTATGTATCTCCGTGACATTTTGGACGATCTCACTAAAGTAAATAATTGCATAAAAAAGCCATGTCCGCACACACCTTAGCAACAAAATCTTTTGCAGGCTGACTAACGGGCTAAATTTGGACCAAATTATGAAAGTTCTCCAATTTTCATAAAAATGTGCACAAAGCACAATTAAAAGGTGCTGATTTCGAATTTGACAGTCATTTTGTCAAATTTGGCCAAAATTGGGCAATTCGGGCCAAATTTAGACCAAATTATGAAAGTTCTCCAATTTTCATAAAAATTTGCACAAATCACAATTGAAAGGTGCCGATTTCGAATTTGACAGTCATTTTGTCAAATTTAGCCAAAATTGGGCAATTCGGGCCAAATTTGGACCAAATTATGAAAGTTGGAGAACTTTCATAAAAATTTGCACAAATCACAATTGAAAGGTGCTGATTTCGAATTTGACAGTCATTTTGTCAAATTTGGCCAAAATTGGGCAATTCGGGCCAAATTTGTACCAAATTCTGAAAGTTCTCCAATTTTCATAAAAATTTGCACAAAGCACAAGTGAATGGTGCTGATTTGGAATTGGACAGTCATTTTGTCAAATTGGGCCAAAATTTGCCAATGCTATATTGAGAATGTTTTATAATTGTTGAGAGTAGATTTGTGTAATTGTGACACCGTCCTGAAGACTTTAAGCCAAATTTGAGATGAATAAGTTTTGATCTCTTTGTTTTGTATAATCGCGAGTTGAAATTCTGCTACCGTTATCAACTATTGCATTTCACAGTTTTATGAACAGTATATATTTGTTAGAATTGTGAGAATGCAATATAGCGAAATTTTCGACTTCCAAGTCGTCTTGTTTTTTCTTGCATCAGTGTTATTGACGTAGTTGTGATTTCATCATAGTGTTCATGATATGCAGATGTGTATATGTTGACTTTTTTATTGGTGTTTATTAAATTTGTAAATTTTCAATCAAATTTGTAAAGGAAATGTGTTGTGTCAAAATTGAGCTGCTTTTTTTATTCTTTTGTAGTAACCATTGATTTTGCAGGTGGTTACATGCTGGTTTCAGGTTAACCAGAAGACATTCGTTTAATGGAAAATTTTTGTCTTTATTCAATTTGACTTCTCTTTTCTGATTTAAGATTTTATCCAAGAAGGCATTGCATTTTTGACAAATAGTTTCTGGAAGGCCGTCACCATCATGTATGTTTACACCACATACACATACCGTTATAAATTTCCTGCTTAAGTTTTTTCTTTCACCAGACACAGAATGTACTTTTAACAAAAAGCTATTGTCAGTAAGTTGACTGCACACAGATTGTTCCTTCAACTCTAGGTTTTCAAGAATAATAAGAAGTAATTTTCAATAACGCTTCATTCATTATTTAACTAAAAATCTATATTTATCAATAAACTGATATGCTACTTGAAAATTATGGGGAAGGAACGGCATAAATTAGTCAGAGAGCTAAAAGTCACACTGGCAGTTGGAATGTATGCAAATTAAGGAAAAACAAAAATATAATGGTTTTCCAAAAACAATGAATTTATAAAATTTTCACTTCAAACCACGTGCTCGGACTTTCATTCTGGCTTCTACGTTTACCATTTTGATAAACAACACACTGCTTAATTATTCGAGAACTCAAAAAAAAAAAAAAATTATTCGAGAATCCTGCTGAACCAATGAAATCAGAGAACGCAGCAGCCGGGACCAGGGTCTTCTTCGCCGCCATCCGTATTATCGAAAAGGCAAGAAACCCTGGGTTCGAGGTTGTGGCCTTACAGCAGAAAAAAAGCGTAAGTCAAGAAATTAGGCCTTTTTAATAACTAATTCAATCTTTCATACTTGTTCTTTAGCCATACGGTGTTTAAACAAAATACATAAGAATTCAGAAGGCTGGCCTGTTTTTCGCATAATTCTCAAACCATATTAGAATAAACGTTTTTTCTTGTAATTCTCTCAATTGAACTGAATTTGTAGTTCCCCTTGACGAACGAAGCTGATATTTTCAATGACACAATACGCAAATTCCACAACAAGTTTTCAGCATTGCAAGATGGTAATTGAGTAATGGGAGCTGCTAGTTCACTAAATCAACTGTCAGCTCTACATTTCTCAGTTCCTTATTATTGTCTAATTCACATTGTTCAAATGAAGAGCCATACTTTCTGCGTAATCTTGTTTCACGGCGTTAAATTGAAATTGACGCGAGTTATCGCGATTAGTCGCGTAGTGAGAACTGACCCAAAAAGCAGTCACGAGTCAAAACGGTTGCAGTAGTTACACCAAATAATAGATATATCCGGAATTTATGGAATTAGTTCACAAGATTTTGAATAACTTATGATTAGTTACCTTACTCATGAAAAATATGTGAATACTAACAAGAATTTTTTTGTTAAATAAAAGCATACGTGGAAACGAGTAGAAACTTGCTGACTAGGCATTAACACAGTGTTTAGCAGAAATAGGGAACGGTTTATAATATTAGGACAGAAAACATTTGTTTTTTTACAAATTAGTTCCACTAACTTAAATTATGTTGAAAATGCCATTTTGTCTTACAAATGCTTTTTTGTTCAAAAATTAAAACCATCTTGATAATGTTGTGTGTTCTTCATACCGTGATTTGTCATTAGTGTAAATTTGCTAAGGAAACTAAATTTTAGTTAATGATCATGTGATAACAGCTCTGCATTTCATTGGTTGACATATCTGTGCATCTAGCAGTCGCAGGGTTAAGTACAGAAAATGAAGTTCGTGTTAAATCGTGTTTTTTAATCGTGTTACACCCAATAAGCACTTAGAGGATTATTCCTTTTTTTCTTCATAGTACTGCTATCCGACGGCAATGTCGAAGTCAAAGTGCACGCCGCCGACGCGACGGAATCACAACGGGTTTTCGAATTCTCCGGAGCTAGCACGACTTGTCCGTATAATTTACCGATATTACAAACGACAAATTTTATTACCAAGATCAGAACAGCAAGTCCGGCAGCGCAAATCAAAACAATTTCTAGAATGCTCAATGTTTTACTGCTGGGCGAATGTGCCTTGATAGAGGTCTTCAACTTGATGACGGCATTCTTTTGCGAGGGTGAGTGAGACCAACCATGGGCAGTTGTTGAAACCATATGATTTTCCTCCGTATGAAGAACAACAGTAGGGAGGACTTTGTTACTATTTTCTTTTGGTTCAACCACGATAGTTTTGTTTGCATTGCTCACCAACTCTTTTTTCTGGTCTATGGTCACACACACCATCTTGAGTAAATTGACTGGTGATGCAACAGAGTTTTCTTCTGTCCTTTGATGTCCGAAACATTCTAACGGTCCAATCTGAAAAAAACCTGCTCCATTTGGTACTCCTGTGACATCTAAACGGGTAATCGGCAAATATTTCTTTTCCGTTAAGTATCCCGTATCTTGGGTCCATTTTTTATTAATCTTAGCATCACAGTTGCATAGTTTGTCTTTTTGAATACAAGTTTTATTAAGTCCACATGCGCAGCCTGTACCCCCATCTGTAACACCACCCCAATACCGTTTTAACTCATTCATTCGCGTCTTCCATACAACGTTAGGGGGTCCAACAGGTGCATTAAGTAAAGCTGTGTTGTAACATTTAAAAGAAACTTTTTGCCGGCAATGACTGCTTTCACGAATTAATGCTTCAATTCTGCTTGCGGTCAGCTCGTACTTTAATTTATGGAAATTATATAATTGAAGTCTTTCGTCTCCTTCTGTTGCGGAAAATTCATGCATTTTATTGTGAGGCACTGATGTATAAACTTGACTCTTTCCGTCAAATTTACACAGTGTTGTGTACGCACTCATGCTTCCATCCCCGTCTGAGTCAACAAGACAATACGAAGTCTCTTTCAATCCTATCTCTTGGTAAGCCGCACAGGATTTTTTGTAGACGGATTTTTCGCAATTTTTACCGTAGTGTTTTGTCCCTGAACATTTACAAGTGTAACCTTTCCACGTTTGAAAACATCGACCATTATTGTTACAAGGATTTGGGTAGCACTTGTCCGATATAGAGCAGCCGCTACTGATCGTGTTCTTCTTTAAGGTGTAATCCTTAGACCCCTCATGGTCTATGATCTCAATATGATTGTACTTTATATCGTTTAAACAGCCCACGAAGCCACTTTGACTGTACTGGCTGAAACCACCGAAAGACAATGCTTTAGCCCTTGTGCACTCTCTTGCGACTTGAAACAAGGACTTTGTGTTGCGATTTCTCCCATCGATTGCCAAAAGCATGTCCGTCTCAGTTACTGCCACTGAAACCGTATGCCATTTCCCGTCGTTAATAGTTACCTCTGAGTCGACTTTTGCCAACGTACTGCCTTCTAAATTCTCCAACAGTTCAACAAAGACTTTTCCATTGTGAAGTCCAACTCTAGTATAACAGTCACTCACCTCAGAAGCGAAAATTTGCCCATACAAGTTAAATGTTCTCACAGACATGGACAACGAAATAATTGTCTGGTTTTCTCTGTCTCCTAGCTGAATACTCAATTTTGATTTCGGCGTATACAAACCAAATATCCTGCCTTTACTGACATGGCAGCTCAAAACTATGGGACCGGATGGCAGAGCCCGCACCTTATTGTTCCCATTTATATAAGATGTAATCGGATTGCGGCTATCGATTTGTTTTAAATCCAAACAGCCGTTAAACTTGTTGCCGTTAGGAAGGAAATTTTTGATGTCGTTCATTTGAAATCGATTAAAACCACCCACGTAAAATGTATGACTGACCGACAGCATTTGAAATGAGAGAGGCGATAAGACGGTTTTTGTATCTTCGTCAAGCGTTATTTCGTTTATACGACCAGTCCGTAAAACCTTCACTTCATGCCACTTGTTGTCGTTCAAATTTGAGCCAAGTACTATTTCGACGATATCGCGTGAGCGATGAGCGATTCCATATCTAAACAAAAGTCATTGTTGAAAATACTAGTACTTGCTTAGCTTAATAAATCAAGCCATTTACAAAAAATAAAATTGCTGTATATAAACAAACAAATATCATGCCATATCGTCATAGCATTCACTGATACAAAATGAAACCGTTATTTGTCTCATACATACTGATAGACATCATTTAAGACATTAACAGATATGTTCAGATTTTGTTAAAGTATGCTTAGATAAAGGATTTAAGCTTGTTTGTTGAGTGGAATATAATGACCCCTTCGAATATTTTCACCGCCGTGGTTTACGTTTATGACCTAATGACACTAATGTAAGGGCTAGGGTTAGGTTACCTGAGCTTTCCTTGGACAAGTTGTAATACCAACGTATTTTGATACCGACCAGCCATTAAAACCAACACACCGGATGGGTGAATAGTCCGGAAACGCAAATGAACCCTGTTGACATTGTCCGGCTCGAAGATGGATTTACTCACTTTGTATTCCAAATAACTTTTGCCAGTAAACAAAACCTCACAGAAAATTACGTCGGTCAAATACACGATACAAGTTTGTAGCATAAAAAACAAAGTGCTCGAAAGTTTCATTATTAACGATGAATTCGGACGAATCTTCAGCTACTTCTCATCGTGGTACTCCAAAACAAACAAACAAACAAACAATGACGAATTAATGTATTTTTTCGAAAATTAAGAAATTTTAGAAGACTCACTCTTTCCATATATCACATACCTTTCAGAAACTCTAATCCTATCTAGTTTTGGATATCTTCATTTTATTTTAAATCAAAATATCAAAACAAACTTTGTACTGTTTTCATTCGATATCACAGGTTTGTGGTATCTTTAAAGCTTTAGAATCGTTTTCAAAAGCATTTATTATTACGGTGTCCTTGTAAGTTTCATGCAAAATAAATGAGCAGAACGAATTAAATTCCATTCTATAAAACATTTTGTGACAAGCAAAACACGATCAAATTTTAATCTGGTCATGCGATAAGTTTTCCACTTTTGTTATGAAATCGTTTGCACTGATTTTCATTTTATTATGAATATCAACAAAAACCTCAAACTTCAGATCTTAACCATCTGCCTTTCATTCCTTTGATCTCATTCCCACCTCCCCTTAGAATTCATGTCTGTTATAAAGTAAAATATGATTTTTGAAACTATATCATGTATTTTTTTGTTTTTGGAAATAATTGAAGGGTAACAGATGATTTCTGAAGTATCCAACTCTCAAAGGACAACCTTTCGGTAGAAAAAGCTTTGTTTCACTTTGTTGCAAATTACAAAACTTTAATCAGAACTTTTTTTAGAAACTTCTGTTGACATTCTTGGGAAAAAAGAAATAGTTAATTTAATCGTATTGAATCATTAAAACCAACAATCTTTGTATTATTTAAACAATTTATTGGAATAATAGTTGTTCATATTTATATAAAACAAATACAACATAAACATGTTTTCATGTCTCATAAAAGTAGTCTTCCTTCTCCTCCTTTCAGCTCAGTACACGCCCTTCAACCCTTCCCTTTTCTAACAAATTATCTGCTCCCAACTTTGCACTTCCCATTTCCACAAGTTGGCCAATCACGGGCAAGCAATGAACTGGAATTGCGATTTCTTGCTTGAATTCCATTGGCGTTAATCTGATAGCACGTCCTCATTTTCCGGGAGCTCAACTTCCATCAATGCTTCTAATTTCATTGAGAGTTTATCTGAAAACAAGATAAGTTTGAGTTACTCTAGTACACATGGTTTCTTCTGAGTGGCGAAATCTTTTTGTATCTTTTGGGGTATTTTGACCCAGTTCCCTAAATAAGAGTAAGATCAAACTGTGAACTAGCATCTACCCAAACAAAGCAAACTTTATCGGTGGCTGCCGAGTCAGCAGGGGCGTGAGATATTCTGTTTATAATGCTCACTTATTTCCCTCAAACGATGAGAATGTTATGGCCACGCTTTCTCAAAAATCCTGTGTCCATGCAATCAATCGAAAATATTAAGATTAAATAAACATACATTTAGATTATGTTTACTATGATTACTCACCGTACGACCTCAGTAAAAACTTTGGCACAATCGGATATTTCACAAACACTAAATACACAGGTATGCCAGATAGGACAAACAATAAACAATATGTTGATTCCAATGGATAATCAGCAAATGGTGCCACTACCAGATATATTGATACCAACACCATAATGGCCGGAATGATGATGAAGACCTACAAAACAAAATAAGTAGTTGGAACCACATATCATTCGCTATTAGACCATTCCTGGGCTCTATTTAAACCCTGGATTGTGTCCAAGTTGTCGTGTCTCGCCTAGTTTTGATCTTCTATCTGCTTCTCATTATTGGAATGGGAAATGGATGGAAATTATTATTAAGTTATTAAATAATGAAATCAGGGGGAAAACGAATTTCGCACAATCGAGGTTACATTATTAAACTCAACCACAATTCAGCGTTTAAACACAAATTCGGAAAAAGTCTATTATCAAATAAACCAAGCTGATTACCGCATTCTTAAAACAACTCATAGCAGCAAATCAAGCAATGTTAGTAGAAGAAACGTAAAACGTGCCTTATATGGCCTTTTCAGATCAGGCTTTTTATATCGCAACCATATCAACGACATGAAAGTTGCTCCGTAAAATATCCATGCAGCAAAGCTGAAGTAATTGATCAACGCTTCGAAATTCGAAGAATCTGGTATTATCATTATCCAGGATATGACACACTAAAATTAACAAAATTAATAAAGGAATGGCCTGATCTTGTTAATGGAATTGTCAGTCAGCGGCTTTAGCCAGCTGACTTTTGAACAGTGTTTCGTCGTCATCGAAATGATTTTTAAGGTTTTTTCTGGTGAGTATTATTCCAGTGCAAGAAAGACTGTGCAAGTCATAAAATTAACAAAAATGCCGCTGATTTGCTGACATGACCAGCTGCATTCTTTTCAGTGAGTCAGATAAAATTCATAAATGGATGACCTAATTTGAATGCAGAAGAAGTCAATCTCATGATCACTGGATACTGACATTCTCTACTACAAAATCATAACTTTTTACACTACAAAAGCAAGTCTCTACAGCCAGACAATTTACTTACAGTGAAGATAAGGGCTGGTAAAGGCGTGTTGCGTTTCTTGTGGATCATTGCCAGAAGTTCCGGCATATGACCGTTCCTTGCTGATACAAAAACTAATCTAAATAAAAAGTCAAATTCTTCCATTATTCCTGGTAAGAACGTTGATGAAACACGAAACGAATGGTTGCAACCTTAATTTGGTTATTTGCTTACTTATTTCCTTGGCTCCCAGTACCAGGGATTTTTCTTCGAACTAATAATTATCTGGCTTTAAAACATTGAGTATTCTATGGAGCGAGATCGGCTCCAAAATGTAGAAAATATCTTTTCATTGGAATTGTTTATTGATTAAGCTTTCCAATTGTTTTATGGACATTTATTTTTCTGTTGTCTTGCAGCAGGGGTGATACTTTATCTGAGGGACTTTTTACCTCCCGGCAACGTGAGATGTGATAATAAAAGAAGGTTTTCACGCCTTTGTCAAGGGTAACTATTTATTCTTTGCTGTGGGAACCCTCTCATTTTGTCTTCATTACCCAGGCAGTCTACAGTGAAAAGAATTCTTCCCTTCACTCAACTCTTGAAAACTCGAACTCTCAGGGATCCGTGAAAATAGTTCGAAATCATCGAATGTTCCAGTTTTCAAGAATTGAAATTTGAAGAAATTACGCTTATTATTATGTAAAGGGACCAACATAAAATTTCGAGGCAATAGGAGTTCGAGAAATCGACTTTTCAAGTTTAAGGATCGTCTATATAATAGATTTTGTGGAAATAAGAATATTTTTGTAACACAATTTGGAAATTTCCCGCTAGCGTAGTAAATACTTCCAATGAGACATTTTTCAGCTTCGTTTTCGAGTATTTTCACTAAAAGCCTCTAAATCTATTTCAGTTTTTTTTTTCAGTAAAGAAATTATTAATTAAAGACCCTTTCATCTAGGGTAATGAAAGTGTAATATAAAACAGACCCAATTACGCTACCTCCCACCAGTAAATGCCACACCATTAGCTGCGCCAAATGTGGAACAAGCAACCAACACTGGAACGATCCAAGCCATCACACCATACATACGTTCTCCAAAAGTCTATGAATAGTACTCAAACAACTGTACCAGAATAAAATATGTGATATAAATATGTACACTGAAGCAGATTATCCTCGTATAGCCTTTATAATTATGAATGATTGTCATTAGCCAATTTAATCATGCCGATTTTGAGGACGTCAGCTGATATACCCATTTGCTAACTACAATAGATTACATAAGAACAAGACATGATAGCTTTGACTGTAAAACGGAAGAACGTTCTATAGACAGAATATAATGCTAACAATTTCTTATCAAGAATGAGATATAATACGACTATAAGCGTAAAGTAGGATTTTGATTCGCTTGTAAGGACGTATCTTTTTGAGTTCATTGATTGATTCTCGAGATAAATTCTTGTGTTTAAAGACATTTCTATATGCGTATTGCATTGAAAACGTTGAATTCATGTATACTTTTCACGTGAATGTATGCTGTGTTCTGGTGATAATTGGATTATTTGAAGGACGAACTTATTCCTCATATTTTAACTTGAGACTTTTTCTTATAAAGAAAGGATAAGTATTGCACGTCTCAACCTGAAGGAAAAATCGTTAAAAAGTCACTGCGATGAAGAGCATTTTTGTTGAAATAAGACGAAGACTTTAGGTTATTGAAGTTAATTATTTCCTTCTTACCACAGCTACGGCAGACGAAGTTGCGATTTCAATTGGTGACATAACTGTTAGATATGCTATATTGATTAACACGTAACAACACGTGACCAATGGTAAACCAATGATTATCGACAATGGTAAATCTCGTGTTGGATTGATCATCTCTTCTGTGACGTAATTCAAGTTATTCCAACCATCATACGCCCATAATCCTCCGTAAAATGCGTAACCAATACTAGATATGGCCGTATTTGTCCCTTCAAACGACTTTTTAAAGTTTCCATCATAACCTGTTTGCAGAATATTTATAGTATACACACCTTCAATTCATTATTATCCAAATTATTTTCAAACGCCTAAATTTTACCAAACTGTCCGCCTCGTTACGATGGAATAATTCGACGAAGACTATCATGAATATAACGCTTTGCAATAGACCCGTTTATAAATTACGTCATAGCAAACAACGCCTCGTTTTCATCCTGAATAGTAATGGCCCTTGTGTTGTTTTGTAAAGAGAAACGAAACCACCTGAGAAAATGCTTCACGAAATTCTTAATTTCTTAAACTACTATTCAGGATGAAAATGACGTGTCGTTTGTTATGACGTAATTTATGAAACGGTCTATTAACCAGAACGTATAATCGACTATTTAGCATCTGACAATGTAACACTCTAATCGAGGTTTGACAAAATATTGACGTCTGAACCGATAATCGGGTAATGTGGTTAAACCACGATGTTTGAATCGACTAGACCAAAACTCTGACAATATCTTTCAATATCACCTATCAGTAAAATTGTTCTTTTTCAAATCTTTTTAAATTAAGCTTACAGTTATAAAACAAAAAAGCTGTAAAAACAGAAGTTCATACCTTGCCCTAACCTTACAAATCCAGTACCACATATCAATGATATAGCAAATAGTTTAGCAAATGTGAACACGACTTGCACTTTGGTAGCCAATCTGGTACTTGCGCAATTCACAAGTACTATCAAACCTAAGAAATAGAAAAGGTTTTTGGTTGAACGTATTGCTAAAGGATGGATCTGTGCTTCTCTTAAAACAACCACTTTGTGTAAATCTTACATGAGAGAGTAGGGCATAAATAGCTACTGTGAGCAGAGTTTATAGATCAGAAAAGGTTGGGAAATTTACTTCTTAAAAAGTTTGCATGGCCAAGGTTAAAACAAATGTAATGCGTTTTTACGCAACAGACTATGGTGATTATTGTTAATAAACTATACAAACGTATCGATGTCAAAAGATTTCTGAATGGACACTGTACACCGGCATCTTGTTATTTGAATGATTGAATGATTTAGCAGTGATTCGTTTCAATGTCAACATTATTCAACATTAAGTGTGTTCGATGATATTCAATTGATTCCTCTATTTCTAAATCGTCTTCACTTGAATTATGTCGAGATAGACAGTTTTCATTAAATGCTCGTATCGCAATTCAAACTATATTTGCTTACCTAAAAAAAACGCAGAGAAAAGTTTGGAACAGATAACTTTATCCTTGGTTTTACAATCGATGCCAAAAAACGGCTCCACGATATAGTCGCCTGTGGCCACTACAATAGCTGCAGTACTTGCTGGTTTCAGTAAAATATTTGATGTATATACGAACAAGAATGCTGGCAGTTCTCCAAATGCTTCAAGAAGGTAGCTGTACTCCCCACCAGATATTGGAATCATTAAACCAAGCTCTATATAACACAGTGCTCCAAGCATCGCTATCAGACCACTTCCACTCCATATCACGAGTGCCATACCAACACTTCCAGAGTTATTAGCAACAGTACTGGCAGATGCAAATATTCCTGAACCAATCATTGTGCCAACAATTAACGAGATACCGCCAGCTAAACCAACTGTTTTCTGAACAGTTATGTTATTTTGAGATTTAGCATTCGATGGACGACTAAGTCCATCGTCAATTTCATCGTGTTCGAATACAGGGTTGTCTTTCTTTAAGTCAATTTCATGTGAAAGTTCATAAGTTTTTTTCGTCATATTCGCGATATTGTCAAAATTTTCTTTAATGCCTCATGCCACTTTCGAGTCTTCAACGGAATTTAATATTTTTCTTTGTGTTTACGTGTTGTTTTCATTTATGATAAGATGCTCTCAAATTCGATATTCCTCTTGATAGCTGTGACCTTATGTTATTATTCTCAAAGACTATTTTTTAAAAATCATTGTAATCAAAAATATCTCTTCCTTCTGCTTAAAGCCTTTAACTCAAGTAGAATGTAAATTTGAATATTGTCTTATTTTTGTAAAAGCAAAAGTAAAGCATAAAAAATATGAAACATGAAGAGTGGAATGTATTACCCTACGAACATCTACATATAGAAATTTGAGCATTTGATAATGATAACGAGATCGTTTTAGGATCAGTTTTAGATTTAAACTGTGTAACTGAAAACACTTATAAAGTATCCAAATAATGAGGACAAAGTTTATGAAATTTTATGATTTATACCAATGGCTGGTTTTATTTCTATATGGTTTCGATATAGTATATTAATTACCGAATTTCCTCTAATAAACGCCGCCCTCTGATAAACGCGGCGTTTATCAGAAAACAGGTTAAACAAGAATTACAAAAAAGCTTTCATCTCATACAAGAGAATGGCGACAGTGATATTGCTCTTCTTTGACATTTTTGTGAACAAATCTTTTGTGTAAAACATTTTCACACAATCTTTTGTAACCTTTTTAAGGATGAGGAAACATTATTGTTTCAGTTTGCTTCTGTCCAATTTTTCATTTTGTAATAAACGCCGCCCTCTAATGAACGCCTCCCTCTATTAAACGCCGCATCCCAAACCTTGAATTTGTAATAAACGCCGAGACGTTTATTAGAGGAAATACGGTATATGATATGAGGCCTAAGATCATGGCATTTCGAATGAAGTTGGACGCACTATTATGACATATGATAAAAAATTGCTAAATTGATTTTATTTTACTTGAGTTAGTAGTTACACCGTTGCTAACAAAGAAAAGTTAAAGAAAAGTTCGATCTTTGAATAACAACTTTGTTGAAATAACATGTCATTGATTGAAAGCGATTTTTAAAAGTTTGTTTGTTTGACAAACACGAAGAAAAAATTGGCGAGATTCAAATGCGAGAACTTAAATACTTCCTTCTTTTGTATACTAGCATATTTATTTATGTTATCTTTTTTATTGTCTATTCGCTGTTTATAAGAATAAATTCAAGAAAATGCGTGCTTTAGATTGGAAAAAAATACGAACAAAATAAGAACAAAGTATGTCTCAAATCATCGTTCTAAAAATTAAGAACAGCCTTTTCTGTTTCTTTTCTCACCTACAATAAATGTGTCAAATATATTAAAGATCCCGCTTAAAAACTTGGGCACTCACTTTGAGTTAGTTACAAATGGCTAACATTTTCAATATGTGAGCGCATTTACACAAGTACACGAGCCTCATATTTATCCCAAAAATAAGAACAACAAAAAAACAAGCTGAGCGTGAAATTGTTGTCTAAATGTAAGAATACAGAATACCGTCAAGTCCCGCTATCTCAAATACTCAATGAACCGGATAAAATGTCTGTGATAGCAAAACTGCGAGAAAGCAAGATGTTATATCATTTTCTTTTCTCATTTCAGAGCTTTCATGTTTTTTGGCTAACTCGTCTATACGTCTCTTAATATTTTAAATCCTTTACGTCATTTTTGCACAGGACTTTTCCAGAATAACAGTATTTGTATATATTGTATATATGTATTTATAACTGAGGAACCATCCTGTAATAAATATTCGTAATAATAATAATAAAAGCGGGATTTCCACTGGACGAAAAGATCGCGCAAACGCTACTTGTGTTGTTATTAACCCTGCACGATGATCCAGGGTTTCCCTTAACTGCTTCTGATCATTTCAAGTATTCGAATTTTGAAGCGAAGAAAAAGAACACCAATAATAACCAATGTGTTTGTACTGTTTGCTAGAAACGCTGTCTCTTAGGAAAATATTCATTTGAACATGGCAGATAATAACAGTGAGCAGAAATTTGTGACGTCAAATACAACAGCCGCAACCACAGTACACATTAAGCCAAGAAACGTACATTACCCTCCCCAAAAAAGTAGAGATGACGTTATTGAAGAAGATTTTTGTTTTCTCCAGTAAATAAACATCAAGTTTGAAGTCGAATCATTCTTAGAAGAATTTCATGAATTCCCTTGTTTGTGGGATACAAGTAATCCAAATAACAAAAACCACAATGCGAAAACAAATACTTGGATAAAAATTAGTGCTGTATTTCACAGAGAACGTACAGTTAGCTTAAGACTTATTAAAAAGCAAACAAGATTTCATTGAATTTCTTCTTATATTTCATATATTATTCTGAATTTTTACAAAGTCAAAAGGCCAAGAATTAAATTGCATTAGTTTTTTCATTAGATCTAAATAACTTTCACATAAGACTTTAACTATTACGTATTTTATCTCATTTGTCATTTTGTAATGAACGTTACCCCAACAAATTATTCTTATATAAACCTCGTTCGAGATTTGAGTGACAAATTCTATTTCCAAGTCATGTAGTATCGATTATTGCACCAATGAGGAAAACTAATGTAGAATAAAACGTCTGCCATACTATTGATAGCTAGTATAACTTCACTATAACAGATAAGTGAAAAAGTTTGTTATATAGGTTTCTCGGCATGCAGAGAGAAATATGAAGTGCTCTGAGTTAATCGTCTTATTCATATGTATTAAAAGAGTGTCCCTGAGCTTAATGAAGTAATATTGACTATGTACAACTCATGCATTTTCAATTGGAAATCTCGCTTACACATCAAACTTAACGAACTGTCTTTAACGTCAATTCTTCTTTTTTCAATTACTTACCACAACTTTTCGTTTAAGAAAGAAACCTTTAAAAAAATACGGCTTCACTAAGAAACACACCAGAATTTTATTGAATGCACTGACTTTTGTCGGATCTTTCCTTAAAAAGATTCTAGAGGCCATGTAGTTGGATTTCTGTGTAAGCAAGAAAACCACATTACAAATTGAGGGCAACCGCAATTTAAAACGTCATATATGCCCCAATGCCCCAAAACATCTCATGTAGTAGGATGCGACGAAACAAAGAATATGGTGGACATATTCTCATTTTCTTTCAAAGTCATACCGCATAAATTTTGTGACATGTTACATAGAAACAAGTGAGCAGAGAACTGCAGTTTGTTTCCTCCTCGAGATGGGACGGGGTCGGGTAGGATGGTGAGGCGTCCTAGCTGACACAAAGACGTCTAAAAGACGCCACATCTACCGTCTAAAACACGTCTAGAAAACGTTTATTTTGTCCGTTTTTGAGACGTCTAATCTAAGACGTCCATTCAACGGCTTTTAAAGATATCTAAAAGACGTCTTCAAAATGCGTCGTTTTAGGAAAGACGTCTTGAAAGCGGGTAAAATAAACCGACATAAATAATGTAACTCGTAAAATTGGCCACCTTAGGGAAAGCAAAACATCTAAGCTGAATTAGAATGTTTATATCTTTCGTATGAATCATAACTTTTTCATGAATATACAACAAAATAACACAACGGAATATATATATATACAGTAGAAAGGGTTTAAGCGTAGTCATAGGTCTTGCTGAAAAACATGGTACACTTGGCATGTAGCTCATTGTGAAATATAGTATCCATTATTATTTCTTCCATATCTTATCAGCCTAAAATGAAATAAAGAAACGCAAAACTAATGGAGGGAAGCTTCTTTATAAAATAACACGTTTACTACACCAATAATGAACATAATGAACATACGTTTTGAATGAGACATTTTTCTCTACCATCCCTTACAAAAGCATCGGACAAGAATAAAATACTGACAAAACTCCAAATGTTTAGATCCAAATGATCAAGTATGTGAATCTGGAAACACAATAAAAACTATAGCTTTTTGTCCACACTTCATACTGTAGCAAAATGTTCAAAGCAAAGCAACAAAGTCGCTAAATATGCATATGTTATTACCCTAACAAAACAACCAAGTAGCTTACGAAACTTCATTAGTATGGGAAGTTAAAGATTAAAAGATTTACTTACCATTATTTCGTTAACAGCACGAGCGAGAACTTTTCGAAGGAACATTTTTGAAACTGCTTTACATCTTATTTTGATGATGATAAATACGATGCAGAATATCATTTCAAAAATCAACCAGCTTTTAAAACTACCTTGTTACAGGAAGTTAATTAATCGTCAAATGAACGTGGTCAGCCGCACCCAACCGCGTTAATTTTATGCCACGTTAATTTCATATGCACGTTAATTAAGTGATACATTAATTTCCTGTAAGATTTTGACCATAAAATTCAACGAAATCTATTCACTATCTATAACATATGCGTTAGACACGATTTGTATAAAGCGATAAAAGTAAATCGTTAAGTATAACTGCACAATACACCAATTAATGCTACGTATCCTTGGTAAAACATTTTGAACTGTTTTAATCAACGTAAGTTGAACCGCGAGTTGATAAGGCTTAGTAAAATAAATTTCCCTTTGAGACATGAAAGAAGGAACACCAAAAACATAAAAAAAAATTAAAAAACTGACCTTTTGATCAAAACCATGATTTTTGTGCCTTGAAGATGAAAATAAGAAAACATTATGCAAAACTATATACCCAGATACGCAAAAGCCAGTAACATTCCAACTTATAATTGGTATAAATGCATACACACACAATACCACATGTAAAAAATTTACGGATTCAGTCAATACTTGAGAATAAAAGCTTTCTATAATAATTGTTTCCCGGGAGACATAAAACAACCAAACATCGAAATGATATGAAGAAACTGAATCATCAAAATGCTTAAAGAACGAAAGCCATAATTTTCATGTAATGAAATGTAATGAAAAGTAACTTTTACACAAAACAAATCATAACAAAATAAATGTCAAACTTTACACTCAAGCATCCAACATCTCACATTCATAATACGTAAAAAATACATACGTATATCTAATAAATGTGTAAATCTTCCCATGACACTGACTCTGGAACTGAACTGAATAATGGTTTTCTAAAATTATTCATTACCTTAGAGACGTGAAACACAAACAAACATCGCAATGTTTAAATTGCCTACGGACCAAAACCTTTTTTTACATGCAAAAAATTAAACGCACAAGCAAATGTATTTACATATTTATATATTTTATACCCAGAAGAA
Organism: Turritopsis dohrnii; assembly: GCA_027922465.2. Classification (NCBI taxonomy): domain Eukaryota; kingdom Metazoa; phylum Cnidaria; class Hydrozoa; order Anthoathecata; family Oceaniidae; genus Turritopsis; species Turritopsis dohrnii. The sequence continues at coordinate 978,999 of BQMF02000021.1, forward strand.
AAAAAGAACTTTAGCATAAAGCAAAACAATACAGAACTATATACCCAGCCAAATAGCAAATATCAAATAACATTATAAAATGTGAATTGAAAATAAATCGATACCTTCCAACAGTGTTTCTTTTGGAGTATGTTCATGTGTCAAATTGCAACCATTACATTTAAACCGTGAAAACACTTACAAGTATGTTCGAACAAATGAGGCTAAGCCCGCCCCTTATCCACACTAACCCAGACACATTTCACAAGGTTTACACCGTAAAGTCTAATCAGTGGCGGATCTAGAGGTATGTCGAAATTTGTGTAGGAGAGCATTAACATAATTTGTGAATTCAATTTATATTACCAATGGGATTATTTGAACGCTTTTCTTTTATGGTTAGATTGCTAACACTCTCCTACACAAATTTCGACATACCTCTAGATCCGCCACTGCTAATGGTTGGAATTTGACACACGAACCATATGTTTGTGCCGAAGTTACATTGGGCACAATTTTTGAAGTTGATAATCTGTTCTTCACCAATAATCAACATCATGATTTCAAAACATGAGTTTCATTTATTTGTTGTCACATCTTCGAGGATGCACAAATACTATCACTCTCTAATACTAGGGAATAGGGGTGAAATGCACGTTTGCCGATAATTATAGCGCAATTATAATTCCACCGTGGAGAAAATTATCAAAACTAGCAAATTTCCAAAACCGCACGGAGGATAGATCGAGGTGTAGTATAGTTAATCAAAACATTCAAAAAAATTTAGAAACGGTTATTATTATTACTGCCAATACTGAAAAAATGATTCTCGTAGTGGGCGTTATATAGAAAAAAATGCAACTTATTAGATTTCTGCGTAAGCAAGAAATCTATTAAAACCGTCCGTGTTCTTGGTTCAAAAGCCATACTCTGTTATTAAAATTTTGATAAGAAAAATTTTTGTTTTTATTTTAATGTAGTGAACGTATGTTGCATATATGTGAATACTTTGTTTTTAAATCTGTATTAACCGATTTTATTGCTATTTTAGATTTTACCTGATGATGACTTGAATAAAGTCGAAATATATCGTTAAAAAATAAAATTGTTGGTCATTGAACTACAAATTATTACTTGTTGCCACAATGTTTTTGTGTTACAGACTACTTGTTCTTGGTTCATTTTGTTTTTCTTACTGTGCAAACCTAGCGTGATTACTATGCGTCCGCGGTGCCTGTTTATGTCTAATATGACACCTCGTCAAAATGTCAATTCCCGTGAAAGAAAATGGCGTACATCCATTCATAATTCAAAATCGCATCCATATCTCAAAATATCTTTTGAATCATTGTGAGGCGAATTATCAAAATTTCCAGAAACATTTAAAAGTGTTATGATAAAGTTTTTATAGTACTATTTCTTCGTGTTTTGAATTATATCAAGTGGGTATTCTTTGAGTATAAAGTATGAACGAAAAATGCAGAAATCTTTATGCCTGTTAAGGCTCTTGTTTTTTTATGACTTAAAGCGAAGGATTTCCAACTTAAATCTTAATAATATTATTGTGCTAAACAAAAGAGATAGACTTGTACTAGTAACTTTACCAAGTTGTTTTTAGTATGAACATTATTGATGCTTTTTTACACATCAGTAAATCTGTTTTTATCCATTTGATGGTATTTTCAGGACCATGAAAATGGAATCTGCAAGGAATTCTCAACGTAGGCTGCTCCGCGGTTTACACGTTTCTCTGTCGTTTCAACGCTAAGGATATAACGCGATAGAGATAGATACATAGACACGAACTTTGAAATCAGTTTCGGCGCATGCTCTACAACAACTTCTTCATGACGAGTGTTTATTCTAAGTAAGGGGGTGTTTATATGGAAGCTAGCTGGCCCAGTTAAACGGGCTGGCTCGCTTAGCCGAGATCTCACTTATATTAAGAAATATATGTTTTTTTTCGAATGTGTTTATAATGAAAACCGAGCCAGTCCGCCTAAGCGAGATCTCGGTTCAATTTATCGAGATCTCGCTTCAGTGGGATGAAAGTTTTCCATATAAACATCCACAACCGGGCTAATGTCATAGCATGCGCATACTATTTTGGTAAACAAAAAATTACAAAGGTGAGCCAGCCCGCTTCCATATAAAGGGGAGATGAAATTGTCTCCATATAAACACCCCCTAAGTACAGCAGCGGCATGCTTGTTTTTTAGTCCTTCAGCACATCTTAAAGATTTCCCATAAGCACAACTTTAACATTCGCCAAGCAGTGGCTGCCAAATAAGCGTGATAACCTAGTTATTTTACTTACTAAAGTTTCCTTTAACACTTACGTTGCCTTTATACTCTTTCCCTTCTCACTACTAATCAGTTATTATATTATGTTGTCCACTATACAACGCCTTAAAGCCCCAAAATAAGAAAATTTAGGACAAACCTTTATGTAACACAACATACATGTTATTGCATATATTTTTTTTATTTATTTATAGCACATGTTACAAACTCGCACACTAAATAGACTTTTATATACTACCCAAACTAATTCGTCAAATATGACATCGCCAAATTGGATATTTTATCTATTTATCTAAACATGAGGAAGAAAACGTGAAGCAGGAAAAAAGTATTTTCAACTAAATAAGTAAGTTTACAAACCTTGGAAAATTGCGCAATTAGCATGACTGAAACCGCTAACCATGGAAATAAAAAGCTGAGTTTAAAATTTCTTTCTGTTACGATTGCCCAATACTTCAGCGGATAAGCTATGCAGATGTACCTTTCAATGCAAAGGACCAGAGTCATTGAAACAGATACCACAGATAGAATATGAACACAAGATCGAATGTTCCTCTGATATAATTCAGAGTCACTAAATCCAAACGACATTCTCAGCAAACCATTTACAATATCCAACGCACATAAGTAACCAATCACATAAATTCTTTTTGCTTGCGCCTCAAATATATCATCAGAGCAATGAAAAAATCCATTGTGATTGAAATCAAAAACGCTACCATGAGCAAATAAATGTTTGTTATTTGCTTTGCCTTATTTCGTAAATTCTTCAAGAAATGATGAAATACGTTTGCTACTTTGTTTGTGTATGTAGGTTTTATTGTGAAAAAAGAGTCATATGCCACAAAAGGTTAAACGATGTACAATATGTTTTTTTTTGTGCTTTTTTTATCTTTTCTTTGTGTACTGTTTAAGTGCAAATGACAAATAGATTATATTATTGGCATCATCGCTTTCTTGAACAACAAACCACTCGCCGATTGAAAGAAATTTAACTTGGTGAGCTTAAGTTTGCTGGTTAAGACCGTCGGTTTTCTTACTATAATTCTGTTTACACCAGCACGACTTACACACTTACCAATTTTCGTTTTTCTAAACACGATTTTCCGAATTTTCCGATGTGTAAAGAAATATAAGATCGGATTAATGGACGAGTTCCATTGGAACATCAACTGTCCACAAGCCATTATAGTTGGTTAGTGATCAAAATACCATTTCATGTGTTCAGGAAAGTAAAATGCTACGATAAGAAGACACCTGTTAACAAATGTAACAATCGTTGAGATTAATGCGACAACAAACAACAATAGAATAAGTTTCATGGTTCTCTTGTATTTCTGAACTTCTCCAGATTGGGTGTTCTTTAGCAGACTTGTGAGTTTCACATAAGACGTAACATAAACCAAATACATGATAACATAAGTAATCGGAATTAGCCATATATATGCTTGTCGATCAACTACTTTCACCAAAGAAAAAAGTATCGGTAGAAGCCATGGTGCAGCGTACATCACATATTTTCGATAATGCATGTATCTGTTATAATCAAGTTTTTTCTTGATGTGGAAGTAACGATCTACTGCGATCACCACTAGTACTGAGCATGAGATGACAATAGGTACACGGAACATTCCAAAGTTCTTCATAAAGCAACTGCGACGATCGAATGCTTGATACGTACTGACAGGAGATACGAATATTCCGACCAAGAAATCTCCTATAGCCAATGAGAGGATGTGTAGATCAGAAGGGTTGCGAAGAGCTGGTTTTAATGCAAACAACAACAAAATAATGAAATTCACAGTAGATGCAAATACTGCATTGATCCCAAACACAGCAGCAAAATATATCCGCTGATGATCAGGCAGATTTGACATGCTGACGAAGCGTTGAGTTGTGGTTGCGTTTGTTTCAAAACACATCTTTCCTTAGAGGATAATGTATCGACGTCGAGAATTACAGCAAGAAAATGAAGTATTCCGAGATTTTCTTTGAATAAGCGCTATTTGACAAATGTTGTAGACGTTGTGGGCAGGCATATTTCACATGGGAACGAATTCGTCTGGTTCATTTGCAAATACCTCTTCCTTTTGAGAAGCGCACCAAGACAGTTAATTATTTAGAATTTTGTTTCAAAATAAAGGAAAACGAGTTTGAAGGTGTGAGAAAGCAGTTGAGAAGGGAGACTCTTTGTTTATTGTAACTATACAGAGATACGTCCTAAAGATATCTTTGTGTTGCGCAACCATATCTGAATAATGAATGAATGTGCAAAAACATTGAAAAAATGAAGAATGAAGTTTTGATTTTAAATTTTCATGGATGGTTCTGCCATTTATTCGGCCAGTTTGTCATGTTGTACCTCTTTGCACTCGCAGATAATGCTTTGAGGATTTTAACTTACTTCATGGCTTCCCAGTATGTGTCTTAAAAATGGCATTAAAGGAAGAATTACTTTGAAGACATACCTGATGAAGAAAAACCCTAATTGCCCCGCAGAAACTGTAAGTGGGGTGGAGGTGAAAGGTTGAATGTTTTATTCGTATCTTATCCTTAGACAGTGTCTTATGTTTTATTCTCCTCATTTGGATAGGAGGAATTCTATGACTCGATCAGGAGCAGGTGCTATGGGTCTACCTTAATACAAATACTTTGAGTATATCAGAAGCGGATACCGACATTGTCAAATTTTGTGAAGGAGTACACTATTACGAATTTAGTAATTGCACGTTTTTCATCTCTTCTCTTAATAACTTAACTCTCCTCCAAAATGGTTCACTATGTTCTAAATCCGCCTAAGTAGATGCGCTTTTTTCATGACAATGCAAGAAATGAACTTACAGTGAGCAGTGCTGATGTAGCTGTGACTGTGGAACTAGCCAGCTCTGAAACTGAGACAGTTCCAAAAAGTCGGCAAAACGTTTGCGAATCGAATGTAGACATGGCGGTTTAGAAACAAATACAAGTAAATAGACATTGTTGTTGAATGTCGAACATACCCAAGCCTGCGGATGATTCGCGACGATGTTTATTGAAAATGCGTTGTGTCAACCTTAAGACCAATGTCCACTTAGTGCGATGTACAAATTTTTTTTTGCTTAGCCGTAGAAAGCAAATCAAAGAAATATTGACCAATCGGAAGCATTTGTGTAAATTTCGTGTCCAAGATTGAGTGGACACTGGACTCTGGAGTTTGAAGATGAATCGGACACTTCAAGGTTGTTATGATATCCTTATACGTATATATTTTAAGGATGTGTCAGGGATACCGTACATATTTTGTTATATGTTAGCTTTTTAGTTTTTACATCTTAATTACTAGATTCCATTGCCATTCAACAGATTCTTCATTGTTGAAAAAACCGTTGGAATCTTACCCTAAGCAGAGGGTTCTTTACTGCAGCATATGGAGCAACACTATCAGTTAATCGCAAATCTTGAATATCTGTGATGCTTTTTCTTCACTCCCCTTCTACAATACCATGGGCTATCTCGGTCAGTATAGTTCTTTTGGCAATGTATCCATTAACCTCATGTTTCGTCATTAAGAAATTGTGAAGCATTATAACTGCCTTACTACTGATATAACCTTGATAACCTTGCCATCAATGGAAGACAAACATTCTCAAGCAACTTTCTGTAACTCTTCTCAGTATGAATAAGCCAACAACTCCTTGATGGAGTGGCAGATCTATTGAAGAAAATGGTTTCGCCATGTGCATTTTCAATCTAAAAGGATTATCTTCTATTAAAACATGGCGATTTCTTCGTTGCGTTTGCTATTTGTGTTGCATTGAGTATATTCAACAGGCTATTTTCAACTGCGTGGCCTTAATGAGTGTTTGTACAAACACTTCGTCAAGTCTCAATTCTATTTGTATTTTGCCTTATGTTTTCCTAATAAAACAATACTGTGTTCATTCAAAATGATGATGATTATGCAAATAAAACGAAAATACCAATATACAGCTTAACGTTCTTGAATAAATTAGTTTTAACAAAAACGTGTTATTTATTTGAAGGTAACTTCTTCAAGCAAACTGACGGTGTCGCAATGGGTGGACCAACATCCTTTGAGGCGGGAGAAATATATATCCATGCTCATGCGATAACAGCTTTAACGACTGCAGATTATGCACCCAGCGCTTGGAAAAGGTTCGTAAATAACGTTTTCTTAATACTTAAAAGAACGCATTTGAATGAATTTCATGACACATTAACGCTCTACGCTCTAAAATGTAACAACTGAATATGTAAATGACGGATCTTTTCATTTTTTAAATACGCTAGTGACTCGTAATGAAGGTAAATATCACGATCAGTATATAGGAAACCAACTGGCACTGATCAATATCTTAACTACACTTCAAGTCATCAGATATATGTCTTGTAAAGAAAATTGTAGTGTCCTTTGTTTGTTTGTGTATTTATTTAAAGTCGGTGTTACAAAGTGCAGTTTTTTATATATTAAAGAACTAATCCATACCGACTAAACAAAAATGAATAAATATATAAATTAAAAAAATATATAATGAAAAAAAAAAAACAAAAAGCAAAAAACAACAACAACAACAAAAAAATAAATATATATTATATTACATATATTGTACATTAGGTTACATAAGTATGCCTTCAAAATTTGCATTGTTTACAATGACATAAATTCCCATCCCATTGTTTTATCTGCTTTTTGAATTCGGAGATATTTGTCAATGATTTTATGTGGTATGGTAAGTTGTTCCAGACTTTTGGGGCTAAAGACCTAATGCTTTTTGTTCCAAATGTAGATGTTTTCACCTTAGGTGCAACCAAGTTATTTTCATTCTTTTTACGAATGCATCTTGTGGATCTTTTCACATTAAATATATTTTCCATATACTTTGGGCTAATGCCAATTAGACATTTAAAAACCTCTTTACAAAGATATTGTAATCGTATAACTGCCATAAATTTTTCATTTTGATAAATATACCCTAAGTTTGAAGCTGTTTGGTTGTCTTGGTAGTTCAGAAAACGCATGGCACGTTTATGTATTTTATTCACTTTTAATAGCGATTTTGCAGATGAAAAATGCCATATTAGCGGACAATAGTTAAAGTTGCTGTATACAAAGCTATTTACTAGTAGTTGCTTCGCTTTGAAGGACAGTTGATTTTTCAATCTGTACAATGCATTTAATTGTGCTGAGGCTTTTTGACATAAAAGCTTAACAGCTTAAATGTGAATCGAGTTTTAGTTTATGGTCAATTTTTATACCTAGAAGTTTGACATTTGATTCTGTCTTGATCATTTTATCACCTATTTTAATTGTTGATGAAGAGTAATCGTCTATGCCCTTACTTAACAAAATAGCTTGAAATTTTTCAGGGTTCGTAATCATTTTGTTATTTTTCAACCATAATAGGATTTTTGATTCTACCTCCAAAATGTTGATTAAATTATTTATCGAATTTGAATGCGCGGAAAGGCTGTTATCATCGGCATAATTGTGCAGCCTACATTTATCAATAAAGTAAAATAGATCATTGATGAAGATGTTAAAAATTATTGGCCCCAGAATCGAGCCTTGGGCTGATATGATTAACTGAAAAAGGCTGAAAACGCCATTGACACGAGTACTCTGTTTTCTATTAGTTAGATATGAAAGTATGAAATGAAGGGCGTCCTTATGTAGTCCATATGCATGCAGCTTAGCAATGATGAGGTCATGAAGAATGCAATCAAATGCTTTTGAAAGATCCATCATGACTGCACCAAAGAAATTAAGAACACTCACCGGCCTATAGTTTGTAATACTATATTTTATCCTTTCCTCCTTTGTCTAGTGGTGTGACTGTTGCAATTTTTGCCTTACCGGGGAATTTATTGTTTCTTATGCTGCAATTGATAGCATTTGTTAAAGGTTTTGAAAGGTATTCAGTTGCTAAGAGAGAAAGCTTTGGTGGTATTTGATCTTCACCAGCTGATGCCCTTGGGTTAACTTCACTAAACATTTTTAACATCTTCCTCACATATTTCCTTAAAAACAAATTCATCCGTCACTGTAAAAGATTCTTTAATTCTCAGAACACTGGGATGGTTTTCGAATTTTTTGATAATGTTATCAATAACACGTTCTTTATTTTCAATCCGTGCAAAATCTATAGAGTTTGGCTTATCACCACTACATTTTTCGACTATATTTATGTAATGGTCATTAAATATGTTTGCTAGCTCTTGTTCATCCGTTATTACGTTTTGATCTTTGACAATCGAGATATTAACATTATCGAAACCACATTTATTTGTTATGAAAGGTTTTATTGTTTTCCAAAAGCCTTTTTTATTTACAGTATTTGTTTCTGTAACCTTTTTAAAATAGCGCTTAACTGCCTTTTTACGTAGATTTGCACATTTATTTCTTTGTCTTTTATAATTTATGAAGTTATCCGTTGTTGGTTCTTTGTTGTATTTATTCTTTAATCTTGACCTTGTGTAGATGGCTTTTTTTAGTTCTTTATTCATAAAAGGAGCTTCATTGTCCCGCACAGTTTTTTGTTTCATGGGTGCATGCTTATCTATGATGGCGCTAAATTTTGAAACGAGATTTTCATATATAGTGTCTGGATTATTAGAAGAACTTTCAAAATTAGCATCCTTCACATCTTTCAGAAATGCGGCCGAATTGAAATTTTTATACTTTCGGTATATTATTTTTTTGGGCTTCAAACGTACTATTTGAAACTTTAAAAAAAGTGAAATCATCAGATGGTGATCACTCAAGCCTGTTTCAGTTACAAAAGTATTTTGAAGTGATTGGGATTTATTTGTTAAAATTACATCAATAGAGGTACCATTAGAACCCCTCACAAAATATTTGGGAAAACCCCCTTCCCCCTGATCTCAATGTTGTATGAAGTGCTGCTAGGCCCCCGACTACTTTTCTTCACCCCAGAAACATTCTGTTATCTTTCAACATAAGCAACATTGAATTTGGGGGCAGGGGGGACCTGGCTTATCAACTTACAGGGGCATTTTCCCTTTTAAAGCCAATATTTTAAGTTTTCCTAATATATTTTGTGGAGGGTTGTAGCAAAACACGTCTTTTCTTTAATCAAATTTTTTAAATTGAAAGTATCACAAAGTGAAAGTAAGTATTTTAGGCCTATATCCTCATTGTAAGTATAGCGGTCAATGTACTGGAGAAATTGAACGAAAGAAAGAATTCTCTCATGTAAACAATACCTTGAATGCAAATTGGTATTCTAGACAACTGATTAAGTCAACAAGTCAAAATAAAATCAACAACAGCGACAGCAGAGTTAATTAGGGAAATTCCTAAACTCGACGAGCCTCTTACACGAAAAATATATTACTTGTGAGATTTTCTTTAAAATTGTTCTACTAAAATTGTACTTCAGAGATTTTGAGCCTTTTGTTGTATCAAAAGAAATATCATTACTTTGCACACTTATTTCAAGTGTTGATGTGAAGTTTCTAATGACTTTGTAGTTCCCTAATTCACGAACAACTCTACTAAGTTGTATATAATTCCCTACAAATCTATAGAAAAATAGTTTCGTGTAAACGAAACATGATTTTTCCGAATCCCGCCAATGATGCAGAGGATGAGGCAATAGCAACAGTGTCAATGCCTTATATACTCGAGACAAGTAATATACTTCGTCGAGTTCTTAAAGAACATAACCAACCGACTGGTAGCCTTGTGGTGGAGTGCCTGTTTCTTGTTTGGGAAATCGCGGGTTCAATCCCCGACCGAGTCATGCCAGCGACCATAGTGTGAATCATTCCTCTTAGGATGGTTGTCTAGATGAGCGGTTCGTGTCATTAGAGCTTTCGTAATCTAAATGGGGGCTTTAAATGCTCCAGGACCTCTTTCGAAGGACCATTGATAACAGTACCTTAAGGAACTGAAAAGGCTATCCTGGGTAAAATATTCGTAAAATAAATAAGTAAATAAAATAAACAAAATATTGCTTATACTTCAAAAAATACACTGTGCAGTTTACTGTCAAATTTAAAAGACAAAATCAGTCTTGGGGATCATTGTAATATTGTCTATGAAATCCCTTGTAAGGATTTTAATGCTGTGTACACCGGAGAAACAAAACGAAAACTTAAATGACGTGTTCAAGAACACATGAAAGCCGTACGCAATGGTTACATGGATAAAAATGAAATAGCTGACCATAGTTAGAATTTTAATTTCAATTTAAATTGTTACAAAACATCATTGGCTTCATTAATCATGCGGCCAATAACAGCTGGGCTCATTCTATAGCTCTTAGATATCATTATGTGGGCGTTTCCAGTAGCCAGGCGCCATAAACAAACACATAATCTTTCTCTAGGTCCAACGGGCTCTCTTCCTTTATAACTGGACCTACAAGAGTACAAGAGAATGCAACTCCTCGAAGATAGACAAACGAAAGCAAATCCGTCACTAGAAGATGACATTCGTTCTTTTTCTACCTATCCATGTAAGATTTACGAAATCTTTAGGTGAGAATTACCTTGTTCTATTTCCATTTTTAGAAAAAATGAGCCCCGATTGTTTTCAAGCATATCAAGATTATTCTGTTCTATTCGAAAGATTAAAAGCTTTCCAAAAGCAATCGAAAGTTCGAAAATTGAAATAGCGGTCGAAGGTTGGACTGGCTTCTATGAGCAGCATTTTGTCAAAAGTTCGAGATACAGACTGTAATTCGTTGCTTAGTGCTAAATATTAGTTCGAATAGCGGGAAGCACGAGATAGCGGGACAGATATTAGTTAACGAGATTGTAAATACTGATAAAAGTTGTTCGAGATTTATATGCTTTTTATATGAAATTGGACAAAAAATTAAAAATACAGTAAACTCTTTTCTAATCCGAACACCCAAAGGGGCCGAAAAAACGTTGGATTCATTCAGGAAAATTCGAATTACGGAGGCTCATTTACCGAGAAATTATTGGTGAAGAGACCATAAAATTTATTCGAATTAGAATTATGGAAGTTCGAAACATACAGATTCAATTGTATCTTAAGATCATCGTCAGCCTGAACTTTTGGCTACAAATTAGGAATATTATACATTCGTACAGATACACAACTAGATAGATAAAATATTCTTTTTAAATCGGGAACTTTGCTCAATAATTGAAAGACAGATTTTATCTTCTCGTAAGGTTACTTTTATCTTGACTTTTGATACTGTGGTATCTTAATGTTACGTTTACATTAGCCTCTATTTGTTTAAAAGACATCAACAGTCTTATTTCTTCAGTTGATTCTTTCGTAGTTTTATTTTTTTTGTTTTTACTCCCTCTAAAATCTAAATTTGGTTGATTAGGTACATTTGGGAAAAACATAAACACTGGTTTGATTTTAGAACATATTGTATACTGAAGAGAGTATTTTTCTGCGATCGTTTTCATAAGAATATACTAACACCGTATCAAGATGAATTTTGCGAGCGTCAATTGTAGATAACCGGTTTTATTTTTCGATTTTTTCGTTTGTCATCTACAAAGGGACAGAGTGCATCACTACCACTCCCGCTACAGTCTCTTTTACTGGAATATAATTCTGAAAATGTTTATTTTATATAATATGTCATTTTTTGCTGAGAAATCCCATTAATTGTTCGTCTGCTTTGAATAATTTAAAGACCATGTGGATTATTTAGAGACGAGGAAGGGATCTTCCATCTTTTTTTCTTCGCCTTCTCCTCCATAAACCTCATTAATTCATCAGAAGTTATTTCAAAGAGTGATCTTCTTTTCTTTTGGGTTATTCTCCTTAAAAAACGACTTAGCACGAGGTTGTCTCAATTTTTGATTAAACTATAACACCTCACCGTGCTGGCTTATTATAGTCACAAGTTCCTTCTGCTCATTTGAGTCGTGTTGATTGTCATGCAATCTAATTTTAGCGAATGGCCGCTTAATTAGCGAGTGGAAAATCGCGGAAACTTGCAAGAAGGTAGAAAAAAGACAAACATGATTTTCTGAAAAACTTCACAGAGTTAAATTCTTGTAAATCATCGTGTATACAAATGAATCCTCTCTCAGTTTGGTTTAGTACTCCCATTCTTCCCATTTTCGATATAAGCTAGTAGGTGACGAGGGCATGTTATAGATGGGAAATAAAATATACATCATTAAATTGGATAACACGAAGCAATGAATAATTTTTGCCAAAGTAAACTTTCATTTAGCGAAAATATGCTCATTCGCTAAAATCGCTAAAAGAAGGCGACGCAAAAAAAGGCAACCTAAGATACGGAGGACAATGGAAAAAGTTGACAATTATCCTAGCCTATTATCCTTATCTCCTAGCCTTGTGATGAGGGGCGTCAGCATACCGAATGTGTTTCGGTTGTTCTTAAGTATTTCTGAATGTTCAACGCCTTGAATAATAAAAGTTCTAGTCAGATACAATACTAGAGCAAGGGACAAACGGTGAAGTGACGTAACCCAGTGGGAAAATTTGTCAAAATACCACTGCAGAAGAAGTGGACGTCTATAGAAGAAAACACATAATTTCAATAAAATTGAGTTTCATTGCAGATACTTTTTTGACGAATTTGCCCAGTGGGATGTTTATCGTTGTAGATATGAACATACAGTACGATATCAAGATAAAAGTATTAACGTTAGATAGAAATCTCTTATAATTGATGGCTTTTTGATGGTGCAGGAACTGATTTTCGCCGGAATGATACCCGCGAAGATGGCTTTTACCCTTATCATCACAAAATCCAATCCAAAAAGTAACCAATTTGAATGGTTGATGAATTTTTCTACAATAAAAATGTTTTGATTTGAGTTTAACACGGAGGCTGGTAAACGGGATATTCAACAAGCATAATATTAGCATTTGAAGTATTTTTGTATGAAAGTTGAATGAAACAGTAGTTTTTAATTTACAAAATTTATTATATAACTCATGAACTCCGCAGCGTTTTCTTGGGAATGAGTGTCAAAACTGAAAAGGTGCAGTTTTCCTTACCTAAGGATTCTAGAGAATAGAAAACCGAGAAGGAGAGCAAAATTCTCTTTTTCCATTTTCGAATGATCAGACAAAGGCTAGTACCAATTTCAGGATCATCAAGATTAACACTTCAAACAAAGATAAAATCGAGCATCCGAGAAGGAGACCTAAAAACCCTCCAATTTCGCTGAACATTTCATTAAACCCATACAGTTCCTTTTCGTTGTTCACATCATATCTAGAGTCGTCTCGATATTTCAAACGAATATTTATCTCATTCTCACTTGGCACCTTCGCAAAATCTTCAATCATCGAGACTGATAGCTGGTATTTCTCTTCTTCACATGGAAGAGGGCAATGGGAAAAGTACCTTCGTTCTTTGAATTTAAACAAACAGTCTCTAGTGCTTCTAATGTCTATATGCTTGTGGCCATACTTCCACTTCATATCTTCAGAAATAAAATGATAGCAAAAATCAAATGTATCACCGCATTCTTTAAAGGTCTCTACACACTTCATGCTATCCAGACATCCCGTACGGGTGTAAGATCCCGGAAAAATGTAATCGTTGAGTTTACCATCAGTGCAGTTGGATTGAAAAGGCGGTCGCAACCGCTTTATAACAGATTTTTCCAGACCTATTTCGTAGCTCATTCCTGTTGTTAACGTCACATAATTGCTTTGGATGGGACCATAAACATTGGGCTGATGAACAAATACATGCAATTCGCTATGCTTGTTCGCTTTATTCATTAGAAAAACCTTGAAATTTTGGGTACCTGTTATTTTACTAGTCTTTCCAAGCAAATTCCATGACATACAATGACTACCCACCATGTTCATTTCACCGTGGTCTCCACCTGAGTTTTTGGTTGCCATGATAAATTCACGGTTTCCATTTGAATCTTCGGACATCACTGTAAGTCCACCCGGCATCAGAGTGATCCCAAAAAACAATTTAACTTTGGGAATATTTCTGGTTTCATGTATGCATGGGTAAGGATAATACGGATACTGAATCAAGCCTATATTATTGAGAAGAAACCTGCCGCAATAACTGATTTTGTATTGTGGTTTCGAACAAAAGGTGATGGCTGGAAGTGCTTGTTTTTCAGTAAAAACACTTTTGATACTGACATAAGAATCCTTTTTCATATGTCTTTCCACAAGTATCACGGCATTGTAGGTAAAGAAGGCTGTACCGCCGAGTACCAGAATAAGCCATAATAAGGCTTCAAATCTACTTCCTTTAAAGATGCGAGTGAAACCATGGATACTCATGCAGTCGAGATATCTTTTTGATGCATTTTGCAGAACAGTTATTTGTTTTCCTGAAATTAAAAGAAAATCGTATGTCATCATCAACAACCTTTTTCCCAGTTCTAGGACAAAAAAACTGTCTCTATTGGCCCCTTTTAGTCCCTATTTTGCGTTACCGATCAAGTATTTGTTGGGCAGAAACCGAAGAAAGTTAAAACTTTTAAGTTTTTTTGTTTTGTTTTTTTCAATCAAAGCAGTGATAATGAAACTTTACATTTTTTGTGTTTTTTAAATAAAAATACTGATACACAAAGCTTGAATGATATATCAACATTTTGATTTTCACAACCAAGTTCAGCAAGAAGATTATTGGGTCAGAAATGTGTGAAACTGGCAGACTGAAGATAATCTTACTTTCTCTCTCTCTTTCCTTCCGTCTTCTTTTCCATTTTCACCGAATTTCCCTGAATTTCTTTTAGATTTTCGGAAGGAAAACATTTTCTTTAATCATTGGTTCGCCAATTTGTTGTGATGTTTTGCATTTTTCAGGAAGAATTATCACTGTTAAGCAAATAATTATATTCAAACATTCAAAAAAAAATCACGAATAAGGTTTTTGTTTTTTTCTTTCAAAACACTTTGAAAAGTAATCGATCGTTTTGTTTTGTTTTTAAGAAGTTAAATTAAACAGCTGATGCGGCATTGTTTACAAGTTATCGTAGATGTTTTCACATTACGTGATCATTGGTCAGAATTTTGAAATAGATCTGTGCGAAAATGGGGAAAAGGGTGAGGGGAAAAAGCAATCAAAATCTTTGCCTTTTAGTTCATGGCGATTTCGGGGTACTTTTAGATCTTTCATTGCACCTCATATAGCCACTAAGTTCATGGTTTAAGATATACAGGGAAGAATCTGCACAATTTGTACAAATTCAAGTGTAGTGTACAAGTTCCCAAAACACGAGTGGAATTAAACTGATTTTACGCCAGCAAACTTCAGCATAGTAACAAATAAGGTGTAACTCTTGGGAAGATTGTAGCAAGGTATATTTGGTTCTGAGAAAATGATACAGTTCAATTTCAGTGTCTATTTTCCTTCCTAGCCATGAGAGATTTTCTTCGACCATGCTGCCACATATCTTCACAACATATCTCAAGAACTTCGCCGGTGAAACAGAATTAATTGTTATTTTATAATATTTTCACCTCAATAAAAAAGTACACGTTGAACAAATTCGATCAGCTGAATCGCATTTTACTGGAGTGATCTATCCAAGTCGGAAACACTTTCGATGTAGGCAAAACTGTGGCAAAAAGAGTTTTAGAAAATGAAATTGTTATTGAAAAAGGAAGCTCATTCATCGGAAAAAATCTGCCAATAAAGTATTAATTCGGATAAATACATTTCTTTGTATGATGGTTTTTCAATTAGCAATTTTTAACTTATTTCGAAAGTTTCCTGTACCCTTCCTATAACGATAACATGTTCGTTTGTGTCGTACGTCACTGAGTGATTGATTTTTATACAAACTAAGCCAGTCGGAAAACTTGTTGAAAAATCACCTAGAAGGAGTGCAGTTCTACAGAAATATACAAACTATTTGAATAAAAATGCTCTTCATTCCAGATCCCCCTAGACCATTTTGTCCATTGTTTAGTCACTGTAAAAGTATTACCTTTATGAACTTTGTTGTAGAGGGACTTCTTCATAAAATCATTTATCTGTAGAATCAAAAATATCGGAAATATTTCTACCAACGACTCTGGCCATCTCCTATCTTCAGTAAAAGGAAGTATGACTAAATAATTAAAAGTTTATAATGACTCTAGGGGAGTTACCTTTCTCTGGATTATTTTAACTGGGGATTCGTCTTTCCCAGGGAGTCAAAATAATCTGTTACACCGATTCCTACAGCTCTGTTTGATCTGTTATTTTAAATTTTACTATACATCTTATTTAAATGATCGTGACAAGCGTCTGAACACATAAATGAGAATTCTATCATAAGTAAATATGTATGGATATTTATTCCAGACTAAACAATAAGTAATTCAAAAACCAGAACACACAAAAGCCGCAATTGGACACTCACAAATATTTGTTATTATATCTCTATCTTCAGAGTTGCAATTTGACTCGCATGAAGAACTGCTTTTTTTTGAAGTGTTATTAATTTATCGAAAAAGGAGACTTGAATAAACATGACTAAGCACGAGCTACCGAAAGAAATTGACTTCCAGCAAGACAACCCTGTATTCGAACACGATGAAATTGACGATGGACTTAGTCGTCCATCAAATGTTAAATCTCAAAATAACATAACTGTTCAGAAAACAGTTGGTTTAGTTGGCGGTATCTCGTTAATTGTTGGCACAATGATTGGTTCAGGAATATTTGCATCGGCCAGTACTGTTGCTAACAACTCTGGAAGTGTTGGTTTGGCACTTGTGATATGGAGTGCAAGTGGTCTGATAGCGATGCTTGGAGCATTGTGTTACATAGAGCTTGGTTTAATGATTCCAATATCTGGTGGAGAGTACAGCTACCTTCTTGAAGCATTTGGAGAACTGCCAGCATTCTCGTTCGTATATACATCAAATATTTTACTGAAACCAGCAAGTGCAGCAGCTATTGTAGTGGCCACAGGCGACTATATCGTGGAACCGTTTTTTGGTGTAGGTTGTGTGAACAAGGACAAAATACTATGTTCAAAGTTACTATCAGCATTTTTTCTTGGTAAACAGAGATTCATTTGAGGCTCAATAAGATTTCTTCAGAATTTGTCCTTATTCATTTTGATTTTAATACTTGTATTTGAAGTTGAAATCAAATCCTAATATTTGTCAGTTTTTTGTAAGCAAGAGATTTTCAAAATAAACTCTTTCCACAGCTTTTTCATTTGATTTTTAGGACTAATAGTCTTTGTTAATTGTGCAAGTACCAAATTAGCTACGGAAGTACAAGTCGTGTTCACATTTGCTAAACTATTTGCTATATCTTTGATATGTGCTACTGGCTTTGTAAGATTGGGTCAAGGTAAGGTCAACTTGAAAGGATTTCTATCTGTAAAGGTTTTCCTTATAACAAGTTTTGTAGAAACGTTTTAACACTGGTGTTCTGAGTATGCTTAGGAATAAAGGAGTCATAACTTAGGGGCTGACTATTAGAATGGGTTTGCGTCGTCTTCGTCTATGACTTTTAAATTATTTCTGATTATTACTGTTGGCATGGGAGATCTGAGACCCTGCATTTCATAAGATTAAACAAAAATGAGGAGCAGTTGGAAAGACCACAAACCGATTGCGTTTTATTTCTTGACATTATAAGCACGTCAGAGAGATCGGATGTTTGGAAATGCCGACAAAACTCTATTGAAACGAATTGCATATAGTATGCAATATCGGAGTATCGTCTGGAGTACCGTCACTCAACTTTGTGTTAAGTCAGTAACTTTTTTGCAAAGTGTAACACATATTTTGGAAAACGGTCTGTACATTGAAAATTAATTCAAATTGTCACTTTGTCATCCACTTCATTTGGCTTATTGGCATTTTATTGGCCACTGTACATTTAACTGTCTCCCTTTTTTTTCAGTGTTTCTACTTTAAATATTACTTAATTAACCCAAACGAACATTCAAGTTCATATATCTAACATAGATTTTTTGGAAACTCTGAAACTCTGAAACTCTTAATCAAAGATATTTCTATCCCATTGAAGTCAATGTCACTTTTCCTATAGTTGCTTTGTCCTGCTGCATTGAAACATTGTTTCTGTATTCAAAGAAGGGATCACCCATCATTTTGGTTAAACATTCTAGTCTTATTCAGTGTTTCTTGTGTTGTATCCAACGTTTATGGCTCTTTCTAGGACATAATGGAAACTTTAAAGATGCATTTAACAACACCAATACGGCCGTATCTAGTATTGGTTACGCATTTTACGGTGGCTTATGGGCATATGATGGTTGGAATAACTTGAATTACGTCACAGAAGAGATGATCAATCCAACACGAGATTTACCGTTATCGATAATCATTGGTTTACCATTGGTCACGTGCTGTTACGTACTTATGAATATTGCTTATCTTACCGTGTTGTCCACCGCGGCAGGTTGCATCCTCTTCTGCTGTGGCGGTGGTAAGTATTAGAAAGATGTTAATGTAAACAAGCAGTTTAACATCTAAAAATTCTTGTAAAGAGGGCTTTAGTTTGTTTATAACTTAACGAAAATACAGTGGCTAATCAAAACCTTTTCTCTTCATCTCAACGTAACATACAAAACATATCGTCAAACCTTATTGGTAAAGTTTTAAAGGACACTTCATACTTGTATTTTCGTCTTTAGAATAACAATTGCTATGAGGGTCGAGAGAAAACCATTAGAAGTTTTCTAGAAAGGGATATGTGTGGGAGAGATTATTTACTTATTTTACTTGTTTCACATTTTGATATTTGTCAGCTGTTATCAGATCCATTTCTTGTTGTCAAGATATCTACTGTTGACATTAACACACTGCAAACACGGTTCTGTTTGTAGCAGTTCATGATCTTCAAGTTATCATTAAAACAAAGTAGGAAGTGTCAGGAGATGAAGAGGAAAATGGAGAAATAGAGTAAATCTTGTAGAACCTTGTATTTTCCAAAATGCCATCTTCAGTATTCTATTACAGCACAAATGAATTAATCACCTGCTTTATTAAAACATTGTTTCCATTGCAATTAATCCTTCTAATAAGTGCTCGTAAAGTTGTACCAAGCGCTTATTAGAGATAATACAGTGTGTACATTTTATAAGTGAATCTTAAAACAGACTGTCACTATCATTATCTTTATGACACCGTATATTTGCTTAAAGTTCCCCTTTGGTATTACTTCATAATTCGCAAGGTAGCAAATAGAATAGTGCTTGCTAACGTCCAAATTGATTGTAATTACAGACGTTTGGTGAGCGTATGTATGGTGTGATGGCCTGGATCGTACCAGTGCTAGTTGCTTGTTCTTCATTTGGTGCAGCTAACGGTTCTGTGTTTAGCGGCGGAAGGTATGCTAAAGATCTTAAGGTGAATTTTGATTAAACACATAGGGCAATGGCAATGGTTATGTGATAATAAATAGAAAGTACAAAAATAAAAGTTTTTATGTTATAATGTTTTGAATACAACTTTTAGATTGATCTTTACATCAGCTAAAAACGGGCATATGCCAAAATTACTTGCAATGGTGCACAAAACGCGCAATACACCATTAACTGCAGTTGTGTTTACGGTATGTGAGAAATTTCCTTTATACCTATGCTTCTGTTGCCATTACTTCCTTTGTCTTTAAAATATTACATCGAAATAGTTGAAAATTTTGTAAACAATGATTTATGTCTTAATTCAAATGAATTATATCATTAAATACATAAATCTTTATTTAGCGTTACATCATTATTACTTTATGATTGACAATTTTTGAATCAGGAAGTGGACCATTGACATATTGGGCGGCAAATCTATAAAAGATGTTTCTCAAACTTGGTTTCTTCAACATCGAGACATTTGGGGGAATTTGGGGGAGTGGATTTGTAATGCAGCATATGAATCAGATATTTTATAGACAGTCGGTAGAAAATTTCTCAAACATATTGAAAAGAATCGGAAACTACCTAAGTAAAATTGAAAAGCTTCTCCCATACACTTTAGTTAGCAAGAAGGCAGATGAAAATCTTTGTCAAAAATCCATGAATATATTAATTACTTCGTGATTTTAGTGCATTATATCCTGGATAATGATAATACCAGATTCTTCGAATTTCGAAGCGTTGATCAATTACTTCAGCTTTGCTGCATGGATATTTTACGGAGCAACTTTCATGTCGTTGATATGGTTGCGATACAAAAGACCCGCTTTAAATAGACCTTACAAGGTACATTTTAAGCATTGAATCGACACTTAAAAATGTGTATGATTTCTGCTTCCTGATGAAGCCTACAGTATGGTTTTTCTTGAAAATGCTTTTTTGTTTGCTTAGGTCTTTATTGGCATTCCAGTCATAATGGTATTGGTATCAATATATCTGATAGTGGCACCATTTGTGAAATACCCATTAGAATCCATTTATTGTTCCTTATTTGTTTTATCTGGAATACCAGTCTACTTAGCACTTGTAAAATTTCCGCTTGTGCCAAAGATCTTCCTGAGATTATACGGTAAGTTACTTATATAGTTGAATTCTGTTTACTGAAATCATTGCTAACTTTTAGCATAGGAAACTCGAACCCTCGGCACCCTCGAACTATGCCCATCAAAGAATCCAAGCATCCTTCTTGAAATAGTTTTCCAATAGAGCTACAATAAAACTGTGAGGCGATGACATTATGCTGCTGTTTGAAATAAACAAACGTATTACCCAGTAATTTACTTATTCATTCACACAGAACTGATATAGTTTTGACAACAAACTCGTTTGAACCCTATTAGACCCTATTAGTCAAACCTATATTAAAAAGGACTTGATTCAATTTAAAAGAGTTGAAAATGGTTAAGGCAGAATGGTGCGGGAGAGTTGCATTAAGTAAAGAAACATCGATGAAGCCTGCCACAAGTGTTTATAAAAACTTCACTTAACCATGGGGTTCAGTTAAGTTATTTAGATTAAAAATGATTGCTTATATCTATCTCGTTGTTTATTGAAAGAACTCCAAAACCCCAGCAATTTTGTTTCTCAACTTCTGGAAGTGATACTCAAACGACACTTTCCATTGCTTTCTGTATTATTTTTACCAGATAAATTTTCTTACAACATGGAGCTGTTGGCAGGAGTTGTTTTACCAGAAAACGAGGAGAAACATTGACAGGTACTATGACAACAAGTTGACAGACACTAAAGAATCATGGAGTAACCATTTGTATATTTCTGTGGAACATGACTCCAAGGCAGTCAAACAAAGACATTACAAAACTGTGCAAAAGAAGACGCTTGATGTTGGAATCATTCTTTGATGTTGTTATTGACGAATATGAGAACCCTAATACTATTGTGTAATAAAATTTGTAACTGGGTCTGTTACATAAGTATTAGCATTTAGTCCATCCGACACGATAACTGTTTGTTTCAATATTTTTTGACTATCATCCTTGTAGAAATCATGTTTTGAAATTTTGTAAATTCTATTCTATTATACTTTCGAAAAACGTTCGCTTGATATTGTATCATAAACGTGCTGTTTTTTATGTAGCCCTTAGCATCGATTGTCCGTCCGACATAAAACAAGTATTTTCGTAACAGACCCAACTTGATAGATTCCCGGAGTCGTTTGATATTGTTGTTTGTTACACAGTTAAAGACACAGCAATAAAGAACGCGCTGATGAAGCGAAAGTCGAACTTAAAGATGTTCTGTTTTTGTGGGTTTTTTTTGTTGTTTTGATTCTGTGTAAGACATAGGGCAGAGTGTGCTCTTTAAGAAATTATTTTGACACTCAGTAAGAGTCCATAATGCTGTCTCAGCAATACTTTCTTATCTCAATTAGATAACTCCTGGATGGTTTTCTTAAACACGAGGTTTGGGACACTTATCGTTTTAAAAGAGCTATTTACTGGATGTTTGAGTCTTCCGCCAAGACACATTGAGGAATAATATGTATTCTGTAAACGATATTTTCACATTATAAGAAGAGGATAAGTGGCTAATCGACAGCAAAAGTTACGTAAAGAAATCTTAATTCCAACCTCTTAACTGATAGGCATTATCGAAAGGAGATTGTTAGATTGCTAACACTCTCTTACACAAATTTCGACATACCTCTAGATCCGCCACTGAAATCCTAAATAAGAAGCTCTTCGGAGTTATCTTTTCTCCAAAAAATATTAATAAAACACCATGGTCTCGCCTTGACAATAGAATATTTAACTACAAAACTTACGGATATTACGATTTGAAATATTTGAAATATTGTATCAAAATGTTGGTTTTGTAACTAACACCATAAAAACATCATTTCTGTTGCAATTAAATTTCTCAATCATGATTTTATAATGCTTTCAAATGATGAAAATGTCTTATTTGAATGTATGTCAAAAAGAAAGGAGTTCTGATGCCGGTAATGGGCGTTGAGCTCAAACACCGCTGGTGGGAGAATCAATAAAAGCGACAACAAATCCAGTGGCGGACCTAGAAGTATGTCGAAATTTGTGTAAGAGAGCATAAACTTGGTTTGTGAATTCAATTTATATCACCAATGGGATTATTGGAACGCTTTTTTTATGGTTAGATTGCTAACACTCTCCTACACAAATTTCGACATACCTCTAGATCCGCCACTGAAATCCTAAATAAGAAGCTCTTCGGAGTTATTTTTTCTCCAAAAAATATTAATAAAACACCATGGTCTCGCCTTGACAATAAAATATTTAACTACAAAACTTACGGATATTACGATTTGAAATATTCGAAATATTGTATCAAAATGTTGGTTTAGAAGAAAAAAAAGCCGACAACAAATCCAGTGGCGGACCTAGAAGTATTCGAAATTTGTGTAAGAGAGCATAAACTTGGTTTGTGAATTCAATTTATATCACCAATGGGATTATTGGAACGCTTTTTTTATGTTAGATTGCTAACACTCTCCTACACAAATTTCGACATACCTCTAGATCCGCCACTGAAATCCTAAATAAGAAGCTCTTCGGAGTTATTTTTCTCCAAAAAATATTAATAAAACACCATGGTCTCGCCTTGACAATAAAATATTTAACTACAAAACTTACGGATATTACGATTTGAAATATTCGAAATATTGTATCAAAATGTTGGTTTTGTAACTAACACCATAAAAACGTCATTTCTGTTGCAATTAAATTTCTCAATCATGATTTTATAATGCTTTCAAATGATGAAAATGTCTTATTTGAATGTATGTCAAAAGAGAATTTGTAAAGCTTTCTTAAAACGTCCACTGATCACCAAGGTTTTCCACAGGTTTTCAACTGCCCTTGTAATTGTAACAATTTTTATCTAGTATGCCGTTTATAGGTGAGACTGTTGCATATAGCACAGGCAAATGTTCCATTTTAAAGTATCTCCTGTAAAGAAAGTCCCTTTTAACAAAAAATGTGAGAGATTCATCGATGGAAGAAGAAACAACACGTATATACACATGAGCGAAATAAAAATCATAGAATAAAGGTGTGAATTCAAAAATATTTCTGTGCTGCGTTATCGTTATTGAATCATGACAATGTGGGCACAGGTCGTCCTACGGACGTCCCGAGGACGGGAGATTTACGTCCTCTCGTCCCAGTCCACAGGCGAAGTCCATAGGACGTCCAAATTTGGACCAAAAAAGTGACGGACGTCCGGTAGACGTCTCATGACGTCTTATTTGGACCTGCGTCAGATTGGCTTTTTTGTAAAAGCATGAAACTAGGCGCCAATAGAACGTACAGAGGGTTTGATAAGTCAAAATCGAAAATGGTTAAACCCAGTATACGGATCGAAAGTCTAAAACTTAGTTTATTTCAAGTGGACATTTCTTGTGTGGAAAGGAGGATTATTGTTGGGGAATACTAATATTCTAGTTGTAAATGTTAGTAAAGCACCTTCTCACGCCCTGATAAAAAGCAAAGTAGGAGAAGTGGTTCGGACGAAAAAAATCGGGGATCTGCAACGAAGAGATCGCGGAGAACCTACGAGAATTAGGGGGTATAAATGTCAAGGTCCTACCAAAGAAACATCAATGCCTGCATGAAATTATAATATTTTTAACTGAAATATAGTTAAATAAATAATATAATAAAATAATATATTTTAGTAATTAATATTTCCACAATACTTAAGGATAACATTGAATAAATCCCCTTTTAAGCTTTTGTTATCCCCGTTTCAACACAAAATCGATTATCCACTTTGGTCGCTTCCATCATTCTTCTTTGCACGAAATCAAGAAAAGTTAAGAAAACAGCTATCAAAAGTTGAAAAAAGGTTATCATTTTGTTTGCCTAAAGACAATAAAGGAAAGTTGTGTTTACTTTGTTGTTTATGTTGTCTGTTTAGATAGGTTAACTGACAAAAAATACGAGGCCTATGTTTTTATTTTTGGAAGATGTGAGCCGTGAGATGGCAGTAATTCCTCTGCAAAGTTGCCTTGTTGAAAGAATGTCACTGGAGGTTCGTTACATCGTTTTTTACTGCTTCCGTACAACAAGCATAAAACTTTTCAACTGTTGAAGAGCATCAAAATACTCGCTATCGCCAATACAGCCGATTGCGTATTGAAGGGATATTAAGGGATATTTGATATTCAGCCATTGCCAGCACGTTTGTTTCCTCTTGCCGTGAAAGCAGCCAGTGTAGTGGTATCACAACCATAAAGATACGTTAAACATTATAAGTATATGTGTGTTTTCGAATGTCACTCGTGTATCCCCTTTACATTGTTTAGTAACTGACTTTAAAGGAACTAAATTTCGTTTTACGTAACTTTTATTTCCCGCGAAATGAAGAATTTTGGTCAACCGCGAAATTCAGTTCTCGTGAAATTTTTCGTTTTCAGCCGATCGCGAAATTATTTTAAATGAAATTTTGATTCTTGAATTTGAAATTTTCAGGGAGTTGAAATTAATGAAACATTTTTTTGTCCTCGTATTTTCTTCGCGCATAATAGTGAGTTCTAATAATAGTGAGCTTAAGCAACTACGACGGCAACGTGGAAGACGACGTGAGCAAAAAGAACAAAATTACTTGTGAATAGTATTTTGAAGAACTTCTTTTTATTGGAGAACTTATTCAACTGATAAACTTATAACGACTAGAAAGTTATCAAGCTTCAATAAAATCTACATGAATCCGCAGCTTATTAGTTCTTATAGTATATTTGGTGAAAAACAATATGTGGAAAACTCTGTTGTATACCTTGATCTCTCTGACTTGTAGTTGGAGAGATCTAGTTGCTCTACAGACTGAACAATGTTCAAAAACCTATTGTGCAAATGCTTTAGAAATATACTTTTCTTTAATTGACCAATTTTTCATTGATATTAAAACCTTGTGAAAGATGTTTCATACAGCAACACTTTCCCTTTATTCTCCACCCAAGGTATTTTGTTGTTGTATTGTAGCTGTTGTAACATAGTCTATGGTACTTTACTTCTAAGTTTGCACAGTACATCTCTATAATAAATTTTGCATTAAGATATAATGTCAGGTTTTAAAATACATGCTATTTTTATAAGAACAATTTTATAAGAACTCCTGTTCTCAGATTTGGCCAAAAAGAAAAAACAGCCTGAGCCTGAATTGTCTTGCAAAATAAGAACAGTTAAGGATGCGAGTTCTCTTGCCGTAAATTCTTTTGAATTATATTTTCACTTGTGATTGTTTCTTTTCTCGTCTGAAATAAGTGTGTAAAAGTATATTAATGATAGTGCAATGTTTGGCCTGTTTGCACGCTCTTATTGGGTGACTACCAAATGGCTACCATTTTTCATATATTTATTTTACTTCCACATTGCATCAAGAATTAATTATATATTTCCCCGTAGGGTGAAATATATGTTAAAACCGGCAGTTTCCTTCTTCTCCTCCTCCTTCTTCTTCTTCTCCGTTCACTTTTATAGCTGCGGTTCGGTATTGAATTTTGGGCTAGCCAAAGTAGATAAGAATAGAGGCTAGTCTACAGCACGCCATTATTTTCAGTCAGTGCAGATGGGCAGTAGTGGAAGATTTTGGCTTTTTTCTGCTAGCTTTTGAAATGATTCAATAGATAAAACGTTGAATGATGGAAATGAATTGTTTTAGCTCAGTGTTGTCTTAAAAAGCTTTGTAAAAACTTTTGAATGAACGTGTAAAAACCAGAAAAAATCGATATATCAATGATGTTTTGCTTTTGAGTTGATAATTAATGTGTTATGATGATTGGTAATTAATTTGCTTCGAACAGCAAACCATTGAAACCATTGAAGTGGTTTCAATGTAAAGGTGAAAATTCATTATTAATAGCCAGGCTGCAGATTTATTTTATTTTACATCCTGATAGTTAGCTAGCCCAACAGAACTGGACTGGAAAGCATGATGTACAGCCCATCCACAAAGGAAACCCTTTTCATGTGGAAAACAACCAGTTCAACCAGTTTGTTCAAACAGCAAGTAAAAACGTGATGTCGCATATACAATAAGAAGTTCAGAAAACCAATGGCGTATAATATTTTAAAACACAGGATTGAGAAACACATAATAACTTGAAAGAATCTGGTTGAGTGTGCTTCCCTGAATCGTCATTTAATCCAACAACAGAAACATAGTTTACTATGGATGAATTCCACGGCCACGTATACTGTTTTGATATTGTATATCATATTTTATTTTACAAAATTTAATAATACTGTCAATTTTCCTGTACGAACAACGAACGTAAATCAAAACACAATACAGATGACAGTCTGTAAATTAAATCAAGCCGGAACACAAACTTCTACTTTCAGCTTTGTAGTGATTTGGTTATAGATATGTATTTTCACTGGTAGTGAAAGTTTATTGTTTTCCATTTGGGATTTATTTATATAAGGTCATTTTTACCACAAAATAAACAATGAGTGTGAACATATTTTTTTGAACAGAAATGTTTATTCTGAATACTTGAATTTAGTTATATAAATTGTCACTTTAAGCCATCTTTTTTTTGAAAATAACTATTCTGTCCTAATTTGAAATGCTACACGTAATATTTGTTAGTAGAGATTTTGGTTGCTTTTGATGATAGTTATCAGGGGCGGATCTAGGATTTTTTAAGGGTTAGGCAAATTTTTTTTGTTAAACACACATACGGGCGCAATCGATGAAATTTACGCCAATTTACACCCAATCTAATACATACTTTTCGAAGTGTAAAAATTATTAACTCGAATTGATTCGTCCTAACGTAAAGGGGTGTTATAATGCAAGCCTGTATTGTTGCACTAATGGAATAAGGGAAATAAACAAAAGAAAACTAATTGAGTATGAATGGAATGTATTGAACTACGTTATGTAGGCCAAAATAATATTTTCTGCCAGGTTGGAGGTTAAGTAAATAACCAATAAATTACTTCATCTGTTATCTTCTTCATTTTCTTGATTGCTTGTACATGAACAGGAAGCATCCACCAAACGAAAACATACTTGTAATGAATCAAATAAATAAATTTTCAATCACCTATCATGATAGATTGGAGCACTCAGATAAATACATGATATATACTTTATGATATTTTACTTCATATACATGATCTTTTATCCATGTACTTCGCAAGATGGTCAGATAGAAAGAAAAGAAAAGAAATTATGTTAAGAAATAGAGTAAAATGACCAAAATCAAAGTTAGAGACAAGCTCCTTGATCATATCCAGCAGCAAAATAAAAACAAATTTCTGCACTATACGTTCATGAAATCAAATAGTATACCCTACCCTAAAAATGATCCATGGTTAAATAATTAATGTCAACCACATTATAGTAAAAGATGGTGTTTACAGAAATCCCTGAGACAAGTCCAAGAACCTATATATATAAAACTACACAACAACAGATAAATTATGTACTGCTTCCTCTCTAATAAGAGCTACAACATTTTTTCCAGAATTTAATGTAGCATAGGAAACAAAGAAGTCAAACTAAAACATTATGTAATTACCTTTTTCAAAAGAAGACATAACGTAGGTGGTTTTTATAAAATGAAAGAATAACTCCAAAGATGTTAAAGTGTTTCTGCATCCAAAATGATATTTCGAGGGATGATAGAATGCACAAAGTTGTTTCAGAAGTCTTATAGTTTTTGGAAATTCTGTTTCCTTGGGCAGATATTTTGATTTAAAAATCATGAAATGATACAATAGATAATTATGTAATAAGATTTTTATTCTTTCTTTATGTGTATAAACTCTCAATATATTATAACTTCATTTTCTTATCACTCACTCAGAGTGAAAGCCCTTTCTCTCTATAGTAAATTAGAAAGATATATAGTATTAATGATAACTTGCGATGAGAAAGTTAACCTATATACTATCTTATTATACAGTGGCGGATCTAGAGGTATGTCGAAATTTGTGTAGGAGAGTGTTAGCAATCTAACCATAAAGGAAAAGCGTCCAAATAATCCCATTGGAAATATAAATTGAATTCACAAATTATGTTAATGCTCTCATACACAAATTTCGACATACCTCTAGATCCACCACTGTTACATATCATAAAATATATGCATTGCATTAAGTGAATGTAAGATTTTAAAAATTAAATACATATCTCAGAAACTGGGAGTAAGTAATACTAACAAGAGGCTTTTTGATCTCTATCATATTGGTTCATATCATTTTGGAAACAGGATCCTTTTAAAGTTCTTTAATTCAAAACCAGACAGTCATCTCGAACCAAGAAAAATTATATACTGAACTGTACAAATAAGTTACCAGGTTGAGATACTGGTGCTAAAAAAACCATGCAGCTGCCTACGCAAAACAACTCAGAAAAATAACAATGACTTTGTGTATTATAAACTCAGTCATTCAAACGTAACTCCATAACATTTTTACAGATGTATTTTTGGTTAACAGAAACAGATACCAAAAATATTTATATACATCATTAATCAATAAAGAAAAGGCTTCGGTTCAGTTGACACAAACAAACTTATTATACATAGCTGAGCTAATAATTAACTGTCGTCATACTTATGGTCAACGAATTATGGTGCTAATGATCCATGCTAATCATTTATATTACATAAAATAAAACACTTGCTTTAAAGCAGCCACAATCTTTTCATTTCGCATAAGCAAAAGAAGAGACATGACTCGAAAAAAATGCTTTTCCTAGATTTTGAAGTCTGTTTTCAACAGATGTATTAAGTGAATTCAAAATTTCCTAATTAATACTTCATTATTGCTATCAAAAGCTGCAACGATGTTTTCTAGCGAATCCATGTTGAACTGGGTCTAATTCGAAGGTCTCCCACGTCGTTTTGTGCAGATTTGGTGACCATTCATTCAATAAAAGTGTGTAAACCCATGGTTGTACCTTAGGCAAATTTTCTTCTGGTTCATTCAATAAAGTGTTAACCCATGGTTGTACCTTAGGCAAATTTTCTTCCAGTTCATTCATTAAAGTGTGTAAACCCGGGGCTCCTTAGGCAAATTTTCTTCGCCTAGGTGAGCGTTAGGCACTAGTCTGTGTTGTCAATGTAACTATGAGAAGTCGTTTTCCGGGCAGAATCAATACCTATAAACTCAAGCTGTAAAAAACATTAATTTGTAACATCATGGCGCGCGCCGCGCCTCGCCGGAGAATAATCCTATTTGCGAAAAAGAAAGGATATCGGATTGATGCGGGAATCTCTTGATATTTTCGATTATTTTCTGATTATTGTAATACAATACCTTTTTCAATTTGTGAAAAACATTATTTAACTGATTTTGGGTTAGGCATTTGCCTAAGTTGCCTAACCCTGGATCCGCCCCTGGTTATTTGCTTATATTACCCGAAAGGTTTAGGTTTAACAATTTTCTTTTCTTTTTTGTACAGAAAACCTGTATACAAATTTGATTGTATAGTGTTGTGAGATCATACATATTATATTATGATGAAATTGTCTTACACATTGATGGCATTGTTGATATGCAGTTGCTTAAGCGGAAATATTTAGTCGCATTTAGGTCTTATAATTTTTAGCTATGTGTCCATAGTAACTTCTCAGTCAACTCCTCAGCAAAGAATTTTAAGAGAAACCTTATCATTTAACCATGAACAACTTCATTTCAGAATAAGGGGTCAGTTACACGTAGGCGGGATGAAAACTGCCCTGGGGCGAAACTTCAGCCCGGGGTAAATACTTGTTACAATACATGCAGGTTAAAAACCAGGATGAAATTCAGCATAAAAAGGTGAGTTGTGCACATTTTTAACCTGGTTTGAAAGCAATTTTGTGCATAGATGTCAAAATCATGCTCAAATTGCCCCGGGGTGAATTTCACCCTTGTCTTATGAACAGGGGTGAAATAAGCCCTGGGGTTGTGTTTCACTCCGGCTATAACGTAATTATTTAATGATACATTTTTCTCATGGTTATCAATGTACACACAATAATTGATAAAATGTTTGCAACTTTGGGGAAATATATAGTCGCATTTTTGCGAATCTTGTTTGAATCGTTAAAATGGAAACAAGAACAAACTAGTAGCAAAGGTGTTTCGAAAAAAATGTTTTTTATTTTACTGGAAGTTCCATAAAGAACAAACAAAGTGAGACTGAAATGTGAAACTGTTCTTCAAGCCAAGAACAAAATAAGAGAAATTTTGGCTGAAAAAGGTTCAAAACATAAGAACAACCAACCTCAGGCCATGTTGTACACTGATTCTATAAAAAAATCCTGTAATACACATATTCGCAGTTGTTATTATCGAATACAAAACACTTTGATATTCATCATTTGCTTAGGTCACGTTTATTTATATATATATATACATATAAGTACTTACAATTTTATAAATAGTTTCCTTGTTGCATATAGTGCATACTACTGGCAGAACATGACTGGACTCTTTCTTGACACCAGCATAGCAACTGAACTGATGGGGTTTTTCATCATTGATGAGAATGATGCTTACATGCATATGTAAAAAACTTAAAGAATTACTTTAGTAAACAAAACAGTCAAAACAAAGATCAAGAAGGCAAGCCTTATCAATTATATGATTTGTTTCGTTCATTCTCCCCTTCCTTTTTTGTGCACAAATAAGTCAATCAAATGAAATATGGCTTTCACACAAATGGTTTTTGAGGCTCAGAGTCATACTCTGTCCACTCTTTGCGGCATTCTGTTACTCGCTTTAGGGCTTTTATTGTAAATTTAAATTAATGAGCCAAACAACGATAACAGTTGGTGTTACCAGAGATATGTAAAAAAGAAAGATAAACAACTCACTGTTTCTCGTAAAAGCTATCCGTGTCCCTTTTTCTGGTGTGGGTATTGTTTCGCGCGAATATTTTAAACATATAATTAATTCTAATTGTTAAAATTCTAAATGTTCATTGGTTGAAAATTAAAATTATACTAATAATCATTGCATAATTTTCATAATTTTTCCTAGTTGCGCATATTTCAATATTTCATAAAGCTTTTGTTCACCGAACATGCCGAACTATAGACGAGTACATTAATTATGAAGAATATTTCATCTGTAAACACCGAATTTTAGGTCTAACTTTTCTCAAAATATCTCGTTTTAAAACGAATGTTGAATAATCTTAACCAAACAAACTGATAAATAAAAGCATACCTTAAGTGTTATTAGCCAGACTTGCATCAGACTTCAGTACTTTTTTTGAAAAATTGATTTCAATGAGAGTCACTTATTTTTACGAGAAAATTTACCAGTATATGACTTATTGGTTTTTTCTTTTTCTAAAATGATAATCTTTTTTACAAACATTAAGAAAAATGAAGAGTATATGTGTGAGATTAAGATTCGCCTGTAAAATATCAAAATCTCTCAGGATATATTTATGAAAGACAAATCAACAACAACCTAAATTGTTGGTAACACTCGTTATATATCTTAATCTTTCTAAAATTTAATTATTCTCAAAAAAAAGAGTCTGGATCTGGGGACACGGATGGCGTTGTATAGAAGCGCGAAACAAAAAGATTAACAATAAGCTGTCAATCAAGTTCAAACGAGTTGTTTATCTTTCTTTTTTTACATATCTCTGGTGTTACAGAACATAAAGCAGAAGGCCATTTAGCTAATGTCATTGTTTACGAAAAATTTTCGCCATTTTGCATTTCCCTGAACGAGCTAGGCTATTCCGCAGTATGACAATGTTCGGCAAAGTAATTATGGAGGTATTACATCACCCTTGCTGTTAAAAAGGCGGCATCGGAAGTGAACGATAAGAAAGTGAAGAAGTAACACATTTTGTCAAAATTTAAGGAAACTGCGGGTTTTGGGCTTTGGTAACATTTAAAATCGTGATCAGCATTCTCGAAAGTACTAAAATAAATCAAGATACACTTGTCCCGAGATTTGGGGTACGAACCGAAACGTTTAGGTCTCTTGACCCACGGCCTACAGTGTAGTAAAAATAGTAGCATTATGTATATACGGTCACTGATTTTTTTGGTCTTTAAAAAATGGAAAAACTCATTAAGATTTTAACGATCAATCCTACAAAAATTACATCACGAGAAAGACCAAAAATAGGAATTCCATCGATATAGAAATGAATTGGATATTTTCTTCAAAAATGCGATGAAAATTTTTGGCGCAAAAGTTTTGAAACACACTGTATTTTTCTTAATGTTTATAAAAAAGATTTTAGAAAAAGGAACAAACATTAACTCATATGCTGGTAACTTTTCTAGCAAAAAGAAGTCACTCTTAATAAAGTCATGTTGTTTTTAAAAGAGATATTTTGAGATAAGTTAGATATTTAATTCGGTGTTTACAGATAAAACATTCGTCATAATTAATGTACTCGTCTATAGTTCAGCGATGAAGCGGTGAACAAGAGCTTTATGAAATATTAGAATATGCGAAACTAGAAAAAGTTATGCAAATTATGGAATGAATATTCGGTATAATTTTAACTTTCAACCAATGAATATTTAGAATTCTAACAATTAGAATTAGTTATATTCAAATATTCAAGCCAAACATTACTTACACCAGAAAAAGGAGTACGGATAGCTTTTATGAGAGACAGTGAGTTGTTTATTTTTCTTTTTTACACATCTCTGGTCCCATTCCGGATTGGTAAATAACCATATTTCATTGGTTATTTTTAATAGGTTAGGGTCAGGGTCAGGGTTAGGGTTAGGCTAAGTTGCATTTATTCGAACTAATCTAATAAATCAATGAAATCTGAACTTTCTACTTCCATTCAGAACAAAATGAAAAGAAAACTTTTCTGTTCACGTAGTGTCTACGTATGTTCAGTTGCTTTTCTTTTCCTGTCCGTTCTTACACGAAATGGGGAAAGTTTATGAATGTTTATGTAAATCTCACAGAATTACTTAATACATTGCATGACGGTAGCTTTATGATTATATTATGGAGAAAACTGTCGAATACATTTTGGACTCCCTATACTATCTAGTCAGACATTGTTTACAGAAATATCACTTAAATCAGTCATAATTAAATTCTACTTCATTACAATACATAGAAAATGTCGCATATTAATTTAAAATTTGCCGCTACTTAAAATTCCGAGTTTTTTAATGCCTTTAATAGAAACATCACTTTACACCTGATTCGTACGTTACGTTGATTAAAATGCGCTTTAAAAAGCGAGAGATTCACGAAATTGGAGCACCAAATTTATAAGATGAAACGTTAATAAAGGTTTCCAAGAATCTCTTCTTTAATTTCTAGGATCTATTTAAATAACCACACTGTTTCAGTAAGCTACTCTTGGTTTTCTAGCGCAATAGCCAAGCTTTTGTTTGTAAAGTATCTGGGTGACAACGCCCAAGAATTTTTTCTTGCACTTCCAGGACCTCTTTATATAACGATATTTCTTCCGTCAGCTTTCCTTGGTTGACGTCAGATTTCATCGCGACAAGACGTGTTTGTGGAGCAGGAGAAAGCAGGAGAAAGTCTTCCTGACACAACATAAAACCCGACACTTATAAGAAGTAACGAAAGAAAACAAAACTGACAATAAGATGT
Organism: Turritopsis dohrnii; assembly: GCA_027922465.2. NCBI lineage: Eukaryota > Metazoa > Cnidaria > Hydrozoa > Anthoathecata > Oceaniidae > Turritopsis > Turritopsis dohrnii. The sequence goes on from BQMF02000021.1 coordinate 1,013,207, forward strand.
AACAAAAGAAAACCAACACTAAGAAGTAACGAAAGAAAACCGACACTAAGAAGTAACGAAAGAAAACCGACACAAAGAAGTAACGAAAGAAAAGCGACACTAAGAAGTGCGAATGAAAACCGACACAAAGAAGTAACATAAGAAAAACGACACTGAGAAGTAACGAAAGAAAACCGGCACTAAGAAGTAACGAAAGAAAACCGACACTAAGAAGTAACGAAAGAAAACCGACACAAAGAAGTAACGAAAGAAAACCGACACTAAGAAGTACGAATGAAAACCGACACAAAGAAGTAACATAAGAAAAACGACACTAAGAAGTAACGAAAGAAAACCGACACTAAGAAGTAACGAAAGAAAACCGACACAAAGAAGTAACGAAAGAAAACCGACACTAAGAAGTAACGAAAGAAAACCGACACAAAGAAGTAACGAAAGAAAACCGACACTAAGAAGTAATGAAAGAAAACCGACACTAAGAAGTAACGAAAGAAAACCGACACAAAGAATAGTAACGAAAGAATAACGACATCAAGAAGTAATGAAAGAAAACCACCACTAAGAAGTAACGAAAGAAAACCAACATAACAAGTAACGAAAGAAAACCGACACTAAGAAGTAACGAAAGAAAACCGACACAAAGAAGTAACGAAAGTACACCACCACTAAGAAGTAACGAAAGAAAAACGACACTAAGAAGTAACGAAAAAAATAACTGACAATAAGATGAAACAAAAGAAACCGACACTAAGAAGTAACGAAAGAAAACCGACACAAAGAAGTAACGAAAGAAAACCGACACTAAGAAGTAACGAAAGAAAACCGACACAAAGAAGTAACGAAAGAAAACCGACACTAAGAAGTAACGAAAGAAAACCGACATAAAGTAGTAACGAAAATAACCGACAGTAAGAAGTAATGAAAAAAAAAACGACAATAAGAAGTAACAAAAGAAAACCGACACTATGGAGCTCTAGAAGCTTAAGTTAGGACTTATAATTACGAGCGATTCATAGAGGCACTAATGGGTTTGCGAATCTGTATTTCCTGAATAATGAATAATAATACAGTAGCCACGTTCATTTGTGTGACTAAAGTTTCCGGGTGAGCGCATCCAAGACTATTTTCTTGCATTTGGAGGACCTCTTTACTTAACGACATTGCCTCAGTAAACTTCCCTTTGCTTCCTAATGCGAAAGTCATGTTCATTTTTTTGAATAAAATATACGGGTGAGCACATCCAAGAACGTTTTCTTGAACTTCCAGGACTTGTTTATGTAACGACATTACTTCAGTCAGCATCCCTTGATTTATTAATACAACAACCATGTTTATTTTTGTGACTAAAGTTTTCGGGTGAGCATATCCAAGAACGTTTTCTTGCAGTTGCAGGAGCTCATTACATAACGACATTGTTTCAGTCAACTTTCCTTGATTTTGTAATGCAACAGCCACGTTCATTTTTGTAAGGTATCCGGTTGAGCAGATCCAAGAAGATTTTCTTGAATTTCCAAGACTTGTTTATATAACGACATTGCTTCAGTCAGCTCCCCTTGCATTTGTAATACACCAGCCATGTTCATTTTTTGTGGCTATTGTTTTCGGGTGAGCACATCCAAGAACGTTTTCTTGCATTTGCAGAACCTCCTTATATAACGGCTTTGCTTCAGTCAACTTCCCTTGATTTTGTAATACATCAGCCATGTTCAGTTTTGTTACTAAATTATCCGGGTGATGGCATCCAAGAACGCTCATTTGTATTCTGTGAACATCTTCAAAAATCAATCTAGCTTTTCCATATTGGGCATGATTTAGCTGCGCTACTTCTAGTTCACTTTTTCGCTTTAATTGCTATGGGATGTGATTTCATTTGAAATATGATCATTTGTTGGTTCATTGATTGCAGAATAGACAATGATGCGGATAGTTTTCCACTTAACCGTAATATCCTCAAGTATTCGATTTGAATGTTTGCAATCACCGGATTTTCGTCACCATAGCAGGTTAACGTACTTTCGTATAATCTTTGAACTTTTTCCAATCCTAGTTTATAGTTGCCTTGGTATACGTATACACTGATTAGACAAAGTTGTAGCTCCCTCGTCTTACTCTCCATATTTATATAGATTCTATAATCGGATCTAATTGCTTCGTAGAACCAGTGCACAATGCATGTCGGATTTTAAAAACTTTGAATTTTAATTGACGGGAACTGGAAAGATCTGGGCAATCAAATATAGGATTGTTTATGATAGCATTAAGTCTATCAAGCTTTTGGTCCAATAAGGAGATACCATATAAATTTAATATTTTTGTATGTATATCTACATTAAATGTTTGCATATCATCTTGATTTATAAGCATTTCAAGGATTTGCTGACAATCCTTGTAATTCCCATTTTTTGTGGAACGATTTGGCCCTCAAGTAATCCAAACAAACCAATTCTTTGGGTAAGAACGTTACATTTCTTACAAATCCATGCAAAAGATCAACTGCACTTGTAGACTACCCACGGTTGAATAGCGCCAACACTGAGTTTTTCATAAAATCCAGGATTTCATTGTCGGGTTTTATTGTAATAACATTTGTTGTGAAGCACCGGTAAGTATGATTTAAACAGATATCTCCAAAGTTGAAGTTCTTTCTGTTTTCACTTTCTTTGATGAACTGTTTACAAATGTTTAATACATCACTGGTCGCTCTTTCCTTCTCTTGTGTTGAAATTGAATTCAATCGTACCATTTGCAGCAATGAATGAATTGATATTAAATTATTTTCGTCAACTTGAATTAAAGAATACGCAGCCAAACTGGATAATGCGTCCAGTAATGGTTTTGTTCCAACGTCAGTTACCTTTCTGAGAAAATCCCTACTAATGGATTTCCCGTCTATTAGCGCTATTATGTTGATTATCCGAACAGTCGTTGCATGCGCACTTGTTTCATTGAAAGCCATCATAGACGATGTATATATTGATTTATTCGTGTTTATGTCATAGCCCGAGCTCTCTTTCAACATTTCGTTACTGTATCCGTTAAAGAGATCGAGGTACTCAGCTACAGAAATCTTTTTGTTCTTGATATAGGATAGTGCGATCTGGATGCCTAACGGCAAACCTCTGGTGAGCGCAACTAACTTATCCAGCGATACTAGTTTTTCTCTTTTCAGTTCACACTGCAAAATTTGCATAATCGCATCCTTTGATAGAGGAGGTAAATTTTGAAATTCGAAGTGATTCCCCCAGTTTATGAACTGACTCGTTATCAGCACATCGCCCTTGTAATCTTTCTTTTGGGGAAGAAAGTTTTGTATTTCTCCCAAATTCCTTGCATTTTCAAAGATAAGCAAGTGTTTTTTGTCAGATAGGAATGCGTAAACACGTTTGACAGTGATGTTTAAATCGAAGGTAATGCCGTTTACGTCTACGCAAGACAGGCCGATTTCTTGGGCAATGTCGAAAAAACATTTCTCCATCGTAGTTTCACTTTCGGCATTTCAGGTTTCCTTCATAGTAAATTTTATATTGCTCATAGTAAACACGAGCCAGTTCCGATTTTCCAACTCCAGAAAGACCGAATACTACCACTTTATTACTGCTTCCACTAGTAAATTTTTGATGAATCAGCAAAATATCGTCTTTTCTCCAGGAAAAATTATGAATTACGTCTCTTAAGCCATACTCAATCCTTGCACAGTCATTGTAAATTGGTCGGTTGAGTATTCGATCGAGATCATTCTTTTGGCATCCCAACCCAAGTAAACAACTAGAAAATGTTGTCTCGAAAATCAATTTCATCCATGGTTAGGCCATGGTGGCTTTGTTCATTACGAAGCTTTTTCAGATTCTCGATTAACACTTCGTGCTTTTTCGTAATTTTGCAGCAATTGCGGATAATAATAATGATCAAGCTTATATCTAAACTTGAAGAATCTGTCTCCTTAGTTGCTGGGAACAATTGGTTCCACTGTTCTGTGCCAATGATTTTTTTCTTCCGAAGATCCTTAAATTTTGCATTGAAGCTGTCCAAAAATATGTTAAACTTTTTGGGATCTTTTGGAACTGCATATGCTCCGTGAAGTAATTCGACCTGCGTTTTCAAACCAAAGTACTTAAGCAATTCCAACTTTTTATGTTTCTTGTGTTGTTCATCGAATGAGCTTTTTATCTGAAGAAAATACACGGAAATTTGAAAGCTGCACAACAGCCTCGATCACATGTTAAACGCCAGGAAGATTGTGGCGTCTGACATGAAACATAGGAAGGAGGAAGATGAAAAAGTTGTAGGATGACTTAGGGTGAGCCTTAAGTCATAAAGAAATCGAATTTGCTATATACAGTGGACCCTTGCTAATTCGTACCCTGCATATGTCGAATTATTACTAAGTCAAACTGACTTTCGGTTCATCATGAATTTTCGTTATAAATTCAGGCTAAAATCCCCTGAAGTTGTATCCTGGATAAGTAGGACAATTCACTTACTCGTACCATTTTTTGGGCCTACTCGACTAAAAACACTGCGTAACTAGGACTTTTACTTCGAAGTAGTAAGATTTGAAATATTTCCAAGTTGCATAATTTGAAACTTCGAAAAGTCGAATGCGCAGTCAGTCGCCTGTCAACTCCAAAAACAAGTAAATGTTTTTGTGATGAAAATCAGGATGAAAATTACGAGTCATAGAGGGTCTTTCTACGGAAGCCCATTAGGGACATTGTAGCAATATTTTTCCATAGATGTTTCGTTCTCGTACATCGAAGATTTCGATCTCATATATCAAAGCCTTACCTTCGATCTCGTACATCGAAATATTCGATCTCATACATCGAAGGATACGATCTCATATATCGAAATCTTACCTTCGATCTCGTACATCGAAGCTTTCGATCTTATACATCGAAGCTTTTCCTTCGATCTCGTACATCGAAATATTCGATCTCATACATCGAAGGATACGATCTCATATATCGAAGTCTTACCTTCGATCTCATACATCGAAGGATACGATCTCATATATCGAAATCTTACCTTCGATCTCGTACATCGAAGCTTTCGATCTTATACATCGAAGCTTTTCCTTCGATCTCGTACATCGAAATATTCGATCTCATACATCGAAGGATACGATCTCATATATCGAAGTCTTACCTTCGATCTTATACATCGAAAGATACGATCTCATATATCTAAATCTTACCTTCGATCTCGTACATCGAAGCTTTCGATCTTATACATCGAAGCTTTTCCTTCGATCTCGTACATCGAAATATTCGATCTCATACATCGAAGGATACGATCTCATATATCGAAGTCTTACCTTCGATCTTATACATCGAAAGATACGATCTCATATATCTAAATCTTACCTTCGATCTCGTACATCGAAGCTTTCGATCTTATACATCGAAGCTTTTCCTTCGATCTCATACATCGAACCATTCGATCTCGTATATCGAACAAAATCTTCAATCTCATATATCGAAATCTTCGATGTCATTTTTGTGGTTCTACACAGCACTACATGCCTAAACATTAGACAGTCACTACAATTCGTGTCTTTTTATTGAAGACAGGGAAGGAAACAGTCATTAACAATGGACCAAAATGACAGTTTGTATATCTTACATATCTTGCTTTGGAGAGTAGCTAGAATTGTCTGAAGAAAGCATAATGATCTGGATTTGTATTCTTTATAGGAGACATTTTAATTTCTTACTACTTCAGTAAAAACTACAACTATGATGAAATAGCTGCTTGCCTTCTGGCACATCATGAAATAAAAATAAGGTATAGGAACCACATTTTTCTGCATTGGAATTTTGTGATAACTAAACATAAATGGGTTTGTAGAGTTTCATCTTGCTTGTTTACCACCAGGATAACAGTTCACTGAATTTGATGAAAGCATTTCGCTTAGTCTGCATTTTCTGTTCTATGTACGAGATCGAAGGCTTCAATGTGCGAGATCGAAGGCTTCAATGTATGTGATCAAAGGTAAGACTTCGATATACAAGATCGAATGATTCGATGTATGAGATCGAATATAAGCCTTCGATATACAAGATCGAATGCTTCCATGTACTAAATCGAATGTTTTGACGTGTGAGATCAAATGTATGGTTCCGATTAGAAAAACGAATGCTTCAATAATGTATGAGATCAAATGTTTCGATGTACGAGATCGAAGGTAAGACTTCGATATATGAGATCGTATCCTTCGATGTATGAGATCGAATATTTCGATGTACGAGATCGAAGGAAAAGCTTCGATGTATAAGATCGAAAGCTTCGATGTACGAGATCGAAGGTAAGATTTCGATATATGAGATCGTATCTTTCGATGTATGAGATCGAATATTTCGATGTATGAGATCGAAACATTTGTGGAAAAATATTACTACAATGTCCCTAATGGGCTTCCGTATCTTTCAGACCATTTTAAGTTGCGTGAATGTGCAAAATGATTAAAATCATCGGAAACTGGAAATTTCGATTCCAAAAAATTGGGAGTGGCAACAACGAAACACACGAACTGAATTGGGTTATGACAATTCATGATGACAGTGTTAAGGAAAATTGACATTCAAAACAGAATGTTCTCTGGAGTCCTATCCCACAAATAAGAACAGTATATCTATCCAAGCTGAATGTATTATTGTGAAAATATTATCAAGGAAATCTATTAATAATTTGGAAATTGTTCGGCCTCGGGACTTTTCGAAAAAGTTCTGTTTGCCTTTATTTATAGTCTATTCATGTATCAAAAGACATTTCATAAGTTCTTAGGCTTACAACAAGTGTTGATGTGGAAGTTTCTTAAGACTCTGTAGGGAAGTTTTCAGCAAGTTTATAGGAAATAAAGCTTCGTGTAAGCAAAAGACGATTTTTACAACAAGCATTAATTCTCTCAACAAATATGGACAAAACGTTTGACTCGTACTTATGTGATCAAATCTGTGTGGCATAAAAGTACGCCCACTGCTACCATTTTGCGTCGTTCACCTCTTGTTTCAACTTATTTTATTTGCTTTATTTACATTAATCATTGTTTATTTTAAAAAAAACACGATAGAAATCCGTTTTTCGTCATGTTTATTTCCAGGAGATGTTTTTAGACTGAGAAGGTTTTGCTTTCCTGGAAACACTGTCTTCTGTAAAACGATTCAAGCTTAAAATAAATTGTTAACCAACTACTTGATAACTTATATCAGCGATAAGATGAAATATAAGATTTTAATTAATGAATGACAAAGCATGCTTGAATAAATACTTTTGGGAATTTTAGTCAAAATAAACCTATTTTTTTTATTTTATAAATTTTTCTAAAGATTGATACAGAAAAACGATCTCACACCTCCATAATGATCCAATGGATTCAAGTGCTTATCACTTTATGAAAGTTTCTAGTAAGTCAACGTTTCTCTGCAATATCAGGACCTTTTCGCTGCTATCGACCTCATATACAAGCAAATTGCCTTGGATAGGAAATTGGGGACCCACAGCCCATTTTCAAGATGTCTTTTTTGTTGATATCAAAAAGTCAAAAAGTTATACATGTACTTACCGCTGGTGTTGATTTTGTTGAATGGCTTGCCATTTTTGATACGGAGAATACAACCAGAGACCTAAAAGTATGTATACACTAGAATGGGTGAACACGGCGAAGGTACACATAGACGTGTGCCATAGAAGGGAAAGATTTACAACTCGCTCGTTTTGCCTTTTAATTCTATCCTAAAAATCGAGCGTAGCGGTATTTTCTTAATACAAAGGCATCTCACAATTCATTGGCTGTAGAGTCTTATAAGCTGCTTTATACGATTCGTTAGATTCTGTAACACGTGAAAAAATAAGAACTTGGAAGAATGGCGGACTTCTTATTAACAATTAAAGTTAATATGATAATAACAGTAAAAGTTCCAAATGACTATCGAAAAATTTCTATGAATTGCAACGAGTTTTCATAGGCTATAGCTTTTATAAAAAATCTCATCTTAGAAACATCCGCGATTATATCCTGATAGATTACACGACGAAGAATATCTTGTCTTCCATTTCTGAAAGTTTCGAAGCCCAGAAGTAATCAATAGCTATTGATAACTTGAGATGCGTATCTTATTGGTTATCAAGATCTCAAACACCAATAAAAACACGTAAACTTAATTAAGGCTTTCAACATTACCTTTCCAAAGCTTCCACTGGTTCAGACCTGACGTTTATGACAATTACGACGATAAAAAGAAAAAATAATCGTCGCAATCGCCAATCGCCAGGTGTGAACACTCTCAAGTATTTCATGAGAAGTTAGTAATCAATCGGGCGTTTACGACGATTTTGACGATTACAAAAGTGTTGACATTAGATGATTACGACGGTTACGATAATTACACTGAATTTTAATCGTCGTAATCGTCGTAATTGCACCTATAGATGTTGTTTCCATTTCTCTTTTTATGTGTCCATGAGATACATGAAAACGTTCAGAAGAGATTGAATTGGATCATTTACAAGTTATCTTAAAACTTTTCTAGAGGTCAAACACCTTCTAACAGCTACTCTACTCTTTACATTGTAGATTCCTGCTGATATCCACCACGAAGTTCTCCTCAAACTTTTAGAAGAAGATCCAGAAACAGTTGATTATGTTTTACGTAGGAAATCCATCAGGACAAGTCTTGTAGAGTATGTCTTCATCCATTTTAAATTATTAAGCAAAAAGTTAACTCAAAGTCGTCGTTTCAGTTTTTTTCAAAATCAGTAAAATTCAAAATTCAAAATTCAAAACATTAAAAAACAAAACAGAACTTACTTTTACTTATTAAGATCTCATTTTGATTTATCTTTACTTCAAGATGAAACGTTGTGTTGTTAATTCACCAAGTTTCGAGAAAAAATACAAAACCCGACGCATAGTTTGACTAAGGTTAAGGCTACGTTCTCACGAGGCTGGATCTGGAACATCAAGAACGTGCTTGGTAACAAACGAGATATCATAGCCACCATTTTCATGTCCTTTGATAGTTGTTTTACACAGTCATAATAATTCAATACGTTTCTTCTACGATGATGAAAGTAAACTTTTGGGGTAAACAGGAGTTAACCAAAACACGAGATTATGAAAACAAAACAAGAGATTATGCTATGACAAAATAAATCGACATTCTTCGAGATGTATGTAAACATCACCACTCTGATTACATCGAACTCCTTTTGTTTGTTCCTGATGTATAGCTTGTTTACCTATACAACAACCTCGATCATTCAAAACTCGAGGCAGAAGACTTATTAGCAATCATCGAGTGTAGCTGAGGTCAGCAAACGATAACAATAGAGGTTTTTACGATTTCCGAATTTACCCGAAATGCATCACGATCCGCCATCTTGGTAGACCTTGGTAGTAAAGTAAACAGCTATCAACTGCGTACTGTGCGTGATTATAGTTTTTAAAACTCCTATAAATATGCCTACATTATGCTGTATCGTTGGCTGTAGCAATAAACAAAGTAAAGAAGGTGATCTTAGTTTTTACCGCATACCAAAAGTTATTTTGAACCAAGGAGAGCAGATGAAATCCATCACCGAAAGAAGAAGAAATTGTTGGGTGTTAGCTATAAATCGTGGTGACATCTCATACAAGAAAAGTGATAGTTGGCGTGTTTGTGGTGTGCATTTTAAACGCCAGTGTTTGTTTTTATCAACGAAGCGGTAGGTCTACCAACATGGCGGATTTCCAAAATTTTTTGAAATCGCAATGCATTGTGGTACAAATCGTAAAAACCTCTATTGAGCAATAAAACTTTTAAGGTGAAAAGAAATCTATACTACCTGTACCAATGATCGTCGTCTTGATAACATACAGTAAATAACATGGTAAAAATCGTGGCTTGGGTTAACGAGGATGTAGCTACGTCACGCCTCGCTATGTCAATCACTAAGATGTTGCAATCAAAGGATCGTTAAAAAATTACTGTGACGGAGAGCATTTTTAGTGAAAATGTGTGTAGATTTCTATAGATTTGCACTCCTTCGTAGATATTTTTTAATAAATGTACCGGCTGGGTTAAGCACCAAACCTCGGTTTGTAATGGATAGTTTATCGTCAATGAAGGAGTTCCAATACATACAGTATAGCTATGGCTTGAAAAGACGGGCATATTTACGGACGTAAAATCTGGTGATCCTATTATTGTGAGTGGAAGATACATAATACAACCTTCACATAGAGGACTGTATATTCAACTAAAACCAAATTGCAAATCGTTTGTCTTGTTCCAGTTCGTTTTCACATAACAACAACCCTAAAATTCCTATTTCTAATATGTTCTACAACAGTGCTTTTATATTGTACTGCAGATATCCCAGCCCGCGCATTTGTTAAAAAACCTCTGCGAAGGAGTGCCTTTCTATAGAAATATGCACACAATTTTGATAAAAATCCTCTCCGTCGCAGTGTCTTTTTGAAGATTTTGCCCACTGGGATCCTCGGCAATCCGTGTACTGCAACCTACTTTTCACCAAACGTTATCGTTCAAACCTAAGTAGCGATTATGTAAACCATGGCTTCATCTTCTATGAACGCATAGAAGTCATGGAAATTAGGGAGGCGCTTATTAGAGAGAGGCGTTAATTAGGGAGTGGCGCTTATAAAAAAATTGGCTGCAAGCTGTGAATGAGGCATTGCTTTTTATCATAAAAGAATAAAAACAATTGTATTTTTCATGGCAAGGAAATAAGATTTACATCACAAAAATGTAGACTTCCGATTCTATTACAGAATTTTTGCTTTTTTGTTTAATTACCACCCGGGCGCTTATTAATTTCTGAGTTAATGTTAAGTCACTCTAATAAGCGCCTGGGCGCTTATGGAGAAGGGCGCTTATAAAAATAATTTTGACTTGAGAGGGTGCTTATTAGAGAGGATGTGGTATACGACATCACGTTTTTATTTGCAATGTTTGTTATGTACTCTTTGAATCCACATAAAAAGGGTTTCCCTCATATGGCTGTTCGTACAGCATTATATCAGGATGTAAACTAAAAATAAATCTTCAGCCTCGCTTTTAATAGTGAACTTTCAACTTCAGCTCTAACAAAACATTCACATTGTTATCAACAAAAACAAAACGTCCGTGACATATCGATATCGCTGATTTTTCTTTTATTTCTTGTGTTCATTCAAAAGTTTTTACAAAACCGTTTAGGAAAACATTGAGCTAAAACGATTTATCTCCTTCATTTTACGTTTTATCTCTTGAATCATCTTAAAAGCTAGGAGACAAAGCAAAGATCTTCCACTGCCCAACTGCACGACTTCACTGAAAACTAGCCTCTATTCTCATCTACCATGGCTAGGCCTAATTTCAATACTGAACTGCGGCTATAAAAGTGAACGGAGATGAAGGAAGAGGAGGAGAAGGAAAATGCTCGTTTTAACATATATTTTGCCGTGTGGGGAAATGTATAAAAATACTTATAACTTTTTGTTAAATCTTTTTTTTTCAGTTTTATTCTTCAGGAAAAATTAGAAAAATCAAAGTTACGTTGCCTTTAATTTGCACAAGATTAGCATTTATTAAGGCCCTCAACACCCCACCCTCCCCCTCTCGATTAATGCAAAAATTTGATAAGCTCCCAGGGTGCTTGTTCGGATAATTACGGTATGTCACTTCTTGTTTGTAGAGTATAACGTCTTACTTTTCTTGTTTTTAAATCTCTTCTGTATTTTTAAGAAAAACGTGTTTACAAGTCATATGTTAGGTAAAATGCAGAACGATCAAAAACGCAGAACATGATATAACACTACACCATCCCCTTCTTTCAACTACCAGTCCTATTTCTCAAGGGGTAAACTTTCTGTTGATTCAAATCGAGAGTCTCACGTGGCATTTGTACTGCTGGTGGTTGCCTGGGATTGTCATTAGTAAATTTCTTAAGTGCATTAGTATTTCGAGCATAAGTACTTCCGTCTTGACCTTGAATATGTACCATTGATCCTTTCTTTGATGTGACTTGATATTTCTCAGGTTTGTATTTTGGTGACAACTGATTTCTCTTCCGTTGCTTCATAAGTACAGTATCACCTACTGAGATGTTGCTTTCTGCTGCATTATAACGATTATCAAAGTATTGTTTGGTTTTTGTTTGTTTTTCTAAGTCATTTTGTTCGGCTTGACGGTGAAATCTGTATGGTACAGGTTTGGTAAACTGCGGAAGACCAAGTTTAATATCGCGATTGAAGAATAGTAGAGATGGGCTGAAACCTGTCGTTGCATGTGGAGAGTTTCTGTAACTTAACAATAATCGGTCCAGCTCCCTTTTCCATGACTTTCCTTCGATTTTCGCTGCTTTTAACGTTTTCCCAATCACCTTCATGAAACGTTCGCATTTTGCGTTAGCTTGAGGGTATTCCGGTGTGATTCTGCGGTGATAAATTCCTTTTGACTTCAAATAATCTCTGAAAGCAAGTGAGTCGAAAGGTGGACCATTATCCGACTTTAACTGGTCTGGATAACCGAAGAGGTGAAATGCATCATTAAGTTTATCTATCACCACATCGGCGGTTGTTGATTTCATTATATATATTAATGGGAACCGACTATATTCATCAATGATAACGAACAGTTTTTCCCCCGTTGGAAGCGGTCCATGAAAGTCTGTCGAAATCTCTGACCAGGGTGCGATTGGCATAGGTGAAGGTTTTAATGGTTCATGACGTTGAGGGCTGTCCATTATTGCTTGACAGGCGAAACAAGATCCAATTATTTTCTGTATGTCCTTGTTTATGTTTGGCCAGTATACTTTTTCTCGCAGTAGAGCCTTACATTTATTGATACCTAAATGTCCTAGATGAGCAATCTCTATGGCCCTCGCGTGGAGGCTGGTTGGAAGGATTATTTGGTTGCACTTTAGTAGGATACCATCGTTTTCAGATAGTTCATGCTTGAATTGTCGAAATGGTATGGTATTAGGGTTGCTCCAATCTTTCGTTCTGACAGCCTCAATTACCGACTGAATGAGGATATCCTCTTTGGAAGCGTTGCGAACCTCTTCTAGAGTCATGGAAGTCAATAATGCATTGTTTGTAATAAAGTTAATATATTCATCGGATTCAGTAGGTGTTTCCCTTTCTACTAACATTCGTGATAGACAATCAGCTATATTCTCGCGTCCTGGTTTGTGGACAATATCGAAATCATAGTTTTGTAGTGTTAGATTCCATCGTTCTATTCTGGCACTGGAACGTTTATTAACATTGCTTATCAGCGATTCTAAGGACTTGTGATCGACGATGGCGGTGAATTTTCTCCCAAAGAGGTAATTGTGGAACTTCGTAACGGCAAATATAAGTGCTAAACATTCTCTTTCAGTTGTGGCGAATGCGACAGGTTTCTGAATACCACGTTCCTCTTGCAGTAATACGGCTCCCAGTCCATGATCTGAGGCATGGGAAATAACAGTACATGGTTTGTTAACATCGAAGAACGTCAGTGAAAGATTTTTTGTCAGCACTTCCTTTAGTTCATTAAATGCTCTTTCGTGTATTTTCAGCCATTTAAAATGAGCGTTTTTCTTCAGTAGTTGTCGCAGTGGTCCAGTCAATGTGGAGAAGTCTGGTACAAAACGACTACTGAAAGTTGCAAGGCCCAAGAATGATTTTAGCTCGTTTACATTTTTTGGTGAACGGGCTTTGTGCAAGGCTTCGATTTTTGACGGATCTTTAGAGACGCCATGACGACCTACTACCACACCGAAGAATGCAATCTGTGGTTTAAGAAAATCGCATTTTTCTAAGTTGAATCTCAGACCAAGTGAGAGTGCACGCTCGAACAATGCCGTTAATCTTTCTATATGCTCCTCAATTGTATTGCTGTAAATGATAGTATCATCACTAATGTTTTTAACTCCAGGTAAGTCTGTAAAACTTTGCTCCATTATTCTTTGAAAATCCTCGCTGGCCGACGTAAGTCCAAATATCATTCTTTTGTATCTGTACATTCCTTTCTCTGTGATAAACGTTGTCAGCTCCCGTGACTTTTCGTCTAACAATATTTGACAATAAGCACTTCGTAAATCAATCTTAGAAAAGTATTTAGCACCACTGAGATCATCGGTTATCGATTCTAGCGTAGGTATTGGATACGTGGTTCTTTGTATTGCCTTGTTTGGTGCACGAGCATCTAGGCAAACACGAAGTTTGCCTTTCTTGTTGGGTGATACGACAAGATTAGAGATCCATCTGGACGGCTGGTTAACCGGCTCTATGAAATCTTTCTCAATTAAATTATCGATTTCGCTGTTTATTATATCTCTTATGCTCAAGGGATAACGCCGAAGTCGCTGTGCTACTGGAGGGATAGATTCATTTATATGAAGCTTATGCTCGTAGTCCTTTAAAAGACCATCACCATCGAAAACCTCCTTATATTTCTCCAACAGGTTTTTCAGCTTTATATCTGGGTTCTCACTTTTCTTAGAAAAGTTAATGCCCCTATGATCCACTATGAAAACCTGTTTAACTGGTTTTACTTCATCATGAATTTCAATGAAGCCCAACGATAAACAAGCGTCTTTTGAAAGAATGTTTTGAAAAGGATTGTTCGGCATAACGTAAATAGTTTCAGCAAAAAACCTTCCTTTTCTTTCTAATAATATAGATATTTTTCCAATAGGCTTTATTGATTTATCATTTCCAAATGTACGAATGAGAGTTTTTGTTTTTTGAAGATTAATAGGTTTTGATTTTTGTATCCGGTCGAAAGTAATTTTATTGATGCATGAGCAGCTGGCACCTGTATCACCGATCATTTTTACTCTTGTGTTGTTCAAAACAACACTAAAGAATGGAGGCTCTGACTTTTTATGTGAGGGTTGAGAAGAAAAAACATTTTCATAATTTGAAGTATCTTCTTGGACGTTTAAAATGTTTGCAACATTTTGAGCTTCTTCATCGCTGTTTTCCCCGACTACTCTTCGAACTTTTTTGCCTCTACATACGACTTTAAAATGACCAATGATTCCACAGTTATGACACGGTTTTCCTTGTGCAGGGCAGGTTTTTGAGTGTCCTGGAATGAAGCGATCTCCACAGCGGTAACATTTTCGCCGATTGGAAGTGACTATTTGGTTCTGTGACTGTTTGACAATGTTTACACTTTCGACTCCAGCGATTTCCAAAGCTTGTTGTTTAGCTTGCTCGTAAATTTTTCCTACTTCCAGTAGTTTCTCGAGTGTAAGATGTTTGGTTTGTAATATCTTCTCTCGTAATTTGTTGTCATGACAAGAGAAAACGAACTGATCTCGTACCTCATCATCGGGATAATTATTATCACAAGTTTCACTGAGTGTTTTTAGACGAGTGATATAAGTCAAAGTGTTTTCGTGAGAGTTCTGTTTTGCATTGTGAAATTGCCATCTTTCGTAGATGATATTTTTCTTTGGCATGAAATACTCATCGAGACGTTCACAAGCATCTTTGTACGTTGTCCCAACATCCGAGAGAGTGTTGAAAATATCCCTGACCTGCTTTCCACTAGCATGAAGTAGCACAGCACGTTTTTGACCATCATTTGTTATGCCAGAGGCTGTTAGAAAAAGTTCGACTTCTTCTCTGTAATTTTTCCACCTGCGATCGAGGTTTCCACCACTATCAACAGGAAATGCCTCCAGCATAGGTATGTTTTGTAGTAATTTTGCCATAGGTATTAAAATAAAATGTGTTTTTCCTCGTCGCCAGATATAACGTCTTACTTTTCTTGTTTTTAAATCTCTTCTGTATTTTTAAGAAAAACGTGTTTACAAGTCATATGTTAGGTAAAATGCAGAACGATCAGAACGCAGAACATGATATAACACTACATAGAGGAAATATTTTCTCATTGCTTGTGGGTGCGGGTGGGGAATTCCTATATGGTTCACTACCGGGTCTCTCTCGTCAATTGGTTTGAATATCACAAACTTTTTCTTTTTCTTCTAGGTGAAGAGTTAGTTGGCATGTTATTGATTGATTAAATTGATTATTTTTATTTTTATTTTTCTTAACGAATCCTCTTTAACTCTGGATTGTGCAAACTTTATCACAAGGAAAGTAACGCATGTCTCTGCTGACACAAAGGCATAAATATACTACAGAAAGAATGAGACACCCTTGAACTGCGTGGGTATATAGGTGCCTAATGTACCTGGTTCGAAGACGACTTTTTACCTGAGGGGTTTTTTCTCTGCCGGCTAATCGCCATACAGGAGATTAAGTGTAAATGATACGTTTGCAAGACGAAAGAAAGAATTCTTCTGTATTTGTTGTTTTTTGTTCTTGTTTCCCTGACTGTTGAAAAGAAGTGGAAAGAAAAGTCTGATATTTTACAATTTTGATTTCTGAAATTCAAAATGAAATGCTTATAAAATTAGACAAACGTAAAATACAAAAAGACGACCGGAGGGTCGAAAGATTTCGCTTATGTTTTGAAGAATGCGTCTCTATAAGTAACCATTCTGAATACATACTCGAGGGTTCATGAGGTTGCAGAGCGAAATTAATGACTAAGCCGTCTCCATAATCCTATGTGTTTTCATACTTAACCCTGTTTTTGAGCTTAGATACCTTATCGGTAAAGAAAAGTCGGCAAAAAGTGACTAAATTTTGTCCAAGTGACTAAATTTTTTGCCTACTTTTTATTTTTGCCGACTAGCATTTTTGCCGACTTTTTTTACCGATTGGGACCTTCCCAATGTCATTTTGTGTTTTCAAAAAATCTGCTAGTGTAAATATAGCAATAAAAAAGTTTTATGGTGTAAACCAAACTTAATTGATAAACACATAAATTGAAACAAAAGACGGTGATTCATTTTTATTTTAATCATCGTAATCGCCAGGTCTGAACCAGGCTTAATCATGAATTTTTTTTAAAAAAAACAACAAAAAAACCCCGATTTTATAAGAAAAATGTGAGCCAAAAGCGATAAGAAAAAATTTAAAACGAAAATCTATCCAAAATATGCAAACAAAATAAACAAATCAAATAACAAACAAATAGTTTGTTAGACGGTTTGAAGTTAGAGTTAAAAATTAAAACTGCTTTCTACTAAAGCTTCTTCTTCACTGCCAGTTGATCTTCACTGCAGTTGATGTTCCTAGCATATCAACATCAAAAGCGAAACTAAATTTTACCTAATTGAAATTTCACAGTGATAGACCTTTTCGGAAAATACGTCAGAGCAGATCTTGCCTCGCTTTCAACCCAAATAATAGTGGCATTTGTGTTGTTTTTGAAAAGAAATGATACCCGAGAGGAAACCTTACACGAACTTTTTTTATGATTCTGAAAAGGTCTATACTTCGAATCAAAAAAGTAACCGAAACCCTTTTTTTTATTTTTCCTTTAGGGAAAGATCCTTTTTTGTGAATATGTGGTAAATACACTTTATAGCTCACGAAATATACAAAAACATATTATGGCCATAACAGCAGGGAAACAAAGAAATAGAAACAAAAGAAGTTTAAGTTAGTAAGTGCGGTCCTAAAAAACTTTCGCCGTACATAGATAGATTAGATATATAGATAGAACGCCACCAAAACCAATATATTTCCTTAGCGAAATCTAAAAATAAATCACGCTTTTGAATACAAAGCAAGAGGAACATTATGTAACATTTTTAAAAAATAAGTTATAACTTGCCATAATTCATTAATAAAAAGACGAATTTTTAAAAAATTGCATTTATCAAAATACGAAGCTTTTCGTGTCTAAGCACATCATCAGGTTTTATTGATTTTTGAAATTGTAAATTTAAACTTGTGTCACATGATACTTTTTATTAAAAGTTCAAGATAGTGTTAACTAAAGTCTATGTCAACCGATTTGGCAGTTCGAACATTTTTTTATGATTACTAAGTCAAAATATATGATTTTAATATAATTTTTTTTTTTTTTTTTTTGCATCGTCAAGAGCACAAAAAGCACAATATTATAAACGACTTTTTTGGAAAAAATATCAAAATTTTAGCGTTAAAATTTGCGTTAGAAAAAAAGCAACTTTTTTTTAGTAAACCAAAAGCGTTATTCATTTGAAGAAACAACTTTTAAGTTTCCGTTCCAAACATTATGAAACACACTGTACCATGAGGTGTCAATTCTCTAACCGCCTATTGTTAATCGACCAAATAATTATTAAACGCAGTCATAACAAATAATCTAACCCCCGGTATATGGCAAAATATCAGATATTTTTAGGGCTCCACCGGGTCCCATATTTGGGCTGAGAACTTCGGATAGAATAAAGATTTTAACTGAAACCAATGTGCTATATCGATATATACATCAATTAATGATAACCGCACATAATGTACCTTTCCAATTGCAGCGCAAAGTTATCGGATCGAGTGGGACTCGAACCCACGACCTCTCGCTTGCCGGGCGATTGCTCTAACCACTAAGCTACCGACCCCTTGCGATCACACTAGTTCGTAGCAGACGAGGGGAGCGGAACCGCTCAATTGAACCTGAATGCCTACGAATCAGTGGAATCTCATTGGATAGATGCTCAGAGGTGATTCAAGTTCCAACCAACTCGTTAACTTTGATGCAACTAGGAAGGTGTAGTACATTGGGGAGAGGCATTCGCCCAACAGAGCCCCGGTTTCGGACATAGTCCATCTTCAGTCAGTTAACTGAAACCAATGTGCTATATCGATATATACATCAATTAATGATAACCGCACATAATGTACCTTTCCAATTGCAGCGCAAAGTTATCGGATCGAGTGGGACTCGAACCCACGACCTCTCGCTTGCCGGGCGATTGCTCTAACCACTAAGCTACCGACCCCTTGCGATCACACTAGTTCGTAGCAGACGAGGGGAGCGGAACCGCTCAATTGAACCTGAATGCCTACGAATCAGTGGAATCTCATTGGATAGATGCTCAGAGGTGATTCAAGTTCCAACCAACTCGTTAACTTTGATGCAACTAGGAAGGTGTAGTACATTGGGGAGAGGCATTCGCCCAACAGAGCCCCGGTTTCGGACATAGTCCATCTTCAGTCAGTTAACTGAAACCAATGTGCTATATCGATATATACATCAATTAATGATAACCGCACATAATGTACCTTTCCAATTGCAGCGCAAAGTTATCGGATCGAGTGGGACTCGAACCCACGACCTCTCGCTTGCCGGGCGATTGCTCTAACCACTAAGCTACCGACCCCTTGCGATCACACTAGTTCGTAGCAGACGAGGGGAGCGGAACCGCTCAATTGAACCTGAATGCCTACGAATCAGTGGAATCTCATTGGATAGATGCTCAGAGGTGATTCAAGTTCCAACCAACTCGTTAACTTTGATGCAACTAGGAAGGTGTAGTACATTGGGGAGAGGCATTCGCCCAACAGAGCCCCGGTTTCGGACATAGTCCATCTTCAGTCAGTTAACTGAAACCAATGTGCTATATCGATATATACATCAATTAATGATAACCGCACATAATGTACCTTTCCAATTGCAGCGCAAAGTTATCGGATCGAGTGGGACTCGAACCCACGACCTCTCGCTTGCCGGGCGATTGCTCTAACCACTAAGCTACCGACCCCTTGCGATCACACTAGTTCGTAGCAGACGAGGGGAGCGGAACCGCTCAATTGAACCTGAATAAAGATTTTGTTATAAAACTTTGTACACTTCTTTGTGAAAGGTTGATCTCGCTCCTGTGTAAGTTTCAACGCTTTTGGTGTATTAGAAAAAAGTTGCTTTTTTTCTAACGCAAATTTTAACGCTAAAATTTAAATATTTTTTCCCAAAAAAGCCGTTTATAATATTGCGCTTTTTGTGCTCTTGACGATGCAAAAAAATTATTTCAAAGTCATTTATTTTGACTTAGTAATCATAAAAAATGTTCGAACTGCCAAATCGGTTGACATAGACTTTAGCAAGCGGCTTTAGTCAACTGACTGTCGGAAGAGGGTTTTGTCGTCGTTGGCTATGATTTTTAAAGTTATTTCATTTTATTTCATTTACTACTTAATTGCAAGGAATACCGCGTAAGTCATATGAATTTCTTTTTGGTAGTGACAGCACAGAAACAGTCACGTGACCCTTTGAACTAACCTTTTTGTTTCGATACGTCTTCCCTTTCTCATTAGTTCATCGATTGAAAATCAAAAATAAAAATATCAAACATCCATTTCTTAATATCTTGACTATTTCATAGTAGACCTGTCCCGAATTTTTGCTTAAACACTGAAATGTGGCCGAGTTTTATATCATAACCACTTTTTTATGCGATTGATTGTTCTGCTGATTTCATTACTTTTTAATTTAATAACAATCTCAATCATTCCTAATTCTTATTCCAATAATTAGAAATACACACGCTTTTTTTATAAGAATGGTGTTTTTTAGTTTCATGATGAATATTCTTAACATTTTCATCCTAATATATTCTTAAAGCTTGTTTTCCACCAGTGAGATATGTGCTCATCGCGTAATTTTTTACGCGATAGTTCAGTGAGATAGTTGGTGGAAATTAATTACGCGATAACGTTTTACATTCCATCTCACAATTTTTGTGAGATAGGAGCTGCGAAAAAAATTGAACAATTACGTCAGGCCGCGAAGCGTCCGCAATGTAATTGCGATTTTATGAATAAAATCGAAGTATGATATAACAATGCGTTCTCTCAACCGTTGTGCTCCGGATCTCAAAGAAAAGCCAATTTTCGATCGCACGTCTTATCCTGAAAACCCAAAAGTTTTTTCGTTTGAAAGGCAAGAAGTATCGATGAAGCTCATTCGATATATTCAATAAGTAAGTAAGTAAGTGAGTAAGTGAGTAACTTATAATTTATTTGGCATTAACATAAGTAAGAAAATTACATGCAAATTTAAAGGCCAGGAGACCACCACAATAGTAAAAACTAATCAGAGGTGGTGGCCACCTTTACAACAAAAAGAAAAGCAGAATGATAAACAAATAAAAGAATTCTTAATAGAGAAAATAAAACACAAATGCTACAAAATTAAAGTGACAAATGCCTAATTGACGAAGGAAAAATTTCAGACAGCAATGTATTGATCTAATAGGTGAGACTTAACGAGTAACTTTAAGCTTTTAGCTGACATTTCAATGAGGTTTCTGTGAGGATGCAAACATTTAATATAATTCCACTGAGTGATCGACTGGTTACAAAGGGAATGAAAACCATATGCTACAGTACTCACCCTCGGTTTCTTAAGGAGACCCAAACTCCGCTTACGAGTAGGATATCCATGATCAATCTCATCAAAACTTTAAGAATCACAAAGGTCAGACGGTAGCCTAGAATTTACATGTTGGTGAATGAAGAGAACATCGAGTAATTTAACGAGATCAAAGATGGTAAGAATTTGAAGTTTGTTGAAAATGGGGGCTGAAGGAGAACGAGGAGGAGAAAAAGAGATAAGCCTAATGGCACACTTTTGAAGAAGGAAGGCACGACGGGAGTTAAGATTATTGGTTTGAGCCCAGAGTTGGCACCCATAACTCAAATGAGAGCCAAAAATAGCATGATATACACCGAGAAGAATGCTTGGTGGAACGTAGTGACGAATTTTTGATAATGCACCATTGGCTCTCCTAAGTTTGCCACAAACATTTGAAATGTGCTGGTTCCAATTTAGATGCTCATCAATCAGAACACCCAAATATTTCAAACAGGAGCTTTGTTGAAGTTTACGCCCGTTCAAGAGAATATTCAAATTCCCAGAGGTCTTGAATCTGCTTCTAAAAACAATATATTCTGTTTTCGCATCATTGGGCAATTTTGTTGGCATTAAGCCAGATATTCAAACAAGTAAGATCGAAAGTGATAGTTGTGCTAAGAGACTCCAATGATCTGCCGAATTGAATTAGATTTGTATCATCAGCAAAATGTGTAACTTCCGAGAATCTAAGGCAGGAATGCAGATAGACAAGCCGATTTGCTCAGCAAATATTAAAACGGGACATATGAACCTTTGATAAGCACAGCTGTAACTATACTACCATGGTTATCAGAGGATTGGGGAATAGAAAATAAAAGTATAATTTGCTAGAAGAATAGTATCTTTCTGTACAGAAACGCGTGAGTATTCATCGTTTCAACTTCCAGTCTGAGCTGTCGCTTGTGTGTCTGGATTCCCAGTCTGCCTTGTAGTTCATGGCACTTGGGAGGTACTTGGCTGTAATTGTGATTGAATTCTGGAAAAGATATGACCAAATTTCTTTTGCAATTCTGGTCTTTTCCTGACTTTTTGTACCCCCCATTTTCAGAAGATAAGATATTGCTGTTGTATTGTCTATCTGGAAATGTATTGACCTTATGCCCTTCAGTCTCTTTGTGAAAGTCAACAGAGCATACTTCACTGCCAAAAGTTCCAGAACATTTATATGAAGCTTGATTTCCTGATGATCCCAAAGTCCTCCTGTTGGTACTCTCTGAGCATAAGCCCCACCCCTCTTTGGAGGCATCTGTTTGAATCAAAATTTGGGATCTTTCCTGAATTATCTTTCTCCCATTTGAGTTTCTCCCTTTAAGTTTTCTGCCCACCACAGGAGTTCCTTGCGGGCTTTCCAGTCCAGGGTTATTTGCTGTTGATAATCTGGGTTTTTCTTCAAGGCCTGTACTTGATTTGCCTGCAAGTACCGATACTGCAATTGTGCTGGAAGAACTGCTTGTATCGTTGAGCACAGTCTCCCTATCAGCTTTGTTAGGTCTAGCATTGTTACAGTGGGGTTTTTGTACATCTCTGAGCATTCTTTTATGATCTGAGCAGTTTTTTCTGGAGTAAGTGATAGGGTGAGAATCTTTAAGTTCACCACCAATCCCAAGAACTCTATTTCCTGTGTTGGGTCGAAAATAGACTTTTTCTGGTTGATCACAAACCCTAGTTGCTCTTGCAAGAAAATTACTGTGTCCCTACTCATTAGTAACCCTTTTATGGTTCGATGCATTAAGAGCATGTCGTCCAAGTAAATGATCATCTGAATATTTATTTTCCTCAATAAAGCGACAGGTACTTTCAGAAGCTTTGTGAAAATTCTGGGGGCTGGTCCTACGCCAAAACACAGGCAAATGAACTCGTAAAGGCTGCCTGAGAAATAAAACCTGACATATTTCCTTGAATGCTTCCCTAGAGCTACACAAAAATAAGCATCCTTCATGTTTAGTTTGCACACATAATCGTTTTTCTGCAGAACGTTCTTCAAATGAGTTAAATTCTCCATTTTGAAGTGTTCGTAAAGTAGAAAAGAATTCAGTTGTTTCAAATTGATCACTGGCCTGTTCCCCCCACCCTTTTTGCCTACTATGAACAGGTTGCTTATAAACTGGTCGACACATGGAGAGACTTTTTGTATTGCTCCCTTCTCCAGCATATCCTGGATCTCTTTCTCGACAAGGTTCATTTGTGAAATTGAAAATTTTACTGGGTGAGGTATTTTCGTTTGTAATGGTACTGAAGTGAAAGGGACCTCTAGACCCTGAACTGTGAACAAAATGTCTGGGTCGTTGGTTAATTTTTCCCACTCTTTCAGAAAATATTTTAACCTTCCTGCCAGAGGCACGTTTGGAATTTCTGTCGAGAATAATTTTTTGACAACCGGTTGAATAATTTTAAGCTTGAACTTTCTCTTACCGGAAAAGCTTTCACCACGTTTTTGCTGGAAACTCTGTTGTTGTTATGGTGGTGGTCTCGATTATTTGTTCCTCCGCCAATTCTAAATCTTGGCCTCGTCATGCTGGCGGATGACGTTGGGAGGCTTGACGAAAAGGGCGGTGGTCTGCCACGTCGTTTTGAAGGTGAATTGAGATTGTGTAGAGCCTCTTTCGTGCTTTTCCGTGCTTTTACAATACTTTCTAGGTGTTTACGAAACGGTTTTCCGAACAAGTCATTCTCCCTCTTTTTGAGGTCCTCATTGTCTTTCAAAATGTTCTTCACCTCAGGAATGTCTTTTAAGATATCCTTCAGGACACTGAATCGGCGATTGTACGTCACTGTGTTGAAGACCTGACCAATGCATAAAACCAGCTAGAAGCAGGTCAAGTCGATCTAACTCAACATCTTCTCCTGTCCGGCTAGACAGTTGGTCTAGCTGTTGCCAAAGGTATCCCAATATGGTGCAAAAGCTTGCATTATCTTTTTCTGTATCTTGCAGAAAGTATCGTCCAAACTTTTGGTTTTATAATTCACAAGAACTTTCACGAAATCGTCCAAAGCTCTTGGCACATCCAAATTAGTGGGTATAGGCAAAGACTTGAGAAGCTTCTCTTGTAATTGCTTCTCGGTTATGTAAACATTTAATTGTTTGTTAACATACTTCGCTAGATCTGGTGGAAGTTTCCACTCGTTTTCTTTGGCCTCTGTCTTTATTGTGAAAAAATTTCTTTTCTTTCTCACTGGCTTTTCATCTGAAGAAGATGAAGCAGCAGAATCGCTGTCTCCTGAAGAAGATGACGACGATGACGACAAGGAAGAAACACGTTTTCTTTTCTTGTGTTTCTTCTTGGATAACTTTTTTTTCGTTTGCCCTTTCCAAGCAAAGTTTGTTGTGTGCTACTCCCAGAGATGATGGTCTCAGCTTTCTCTGAGTTATTGCCCTCATCTCCTTCCCTTTGAGCTTTGTCTTGCTCTGAAGGGGGGTTTTGTCATTTTGGTTAACTTCATCGGCGATGATGTGCTTGATACTCGAAGATTCTCAGATGATAACAATGTTGCACGTGCGATCACTCCGAAGCCATTTTGAAAATGGTATGGCAGAGGTAGTAAAATTGGCTCCGCCGTAAGATACGGAGCACAACGGTTGGGAGTAGGCATTGTTATATTGTTAAAATCAAAAAGTTTTGATATTTTATCGCAGCTCTTATCTCACAAAATTAATATTTCAAAGAAATGCCGAAGGTCCCTTTAAACGAATTGAAAAGAACCTATTGTTCTTTAATTTTGAGCAGAATTTTTACACGTGTTTCATTCTGTTGTGAAGAATTAGAAATAAAACACGGGTCGAACAAATGAGTCTGACCTCACGGAAGACGAAAGTCTTAGTGAAAAACTTCAGTTTCATATCATCAAATCTCCACTTTGATCTAATACTGGTTATGACCTTCGCTATGTACGCTGAAGGTCATAATTTTAACGATCTCTTAAAAATTCCTTCGCAAACAAAATGGACGCTTCGTAAGTATATTTATAGAAAACGTGATTAATCCGATAATATCTCGTCAATAAACACTCTTTATGGTTTCAAGTTACTTCACAAACAATTAGATGTTGTGAAAGTTTTAAATATCATCAGAATTTTTTGATGATGTTGCGTTTACTTCTTTCTCACAGGCAAAATCATGATACTGTTGAGGAAGAAATACCGGTTAATCCTCACAACGACCAAGAGGAACGTTTGGAGACCGTGGCTCGACCCGGTGAAAAACGCCAAACCGATGAAACTGAACGTAGGGAGGATGTAAATGAACCTCCTGCGAAAATTCCAAGATTTGAGTTAGTTGATACGGTTGAAGAAAATGATTGGGAACTTCCCCAAAATATGTTGGACTACATCCACAAATACATTAACATTAAAGTTCCTGATAAGGAAATCAGGGAAAAGATCATTGGAGTGAATCCTGTTCCTAAAAACATCAGGCAAGTTCCTGAATTAGATGGTTATATGAAACAACTACTAGTTGAACACAATAAAACTACAACACTTCACCTTGAGAAGATTCTCAAGGGAGTACAAGAAAGAGATAGGAATATCTTTGGGCCTCTCTCACGCCTTTGGTTCATTACGGAAGGAGAGAGGGGTGAAATTGACCTAAATGATGATTTCGCAACTAACAGTTTTTCTGAAATCACCAGTTTATTTGAGCAGTCAATTTTATTGTCAGCACAATCATTTCATCGACTGACATATCAACGACGTTACAACGTCCTGTCAACTTTGATTGAAAATTCATCGAAAGTGAATGAACTGCTTAAAGATCATGCTCTGTTGATGAACGATCCTTCAAATAAATATCTATTTGGAGAAAAGTTTGAAGAAATTTTAAGTAAATCAACCACATCCCAGAAGAAACTGACAGAAGTTTTTACTGGTTTGAAGAAGACTGTTCAACCTTCAACAAAACCCTTTCGAAAAGGCCCCCTATCAAATGAAAGCTCAAGAGGTAGGGGGCGATTCTTCTCCAGAGCTGCTCAGAGAGGTAAGATTATCTGTTCATCCTATATTAAAAAATGCAGAACTGTTATCAATGCTAGACTTCCCCAATGTACATCCAATAGTAAAAACTCTGTTTGTGAAAAAATGTCCTGTGGAAGCTCCCCCGGCAGGGAGGCTGAAGTATTTTCTCCAAAACTGGCTTTGCCTGACCCAAGACAAAATATTTTAGATATTGTGCAGGGTTACAAAATTCCATTTCACTCACAACCAAAACAACAGTTTCTCCCTCAAATTCCCTTCAGTCAGGAGGAACTAATGTTGATAGATACAGAAATTTCGGAGATGCTCCAGAAAGGAGCAATAAAGAAGGTTCAGAAATCCCCAAATCAGATTTTAAACAACATCTTCATAGTTCCAAAGAAAGATGGAGGCTACAGACCTGTCATCAATTTAAAAAATCTGAATTCTCACATTCCATACATTCACTTCAAAATGGAAAGCCTATCTTTACTGAAGGAACTTCTTCAGCAGGGAGATTGGATGTGCAAACTGGACCTGAAGGATGCCTATTTCTCAGTTCCACTACATCAAATATCACAGGAGAAGATTCGATTCCTGTGGAAAGGAACAGTTTACCAGTTTCTTTGCCTATGCTTTGGTCTGGGTCCAGCCCCAAGGATTTTCACCAAACTTCTGAAGGTTCCCATAGCCTTACTCAGGAGGTTAAATGTAAGACTGATAATCTATTTGGACGATATCCTGATTCTGGCCTCGTCCAAAGACGATCTGTTTCTAGCTCGAGATACATTGATATTTCTCCTTCAAAATTTGGGTTTTCTGATAAACCTGAAAAAAATCTCAATTCCAAGCATCTCAAAAAATTCAATTTTTAGGGGTGGAAATAGATTCTTTAAAAATGTCACTAAGTCTTCCTCAGGAAAAGGTCACAAAGATTGTATCACAATGTCAAGAGATGATGGACAAAAAATTAGTAACTCTAAGGGAACTAACATCACTAATTGGCAGATTAACGTCGGCTGCAATAGCAGTGTTGCCAGCTCCTCTGCAATATCGGACGATGCAGAGGCAACAAATATGGGAGATGAACTCGGGAAAGAATTTCGAATCTGTGATTTGTCTGAGTCAAGAAGTGAAAATGGAATTAAATTGGTGGGTTCAAAATTTGCACCTCAGCAATGGAAAGACTCTGATACCGAACAGCCAATGTATTGTGATTTCATCAGATGCCTCGATGATGGGGTGGGGTGCATATTGCCAGGGTCACAGGACGGGTGGGCCATGGAATGCCTTAGAGAAAACCTATCATATCAATTATTTAGAACTGAAAGCAGCAAAATTAGGGATTTTGACATTTCTAAAAATTTTTCCATCTATAAAGGTAATTCATTTACAAATGGACAATATAACGGCATTGGCTTATCTAAAAAAAATGGGGGGTATCTGGGGGGTATCAAAGATATCTGGGAAATTCTGATCAGTCATGGGATCACAATTACAGTCGAACATTTGCCAGGGAAATTGAATCAAGAGGCAGATTTCCAGTCTCGCTCAGTGAGAGACTCAAGCGAATGGAAACTGTGTCCCATGGTATTCAATCTTATAACCAAAATGCGCTGGATACCCCACATAGACCTGTTTGCATCAAGACTGTCACACCAAGTTCCAAGGTACATGTCTTGGAAACACGATCCATACAGTCTTGGAAGGGATGCCTTTCAAACAAGTTGGAAGGACCTTCAGGCATATGCCTTTCCCCCCTTTTCCTTAATACCAAGGGTATTGAAGAAAACACAAGACGAGAAAGCAACATTGTTGCTTGTCACTCCTGCATGGCAAACACAAGCTTGGTATCCATGGGCTCTCCAACTCTCCATAAAGAATCCAATTTTGATTCCAAAAAAGAGGAACTTATTATTAGGTCCAACCAAGGAAGAACATCCCCTGGTCTTGAACAAAACTCTACAGTTAGTGGTTTGGACTCTTTCAGGCAACAACTTCTTACAGAAGGAATATCAGACAAAGCTGCCTCTCTTATCACAGCTTCAAAACGAAAAGGCACTATCTCTCATTACGAATCGGCCTGGAGAAAGTGGAGCAGCTGGTGTAATCAAAGGGAAGTTGATCCCTTTCGATGTTCTTTGAATTATGTTCTTGAATTTCTCTCAGATTCCTTCGAAGAAGGAAAACTTCATAGTACAATTGCAGGCTACAGATCAGCTATATCAGCTTATCATTCAACAATTGATGGTTTCAAAACTGGAGAACATCCTAGAATTTCTGCATTACTTGCTGGGGTCTTTAACAAAAGGCCTCCTCAACCTAAATATAACTTCATTTGGGATGTTGAAAAAGTAGTTAACTATATCAATGGGCTAGGAGAAAATTGTCATTTGAGTGATTCAATGTTGACTAAAAAGCTTACAATTTTGTTGGCTTTAACATCTGCTGCTAGAGCACATGAAATCTGTTTTTTAGACACAAAATTTTTAGTTGAGCATCCATCGGGATATACATTTTCTTTTGGTAGAATTACCAAAGTTGCAGGGCCAAACAAACCAAGACCTCCCATAACATTTTTACCCTTTCAGGAGAATAAAACCATTTGTGTTTGTAAGTGTATTGATGATTACTTGTTAAGAACCAAACATTGGAGAAAAGAGGAAACTCAGTTATTATTGAGTTTCATTAAGCCTCATAAGGCAGTTTCAACCAAAACTATTTCCAGATGGATAACTGATGTTTTAAAATTTTCTGGTATTGATATCAGTACATTTTCAGGACATTCAACTAGAACAGCTTCTTCCTCTAAAGCAAAAAGCTGTGGTGTTCCTATAAAAGAAATTTTGAAAAAGGGTCATTGGTCCAAAGAGTCAACTTTCCAAAAAATATACTCTAAAGAGGTAATTGTAAGTGGGGAAATGTCATTTCAACGGTCCATTTTGTCTTCAAATAAAAAGCTTTGAAGAGAGATCGTTAAAATTATGACCTTCAGCGTACATAGCGAAGGTCATAACCAGTATTAGATCAAAGTGGAGATTTGATGATATGAAATTGAAGATTGTGCGAGGGCGCGAAGCGCCTGATGTGCAATCTAGATTTTATTCATCAAATCTCCACTTTACGATCTAATACTGCCCACCCACATCCTCAACCCTACATGTTATACATTATTTTACTTCTATTTTGTTACAGGACGCGGAAACTTTCGTGGTGGACGTGGTCGCGGTGGTTACTAAAATATATATTTGTGCTTGAAAGAGAAATATATTATATGATTCTTAAATTTGACTTGTTTGTGTGTATCTTACCCCAACATTTGTTTGTAGATCAGTTTCCAAAATTTCTTTGTGTGATCGTTAAAATTTAGAACTACAGCGTACATAGCGAAGGTCATAACCAGTATTAGATCGTAAAGTGGAGATTTGATGAATAAAATCTAGATTGCACATCAGGCGCTTCGCGCCCTCGCACAATCTTCAATTGTCAGTTGTCTTAACGGCAAAGAAAAGCAAGCCATCTTGTAAAACATTACGGGATAAGAGATATCTCACTGGTGGAAAACAAGCTTAAGACATTCTTAAGGCCGTACCTAACTTTTCATGCCCAGAAACTAAAGACAAAACCCAAAAGGTAAAAAAAGGTTGATAAGAGGAAAAACTGCAGCAAAACAGCAATGCAGAGTCACGTGAGAGATTGATAATTACAAATGAATAGCACCTATATAAAACAAAATAAATTCTGACAAATAAACTTTGAGCTCCCAAAATCTGAAGATGGGAATATTCTTAAGACATTCTTAACTTTTTGGCCAATTTCATCTTGAGCATTCTTATAAAGCGTATTCTTATAAAAAGAAAAGCGTGTAGCTTGAATATGAAAACGAGGTTAGATGTGGTTACTCAGCCACAACGAAGCGTTTAAACAGCACGTCTGGAAACGTCTGTTCTTACCCACGGTGCTATTGCCATAAAACTTCTACTGTTCGATTACAACAAGCAAAGTCAATTTCAGAGGTTTTGTGACAACCAACTTAGTTTCTATTCCTCATAGTCTCTTCTAAGTCTTTGATTCCCAATAATTATCGTATTAACAGGATAGCTTTCTAGGTCCCCAAGCTAATCGTCTGTTTATTAGCTTTCTAATAAAACAAACCTTTGATGTTAGCTTTTTGTTATTACAAATAAAAAAAATTAAACAAAAAGATACACCCTCAAACTAGCCAGTTTCCTATTGGCTATAAACAAACTAATCCTCTCAAACTTACGTAATTTCATTGAAACACAAGAATTGAAAAACAAATGAAAAGCTTTCTTGTGACCCTCTGGGAAAGCAATTATATTCAAAATTCATAACGGATTCTGCGTACAAGTGATCGCGTAATCGTAATGCGTGACAAACCTTTCTTTACATTATGGGTGAAAAGGTTAACACGAACATAGTATAAATACATAAGTTATGTAATTAGCTACTTTCTGTACGAAAACGTCAACACGAACGCAAGAAGGATGGAAGACGAAAATTTTAAAAATTACATTGTGGAACAACGTATTAAGTTTGTCCGTGTCGTGGTTGAGGATATTAACGGAGTTTCGAAAGGGGTAACGCTTCACATTGATCACTTCATGAAATGTAAAAAAGAAGGAATCCCTTACAACATCAGGGTCCATACGGCGACTGCAGCTGACGAACCAGTTAACGACACTGGCCTGTCGTCAAATGGTGACGCCTTTATGGTTGCTGATATGGATACGTTTCAGGTAATACCTTGGTGTAAGAACACTGCTTCCGTTTTGGCGGATTCAAAATCCTCTAACAATGCTGCGGACGTTCTCGAAGTAAGTTCCAGGGCAGTTTGTAAGCGTGCACTCAACCAACTCAACAGCTTTGGCTTCGATCTGTACGGTGCTTTTGAATTCGAGTTTCACCTTTTGGATCCCAAGACGAAATCCCCAGCATTTGAAAGTGTTTCTGTATATTCATCGGTAACGAATACAAAGTATGTTGATGTTATGTATGATATTATGGAGAATATGAAATCCATTGGCATAATACCTGAGCGGTCAGTTATTGAGAGTGGCAACAGTCAGTTAGAGATAACGTTTAATCCAGAATTCGGAATAAGATGCGCAGATACTGCGTTTTTATTTCGGCATCTAGTTAAAGAAATATCACTTCAACATGATTTGTTGGCCACATTCCTTTCCAAACCCTTCTCTAACTCAAGTGGGTCATCAGGTCATTTCAATCACTCGATTTGGACGAAGGACGGTCAGAATGCATTTCATGACCAACACTGCCAGAGCAATCTCTCAAAAGTTGCAAAACACTGGATTGCTGGGCTGCAGCATCATGCTAAAGCATTAATGGCCATTGCTGCACCAACCCCAAATTGCTACAAACGATTTGGGAAAAGTGCCTCTATCCCAATGAACGTCAAAAGCGGTGCCGATGACAGAACTTGTGCCTATCGTATTAAAAATGCAGGCACATCAAATGTCTACATTGAAAATCGACGCCCAGGTGCCGCTGTTAACCCATATCTCTACCAGGCTGCAGTTATCATCGCTGGAATGGACGGACTCAACAAGCAAATGGAAATGCTCCCTGATGATTTTAATTTCGAACTTCCAAAAACTTTACCTGATGCAATTTCGGCATTGCTGGACGATCCAGTGATGGTAAACGGACTAGGTAAAA
The DNA here is from genome assembly GCA_027922465.2 of Turritopsis dohrnii. NCBI lineage: Eukaryota > Metazoa > Cnidaria > Hydrozoa > Anthoathecata > Oceaniidae > Turritopsis > Turritopsis dohrnii. The sequence goes on from BQMF02000021.1 coordinate 1,045,085, forward strand.
AGCTTGTAATGTGTTTTGCAGCGGTTAAGCGTACTGAATGGGAAAAGCCTGGGAATTTAGACCTTCAATACAGATATGTTAATATTTAATATTTAACGTAAAACATCTTAGCTATGTTACTACTAGTGGTTGAAAATCTTTAATAGAAATTCTCTAAATTCATGAATTTCAACGATTCTGCTTTCTTTTTGCTCTTTTTCAAATTTTCGCTCGTCCTTTTTTTAGTGCTTCTTCAAACCTCCTAGAGGCCAGAAAACATTATTTTAAGCAACTGTCACAATATTTAGTTGTATAGATTATCGAATGATCAAGTTACCAAAAGCTTTGTATGATATAGTTTCAGTTCAACTACGGAGCTAAGAATGCTTGATGTGATTACGTACGACTTTGACCAGCGGCCAGAATGTATTAATTTTCCCGCCTTGAAGCTGTTCACGTTTAACCTGAAAAATGCAATCAGAATTTAATTTACCTATTTTCAGTCACTCAGAAGCTTAATTAGTTCTTATTGGACAATATTTTCATATTCATCAACTGTGTAATACTTTTGGCTACTTCTCAGAAGATTCTTGCTCGTAATTCCTTCTCACCTGATCCTATTTCCCAAGCAAATTTTCGTGCAATGATGTTAAAAAAATAAGCTTAGATTATCTGTTAAAGGCATTATAAAAACGAACTATAGCCATTGGGATGGCCAGAAAAAACAAAACGATCAAAACGTACAGCGATCGATAGACCTTTTCATGTCTCGTTTTTCATGAAATTCTTTTATTACGGATAAGCATGTAATAATCCATAAACTTTGAAAGGAGGCAATGTTTGTAGTGATTTATGAAAATGTCTATTATTAGTAATTTTTTTTTCTTTTTTTTTTTTTTTTTTTGTACAAAAATGACTTCCCAATCACAGCATAAACAATATTATAATAAATAGAAATAAATGTCTCTTATTCAACCAACTAGGCAAGAGGGTTTTTTTTACATAAATCTTGCTAAGGATGGTTACTCCTCTTTAATCCGTTTTATTTTATTTACTAGCATGTAGCTTTAGCTAAAAAATGCCCCCGCACTCAAGCATTTCAATTTGTATACACAGCAAGCTATACAACGGGAATAGATATAACTTTTGTTCGAAAACAAATGTTTTGGTTTATTGTAGGCCTGGCAAGTGGCATACTTATATGCTTAAATATTTCGACAAAGCCAGTTTTTTAGGAAGCCTCAAAGCTACTCAACACTCACTCAAAATCGTTTAATAACTGTCTCGCATTATGATTACGAGATGAGTAGCATTTAACATTTAATTTGTAACATTTAATGCATCGAAACAGGCATACAATAACACCCTTCATTCAAAGAGTTGACATGATGGCATCAATTGAACTTCAGGACAAACTCGATAATTGAAAAACTATTTAATCAGCCAACGGTCATTTAAAGAACAAGCAATGTTTTATGACATCATTTCTATTGTTTTGAAAGAACAAGGGTGAAGGGAGATCAAAACATTAAGATGGATGCTTTTGTAAAACTTTTCGCAGCAACAAACATTTTAACTTTTGATAACATTGTATAAACACAATAAAAACATAATAAAAAGAATTGTGAGCATGATCATTTTGAAATGGGATATCAGATTTGAAAACTCATTGACAGATGGTCTTCACGGTTTTTCACTTACATTAGAATTAAGTTAAACTTTCTTTACAATAACTTTTCCAATTACAAGAACAATTAATTGTTCATATGAAACAATAGTTAAAAAGTTTTACAATACAACAAATAGTTTAATGAGTAGTGTAACTATGAGGCACAGTGTAGCAGTGGCGGTATTTCAAAACCAACTTGGAATATGCAAACCTACGGAAGCGTATTAGTGCCATCAATATTTTCGTAACTTCTATATTTCTAAGTCAAGAAAATAGACAAATGTGATATTATCGTGACTTCTATATTTCTAAGTCAAGAAAATGGAATTTCATTTTATTTTTACTTGTAAATGTTTAAGTCAGGAAAAGCAACTTTTATTTTTCGTACAGTTTTAAGGGTCAAGAAGTGCTGTGCAATTAACGCATAGAAACCTCGTGTCAACAAAGATGTCGGAACGTGAGTGGTCTGTTTGTTTTTATTCGTTTTCTTGACTCTGTTGTTCGTGAAATATTTTTGTTTTGTAGGTAATAGCAAGATCATTGAGTATTTTCATTAAGGGTACTGCTATGAAGATATAATATCACTGTTAAGTAGAAATCACTCCATTAAATTGAGGTAGTTAGCTTTCTACCACCTCGTATAGAATCTCCTTTCCCACAAAAAACTAACTTGATGTACTTTTGATTAGTATTATTTAAGTATTCAAATCAAGAACAAGAATCCAAACTCTTCAATTTATGTTCACAATGCTGGATTACATTATCAGTCTTGGCTTTCTTTTTCGTGCAGGAAATTAAAAGTCAGTATCATATTCCTTTTTTCTTAGTTTACGACAACTGAAAAGAATATTAGCGTCATACAGATTATACAGACGAAAGTCCACACATTCTTTCAGCGAGATATGTAATATAGTGCAGGTGAATTTGCAATTCATATATATAAAATGTAAGAGATATATAGCATCATGAAAACATTATGGAAGGATTTTATTTTAGGAAGAGATCAACAAAAGTAGCGGTTGCTTAGGATATCGTATGATGCATAAAAAATTAAACGTGGTACATCATGTCCGGACCAGTCAGTCAGTATAGAAGATATGTTATTGTATCAGGATATAATATTTTGCATATTTACGGTTCATTGATATGGAAATGTGCAATAATTTGATTGTATTTAGGGAGGTGGTAAGAAATATCCAAAAATTATTAGACCCAGAAGGTGTTGCTCAAAGAAAAAAGAATCGACTAATAAGGAGAAAATATGTCGCCAAGGTAAGTAGTACTTAGAAACGTAAATCATCTTTTAAGTAAAATTTTGCTTACACTGTCTAACTTCCATAAATAACTTTAAGGGTCCCAACTATATATGGCATATAGATGGATATGATAAGTTAAAACCGTACGGATTTTGTATCCATGGTTGCATTGATGGGTAAGATATCAAGTATAATAGATTTTTAAGCCGATTGTTATCTATTAAAACGAATCGAGGTCTATTCTGAAATAAACATAATTTTTTGATTTTAGATATTCACGTAAAATGTTATGGCTTGAGACGTCAATGACTAATAATTGTCCCAAGGCAATTGCAGGGTATTTTCTCACATGCGCTAAAAAACTTAAAGGTAATGTGCTAAGGCAGGGAATGTATGAGTACCATCTAATGTGAAGAACAAAATAAACGGTTTTTTGTCTTATTATCTTTTTTGTCATCAGTTCTGAAACTTCAAAAAATTAAAGGCATATTTGACTTACTCGTTGCTTAATTGACACGGAATTATCTCGTCCATCCATAGGTACGGCAAGAACAATACGGGGAGATGCTGGAAATGAGAATCTCAATGTCGCTGGAATTCAGCGTTTTTTTCGACGCAATGGACAGGATGCAATGGCTGGAACAAAGAGTTTTTTATTTGGAAAATCCACTTCAAATCAGGTTGAAATTAAGTGAACAAGATGCCCTTACGGGCAGAAAGATTTCTGCAAAATCAGCTGAAGTATGAAAGATGGAAGACTAACAATAACATTCTTGAAACTTGAATGATTTTGAATGATTGAACAATACAATACAATACAACAATACAATACAGTACAACATTGACTGCTGCTCAGTGTAGACTGCATACAGCAGGTGGGAATTGTAACACACAAAGTAAAATGAGTTTTGTTATTGAAATTTTAAAGTTAAATGTGTTCAAACAGCTGGCCAAAAATGCGCTACCAGTGAAAATTTTCATGAATAAGTGATTGTAAATTATATGTTCACTCTTGAATGTTGAATGAGAGTGAAAAATGTAAAAAGTGCTCTTATATATAATTACATATATAAACAATACACAAATTACATATAAAAGAAAAGTGTGACATAACGATCAACCGAACATGACCTAATTTAATCTAACAAAATAGAAGAAAGTTTATAAAAATTCTTTAAGAAATTCGAAAAAAAGGTTGAATGATCTTTACAGCATAACATCATGTTAAAACTTGATATGATATGTACTTCCAATCTTCTTAATTATATACATGCAAACAGAATTCCCAATGCTGCAAATACGTAATCAAAAATCTTGATCGTTAAAAGTATATGCTCTATAAATTTATACCAAAAATTTTGTAGTGTTACTAATTGTATAAAGTATTTTGAATTCATACACAGAACATTTCAATTTGTGTGATTAGAAAGATCATTCGTAATTAGGGGCATTGGCAGTATAATATAGCTAAAAAATCATCAATCAAGAGTGCTGCAGAGTAGACAACCACTTAACATTGGAGCTAAGGAGGAAACAGAGCAGAGCTGCACGAATCCAGAGCTTAAAAAGTATACAGCACAAGCAGGAAACTAACAAAAATCTTTTGTATCTAGAAAGGCTTAAACATTGAGACATTTTTCCCTAATACAAACACATAGCTTTTTGACTTTGTACAACTTTTTAGTTAGAAAAGAATTATCACACTACAGAAGAATTATTATATTATTATAAGTGTACGTACTCCTCAGAGCTTCATGAAAGCTTAATTGACACTACAAAAACTTTGTTGACACTAAAAAACTTTAAACTGTATATTCCACCATTAAATTTATTTGCATCCGAAAGAAAATATTTACTTTATTTTGGAGGCACAGAAAAATGTAAAGTGTATCACAAACAAAAAAGTAAACAAATATTTTGATCATGAAAAATACATGATCCAAATATTATAAAGTTGAAATTTTTTTTTACATACAGAATGTGAAGTGTTTCGAATTATATATTTATTAAAATTAGGAAGACTGTTCATAATTAGAGACATTGGTAACCTAAAAACTACACTGATCACCAACAAAAAACAATACTGCATTTCAAAGCATTATACAAAGCAAATATATAACCTTAAAATAGCTAAAGTGATGCTGACTAGACAGACATTTGGAGGTGGAACTTAAGCTGAGCTGTACGTATCCCGAGCTTAAAAAGCATTACAGCGCACACATGAAACAAACAATGAACTTTTTTCAGATAAAATCCCAGACATTTCAAAAACAAAAAAAGCATATATATATACCTTTTTCATTCTCTGTTTACAAAACGATACGAAAAGTCACCATTGAATCATTACAAGATAATAAGAAATTACTGCTCGAGATTTTATTCTTCATTTTCAGTTTTGGAAACGTGCATCTTCTTTAATTATACTGACTAAAGATCCTTTGGGATCCTTTTGGTTGGTTCTTTGTTGTGAATTTCTTCGACTGAAATGCGTGACTTTGGTTTCGTGTAAACATTCGCACGAGATTTCAAAAAACCGCTAGGTTTGGACAGTAAGAAGAAGAAGAAGAACAGAGCCGGTTTTAAGGTATTTCTTGCTTTCGCAGAAATCCAATCATGAATTATCAATAATTTATACATTCTTAAACCAAAAGGTAAAATATTGCAATACAAAATACATTTAATTTCTTTAGCGTATAGAAGCTTTTTGGTCACATCTTCGTAGACGCATGGGACAATGGTGGATGAATTACTTCAAGGTGAATGGTTCGTTCTACTTTGATAATAAAAGTAGATTTATGTGTTTTATGGGACTTCATAGATCTCATATTAATAGCAATGTTATATTTATTATGAAAAGAATTAACCCGTTTGCACAATAAATAACGATAACGAAAACATTAACAATACCAATAACGGGAATCTTTTCACTTACTAGGATATGAGAGACAGTGGAGATTGGGATGATACAGATCCTATTCAAAGGTCGATTTTTTATTTTCACATTATTTTCATTTCTAGAATCAGACCTATATTCTGAAAGTCGAAAACCATAAGTAACTTTCTAGAGGTTGTTTTCTTGAACGTTGCAAATTTGTGTATTTTAGAGAGTGTTTAAAGTTCTGCTACTCATCAGTTATTCAGCGGGAATTGGATGAAATGAAAGAGATTCACAATTTACACCGAATCAGACCATACCAGGGGCAGGAATGTCCCAGTGGGATCCCAGATATATTATATCAATTACCTGAAAATTATGGTAAGTCAATTCTTTTATTGTTGAATTGGAACATAAATACACTTTCTCTATATCAACAGAGAAACTGCACAAAAAAATCGTACACGATAGATCTCCTGGTTGATTCTATTATTTTCAAATAACAAGTACTCAATTCTATTTAGGCGGAAGAAACTATCACATTCCAGTGCCCACTTCTGAACTTCAACTCGCTTCAAAATACTCAATACCGAAAACAACGTTTGGATGCAACGAAATGTTTGAAAAAATTGGACTATATTACATTTCACGAAACAGCATAAACTTTCCTCAAAATGCTATCGAAGCAAGAATTCTGTACGACTCGTTGTTGCAATTTGTAGATAACATTTAGAAAATATATCAATATCCCAGGTAAAAATTACCGTTTTCAATTTCTCCGCGAGGCTTTCAAATAAAATTAAAACTCCCACTACTCTCTAAAATAAAAGTGGGACGCATGTACACGGAAGAGTGTAGAATGAAGATACACGCTTGCTTTTACTAATCCTCACAAGATGCCTTATACCTGGCAGATTAAAACCAAAGCCTAAATGAAAGACCGAAAAATAAGTTCACCCATGGAGTGACAAATAGACAACCAGATTTTGTGAAGGTTAAGGTTATCATAAAATATAAAAACTTGAAAAATAACTGTTTACAAAAATATTTTTCATAAACACAACAAAATGATGCAAAGCCTAACAAAAGATCCCCAAATAAAATGCGTTTGGCATATACTTGTCCAAAAACTGTTCAGTTGATACAATTGTTTCCATCACCTTTAACCAAATTATCAAATAAATCAATCGATTTTAACAAAAGATGTCAATAAAACAAAAATGAACGTAACAAATAACCTTGATAAAACATTTTTGGTAACGATAAACCATAACTAATGAAAGTAACTGTAGCAGCTTTTCACGTGATTGATAGAAAACGTTGCTAAGACGGTAGACCTTTCCCGAATTTCTGTTTAAACACCGCGTTAATGCTTTATTATCAAGTTTGGCCTCTAATTAAAAATATTTATTACTTAGTATTATTCGCTTATTATTTCTATTCCGCAATAGGATAACTAAAAGCAATTAAAATCTTTAAAACGAGGTCTTACTTATAGCCACAGTGCGGTGTTTAAACGGAAATTCGGTAACATATGTAAAACATTGGTTAATCAACAAAAACAGTTAGAAAATAATGGCAAAAGTCAAATATTGTCGAATCCACGACTCAACTGTATAGCTTCGGTTAACGCAACTTCCATTTTTTCACAGCTATCGTAATGAACAGGTAGTTTTAAGATCAGATCGCAAGTGGAAACGCTGGGTTTGCACTTGCAATTTTTCAAACAATCGTGAACAAAATGAATGGTAATGGTAGATGATAAACCAAGCACCGGAATAGTTGATGAACCAGTAATAAATTGCATAACATCCTCGATCGATAACGTATTACCTAAACAGAACATCAGATACTGCTTTTTAAAAAAGCTACATTCAAAAAAGGCACTTATGAAATGTAATCATTATACACACTACTTTCAATCAAATTTTCTTCACAAACCTTCACAACATATTTCTATACAATCAGAAAAAGCTTTAAATGTGTCAATTTCTTTATTCTTCTTAGAGCTTCCATCATCACTATAAGCAGGCACGAAAAGTTCCTCTACTTTATCTAGGGTCCAATTAAGCTCATTAGTGGGGCAAAAGACCATTTGAAAAAGTTTTTCATTCCCACGCACAATATCAAGTAAACCATATAATTGTAAGCCTTCCACCATTTGCTGTAAACAAGGTATTGCTTCTTGGTATTTTTCTTTGGTGATAATAGACCTGCAAATGTAAAAAGTAAAAATGACTTTTTATAACCATGTTATAACTAACCTTAGCAAAGTGCTAGCAACTTAAATTATGGAAAAAGATATGATGGGATTCTAAAATATACCCATATTTTAAGTAATCTTGCTTTTAGTTGTTCACTTAGTAAATAAAGGAGATTATTCATAAACAGCAACTGCCTACCGTAAGATACTAGTTTTCATATTCAAGGTGACTCTTGATGGAACACCTCTAAATCCAATTTCAGAGAGAGTATCGAGGCCATCATCCGAAGTGCAATATGACACCAGATCTTCTTGGCTTTGTATGTTATGAACCTAATAGTACATTGATACCATTAGAAATAGCAAAGAAAGTAATGGAAAATGAAGAGTTACCCTAATAATACAATTACCCTGTTATATGCCTTGCTTAATTTAGACTCTGCATCTTTTATGTGCTTCGGTAGTTGCTCAAGAGAATACTGCAGTCCACCAACAAAATAGCGGTACACCCAATTAGAAAAACAGCTTGGTGCTGGACCATACATACAGATTGAAGAAGCAATTAATTGGCCAGCATATTTGAATTTACCACTGGATATATCTTCATACAACTTTGTGTGTGGGATGTTGCCCTTTTCATTTTTATCATCAAGTAAAAGTTGATGCTGAATGTCTTTGAATGCTTCTGAAAAAAAATAATAGATAACAAATAGTAATGAAAGTTCATAATTAGATGGATGGTGGCAGATGCAGAACATAGACAAACTTATGGAATTGTAAAATATTTTTTAGTCTAAAGTGTTAATATTCCCACCCCTCTTTTTTTATTTAATATTGGCTGACAAATCAAGACTGCTAGGGTTGCCTTTTCGCAAGGCTTTCAGAAATCCTTGTTCTTCAACAAAGATTCAACAGTATAAGTATAATACCTTTTATGTGGTACTACTTATAAGTTTCATAACTGTGAAGGAGTCTGTGCTGTCCCGTCATATGTATCATGTCATGTTTTCTGAAAACAGCATGTTAGTAAAAGTTTTATTCAGTTACAATGCAAGTTTTTTAAACTTAGCTATAAAAATGATCTAACCTGTAAAAAACTCCCTGCTTAAACCACCTTGGTCAACACCACTCTCACCATAAAAGTGAATATGGAATTTTGCACCAAGTTTTTTTTGTACCCATGGCTTGGACATCTGTTGGCAAAAATCTGCAAATATGTTCTTCCTGCGTACCTTGATTTTAAGAACATTCTCTTTATCTACTGCCGTCAACAAAAGCTTTTCCTTCAGCATGTCGATGCTAGCATTGTGTGTAGTGGTGGAACTGTCAGTGCCATAACTTTCCAATGATTCATCACTGTCAGATTCAGCACTGTCAATAATTTCTGGAAAGGTTTGTGCAGCACATTCAGCTGCATGTTGCTCAATGTCACACTTTGGAAAGTTAAAACCACAAATGGGGCAAAATATAGTGGCAACTGAAGTTGGTGCTATGAGAAGCTGACCATCATTTGTACTTCCAGAAGAAGAAGCAGTGTTAAGCTGATTTGAAGAAGTGGATGGTGCACTAGGCTGAGCAAAATTTATATGCCATGTCAAATCTGAGTTTGACACTTCCTTCATATTCAAAAAATGGTTTTCATATGTTAAACAAGGCTCATTAGGATCGACAGTTTTCAAAGGCATGCCAAATTCTAACTCGAAAAGCTCTGGCTCTATTGCTAAGCTTCCCACCCAGTTATAAACTGCTTCCATTGTACAGGCACTGGGAAAAAAGCGTGTCTTTCTGCCAAGTGTAACATGCATCACGACAATCATTACACAGTTATCTGTCAATGGAGGCTCATCTGGAACTTGACTTAGTCTCTGTTGCTGCAACTGTCTTAAGTAATCTTTACTTTGTTCAGTTTTCTTTTGCATACTTTCTTTCAGCTTATCAGCTTCAAGACTAAGTCTAAAAGCCTCATCTTGCTCTTGGATTAGTTTTCTTCTTTCATCCATAGACTCTGGTGGATCACTGTTTAATATACTGTCTTTAGGAGTCGATGTTACTTTGAAATCTTTTACATCATCATCATCCCCATCATCCAAAAAAAATTCTGGGAATTTCATAGGCTTTGGTTACCAGTTGAAGTACCAAACAAAAAACTTAAGTGTCCTGCCATTTGATCTGTTCCATATCGTCGCAGATATCGCTGTACACCAGCAATAATAATGTTTTCTGACCCTCTATCAGTTCGAACGCACCTTGGAACAATATTTTGCTGTCCAATACATCGCAAATAACAGGATGCTACTACCGTTGGGTCATTGTTAGTTTTACAAACACGAAGCCATAATACTCTACGACTGTAACCATCTGTGGCACCATGTATGGCAAATCCAAATGGTTTCAATTTATCATAGCCATCCAGGTGCCACAGATAGTTTGGCCCTCTAGCAAAGTATTTTCGTCGCACTAATCGTCTAGCTGTTCTCATCGATACCCCATCTGGATCTGAAGCCTTAATAGCTATTCGTACAGTTTCACGATCAACAGTATACCCTATACTTCTTATCTTTTGGTGCATGTTACGATAGCCAAAGTATCGTCCAGCTCCATTTATTATCTCATTACTCACTTCAATCAAAATATCGTTAATACAGCTTTTTTCCTTTCTTCGGTACAACTTCTGCTGTCGCAATATTCTGTGTAACTGACGTTTACATATCTTTATTCCATGCAGTTCTTGCAGAGTGCATAAAATCTCATTGTAGCTGTAATCCAAATGAAAATAACGAGAAATAATGTCTTCTCTTGAATCTCCCATATATCCTTATATCTATATATCACTCATACTGCACTCTCTCTTCTAAGCCCCACCACTTCAATACAAAATAGGAAACGAGTCTAATACCATTTATCTTCCTGTAAGCACTACCGCTTTGCTGTGATTGTGGATTACTGAACATTGCTGATGAAATTCCACAGACATGTGAATTAAAGTAAACATTTAATTACGGTAGAGTTGTTTCGGGAAAGGCGCGTTAATTATTACGTAATGGACAGTTAGTTCGGGAAAGGCGCGTTAATTATTACGTAATGGACAGTTAATTCGGGAAAGGCGCGATAATATACGAAATGGACAGTTAGTTTAAAAAGGCGTGATAATTCTTAAGAAATGGACAGTTAATTTGGGAGCGATGTCAAGATAATATAATGGCCAGTTAGTTCGGGAAAGGCGCGATAATGATTACACAGTGGCCAGTTAGTTCGGGAAAGGCACGTTAATAGTTACGTAATAGACAGTTAGTTCGGGAAAGGCGCGTTAATTATTACGTAATGGACAGTTAGTTCGGGAAAGGCGCGTTAATTATTACGTAATGGACAGTTAGTTCGGGAAAGGCGCGTTAATTATTACGTAATGGACAGTTAGTTCGGGAAAGGCGCGTTAATTATTACGTAATGGACAGTTAGTTCGGGAAAGGCGCGTTAATTATTACGTAATGGACAGTTAATTCGGGAAAGGCGCGATAATATACGAAATGGACAGTTAGTTTAAAAAGGCGTGATAATTCTTAAGAAATGGACAGTTAATTTGGGAGCGATGTCAAGATAATATAATGGCCAGTTAGTTCGGGAAAGGCGCGATAATGATTACACAGTGGCCAGTTTGTTCGGGAAAGGCACGTTAATAGTTACGTAATAGACAGTTAGTTCGGGAAAAGCGCGTTAATGATTACATAAGGGACAGTTAGTTCGGGAAAATCATGATAATAAACGAAATGGACAGTTAACTCAAAAGGACGTGATAATTTAAGTAAATATTTTCTGATGGGGTCGATATGTTTTTGATCGAGAAAGGTTACATAGGCAGATAAAATGTGATAATGTTAACTCAATAATAAATTGTATTTGATGGAATAAAATTGATCTAGATGTCACTAATGGGCCACGGTATAAAACATATACAAAAATAAAATGTATGGTTGGCAAAATTTCAGATTTCAAGCTGTGCTTCAAAATCCTTATCGTTCATTTCACTAAAACAACACAAAAGTAATATGAAAAATGTCTAAGCAATGTTAGTATACGAACTTCCTAAATATCATAGTATAATATAATAATAAATTAGGAAAGAGATAATAAATTAGGAAAGAGATACGACAAAACATTCTGTCTCCCACTTACAGTACCATGCTTTGAAACGGTAAAAAAAGCAAAGTCAGCTAATAATTGTATACCACCGTGTAACGTCAACACGAAAGTTGGAAGATGATGATGATGATGATGATGATATTGAACAAAATCGGAAACTGACATTCGCCTATCTCGTGAAACTACTATGCCTCCTCGCTCGCTTATGCTCGCTGCGGGGGCAATTAATTCAATTTTCAAATGTGCGTCACCCCTAAAAAGGTTAATTTTTTTCTTCACACGAAATGAATATTGTTTATTTTATACGAAAAGTGACTTTGTGAAAGTGGCGAAATTGTTAAGTAACTGTTTTTGTTTTTGTAATTTGATCCATTTGAGCATCTTAATTGATCGTTAAGAAGACAACGAGTTTTTCCAAAGATATTTTATTTTATTTTCTCATCGCTTACTTTTCGTTTTTCTAAAATGTACATACATCTTGGGAAACTTTGGCCTCTATACTGATAAAAATTATATTGCTAGTTGACACATATTCATTGAAATAAACGGGGTTATAATTCTTGGTTCCATTTTTTGAAAACTCACCGTGAGGGAGTGTATTTCTATAGAAAAAGTGTATTTCTATAGAAATATACACACGTTTTCTATAGAAATGCTCTTCATTGCAGCGGTTTTTTGAAGATTTCGCCCACTGGGTACTGCGCAGGGGTTTAATGCAGTTTATGCTATATTATGCACTTATTGGATTTCACATCGCTAAGAGTTCGATTATACAGTCGAACTTTTGCCTTGCCTAATGTAAATCAATTGAACTGCGATTAGATATTGTCAAAACTTTTACTTAAGTATACAAGAGTTGTCATTAGATTTGCTTTAGACAAGGCAAACGTTCGCCCGTATAAACTACACTTAACTCATAAAGATTGAATCATGAGTCTCCCAGGTTATACGATATACCTCATCATGAACACACAATTGATTAACCTACATTCCAATGTCGGTAATGCATGCTGTAAAAACTTGTAGACAAGGCGGTAGTGGTTCAAAACTGTCATTCTCAAAACATCGTATATATAATAGAAAATAACCCATGTGTACATATTACGTAATCTAGGTATGGGTGAAGTTTTACACGGCCTCGTATGAAACGACTTTATCGTACTTTTTGAATGCAGTATCCTGCAACCATGTTCTATCGTTTCTTGACTGTGCAAAATATATAAGGAATGGAATCACATAATAAAAATCAAGAAATCCATAAAAAAAAAAATAAATAAATAAATAAATAAATAAACAAATAATTAATGACGCTATAAGGAGTGGTTTCAAGAGAGTCCAGAATTGATCTGGGCCATCCTCCTGCATCTTAACCCAAAACCTTTTCCATACCTCTATTTCTCCTTTTAATGTTGATGGGTTAGGGAAATCGTTAGTATAAAAACTTGCGAAGGTCTCAATCTGTTTCTCCCACAAAAAATTTTGACCTATATCCAAAGAACAATGTCCAATCCATGGTATGTCTGGAGTCATCAGACCTGTTACCAAGCTCCATTAACACATGGACAAGTAAAAGAATGGTTGCTGTGTTTTCAAAATAATCGGAAGCATCCTATTTATCTCCGTATAGTTATAATTTCGCCACCGTGTTTGAGCCTTAGCAGTTCTTGGAACAGTGACAGAACCGTCAACTTTTCCAGCAAGATTTACAGGGAGAGAATACCATTTCCGATGATATGTTTCAACCTCACTTCTCATGTGCTGAAATTGATCTTTTAAAGAGTTAATTAATGTCTTGATTTTGTCGTTTGATTTTGACTGAACACGTTTTGTAACCTCCATAGTAATATCAAACACATGTCTAGTTACAACCAACCAAGTTACATCTTTCTAACCCATTTCTACGAGAAGCAGCCTTGGTTACTATGACAGCATTAAATTTTCCACACGCTTTTGTAGTCATTTTATTTCCAAAGTTGTCAAGATACCTTCAAAAAGGTCATTAAACACACCCATCCCAATAATACGTTCCACCTAACGCATAGTGCAAAACTAAAGTGCTCAGTAAGACCAGCAACATTATTTCCAAGAAATATTTAACGGCTCTTTGGAAATTTAACGAAATAAGTGTTTTGTTTAATTTGGTCCATCATGTTTCGAAGTGTATTGAACAAGAACTAAGTTCAGCCTTGTAAAGAACAATGAGTGCATAGGGAAATCTTTTTCTTGCTTAGAATGTGGGTTTGATAACCATTTATTTTTCCGACCACTTTGCCAGCAACATCATAACACTGTCCTCTACAATTCTCTAAATTATATCTAACTGGCTAAAGGTCTTCAAAATGGCGTCGTCGTATAGTGGTTGTCACTCTCAGAATTCATGCGAGAAGTCGGGGTTCAATCCCCTTGGCGGCGATTCACCATGTGCTAGTGAATATACCACAGCGTCGGATCGACCCATGCCATGTGAGGGAAATTGGTAGATGATGCATCAGGTGTTGCAGGAGGTCCTCCAGGAGAGCACAGTTCCTTGATTGGGGTCGTGTCACTCATGAGAGAGTCAAATACTTTGGATCTTCCAACCTAAGCCGTAGCCCTACCTGGAAAGCAGATCCAATAGCAACTGAGTGTGGCCAGCCACGTAAAATAATACCTAATAATAATAACAACACTACTGAGAGCCATACCAGAAAGGTCCTCAAAACAGTGAACAGAAAGAAGAAAGTTCTCAATTGAATTGATATTTTCATCGAAAAATGAATAACTGTCCTTTGTTGAAGTATCACGTATGCCTCACCACAAATTATGGAAGAGTACTTTGCCTTTTTAAGGTTATTCACAAGTTCGTCTGTAATAAAATCTCCACAAAGACCTATCAAAGGATTTTGTGTTTCAGGAGATAGGTAAGTGGCAGTTTTTAAGTTTTCAAATGTTTTTCTAAAACAATATCAGCAGCCCGAACGCGAAAATTGAAAAGATCAAGTAAGTTACCTATGGAATATGGTACTTAATCACCTACTTCTGGAGATTTACTAAAATTATCGCTGTGTTCCTTCAAAAAATGTCCAAGCAATCACAGAGACCAATGTTATCAAATATGAACTGCAAGAACTTTCTATTTTCTTGCACGTTTTTGGAGCATGCCTCTGAAATAACTTCATTGATAACTTCTGTCAAGCTAGAATGGCCTTATGTAGATTACTATTCTTTAAAGTACAGACACTGTCACTCAAATTGTTTTTACCTTTTGTAATAAGATTTGTGGCTGCCACTGGTAGCTTTGTGGCAGAGTGCTCGCTTCCTGTTCGTGAGGTCACGTGTTTAATCCCCGACGAAGTCATGTCAGTGACTATAACAGTGTGAATCACTCCTCTCTGCTTAGCACTCGTTGATTTTTACTACATTTAGCGTTACTACATTTGTTGTTGATTTTTACTACATTTGTCGGTGTAGCACACATGTACTAAAATAAACTTTCCCCCACACCTTGGTTCTGTTAAAGTTATTTTGCACAGAGAACTTTTCCAATTCTAACATAGAACTTCTTCAAGTAAAAACTAAACAATGCAACACGCTACATACATAAAAAGAAACCAACGCATTGTCGAGATAGAAATAGACATACGTCATACGAGTCACATATTCAGTATAGAAACAATCTTTTGTCTATTATCAACAGGTTCTTCCTCTTTTTCCGCTAAGATTGCGCTACGAAGTTACACTGAAAAACATAAAAAGTGCCTTCAGAACTGTTTTTGTGTTGAACATGATGTAAAACTTTATACCCTTCATATTAATAAACTCAAAATCAAAATGGCAATAAAACAATCGCTTTTCGATTTTTGAAACCAATCAAAACGCTCTAAAAAAGATTTTTTGGCCAATCAAAAAGTTTTTTTACATGAATAAATTATAAACATATCTTGAACTTGATGTAAAATAATTTCCAATAAATTTATGTGGCAAAATTGCTTATCACTTTGGCATGGTATTAAGAGAGTTAGCATAATATTAGTTAGGTAATCGTTGAAGGTCAGTAGATGAGACATTTTCATGCATTATAACAATTTCGAAGTAACTGTATAATTTAATTCTTGATTAACCTTTCTTTACATTGTAACTGGAAAGGTTAACCACGGCATTTAATAGACTGTTAACATGCTTTATCTTATATCGCATAATCGCGTAGTGTGCATAACAACTTTTATTTTAGAGAGTGATATTTCGTTTTTTTAACGGTCAAGTTCTTCTTATGATTGCGTAAAACCCTCAAAAAAAGTGGAAAAAGGATGGACGACAAAAATCTAAAGAATCTTATTGTCGAACAACATATAAAGTTTGTTCGTATCGTGATAAAAGATATTAACAGAATTGCCAGAGGCGCCATGCTTGACATGGATCATTTCATGAAAAAAAGAACAGAAGGAATTCCGTATAGCATAAAGATTCATACCGTGACCGCAGCAGGCGAACCGGTAAACGATACTGGTCTGTCGTCAAATGGTTACGCCTTTATGGTTGCTGATATGGATACGCTTCAGGTAATACCTTGGTGTAGAAACACTGCCTCTGTTTTGGTGGATTCAAAAATTTTCCAGCAATGTTTCGCACGTTCTCGAAGTAAGTTCGAGAGCAGTTTGTAAGCGTGCACTCAACCAACTCCACAACTTCAGGTTGGATCTGTATGGTGCTTTTGAATTCGAATTTCACCTTTTGGATCCCAAGACGAAGTCCCCAGCATTTGAAAATGTTCCATATTGTTAAAGAAATTTCACTAAAGCATGATTTGTTGGCTGCATTCCTTTCCAAACCCTTACCCAACTCAAGTGGATCATCAGGTCATTTCAATCACTCGATTTGGACGAAGGACGGTCAGAATGCCTTTTATGACCAACACTGCCAGAGCAATCTCTCAAAAGTTGCAAGACACTGGATTGCTGGGTTGCAGCATCATGCTAAAGCTTTAATGGCCATTGCTGCACCAACCCCAAATTGCCACAAACGATTTGGGAAAAATACTTCTGTCCCAATGAACGTCAAAAGCGGTATGGTTGACAGAACTTGCGCTTACTGAATTAAAAATGCCGGCACATTCAATGTCTACATTGAAAATCGACATCCAGGCGCTGCTGTTAACCCATGTTATGTACCAGACGGCAGTTATTACAGCTGGAATGGACTGAATCAACAAGCAAATAGAAATGTTGCCTGATGATTTTCATTTCGACCTACCAGAAACCTTACCAGAAGCAATATCGTCATTACTGAGCGATACGGTGATGGTGAACGGACTCGGTGAAAAGATCACAACGTTGTTTGCAGTGGTAAAGCGGAGAGAATGGGAGAAGCCTGATACTGTCGACATTCATTACAGATTAGTTAATATTTGAAATGGATGTGATGCAATACTGGTTGATTGAGGTCTAACAATTACACAAACCATTTTGCTTGAACGGTAATCTAAAAGAGGTAGGATTCTTGCCTTTACTATATATCGTATTGCAAATTATTTTATTGGGAATACTTTAGATGTGTTTCAGCTCTTCCGGACGAAAAAGGTTTTCCGTTCAGCTCAGTGTTACCTGTAAAAAAAGGTTTATTAAGTATTAAATTACTCAATTAATTCGTGAAACTGGAAAGTTTTTTATATGACAATACACGTTTTGCATTCAATTTTTTATATAGAGCGTCCATCTTGTTATATTTCGCCGTCCAGTTCTACTTAGCTCCGCGTAAATTATATGCTGAGGCGAGAACTCCGAAATGGGGAAGCTCAGACAAGCTTTAACTCATCTGGTGACTGTAATAGGAAACAAGATGCCCTAACAGGCAAACGGATTTCTGCAAAATCTGCTGAAAAATGAAAAATAAAAGAACATGTGACTAAAAATGTGAAAGAGGTTATATGATTTCCAAAATAAAACATCACATTTCTAATCATGTACTCCCCAAAGACATTGCCAAACGACACTATCTGAGATTTGTAATGTATATACTGCCAATAAACTGGATTACTTATTTTTTTGGTACGAAACAATATCAAGGATATATTGATCCTTGCAGATATCATAATGAATGAGCACATAACTCATAAACTCTAAAAGATATGAATTTCTGAATTTGATAACTTTGTGTCAATCTTCCTAAATCACAAGCACGAAAAGGCACACAGATTTTGGTCATGCAAAATACATCTACATAGACCAAAATCAACATATAACTGAAATTTTTGTTTTAGTTTGATTGATATGGCATACACTCACAAACATTCTTAACCTAAGTTGACATTCGTGGCCTGTTTATAAAATTTCTTTAAGAAATTTGAAAATACGTTTAAATGATTTTTACAACACGGCATTGCATTTCTGATTTCATAGGCACTCCAGGGCATTGGGAAAGTGCAATCAACACTGTGTGATGACATAAACATCCTATATTTTTGGGGAGCAAAATATTAACCTTTTATTGATCTTTTCAGATATCAGTGATTTCGTATGTTAATCGTACTCTTTAAACATGTGATATGTACCGTCAATCTTCTTAATTATGAATGGATTTCTCAATATTGAAAACACAAAAAGTAAATAAAGATTTTGAAAGTATACTTATACGTACGTATACTTATAGTATGCTCAAGCACACACATAAATTATATAACTGAAAGGAAAGTTTTGTATCGTGTTTCATGTGCACTGAATTTACAGAGAGTTGGAAGATGGTTTAATTCGCTGATTAGGAAAGCCATTCATAATAAGGGACATTATCGACAGGGTATAACTTAAAAACTGATATAAAATATTAAAAACATTAGAACATCAAACATTAAAAGTAAGTGGTGCAGAGAGTAGACAAACATTTTTGATGTTGGAACTTAACAGGAAACTGAGCTGAGCTTAAGTATCCAGAGCTTAAAAAGCATAACAGCCTATATACGAAACAAACAAAGATGTTTTCATTCAGGCTTTTCAAGACATCTCAAGACATGTTCCCACTAAAAACTAACAAATATATACCTTTCTGACTCTTCTGTTTACAAAACGTTGAGAATTTTGTTTTAGTTAGAACAGAACGATCTGATAAAAACAGACACACAACTACAACGAACGAAAAAACTAAAAAGAATAACATGCCTAATAAAAAACCACGTGCGTGAACACAATACATTAATAAGAACATCGAACATAATAAAAGCCATTGTGCTGAAAATGAGCGTCACGTATTTCAACACGATCACATATTTTCGTTTTTCATCTTAAAAATCCACTTGTGTAAATCCTTGGTAAATCTAAAAGGGTTTCTTCCCGCTGACATGCATGGCACGGTGCTTTTTGGTTTCATGTAACCGCACGCATGAATTTTCAAAAAACCGCTAGGTTTGGGCAGTAAGAAAAAGAAGAAAAAGAACAAGATGCCCTTGCAGGCATAAGGATTTCTGCAAAATCAGCTGAAGTATGAAAAAAGAAAGACTATGACATTCTTGAAATTTAAGAAAAGTTTAATCCGCAATATCTATTTATTAAATTTCTGATCATGTACTCCCCAAAAATCTGGAAAAAACATAATTGTCACTATGCAAAACTTTATCTGAATGACATGTTCTTTATTTTGTTGGTACGAAATGATATTAAGGATTCAGTGATCAATTCAGATAAGACAATGAGTATGCACGTAAGTCATTGTATATAAATGTTATGAATTTAATATGTCTTGTCTAATTCAGAAGGAGAAAAAGGAAAGCATAGATTTTAATGATACAAAATACATCTATATACATACAAAATCAACATACATAACTGAAAACAGAAATTTGTGCTTTAATTTGAGTAACAATATGTCATTGCCATCTTTTTAATTTAAAAGCATGCATTACCAGAACTAAATTTCATGAAAAGATTATAAAAATTTATTCAGAAACTTAAAAAACAGTAAATTTTTAATTACGTATACACGCCAGGGCATCATGAAAGCATAACTGACACAATACGAACCTTACATTAACTTCTAATAAACTTAATGAACAAAATAACATCAAATTCATATGCTTTCAGATATCACAGCCATTACGTATGTACGGTCAATCTTCCTAATTACGAAAAGACTTCCCAAACACAAAAAGTAAACAAAGATTAGGATTATGAAAAATATGACCTAAACTTAGCTACCAAAATTAGCAAACATAACTGAAAACAGAAATTTGCGTTAAAAGATGTCCAGTATTTAGAATTTACAGACAATCAAGGTAAGTTTCAATTTGCTATCGTAAATAGTAAGTCCCCATTCCTAATTCAGGACATTGATAATACAGCCAAGAACTATACAAGTATATAATAGGCTAAAATAGCTAGAGAAACATCAAACATAAAATGAGATGCACAGCCACAGACAGAGGGTAACAAGACATTCCTTGTATGTTGTTGGAGCTGAAGAGGAAACTGAGCTGAGCTGTATGTATCCAGAGCTTAAAAAGCACTACAGCCGACACATGAAACAAACAGTATTTTGCATCTAGAAAAAGGCTTAAAAGAATCGCAGACATTTTGCAAAACATAAAAGCTGCACACACTGTTTTCACAAAACATTGACAACTTGCTTTTAGAAAAGAATGAACGTAGTAGAATCATTGCAAGATAATTATAAATTTCTACCCTTTACTTTCGGTTTTGGAAGTGCAAATCTTCTTACTTTTGGAAATTTAAGGTTTCTTCGGTCACGCTGTGGTATACCATTATGCGAACGGCGTGCAAATAAAGTCGAAAAATACCCGGATGATCACATGGCGGAAATAATCAAGCCAATAAACTAAGCGCTATTAAAGTTTATTAGCACCCTTTCGTAATAATGGCGCTTTATGCACCAATGAAGATTGAGACGGCGGAAAAAATCGCTAGGTTTGGACAGTAAGATGAAAAAAAAAAAACTAAGAAAAACAAAGACGATCGTAAAGGCTTTCTTGCTTACGCAGAAATCCAAAAACAGAGCCGGTTTTAATGTATTTCTTGCTTTCGCAGAAATCCAATAATGTCACATTAGAAAATAATACTACACCGTGGTTTCAATATATAGAAAGTAACATTGATTTATAAATTAATAATAGTAATTAAGCGGAAGAATGAAGAATGGAAAACACATATTGAAACCACGGTGTGGCATTACCTTCTAATGCGAGATTATTTTCTGTTACAAGGCGCAACAATAATAATTTCAGATCTATTCACCACTGCACACTGTTCTATTGCTCACTAACAGTTTATTGAATCCGGAATAAATGTGGTTGGCTTTTTATACATCAAATGACAGATGATTGCATAGCTACCATTATTTGATCTGTTTTTAAAAAACTTTACGAATAGAGTTCATTGCTGGTGTAAACCAAATGTTTTTCTAGGTTAGTGCGGCCAGACGTTTCCTTCGTTGTTCTGGCTTTGAAGTTTGTGTAATATCGAATCACATTCTTTGTCTCAAATGTATAAAACTGTTTAAAAGGACGACACACACATTTTTGTTACTTTTCTTAAATTCATCACATCTCTATGTTTTCCAGGAAATACCAACGCAACAGGCCTTTTTGTCAACTCCATAAATTACGTATTTTCATTCATATTTGTGACTCGATGTCCCAGAAAGTCGCGCTCAAGTACCGCAGCAGTTTTAGCCCATCTCTTCGTGGCGTTTCCATGGTAATTACTGAATGCATCACTAAGTATTTTTTGTTTTCGTTCTTCTTCGATGACTCTTTGGACTTTGATGGCATTACTTATGGCCGACCAGGAGTACCGATGTTCGATTTCTTTCTGGCTTGAGAGAAAATCTACAAATGATATAATTTAGACGGAGTTCAAATAAACATAGCTCACAAAATCGTTTATAGCTTGGAGAGGTCATAGGATGCTTTTACTTTCATGATTAAAAATATAATTGGTTAAAAGATATCGTTCCATGATGAGATATCGAGAGCTTAGTAATGAAATCAAAATAAATATGCAGGTTGCACAGATCCTGATATCCTTACCAAATTTAGTAATACATATCCTGTTTTTTTACATGAAAGCCCATTTCATAGGAACACAAGATTATAATTGTTTTGATTGAGTAAGTACGTCCAATGCTACAAACTCATCACTCATCATATCAAACGAAATGTTGCTGGTACTGCAGGTACTGAGAACTGAGAGCATTGACTTCCCAAATTCACAGCCCTGGTTACACTGAATCCAACTAGTGTCAATAACCAAAACATCAATTCTACAGACCTCGAACCAGATCTATGAATGTTGGTTTATGTTCAGGCTCTTTATACAAATAAGATTCCAGTACTTTTATCGTGGCGGCATTTTTGCTCCAACTCTTTCGTTGGTGGTTATATGCTTTTGAAGCTAAGAATTTCGCAAGCTGTAGCTGTTGGCTTTGATCCTAAGTAATAGGAAAGAACGAGAACGTTGGAGAGTAAGTAACATTCAGCTGTAAACGAAACGAATAACGATGGAAGAAAAAGGATTGGAAATTGACGTATATATCAGCTATAATGTATATCTCAGCTATAATGTAAGAAGGAGCTTTTGGTGATCATAAGGTTGTGATGTGCAGATGTTGGACACTGGTGTTTGTAGTAGTTAAGACAAAATTTACAGGCAATCCGATTTAAAGGCTAATTTATAATGGACACCAACATCAATGATGAAGACCCCTCTATGAATATTGTCATTTTGCATCTGGTTTTTGAATCTTTGATTTTTTTCAAAGATTTGAGTTTTTTTTTAAAAAAAAGCATTTTGCTGAGATTCCTCAAACTGTACATTTTATGTATCAAAAAATAAATTTGATTTGTTTTTTGATTTGAAGATCTCACAAATACAACTGCACATATTTTAGTTGTATCGTTGTAAAGCTATTAAAGTCTCTGGAGTCAGTGATTGAAAAATTTGTGGTTGGTCCAAACACTTTTGTAAGACTTTTATATAGATAAATCTGCTGAAGTTGGGGAATCTTCACAGTTGATAAACATCGAACAGACGTATTAATGAACTTATAAATTTGAATTGTTTTTGAAAATACAACTGTACATATTTTAGCTAAATCGAGACCATAAAATTGTATTGCTGTAAACCTACTGGAGAAAATCATTTTCGACATTTTAACTGCATTTTCTGCATTTTTTGAAAAGCCATTAACAAAAATCTCTATTTCATTCTGGCAAGGGAGATCACATCTTACAGTTGCACCTTCTGTCGCTATAAATAAAAACCATACCTCGTTCATTATGCTGCTTTGACAAAGTTCCATGTGGACATCTTGACTGGGCGTTGTCACCATATTTGTGCCAACAGATTGTATTTGGGAAACACAGTGACTAAATCGAGGTAGATATGGCACCCCTGAAATATCTCTGTTATGGGACTTCAAAGAACTTCGTCGTGGTGCTACATCAAAATTAGGTTTCTTTACAATTTCACTATGTGTGCCTATTTCACTATCATTTACAGCTTTTCCATTCTTATAATCAATATTTCCAATTCTTTCCATTGCCACATTGCTAAATGTTACTCGAGACTTATTTCGAACAGATCTCGGTAAACTCACTAACATGTTCCATGACGAAACAGTGGCATTTTCACTTTTTGCTTCGATGGGATCATTAATTTGGAACAGATGCAGAATTTCACTAAACGTACCACGTTGTCCAGGATCCTTGTGAGTGGTATTCTGAATAATACTACGCAGATACAATGGCCAAGATGGCTGTAAAGGCAACTGTAGAGAATGCTGGACTTTTGACATACTGCTAAGATCGTGTTGTGAAAGCCAAGACCAGGGTATTTTGCGGCCAAACAACTCCCATGACAAGCATCCGTAGCTGCAATATAAAATTTAGATGTATGTATTGTTCAAATTCCAGGACATATCCTTTACACAGAAGGTTCTTCTGAATGAATTTATTAAGCCTCGATCAAACTATCGCAAATAGAAATGTTGGTATCGGCCAATTTAACACTATGGCCAGTGTAAGAAATGATACAGTTGATATATAGATATAGTTTACATTTCAACATTTGATGAATGCAAATTCCTCTTTTTAGTTATTTCTACAATGTTTACTAATTTGTTTCAACGAAAATCAAGGAACCTTCTCCCTAATTTTGTTTTCAGACATATGAAAGTACAAAAGATCCACCCAAATAGAAAGCTTTGTCAGGTGCGTGCGCAATTTTGCTTCGATTATTTTGTAGATATGCTTCCAAATAGCATGATATCGAAATTTAAGCAAGAAAAACCACTCAAAAAACTCCATTACAACAGTCTAAGCAACAGGTGTATTCTCATGGCTGTTAAGAGAATGTTTCAAAATACAGCAATACGTAATCACACTTTCACATATTACAGGGAAAACTGAGTAATGGTCACTGTCCAATTGCATTTCAAGCAAAACAACAAAGAAACGGCGATTTACCTGTAGATGTCTGCACTAACTGATGTTGAATTTCCGGCTAAGACTTCTGACGCCATGTAAGGCAAATGCATTTGAACCGCATGAACTGGTAAGCTCTTACTTTGCTCCGTAATCTTTGTACAATATTCGAAATTTCCGAGCTTAACGTTATTGTCTGCATTCAAGTATATACTGGACGAGTTTATAAAGTTATGAAGAAGTCCTTCACAATGAATAAAAGTACACGCCTGGCTCGTTTGGTATAGTATTTGCTTACACGCTTTGAAGGAGAACTTCTCTTTCAAGTTGTGGAGCACATGATACAAGTTAATCCGGGAAACTGGCTCCATTATAAGAACATATTGATTTTGATCGGGTTCGCATGTTGTATATAGAGCCGTGATGACGTAGGGATGACGTAATGATCTATAAAAAGATCAATCAATGATAAGTTTTGAATTTAAACGTTATAAACTCCTTCATTAACGCAAGTAACAAATAATCTAGAGAAGAAGTCTCGTAAAGATGTTACCCAGCCGGCACGTTTGTTAAAAAACCTTTGGGAAGGAGTGCATTATGGAAATATGCAGACAATTTCATTCAAAAATGCTCTTCGCCGCAGTGACTTTTTGACGATTTCGCGTAGTATTGATTAAAGAATAAAATTTAATGAGAAGACATCCAGTGAAGGTAATATGTATGGGAGCGTGGGAGAAGAATGTATTAAAGAAAAACCATTTGATATAAGACTTTAATATATCAATAGATGAAAAAAATCTTTGAAGAATTTGAATACTTATCTGGATTAGAAGTGACCTTCATGACAAGCCTAAATGTAAACATCTATTGACTTGACGTATGTTGATTGTTTTGTGAGTCCACACACACACAACCGCTAACTATTTCTTTCAGTATGTATGGACTACCTGGTCTCTTTAAAATAATTGCAGACTAACATTTGCGTTACAGTTTCTGTAAACAAAAAATTTTGAAGATACAACCCTTGCAAATTCAGTTATGAATGCTAGAATTCACTTCTGCTTTTCATATTTTGGTGTGAAGAGAGTGGTGCAATTTTCACAATAGTTGAAAGCACAACAGAATCGCAATTCAAGCTTTTAAGTAAATCAACTAATAGTTGCAAGTCAGTGGGCAGAAGAACCAGCCATTACGGATGGAAGCTCAAGGACTAAAAACTCCCAGTTACTTACTTACTTACTTACTTAATAACTCAGAATATCTAAGAAAGTTCCCCTTGGACAGCACCATCATATTGATCATTGCTTGGCAATCTTATGGTGAAGCTGCCGGTCCTTAAATTGATGTTAACTTCTCTTACTGTCATTTGTTCACGGTTGCTTTTATTGCAACTGAAAGGAGATGTGGTCAGGCCCATGAAGGTATGATATAAGTATGATATAATTATAGGATTTGAACAAAATATGAGCAATTTCCGTTCGAAAACCTCTTAAAAACTTGAAGAATGACACAATATACTTCTCGTTTCATTTAAAACAGAAATTAATCATGGTTTTCAATGCATAATGACAATCTTTTACAAACATCTCCCTCAAAACCAAATGGAAAATCTGAAAACGGTAAACGGGTCACACACAATATAGGATCGAGTATACTCGATGAAGTTTTCTTGCGGTTTTATAGCAACTTTTTCAAAAAACTGTGGGTTTTTTAAAACGAGGGAATTGTTAATGCATGTAACCTACCGAAGCGTTTGAACTTCTTTTTCCATCATCGATTTTTGGTCAGTCCCGTTAACATAAACCTTGCAAGTCATCTGGAAGCCATAAACTTGACACATTTTGATTCGATAACAGTTCTCAATTTGGGCATTATTTATGACATAATCAAAATATATATGATTCATTGGAATTTCTGTCAACGGAACCGCAATCGTTGATTGGCTATTAATCACTTCGTTGTTGGAATTTTTGGAATCAAGTGATGTCTAAACGAAAAGTCCGAAAAAAATGCAACACCGTTACTCTCATCGTCTTCCCGTCATTTTGCTACTGTAACCTATCAAGACTTCTTTTCAAGTCCCTTTCATTTTTAGTTGAAAAAACGATGTACAACATGACCACACAAACTACATTTGATATTACCAAGTGCACAAATATGTTGAGAAATCTCTGCGAAGGAGTGTATTTCTATAGAAATATACGAACTGCTTCAATGAAAATGCTCTTCATCTCAGTGACTTTTGACGATTTTGCCTACTGGGGTATTCTAGCAAAGAAGACACGCTAATGCTTAGAGAAAAGATGATCCTCTCTTTGAGCAGTGCAACGATGGTGTGGTGGAAATAAAAAAGAAAATTTTTTGATGCGATGATGATTGGTCCCATGATTTCACTATCCCTATCTTTTTGATCAACAAATTTCAAGTTTATGTTAAAGGTTGAACAAACAAAACATAATAACGTAATGAGTATTAACGTGACAAGTTTTCAGTTTGCGTGAGTGGAACAAATTAATCAAGGAACGTTACAATAGTATGGAGATAATCACAACTTTTCGGGCATAACTTTTTTGATGATTTCCCAATGCTATGAAGTTCTGATGAAATATCTTGTGAAATATTTGTTATACCGAAAGATAACGGAACCTGGTTTTTATAAAACAGATGTGGAATGGTTACATGTGATGCAGATTCGTTCACGTACCATTTCAGCCATTTCCACGGGGTCAAACACGCCTCCATGGTCTATTAAAATCTTCAAACAACGCTTTCGATTGTTGATTGCTGCTATGATGACTGGTGTAAATCCAAACACATTATGTCTAGAACAAACATTGAACAAAAAATGCCAACTAGTTTAATTTTCAGCGAAAACTATATGGTTTGGTCCCCTCATAGTATCAACAGTAATTTAACATATGGAACACCAGTCCGCTTGATTTAAAGATATCCAACACAAGCCACACACTCTTCACAACTCCCCCCCCCCCCCCCCCCCCCCCCCCCCCCCCCGATTCTGCGTCATTGAAATCTCTTAATACAAACCTACCTGTTTGGATCAGCCTTTTTTCGGAGCAGATACTTGACGATAGCCTCATTTCCATTTTTGGCGGCAAAAAACAAAGCTGTCTCTTCGTTGTGGTTCATGGCGTCAACATCAACGCCCTGCTTGATCAGTGTTATCACTTTCTTTTTCTTGCCCGCGGATGCATAATAAATTAAATCTACCGCCATTGCCGACTTTACTAGCGCTTTTTGAATTGATTACAGACGCTTGGTTGATATCGCTTTCTCATTTGACGTCAAATTAAATGTTACTCACGAAAATACGCTTCGGGATTTTGTATTGATCCGATACTTTCAAAGAAATTTTAGACGTTAAAGAAAAAAAGTTATCCCTTCAATCCACACTAACACATTTTCAATTTCTCTCCTGAATGTTCAAGAAACATCATTTTGCGAATGATTCTTATAGAACTAAACATTTCACTTATTGCTGGTAGGAGGAAAGGTATCCAGTTTCTGTCACTAACTGCTTTTCGTATACAGACAAAGCTTTCCATCTTGAAATGAAATATAAAATGAACTCATAAAGCCATAGGATAATTGATAACACTGTTATAGGCTTGACTACAGTGAATAATGACTGAAGGTATTTCGGTAATTGTCTTTGTTTCGTATGTATAAAACTTCAGACGTCACCACAAACACACAGTATACGTAACCGTGAATGAAGGAAAAATGTAAAACACTTTTCTATTATAAAAGGTAAATCAACACAAGGAAGCTGTTGCCCTTAATATAAATTTAGGAATGATGTGATTTGATTGGTTGGTTGAATTTTCAGCGGAGGGAATATTTTGAGCCTGATGATCCTTTTTGGAGGGCTCTTTATTACGAATAGAAAGGATAGCAAGTTTACCGTAAGCGGAATTTTCCACAATTGACGCTAAATCACGCCAAATGCGGGCCTATAGTTACTTATCGAAAACGCTTATTATCATGTAGCGTAGAATATCTAAAACGCACGATACGCACCTTTAGAAATAAGCGGCTGCTGTCAACTCATTTGTAGTGATAGCAACAAAGCCAAAACCATTATTACGTCATTTCTAGAATTCTGAAATGTGCACTTCCTACACAAGTTTTGAGGCGATTAAGAAATTATTGATTACCTCAGGTCCCTGGAAGTGAAGTTTCCCTGTAGACACATCATCTCACAGACAAGGAATTAAAAAATTCAAATTTTTCATTTACTTCTGCGTACTGCAATACTCAGGAAACAACAATTTATTTCTCATTGACAAAAGCTACGAAAGTGGAAAAGTTGACAGACGTTTTCCGTGAAAGCATCGCATTTTCATGTTATTCACGATATTTAATAAACTTTTATAGCATTTATAACGTAACTGGCTTTTCCAAGTAAAACGAATCAGTTATATATTTACTTCGTTTATTTATTAACACTATCTTCTAAAGCCGCTTAGTAGGAGTCCTCTCCGATGTTCCAATAACATACCAACCAGTCTATATGTTCATTTATTTACACTATCCTATACTGCCTCCTCGCTTTCGTATTGATTGAAGCGTGTCTCTTCTCAAACGATGACGTCAACTGAGGGGGAGGGGGCAACGCAAAGTTGGCGCAGGTTGACAGAGGGGGGGAGGGGGGTCAAAAATCTTGAAAAAATGGTTGATGTCATTTATGATTTTGTCAATTTCCTACTCCAAGGGATAAAATGAAATGCAAAATCTTTTATCATAGTTTTTCCAATACGTCGTAAATAACTAATAGTAACTAAAGTCTGTTCAAAAAATATGTGCACTAATTTCAGTTACCATGTGGAAACCAGATTTAACAAATTACATAAATTCCCTTGAGCCTGGTTTTTATATAAAAGCTGAAATCAGTGCATATAATTTATGAACAGACTTTAATAGTAATACAATAAATTGACGCCCGTGCCATTATACGCCTATTTTTCGCAATTTTGCGCCCGAAATGAGTATACCTTCGACGACATAGTTGTTTCCCTGTTACTTTTGTCATTATTAATATGAGGTATTTTTTTTCAAATTAAAAAATTGTTTTTATTCCCTCACAGTTTCATAAAACAAAAGTTCGCAGTAAGAGCTTCATGGGCTTCAATCTGGTAAGTATGGATTTGTGCTTGTCATAGGTCGTTTCCGTTTCACATGGGAATTTTGGAATTAGGTTGAAACGGGTTTGCATAAGAAAACCTGAAAACGACAACCTTGAAGAACATACCTTATCGGAGATAATTTCATCGGGGAAAAGTGACGAATTTTTCTCTTCGTGACGAAAATTTTCCCCGACGAAAATTTTGAAAAAGTGAAATTTATAAGAAAGTATTAGTACAATTTTGCAAAATGACGAAATTTTCCCCGACGAAAAATTTTCCCTGACGAAATTATCCCCGATAAGGTATAGAGATGGCAGACGGCATAAATCGTGGTTACGGCGTAAACAAGATCTTCTTCTCAGATCTTCTTATCTTTATTCAATCCTCTTCTCTATCTTTTTACTTGTTTAAAAACTGAATCTTTCCTGCACTCACAACAACTGTGCCAACCTTGTTTCATCAAGTTGAATTTGTGTTGATTTTTCATGAAATGCGTCCAGAACTATTTTACTGCTTAATTCTTTATTACGTTAGGACACCTGTGGTGGGGTGCAGTATTTTACATACCTGAATTTCTCCCCCTTCCACTAATTTTCATAAAAATTTGCATAAAAAGCAACAATTACTCCGAACAGCCCTAGATCATGTAACTGAGACCAAATTTGTAAGGAGACAGATTGGCCTCAATGATCGTATGTTGAACATGCTACCATTTAAAGGTCATAAGGTCGAGAAAAAAAGGTGTGTCAGCAGTTTCCACGAGAAAGCCAAACATTTCTTTACTCTGTTTGAGCGTTTTGGTAATAATAATAAACAGCTGCTCGTTCCCAGACCATTTATTCTATTTGCACTGAAATCAGCATAGTGCAACCCTCAGCTCCACATATAATAGTTCATTATGTGTACTAACTCGACTTGAGCATAATTGTTATTTATAGAAACTACGATCTACCAGAACACAAAAGATGATGATCTTGCGTGCAAAATGATATAGAGCTCAAAAAGTTGTTCTAAATCCGCCTGCACTGTTTATTGTTATTTCTTTTGTTCTTTTTAACGCTATAACAAATTTGTTGAAAAGCCACGGCGAAGGAGTGCATTTTCAATAAAGATATGCACACTATTTCAATAAAATTGCTCTTCATCACAGTGACTTTTTGAAGATTTTCCCCGATGGGTATGGTTTGTCATCAAAATCACCTGGAACTTCCTCAGGAAGCGGAATTTCCAAAAATGGTTAACAGCGTTCATAAACAACTTCGTGAACTCTATCATCCCTTGACATATCGTTAATTTCTTTGCATGCTGCCTCACATAAGCTTTGCACATTGAATCTATTATCAAGTTTTGCGTTTACCTGTAGCATGATTTTTATGTCTTTTTTTTCATCATAAAAACTTTATAGAATTATAGGTGATTTTAATTTCATTCAGAGAGAAAAATAAAAATCAAGGAACGTGAATTTTTGCTGAAGAATAAATTAAATCAATGGCATTGAATGCGTTGTTCGTTAAAAATGGGCAGCTGGCTTCAAAATGAAGAGAAAGAATCACAGCCATGAATAATGTTTTTGAAAACTAAACGATTAATTTATTATGAGCTGATCACGAAGCGTTCTTTCTATTCTACGTTTGAAAAAAAGTTAAATCAAAATTGAAGCAGAAGAAGAAGAAGAAAAAAGTCGAAGAGGAGGGAAAGTTTAAAAAGAGAGAAAGAAGAACAAACTAAATAAGTTCCAAAGAAACACGCTGGGTATTTTCAGTTTGAACATAGGAATTCCTGGAATCTAATTTGTTTTGTTGGTTGTTTATTTTACTCGATACCGAAAAAGAAATTTTGAAACTCTGATTAAATTAAAAACTTAGTAGCTTATTAGTTGGAATTCGATTTTTCGATCAACACAAATTAACGAAAATATAAAAGTTATTTGTATGTTATTGGTTCATCGCTGTGCAAACACGAAAGCAGCACACGATGACGAGTTTTACACCGAGAGATGAGTTTTCCAGTCCCGAATTTTCGTCTGAACGTAAAGTACACAGTCCAGAGTTTACCCATCGTCCGGGACATAATCCGTTTGGAGAAGATTATCCCGATAGCGAATCCGAAAAAGGTGACACTGTTTCGACTGTAAGTCAAAGGAGTTCCAAAGTTGGCTTACGTCGCGAGGTCGGGTTTTTGGGTTGTTTGTCGCTGGTTGTTGGCGTCATGATCGGTTCTGGTATATTTGCCTCGCCAAAAGTCGTGTTTGAACGAGCCGGAAGTGTCGGTATGGGTTTAATGTCCTGGGTCATATGTGGTGTTGTATGCATCTTAGCATCTTTATGTTATGCTGAGCTTGGTACGGCCATCCATGCTTCTGGCGGTGAGAAAACGTATTTAACAATAGCTTTTGGTGAGTTAGCGGGATTCCTGTACACTTGGACAGCAATATTAATTGTAAAACCGGCAGCTATAGCAGGTGTCTCAATGGCGTTTGCAAACTACGTGTTGGAGCCGTTCTTTCCTGGGTGCCAATCGGACTATCCTTATTTAATGAAAATGGTGGCCGCAGTTGCGATAGGTATGTGAAACACAGTTTGTTTTATTACTTTTTTGTCCGAAGAAAAGTAAATCAGCTTTTTTTCTACAAGGGAATCTCAGTGAGAAAGCCAATCATTTGTTTAGAATTTTGATATTTGTCAGCTGTTTGTGTCCAGACCCATTTGATATTATACTAATGAGGAATGGCGACATCAGCGTCCTGCAACCTCAGAACGTTTATTTATGTTGGCTCATTATCTTAGTGCAAAAAAGGAAATCCTTTTTTATACTGATTAGTTTAAAAGCAGAATAAAATAAAAAAACTCGTAGATGCGGAGAGTGTTTCGTGCAAATTTGAAGATACTTTAATGAGATCTTTAACCGGAGCGGAAATAGCTACCCAATGGGCAAAATCGTCAAAATATCACTATGATGAAGAGCATTTTCATTGAAATAGTGTGTATGTTTCTATAGAAATGCACTCCTTCGCAGTGATTTTCAACAAATTTGCTCACTGAGTAAGTCAGATGATCAAAACGTCTGCATTTCTGCCAAATCCTTTTTTACGTTGAAAATTTCCATAAAGCATGCCTATTTATATCTCTACACCGTGAAGGAGTGCAGAAGTCTAAGAAATTATGCGAACGTTTTTAAATCACTTTCTGAATCATGGAATACCTTATCGAGGAGAAAAAATTGGTAAAAAATTTCGTCGGGGAAAATTTTAGTCACCTATGGAAATTTTAGTCACTTTTCCCCGACGAATTTTTGAAATTAGTCACCTTTTCCCGACTAAACTTTGAAATTAGTCACTTTTCCCTGACTAAGATTTTCAATGTAAGAAGAAAATAATCAAGATATGTAACGCCTGAGGTATTGTATACGTTATCGGGGAAAAAAGGTCGGGAAAAATTTTTCGTCGAGTGCAGAAAAGTCGTGGGAAAATTTGGTCTGGAAAAATTTTAGTAACTATACACTTGCTTATTATGATGGAGTTGAACCGTTATAAAAAAATTCTGTATAGCATTTTGGATTTCATCACAATCACAATCACATTAGGCATTTTGAAGGTATTTTGGATTCTGAAAAGTGACTGAAAAAAACAAATCTATCTGTTTATTTGACAAGGAGATATAACATCAACTTATAACAAAACTTGATTTTGCTTAAAATTTAAGTTGAAATTTTCATATAGCTCCATGCTGCCATCTCACCAACTTTCATAAATCGTGTTATCAGCATATTTCTGTTGATTTTTATTTGAGCTATCACTTATTAAAGTCTGTCAAACACGTTTTTTAAAAATTCTTGATCGCAATTTAATCAAACAGAACTATTTAGTATCATTCTTTGCGAAAAGGGTCCTATTTCCGAAGTTGTCACAAAGGATCTCCAATCTTCCAGAATGAATTTCCCGCTAAGCATTAATGGTGTAGCCCCTTCACAGTCCGAAAACCTGTCCAACATTGATGTTGAGATTGTAGAGTACAGATTAGAACCTGCATTCGTTTTAAGGTTGTTTTTCATATCGACGTAAAACGATAAGCTCGCAAACTCAAAAGAATTGTCCGCATTGTAACGTGTAACGGACAACAAAGATTTTTCCCATGCAAGTTTCTGCTATCATAGCATTAATTGACAGATGCTCTGTACACACTCTTGAGTACTACAAAAAACGACAGATATTACAATGACAACTTCATAATTTTCTACTTAAACGATAACGCTGATTGCTAATGGCTTTCATAAGTTCAGCTAAGCCGTTGAATTTCCCAAGATGTCTTTTCTAAAAGAGCTTTTCATGTGATCACTGAACATTAAAAATAGAAAAAAGACGTTCTAATCTGCAAATCATCAACAAAGGTTGGTCGAGTGAGTTTTTACACTTTTGAACGTTTTGAAATAATATTACTGGTGGTAAAAATGGGACTGCAAGATGATCCATTGGATGAATGCAGAAGTGAAATTGAGAAAAGATTGGAGGAAATACCACTTTCAAAAGAGATTCGAGATGAAGAAGTCGACGTTACTGTTGTACAAAGACAGCGTGGACTAAAAAGGGAAGTGGGTTTATTTGGTGGTATGGCTTTGCTTGTGGGTACAATTATTGGCAGCGGTATATTTGCTTCTCCTGCAGCCGTGGCAGTATATTCTGGATCGGCCGGCGCCGCTTTGTTAGTCTGGTGTGGGTGTGGAGTTCTCGCAATGTGTGCAGCTTTAACATGGTGTGAGCTGGGAACAATGTTTCCAGATGCATCTGGTGGAGAATATATTTATATCTCTGAGGCTTTTGGTGCGTTGCCCGCGTTCTTATTCAGTTTCACATCCGTGCTTGTAATCAAGCCTTCGTCGATAGCGCTTGTGGCATTGACTTGTGGAGATTATGTTATGACGGCGATAATGAAACGGACGGAAAGTACGTACAGCAAACTTATTGCTGCTGTCTTAATCGGTAAGCTGAAAAAATCTCATTCTGTTATTTTGATATCTGATGTAATGAAAAATCAGGATTATCATAACTAAGAAAACAAATTTGACCCCTCCCCAACCCTCTATATCTAAGCTTACGGTGACAGCCTTGCGAACTTTTGGTTGGGAAACAAAGACTATTATTTCATCCTCGATTATTCAAATTCTGTATAAGAAGATATTGATAGTATTGATGTATTTGCGCCCAAATCACTGATTTCCGCCCTGATGTTTAAATGAATGATTAATAATACGAGGTGGTTAAAAAGAAAGACAAGAATGCCAGAAATTTCAATGAAGTGTAGTGTTTGTTATCTGTGACGTAATTTTCACAACCATCGATATATTTCACGTGACCACATTTTGCCACCAGATAAAAGCTTGATATAAGAACAAAAAACCGACATGATTTTCAGATTAACTTTAGTGTGTGAAACCACGAAGGTATAATAAAATTTTAACAGTAAAGACGAAGAGTGTTTATAGTTCATAATGTGTGACGGGCGAATCCATTTCAGGAATGTGGAAATCATTTATCGGATATCGCAAACGAATAGGTCCAGGACATCGCGAGACTTTATTTATTTTATTTTATTTATTTTACATTAAATTGGCTTCAATTTATACAAATTGTTCTTCCGCCTAAACTAAAAAATTAAAATTAAAATTCATAATGAATAAAATATATCTATTAAAATAATTTCGTTAAAATATTTATAGTAGTAAAATGCAGTTATGATAAAAAAACCCAACGAAAAAAAACCTAAGGAACCGAGCTCAAGAGTTGCGGAGCAGGGCATTGCAAAATAGGAAGTAAGAGGTAGTATATCTAACTTGAACGTTAGATATTTAAAGATTGGACGAGAAGTATCATGATGTACTTAAGGCCATGACTGGCGACCTGTAGGATTCTTGAGGAGAACAAGACAGATCCGAGTGGGCAAATTTGTTGAACCCACTACGAAGGAGTGCATTTTTTCAAATATACACATTTTTTCAATAAAAATGAAGATTTTGACGACTGGGATGACTCTTTACCTTTGATTTGAGAATCGCCGTTGTCCATGCCAATAGAAAGAGAAATTACTTGAAAATTCAATGTTACTTAATCTTTATGGGAAACTTATGCATACCACTTTAGGGTCTGTTACAAAAATACTTGTTTTATGTCGGACGGACAAATCGATACTTTGCGCTATATAAAAAACAGCACGTTTATGATACAATATCAAGCAAATGTTTTTCGAAAGTATACTATAATAGAATTGCAAAACATGATTTCTACAAGGATGATAGTCAAAAAATATTGAAACAAACAGTTATCGTGTCGGATGGACAAAATGCTAATACTTTTGTAACAGACCCTTTATGGGTTTCTACCCATTTCTTCCTGTACCAATGTGAACCAAAGAGATTGCAAATAAATTTTTCGCCAATGGAAAAAAGCCTAAGTAAATAAAAGCCTAAATAAGTAAAAGTTGTTCAAGCGAAAATTGCAAGGAAACAATTTCAAGTAAGTTTTGACATGGAAACGAGGTCCTTATAGACCACTTTGCTCAAACACGTGTCTTCGGAAAAGGTGTTTGAAATCCAACACCTAGCCGTGTTTTTTTAATCGGCGAAGGTTTTCACTTTAGCCCGAGCGATATAACAGAAACGAATGAAAGCTGCCCAAACTAGTTGTTTTCTTCTTCTTCGATTAGATAACGTCTTTTGAGGAATCCGTCTTTGTTATGATGTAAATGAATATTCGTTGCAGCTGGCCGTGATTTCAATCGGCGAACATTTACTTTAGGTCGAACGAAATAACAGTAACAATTGAAACCTGCTCAAAGTAGCTGTTTTCTTCTGTTTCATTTAGATAACATCTTTTGAAGGATTCTTCATTTTTCATAATGTGGTGAATACTCGTTTTCCCTCATCGTATTTCACACTTTATTAAGTATTAACATTTATCACGTCAATTACTCTATATAAATCTGTGAACAGGACATAAACACTTTTCTTGTTTTGTTCTGCAAACACTGGTTAGTAACTCACAAACAAGAGTAAGTAAGGTGTGATAAGGAACTGCTTGTGGTATTCACAATTTCGTGTATGAAAGAATATCCAATATCAACAATATGACTTCTGAAAACCAGGCGTTTGTTCACAGTCGCCCATGTTCTGAAATCCAACGGAGTAGCATTGTGACAGTGTCTGTAACTAAGGAAAGTTCGCCTACAAGAGTTATGTATGAAAGCGAAGACATTAAAGGAGATAAAGCTGGTGAGGTGGAGCCTTTAAATGTTGACGAGACATCCGGTGACAAGAGTAATGGCAGAAAAGTACAACTCAAGAAAGAGTTAGGGTTGTTGAGTGGAATATCTTTGATTGTTGGCTGTATGATTGGGAGTGGTATATTTGCTTCGCCCCAAATTGTCTACAAAAACGCAAACAGTATTGGTATGGGACTTATAGTGTGGGCGGGTTGTGGCGTTATTGCTTGTCTTGGTTCGCTTTGTTACGCCGAGCTTGGTACAGCTATTACAGAGTCTGGTGGTGAAAAGATCTATCTATTGAGAAGTTTTGGACCGTTGGCTAGTTTTCTATATAGTTGGACAGCGATTTTGATAATAAAACCATCAACAATCGCAGGGATTTGCTTAGCGTGTGCAACATATTTACTTGAGCCATTTTACAAGAATCGTGAAGTCGCTCCTTGGAAGGTGAAGTTACTGGCAGCTGCCATTATTGGTAAGGTTGAAATTGAATGATTAGATTGGACCAGTTTTGTTAATAACGAGTAAAGAATTTGTTGTGTCTGGGACTAGATTATTTCAGTTGATGACAAGATAAGGTTCGCTTCTATGTAGTGGCGAAGACTCGTGGCAGATAAACATACTCGTTTGTGTCAGATCTAGATTTTAATGATTTTTACGGATTGCTGTATTCGCTACTCAACATTTAGATACAAATCTTTATTGCAACGGCGATTACTTAAGTTGGACCATATTTGGCCCGAAGTATTTTCTTTAGGGGAAACCGTTACAACAAAAAGATTATGATCTGACATCATGAGCTCTACGAAGGAGTACATTTCTATAGGAATATACGAATTACTTCAAAAAATGCTCTTCATCGCAGTGCCATTTTTGACGATTTTTCCAACTGGATTTAATTTAGGTAGACGATGGCAACAACTTTCTCTTTTTGAGAGCTTTCCACTTTCAGTTTTCAACATATTTTTCACGTGACGTTCAACTTCTGTATTTTCTTTCTTGTTGAGTCAACTTGAAGCTGAACTGTTGTTAAATCCTTCATACCAAGAAACTTCACACACACATGTGTTTTATATAGGTCATGGTTATTCATTTATTCATTTACCTGTCATTCACAACCACGTGCTGATGTAACATACATTTTTTGAAAAGTCCTGTGTACCGCTCCATAATGCCTTCGTTGAATTTCAATGTAAATGAACAAAAAAACATTTCCTTAATTCTGTTTAAATGACGTGTTAATGCTTAGTTATCAAGTTTAACCTCGTTTCTGTGTTTTGTTTTTTTTTTTTTTTGGTAAGTTTTGGGTAGTTACTTATTATTTTAATTCTCTAGTGGTATAATTGGAAAGAGTTTGGAAAAGAGACGAAATTTAGTGGCTAGGCCATAACACGGTGTTTAAATGAAAGGTCTATTATGTCGAACTCGTTGCATCATTTTCATGTGTTCACATTTTTTTCTTTTTCACGATAATTACTTTTAGCTTTGGTTAATTACGTGAAAGTTACCTGAGGGATTTTGGTGATAGCAATTCATTAAATCATTGCATGAATACGAGGCGACATAGAATTGTGCTGTAAAACATCGTCTTTTATATATTACTTAATCTGCTTAAGGTCAAAATTATCTATTAGGTTTCTGTAAAAAATCTAAAACTTTCGATATTTTATATATCTCTAAGGTAATGAAAACCATACCTTAATGAGATGATTAAATTAGATAAATAAAACTGTTTGTTCAAATCGTTAATTATTGATATAACAGTTTTTATCTGTTAAGGCCTGTACTACATTATGCGGATTTGTTTCAACAACTTCCAGCGTATCTTGTTGTAGAATTGGTCTTAACACCAGCTTATTTTTTAGTAAAGAAAACTAAAGTCCCAATTACACGAATTATCATTTCATATTCTCGTTAAATGAATTGCATCAGCCATTTAATCAAATCATTCGCGGTATCATAATGACTACAACATTCAATTTCAAGTTGATTTCAATTGAGATGTTGTCATGGCGACAGAAAGCGTTTGGATCCAATTATTTCTTAAGAATTTTTTCTGTCATGAAAATTTGATTAGATTTCATTCAGAAATTGCTGTTTTCCCAACATAATCTAATTCGAATTTAAGTTTTGAATGAATCGATTGTAAAGGGTTCTTGATTGATAGAAAAAGCGTTTTAAAATCTGTCGTATTGAATGTTGTTACGAGCTGGTGTTAGTCTCATAAAAAAAAGTCAAAACATTATTTCGATTTTAATTCGTATTTACAACACGCATTCTTAAACAGTTTAGGCAGGTGTGAAAGAGGCTTTATTTAAAAACGCAAGTTCATGTACAAAAGAAAATGTTTAAAAGAATAACCACTCAGCGAAAACTTTGAAAATAAAACATGGCGAACATGGAAAAACACGAGTCAACTTCAGATAGCAATGTCGAAAACGATCTTCTGTTAAATAAAGATGTTGATTCGGGTGTTAATGCGGTTGACGAACGTGGATTAAAGAGACAAGTAGGGTTTCTTGGTAGTTTGGCTTTACTTGTGGGTACCATTATTGGAAGTGGAATATTCGCCTCACCGTCTTCAGTAGCAGTTAACACCGGCTCCCCCGGAGGTGCCCTTTTAGTATGGAGTGGGTGTGGCCTTTTAGCCATGTTTGCTTCGCTATCCTTTTGTGAACTTGGAACAATGTATCCTGGAGCATCTGGGTCAGAATACTGGTACATGAAAGAAGCTTTTGGTCCACTGCCCGCGTTCCTATTTAGCTTCACTGCAGTGTTTGTTCTGAAACCTTCTTCGCTAGCACTGATCGCCATGACTTGTGGAAACTACATAGTCGTGGCTGTGACAAATTGTCA
Organism: Turritopsis dohrnii; assembly: GCA_027922465.2. Taxonomy (NCBI): domain Eukaryota; kingdom Metazoa; phylum Cnidaria; class Hydrozoa; order Anthoathecata; family Oceaniidae; genus Turritopsis; species Turritopsis dohrnii. The sequence continues at coordinate 1,084,857 of BQMF02000021.1, forward strand.
TGAAGATACACACAGTAAATTGATTGCTGCTCTTGTGATAGGTCAGGGTTTTTCTGTTTCTAGATCATGTTTGATGAGACTGTCTGTCAAGGCTTCACTTTTTCAGTTTACAGATGAAATCTTGAACTACATTGATTACAGTAATATTTACCTGAGGTTTAACCGAGGGAAATGTGGACCTTGCGCCCTAAGTATTTTTTTCTATCATAGTACTAGATACTTTATTCACTTTATTCATCCCTTTTACCATTACGCCCACGCTTAGTCAACCTAGGCTCATTTTGTGCATGATTTTGTGCATGACTCCGTGGTCAAACACTCACTAATAAGAAAAATCTACCTACTGTCTGGTCAGTGAAATATCGTTTTCTTATGTTTGCCATGAGTGGAATATCTGAATTGTGTGGAGGAACGGTGAGAAATTGAGAATAGACGACTAGAACACTATAATGACTTAATACGTGATGTTTAAAATTTTGTTATACTTTGAACTATCCTAAAAGCTGCCTTTCCATAGTAATATCATGTGCAGTATATATAGCAATATTCATCAAAGGAATTTTCCTGATAGACGTTATACGAAGCTTTGACAATTCTGGTTTCGTGTTATCACATGCAGTTATTGTATATACGCTTTTCTAAAATAACCACTTTTTTAATCTATAGAAGCTCGCATTCTCTATAAAATATTAGCACTTCCTAAACCTCAAAATAATCTATATAGATTTCAGAAGCTTGGACTGACGCAAATTGTCTAAAAAATCCTATTACTAGCGATCTATCATTATGAAATAACTTGAATTTCCATTATTCAAACAATGCTGTTTGGTCCCATGAAGTCCTTGGAGAACTGACTAAGTCATCTGAAATCTTTACGAGACACTCAGAAAGCAAACAACAGTAGTTTCCAATATTGATAGTAATTAAGGTATTTAAGAACAGTATTTTGAAAACCACTTCCATTTTCGTAACCTTGTGTTTCGTTTTTCTAAATCCAATCCAATTATCAAATACAGCACTAGAGTCCGTTTCTGAAAGAGTAAAACACTTAAATGGTTATATTTCGTTTATCATGTTTTTCTTCACAGACGAAGTTTATGATCGGAAACAGCAGTATTGTGATTGCAATGTCTGACTTGACTGTTAGGGTGGAGACCACTTCGAAAATTGAGTATCACTTTCAAACTTTCAATGTGTTGACGTGTATGTCAAATAAGAACGTATAATGTGTTCTTATATGTAAAGTAAACATTGTTTCTATGTACACAATCGTCTGTGAAGACTTTATTGAAGACTTTAGTGGAAGTTGATTAAAAAATCTTTTAGCCATCTTTAGATTGTTTGTGAAAGGATTTTTTCATCCGCCAAGTTTATTGGACAGTGCAACTCGAATAGAACAAATTGAACAAAACCACTCGAAATGGAGAACTCGTCTTTTATAAGTGATCGTGCTGGGAAAAGCGAAATCCACCAATTAAGAAGTATACCGCTGAAAGAAGATGATACGAAAAAAAATAAGACAGACGACGACGATGATAAAGTCGGAGGACAAATGAGACCGACTGTCGGACTTTTAGGTGCAATATCCCTGATAGTTGGTACGATGATTGGAAGCGGAATATTCGCGTCAACGTCAGCTGTTTTTAAGAATGCAAATAGTCCTGGCGCCTCCCTTATATACTGGGGTATGAGCGGTGTATTAGCCATGCTTGCGTCGCTCTGCTGGGTAGAACTTGGCACAATGATTCCTAAATCTGGGGCAGAATTTTACTATCTGAAGGAAGCTTTCGGTGACGTTGCAGCTTTTGTATTTGCTTTCACCAGTATCATAGTATTAAGACCTGCCAGTTCTGCCGCAATCTTGATTGCTACGGGAAATTATGTAGTGGAGCCGTTTTTTCATCACTGCGATGTCATTCAAGAGTCTGACAGAAGCTATATCGCAAAAGTAATAGCTGCATTACTGTTAGGTATATCAAACAGACACTTTTGTCTTGTGATTCTATCACACCATCAGTTTTGTGTTAGCATTTATATAAAAAAATATTGGTAGATATTTATTGGTATCGTTAGTTGTAAAAGTGTGACCATAAAATATTTTTTTTCTATGAGGCATTTCATAGAAAATCGCGCGTAGAAATTGTGCTCGCAACACAGTCTGTCATTTTGGATGTAATTTTTGTTTAGTGGGTCTCTACATGGCATCACTATGTCCATGTTGGTTACGTGACGCAAAATCACAAGATTTATGAGTTAACTTCAGTTTGCTTGGGCGCTTTCGTCTCTTCATTGTCAAAAAAAGAAGAGACAAATTGTTCTGGGAAGGAGTCTGTCACTCTGCCTCTCTCTCTTTTCGTTGCTTAGTTGCCTGCTTGATACTTGAAATCCTCAACTGAAATATATACTCCTCTCTAATCGTCTAATTGTTTTCATTTTAGGCATAATTGTTTTCGTGAATTGCGCAAGCGTCAGATGGGCAACATCCATGCAAGTAATTTTTACTGCTGCAAAACTGACTGCTATCGTCCTTCTGATTATCACTGGACTTGTAAGACTTGGCCAAGGTATGAGAAATATGTTGTTGTTTTTATAAATGTCCATTTGTTTTGTAAACAGGAATTTTTATAGTCATTCTTGTGAACACCGGATCATAGAAATATCGATCATTCAGCTGATATAGGTTTTTCATTAACCCAGTGAGCAAAATCGTCGAAAAGTCACTGCGACGAAGTGTGTATATTTCTATAGGAATGCACTACTTCGCAGCGTTTTTCAACAATTTTCTGTCTGTGTGAAACAAGGACATCCTAGATTCTTTCGAGTTTGTTCGCTTGACAAATCGTAATCATTACATTAATACACTAAAAACACTTGCTGTTTATATGAGAGGCGGGACGGGGCGTTTGCCGGGACGGGACGAAAAAGAAAGTGCTCCGTTGACAGAGAATTTAACCATGATAGCATGATTGAATCTTGCTACACAAGTATAATTCTGTATCTGAAGTGAAACCATTGACAAATAGCCCTATTTATCGTTTATCCTGGAAAGTCTCCTTTGTAAGATTTTTAATTCCTGTTTGATTGAGTGATGATCGAGTTATGACTCGCTTTCTCAAACAGTTTTCTATACAGTTCCGCCAGACCTTTACTGTCTGGAAGAACTGTTTGTTGACATCAGGAAACTATTTGTAGCTTATGTATTCAAATCTAACACTTCCTTTCCAGTGGATAGAGATGTCACTGAGTCAAAAAGGATTTTCATTGAAATAGTGTGCATTCTTCTAGAAAATTGTATTCCTCCACAGTTTTTCTTCAAGACATCTGCCCACTGGGTTAGAATTTGCTTCTTTTTTTTTCCCGATAAAACACGTCATAAAAAAATGCTTAAATCATATGACATTCATTTTTATCCAGTCATTTTGTGTGTGGTGAATCATTCCAAACAAACAATAAACCATTCATAGATAAATCGTATGACATAATCTATTTTGGAAAAGACAAGAATTTTCTGATGTCACGACCTTTACCTGGAGTATGTCCCAAAATTCAAAGTTTCATTTTCACCCTGAATATAAAGTAACAATATTTCATTGGGTTCTTCTATCAACATTAAGTTCTGTTCATCAAAATCGATGCAATTGATATAAAAGCGACAACACGCAATCTGTTTATTTACATAGGTTTTTCTTCTAAAAAGTTATTTGTACGTGTGTCATTAAAAAATAAAAAAAAACAAAAACAACACAGAAACGATGATTGAGTAAAGCTGAAGAATAGGCGCATACGTGAAACACTTAGAATACTATTTTTCTTTGTCCTGTCCTGTAACGTCCTGTAGTGGTTTTGTGATGACCACGGTGTCCGTCACGCTTGCTAGTTTTAGCTAATCATGGCGGTCCCCATTATAGATTGCCCATTTTGGTGGTAGTATTTACTTCATTTGACAAAATAATATTGAATATTTTTTGGTGATCTATGTGGAATTGATTGATTGATTGACGGATGGTCTACATTGCAGTGTTAGCTTACAAATATCGTGTTTAGTAAAACGATCAACTGTTTCTCATCGATAGCATTTCACAGAAACTCATCGAGTTTCTTCATCAACTGGCCCTTATTACTCACTTCTCTGATTTATTTTACCTCGATCATTCATATGTTTTTACATGACATCTCGCCAAAGATGTATAAGTTAATGAGATAAACACACTTTTCAAAAAATTATGAGGAGAACATGACTGTTCAATATTTATCTGTGTAATTTGCATTTTTACGGTAGCAGCGAAAGCGAATACCGTATTAAAACACCCGTGGACTCCTACTCCTCCTCCTACTACTACTACTCCGGCCGAAATGGCAATTAGTCTGCGATTTAGAGTCTGCGAGACTCTACTATTAACGCAATGTAAGTTCTAATGAAGGAACGCAGCCTTCGAATTTTGGAAGCTTTTCTATATCAAACATTTAAAAGTATAGATTGCGTTTTGTTTTAAAAGTACATAATCTGATATTTTGTAGCTTAATCCATGAAAGAATGAATTCTTATCAAATAGGCCTACATAAAAATGGGACTTTTAGTTCATTACGCTAACTGAAAATACATATATGTTGCTTTTCTTGTTAGTAAAGCTTATCAGTTCAAAATTTCTTATTTGTTAGCTACTATACACTGTTTCTGTATTAAGACTTTCAAAGATCTAGTTTGAAAAGGCAGTTATTTGTTTGAATTCATTTTTGGATTGATGAAATTATAATTAAAAACATTATATATTTTTTTTTCGAAACGCGTGCTTTTTTCTACACGTGGTCTTACAAAAAAATTTTCTTATAAAAAAACATATACAGCTCACGCATGTATAATTCTTTTGTCTTTAATAAATTAATTTTAGGATTAGACCCTTTTTACACTAACTAATAATTTTGAAATATGCCTGTTTTTCACCAGTGAGATATAAAAAACACAAGCCTCAAAGAACTTTGTAGTAACTTTTCATAACTTTAAGTACAATTGCTGCTACCGTTTTGCGCCATCTGGCTCTTGTTAGATTTCTGCGTAAGCAAGAAAGCTATTACAACCGGCTTTCGTTTTTTTCTTACTGTCCAAACCTAGCGGTTTTTTGAAAATTCATGCGTGCGTTTACATGAAACCAAAACGTCGTCCAGCGAAGAAACCCTTTTAGACTTACAAGTTTCTTTGGTCAATATTAAATGGATTTTTAAGAGCATATACATATTTTAAGATGAAAACAAAATCTATAGAAGAAACTTCGAATTATTTTGAACTGTGATCATTCTTTTCTAAAGAAGATTTCAACATTTTGTAAACAGAAGAGTGAAAAAGTTATACAAGTTGTTTGTTTTTAGTGAAAACACAAAACATCTTCGTTTGTTTCATGTATGGGCTGTTATTCTTTTTAAGCTGTGGATACTGAAGCTCAGCTTAGAGTCCTCCTCAGCTCCAACATCAAAAATTGATGTTTTAATGTAATGTTTTAATGTTTGATGATAATTTATTTTTAATGTTTTAATGTTTGATTTGTTTTTAAGTTATATATATTGTCAATGTCCTTTATTACAAATGGCTTTCCTAAATATAGTAGCGAATTCAAACATCTTCCAATTGCCTGTAAACTCAATACACAGCAAATCATGTAACAACCCAAAATTTTCCTTTCAGTTATATAAATATGTGTGTGTGTGTGTGGTGACTTAGAAGTTTAGAGCATGCATAGGTTTATTTTTTAAATGATCAAAATCTTTGTTTGGTTTTTGTGTTTGCAATATTGGGAATTATGTTTGTAATTAAGGAGATTCATAGTACATATCAAATGTTTAAAGTTTATGATTTACGTACGTAGTCACTGTGTGACATCTGAAAATATCAATATAAACATAAGCTGATTTTGTACTCCCAAAAGAAGGGATGTTTTATGTCATTCAGATGCAATTAAGTTTATCGGTGGTGTATACGTATATGCAATGAAGTTTGGCATAGTATCAATTACAGTTTTGCAATGCCTTTGGGTGCATATGAATGTAATCAGAAATGTAATGTTATGTTGTAAAAATCATTCAACCTTTCTTAAATTTCCTAAAGATTTTTTTAAACTGATCATGAATTTCAACTTAGATGAAGAATATAAGTGCATGCCATATTGTTAATCAAACTAAAACAGAAATTTCTGATATGAGTTTATATTATGTATGTTGATTTTAGTCGATATAAATGTATTTTGCATGTATTAAAGTTTCTCATTGTGTCAATTATGCCTTCAAAATGTCCTGAGAAGCATGTAATTAGGAATGTATAGAAATTATTCAACCATTCAATGATTCAAAATCATTCAAGTTTCAAGAATGCTAGTATTTCATTTTTCATATTTTCATTTTTCAACTGATTTTGCAGAAATCTTTCTGCCCGTAAGGGCATCTTGTTTTTACTTGAAAACCGCCTGTGTTCAGCCTGTCGAGGGGTCTTTTAATCACTGATATGCTGCTTTTAAGGCACATCGCACCAGATGTTCGAGATAGTATAGAACAGTGACTCCAAGGTTCTGAAACATAAATTTTTTCTAAGCACATACCTAACTGTTTTTCAGTTTTTACAGTAAAATTATGCTTATTGCCATGCTTATTGCTTATGTTTATAGAAACCAGGGCTAAACATTTTGTGTATGTACTTGTATCAGTAACTATTCTTGGTCTCTGCTTACCGTAAAATCCAAGGGTGGACGTTTAATCGAAAGGGGTGGTAATTTGAGAGGGGCGCTTATAAAAAATATGTTTGCTCTTTGTCTTTTCTTTTTTTTTCTAGTCAATGAAGTAAAAATAAATAGAAGAGAAATAGGCTCTAGAATATTATGAGTCACAATTTAGATTTATAAATTTCTTAATTTGACATTTAAGAAAGCTTGGCATTTATTCATTAATTCATTCATTCATTTATTAAAGCTTATAAAAACAACTAGTGTGTACTAATCGTTTATCACGTTTTAAGGTTACGATGACAGTTTCAAAGATGCATTTAAAGGAACCAGTACCAGTATATCACAGATCGGATATGCTTTCTACGGAGGTCTATGGGCTTACGATGGCTGGAATAACTTGAACTACGTCACGGAAGAGTTGAAAAATCCCATACGAGACTTGCCGCTGGCCATCATGATTGGTATACCCTTGGTAACTGGTTGCTATGTGATGGTAAACATCGCGTACCTGACTGTGTTGACGTCAGCAGAAATTGCTCAGTCCAACGCTGTTGCTGTTGTAAGTAGTTTGAGTGACGTCATACTCTCAAAGTTTTCAGAAACAGTATTGTGCTTCAATCAATGACTGCTTCTCAACTAACAATATATATAAAGTGTGTAAAGTAATTAAGTAACTGGGAGTTTTTAGTCCTTGGCCGTCTATCCGTAATAGCTGGCTGTTCTGCCCACCCTGCAACTGGTAATTGACTTTCTGCCAGTGATGCGTGTAGCATTGCTCTAACTTGCACGAAGGCAAAAGTAAATAAAACACTGTATGACTTGTTCTTCCATAAACAGTGAGGGATAAGCGATCCATTGTCATGTTAAGAAAAACATATGAGTAAAGATTGGAATATTGAGTTTAGCTGGTTAGTCTTTTAATCTGCTATCTGCTACCAGCAGATGATGGAATATAAACTTAAAAATTTATCCTTTGCAATTTTTTAATTGCCTTTGTCGATGCAAGCATGAGGTGGTCCCTGGTCAAACGATTTCGCCAAATAACTCTATATGTCAATCTGAGTCTTTAATTTTCATTTCGTTATGCTCTATACGCCCATGAGACCAGTAGATCCGAGTCCCTGACTCAGTAAAACACGAGTTTAGAATGAAATATCAGAAAAAATCTTATTTCAGACACTTGCATATCGTTTATATGGTGTGATGGCGTGGATCATTCCAGTTTTTGTTGCTTGCTCCACTTTTGGTGCAGCTAATGGTTCTGCATTTACCAGTGGAAGGTAAGCTAATATATATTTGTGGGAAAAACCAGGAAAAATTTGAATTTATTAAGGAGGTTCAAATGAAATTTTCCAACACATTTTTAGACTGTTATTGATACATATTTACAATATATTTTATGTCTTAAGACAAAAATGGCTTTAGCGTGTTTCATTTTGTTGCTTCATAATCTTCTTTCTGTATTCATGTTTATACATCCAGACGGAACTGGATCGTCATCCTGACTTCGTTTCTATGTTGACAGATACACACGTTATATCTAATAAGAGCAAAGTATATAAGAACATAAGGCTTCAGAGGGTCAAAACTTAAGAACATGCTAAGAACATCATAAAGCTTTTTGTTTTGACATTTTCATTTTTTTTAAAAATTAAACGACTAAAGATAAAATGACATTATTAAATTAGTAGTATAAATTATTATTATATATATTATTCATTAAACAATTTAAATTGAACAATGCTACACATCAAAACCAGCCTGAATGAAAAGTTTGCTAAAAATGCGACATATAAATTTGACTTCGGGAAAAAAGCGGATTCCAGCATGCTTTTAATTGTGCTAATACAATTTAAGAGCCTGTATAATTACAATAATGGTAATGATGCAAAGGAATGTTATTATTATTACTGTTGCATTACAGTTCATGTTGCGAATTGAGTTCATTAAAACTTCATGGTGAAAACCTTGTTAAATTTGCTTGAGTCAGTGAACATAAAATGACGTCATGCCTCGATCTTTCAAACATTTTTATAAGACTTTCCTGCAAAAAGATTGATGAACTCAAATTTTCACATGAAACTACTCCTGTGTTTAATAACATCAAACTTGACATTGAATAGGCATTAAGTACTGCATGACGTAACGCTTCCATATTTGGTCTATATAGATTAGTTTACGTATCGGCAAGAGAAGGTCATATGCCAAAACTCCTGGCAATGGTACACAACAAACGACACACACCGTTGCCTGCTCTTATTTTTACGGTAAGAATTTCATTGTTTCGACAAAAATCATGGAGGAGCATATCATCCGACACGATGCTATATAAAAGCCTTCTTTTTCATACGTATGTGCATGAGATTACTCAATGTTCTTTTTTCGTACCGTGCAGACAGTTGTTTTGTGTGCAAAAGAATTCGAATAATCAAATTTTTGTTTTCATTTTATATTCAGTGCCTTATTGCTTGGATAATGTTGATACCCGAATCTTCGAATTTCTCCACGTTAGTGAATTATTTCAACTTTGCGGCATGGACGTTCTACGGAGCCACAGTCGCAGCATTGCTTTGGCTACGTTATAAAAAGCCCGACTTAAAAAGACCGTATAAAGTAGGTTTTTCCGTTTTTCGTTATCTCGCGTTTCTGTTTTTACAATAACGAAAATTCTTTACATTACTTTTTGCGGCTTTCATATCAGATATCAAATTTTTTGCTTTGGGATTATATTAACCACCATTTTAAATAGCTGGTGAGAATATTAGTACTTTTTAACAATTTCTCTTCATTATTTTGTGATAGTAGTATCACTCTCGTATTTCATGCGGGAGGTCGGGGTTCAATTCCCCTTGGCGGCGATTCACCATGAGCGAGTGAATGTACCATAGCGCCGGGTCGACCCATGCCATGTGAGGAAAATTGGGTAGATGATACGTGGGGTGTTGTAGGAGGTCATCCAGAAGAGCACAGGCCCTTGATTGGGTTTGTGTCACTAATGAGAGTGTCAAATACCTAAGCCGTGGCCCCTCCTGGAAAGCAGATGCAGTAGCAACTGAGTGAGGCAAGCCACGTAAAACAATACCAAATAAATATAGACAAATAAATATTAAGGAGATAATAGTATTCTTTACAGAGAATCTATGTTGGAAATTAAGTGATCTCTGATTGTTTGCTTGAAGTTAACAAGTTTGATCATATCGTATAGACAAATTAAACCCATTTTAGTTTTTGCCACTTGTTTTTTACTAAATCTCAAGTTTTTAATTCCAGGTCTTTATCGGCATTCCGATATTAGTGCTACTATGTGCCGTGTATTTGGTCGTGGCGCCGTTTTACGATTATCCGGAACAATCAGCGTACTGCTTACTGTTTATATTGTGTGGGATACCAATCTATTTCGCGTTCGTCAGATATCAAGTTCTACCGAACGCCATCACTGACGGCTTCCGTAAGTTGATTATCCTGTAGCATATAGACGTGGGTAAAGATTCCATCTAAAGGGAAATATATAGTGATTTTTGTATTGCGATTTTCAATGTTGAACAGTGAATAACAATCTTCATTAAAGGAAATCAAATGGCTAAGTCAATGCCATTTCTTTTGCTTCCTGTCATAAACTTTGTTCGAAAATGTTGAACTTCACACTTGTCGCGAAAGCAGAAAAGTCCATTTAAGTTATGCATAGATGGAAACTTTATCCAAGTCTGTTTGTGTTTCTAACTAAAAAAGCATTGTTTATTTATTGCCTATTTCATCAGATTGTTTGTTTTCATTTCACTTTCTTTGCCAATATAGTTTAACTTTTACTGCAGACGAAAGAAATTATTTTCTCCATACTTTCTTGTTGAAGACTTTTGAATATTTGAAATATTCGAGTAGTCTACTGATTTACTAAATTTTAAATAGGACTTCAGTTAATGAACCACATAATATGTGCATGATTTCATATTGATCTTCAACCAGATCCACTTAACAATTTTCTAGATGATTTTGAGCACTATTCTCATGACGTTAATTTGTCTATTGCTGTGCACATGTCCATGCCAAAACATATGAGAATCCTCGTGAAAATAGTCTGCTAGAGATCTAGATTAACAGCTAAAATTTAATCAAGATAACATAAGTTTTGAGAATGATATACAGCTAATATGGAGTAGTAAATCCTAAATCTAAAAATTTAAAAGAAAAAATTCAAAAGCTAAAAATAAACGCAATAAATTAGCTATGCTTTTTTTTAGTATAAACACATTTTAAACTTAAACACGAATCCGTTTTGAAATCACTATTCTGTTTTTCATACAAATCCAATTCTCCTATGTAGTGTCTTTCATAGGTAAAGTTACATACAAGATCCAAATGTTAGCCGACTTATCAATGCCTGAAGAACCGGAAGAGCAAAAGTTATGAACAGAATGTTTATGTTTGTGTATTATGGCTCTGAAAAGATGGTTTTTGTTACCTGATTTACAAAGCTGACAACGGGTCAATGAAAGTGACATGTGATGAAGAGGTGTTAACCACTAACTAATGAAATGGAGATGCGTTTGATGTGGTGTAGAGCTGTTGAAATTCAAATGGACAGTGTTTTTATATAGTTTGAAATTTTTTTTAATTGTTGCTCAATAACAAAGGGAATGACCGAAAAAAAGTTGTTTTAACTGTGTATGCTAGAGTATCAAACAAACACAAAGGTAAATCAAACGTATCATTAGAGTTTGCAGACATACTGTGTTGATGCCAATTTTAAGTTTCTCGCGACATACAAAGCCCATTACTAGTCAGGAAGGTATGCAACGAAAAAATTAAAAATCTCTTTGCAAAATGGAAACTCCTCACTATAACGAGATAATAAAATTCCTAGCTGACTATCCTGAATTTTCTTGTGGGCCCTAAAAATGTTTATACTCGTGACGTCATTAGCTAAGTGGGTAATTCTGTAACTGAGTTCATAGAATACATCAACGCTCACTATACGGATCAAGTAATGCGGTGGAGCACGCCTCATAACTTTAGTCTAAAGATTCATGGAGTTTTGAAAATGAGATTGTGGCGTTAAAAAAAAAATCCCAACAATGAACGTAAATAAACTTTTATTAAAAAATTTAAAAAATTAAAATTTATTAAGTGCTAATAATACTCTGCAAACTGAGAAAACATCAAGACCTATAAAGCGAGTGGAAGCACTAAAGATATCATTAAAACATCTTACTTTGTTATCAAAATAGCAGGAACACGCGTCCTATTTCTTCAATATTAATTATAATGGAGAAATTTACCATCAACTACTCAACAAAGTATATACCTTTACTATCGAAGAAACTGTACCTTAAATCCCTAACTGAGAAGGTAAAAAAAAGTAATAAAAAGGATGCGGTGGAAAGCGTTCTTTCACGACAAAGAAGCTAACGATGTTAACAATGATACTAAAACGAATTTTGGATTCGAATCCCATAAATGTCCTCCATAACATTAAGACGTAATCAACTTTGAAACTGATCTCCTCGAAATGATCAAGAATATCAGCTTCAAACCTTTCCGTAATGAATTTCAAAATTGACTCGGAAACGACATCAAAACCGTAACTTCGTCTAATAAAGCCTTTTTACTGGCCGACAAAAGACGTAACTTTTATGAAATGAGCAAGAAATTCATAACTAAAAGCTACAAAAAGTCCAATAATGCAACCTCAATGGAAACATCAACAAGGAAGCAAAGACGATTGATGAAATTATTGGAATATCTGAAAGTGCTAAATGCCTTGCGAAATCCACCGCTTTTGTCATTGTTAAAGACCACAAAGAAAACTTCTCTAACAATCCTAAATGTCGACTTATCAACCCAGCAAAAATTTAAGCAAGTCAATAATCTAAGATAACAATAAGTTATCAGAGCGTCAACACATGTCCCCCAATGGCAAAATACCGGTAACGTCATTAATTGGTTAAAAAACATAGCAGATAAGCAGAATCACAACTTCATTCAGTTTGACATCCAGCATTTCTACGCCTCCATATCCAAAAACTGTTTGAAAAGTAACCAGCTCAGGCAGCGCAATACATCAACAGAAAATGACAAAAGTCTCATAATGCTTTCAAGAAAGTCCCTTTTGTTTGCTCATAATTAACTGTAGGTAAATAAAGAAGGTGATCCAAATTTCGTAGTGACCATGGCAAGTTTTGACGGAGCGGAACTCTGCGAATTAGTTGGTGTTAGCTATTTATCCTGCACCAGCTACGGCTCAAGTATGGAACCAATTCTGTTGGGCTTTAGAGATGACGGGCTATGTTGCTTCAAAAACATCAGCGGACCGCTATCGGAACGTATTAGAAAAGACTTCGCCAAACTCTTCTATCACGCTTTTGTCTCAAGAGTCACAATTCAGACGAAGTTAAAAGTTGTCGACTTTTTATAAGTAACCTTCAATTTGACATATGGTACATACCAACCATATTCAAAACCCAATACTCAACCAGTCTATATCAATGTATCAATCAAACCATCCACCTAATATCATCAAAGGCATCCCAACCATGATATCCGAGAGCAATATATCATCAGACAGACTAATTTTGACCAAGCTGCCCACTTTTATAATAATGCTTTACATGCCAGCGGATACAAGGAAAAGATAACTTTTGAGAAAAAATCAACAAAAAGCAAAAAGATTAAGATCACGCAATGTTACTTGATTTAATCCACCATACAGTTTGATTGTAAAAACAAACGTGGCGAAGGAATTCCTTAACATCGTGGATAAAATTTCCCGAAAAAAACAGAGATTTCAACCGAAACAATTTGAAAGTCAGCTACGGCTGCCTAACCAAACTTCAATAGCATAATCTCGTCACATAAAAAAAGATCCTTGAAGAATCAACAACTTCTACACTAAATATAGAACTGTGGGAATAGGGAGTCGTGTCCCCTTGATGGAAAATGCAGATTTAAACACGAAATTTACATGTGCAACGTCAAATCTTCTGAAAATGATCCGGGCACCAATTATATCGGGCTGACCGAGAACACTGTAACGAAAACGTCATGATTGTTATAGTTTAAAATTTCATTTGTTAGCCATTTTGTTCATTTTTTTCATTTTTTTCTTTGTTTTATATTCTCAAGTTACGTTTCTTTTGTTTAGTATTTCTTTTATTTATTAATTGCGTTTCAACCTATATAAGAGGAAGTTTTTTTGCTTTTTTTTTTCACACTCACTCATCAAATTAAAATCTTAGCATCACACTTTTTGGCCAGCTGGTAAGCGTCTCATTTGTATTTATTTATTCAGTTTTCTCTTCTCTCTTTTTTTTTCTCTCTCTTTTCATCTATAGTTATCTCTGTTTTTCTCTAACTTATATATTTGTTCAAGTCAATTCGCGTTGTATATTAATTTTCTTAGTTTGAACAACCGAAATATTCAATTCAAAATGTTCTGAATCACCCTCATCAAGTGCGATGCGCTGAGACCACAAACACCTTTAAAGGAAGACTGTACCAGAACAAAAACATCTTCAAATATAAACATAAAGGAAATTCCACCGAGCTTTCGAAACACGTATGGAGTTTTATCTTGGAAAGTTATTGACAACACTCGACCTTACGTAAACGTAGGATGTCAGTTATTTGACTTATAAGAATTTAATGCACCAAATCGTTAAGTTTTTCTTCAATATCTTTCCGAAGAACAAGAACAAGTCTTTTTGATACACACTGTAGTGCTAAAAACGAAGATGTGAGAATAGCAGTACTTCCGACAAATTTTCTTTGCCCAGCGGGCACAAGACCTCTTGGAGACGTCTCAATTTAATCGTAAAATGGTCGTTTGGTTTTGAGATCATTTTGCGACGTCGTAGGGACGTCTGAAAATGGGACGTCGCAATTGGGATCCTTTTACGATCAATTTGGGACCTGATAAAAATTTTCAAATTTCATTCGGCAGTCATTAAACAGTAAACTTTGAGTAACAACAACATACTCCAAATCGAATTTGCATTTGTACCGATTCTTTTTCTTGGTCGTGTGAGAGATGCCTTCACGACGTCTCTATACAGACTAAATTACGACCTTCGAAAGAATTATAAATTTTCAAAAGCGATTAGTCAACAAAGATTCATCGAATAGGTTTTACTACAGTTGCAGGATTTAAAGAATTTAAAATAGACCAATCACAAATACGTAAGACAAAGAGAAATTCCCGGGTTATAAAGTTTACATGTGGTATAGAAAGTTTCAAAAGCATAAAAGGTTAATACTGTTAATAATGATACATGTAACATAAGTTTCGATAAAAGACGTTTAGATAGAGCTTTGAAGAATTAATTAAACATGGCGTTTTGTCAAAGGTAAACTGGCAATGTGTAAATGGAAAAATACCTTGAAAAGATACGATCCTGTTCGATGAAATTAACGGTGAGTTTCTGTTTTCTGAATCCATTAGGTGGGTATATTTATACATATTTATACATTCTTGTTGAACTTAGTTTCAGCATTCCAGCATCAGAAAATCACTTTAGATGACATAAAAAAACTTCCGTTGATGTTCAAAGATCTCCTGATCGATCATGAGGTTGGCGAAATTTCAAAAAGGCTAGTCGAAGGGAGTTTTAAATGTGGAAATACATGTGATTCAAAATTTTATAACTTGATGACAAATTAGCCAGTGCATCTTGAACTGTAAATTGTTGCGTTGTAAACGCTTAAAAAGAATTAAAAAGGAGACATCTATTGAATTTGTATCTTTTGTTGTTTTGATGATCCCAACATAGATGGCCTATGATCCCAGAAAAAGGAGGTTGTTAACCGGACGTCTCTACGATGTCGTTACGGCCAGAGATTGAAGTCGTTGCGATATCCTGTCGTCGAGACGTCTCAGTGAAGATGTGATTGGGACGTCTTCTGAGGATCCAACTTCGGGACCGTCTTAGGGACGTCTTAACGACGTCTTAACGACGTCTCTACGACGTCTCTACGACGTAAATTTCATAATCCTGCGACGTTGTTACGATGTCGTTGGGATGTAATCGGGACGTCTCAGTGAAGATGTAATTGGGACGTCTTTTGAGATTCCCACTTCACGACCATTTTGCAACGTCTTAGGGACGTCTTGGAAAGACGTCTCTACGACGTCTTTACGACGTCTTTGTGTCCGATGGGTGGTTCTTTCATGATTCTGTCTCACTAAGTTCAAGGAAACAAACTTCATAAACATAATAAACAAACTTGTTAATCCAAGTGTACAATTTCTGCTGTTTTGGGATTCATTGAAGATGAAGATCTTGTACGTCGTCGTCTTCGTTGCCATCGTAGTTTCGTAGGGTCCCTAATATCTTTGAAAGAACTTTAAAAGTCCTTAAGTACTTTTACTTTGTAATTGCCTTTTAAAATTTTAGCATTTTACGACCTTTTTATACGATGCGATTTTCTAAACAGTTTTCTATTCTTTATGTAAATCTAATGAATGCGGTTAGCATGAAACTTAAAGTTGTGTAAAATTCAAATTATTTGCCATGTTGATTAATGATAAAACAAGAAGCCACTTGGCTTGAAGACTTCAGGACGTAACACAACGATACATATTTAGTCTCAAAAATACAACGTTGCCGAATTGCCAAATTATGTTCAAATCTAATAAAATGACTGGCAAATTCACAATCAGCAACTTCTAATTGTGCGTTGTGGAAATTTTTATGAATATTGTAGAACTTTCTAAGTTTGATCCAAATTTGGCCCGCATTACCTATTTCTGGTCAAATCTGACAAAATGACTGAACAATTCGTAATCAGCACCTTTCAAATGTGATCGGCGCAAAATTTTTTGAAATTTGAAGAACTTTCGAAATTTGGTCCAAATTTGGCCTAAAATGGCCAATTTTAGTTAAACCTGACAAAATCATTGTCAAATTTGAAATTAGCACCTTTCAATTGTAATCCGTGTAAAATTTCATGAAAATTGAAGAACTTTCGAAATTTGGTCCAAATTTGGCCTAAAACGGCCAATTTTAGTCAAACCCGACAAAATCATTGCCAAATTTGAAATCAGCACCTTTCAATTGTAATCCGTGTAAAATTTCATGAAAATTGAAGAACTTTCGAAATTTGGTCCAAATTTGGCCTAAAATGGCCAATTTTAGTCAAACCCGACAAAATCATTGCCAAATTTGAAATCAGCACCTTTCAATTGTAATCCGTGCAAAATTTCATGAAAATTGAAGAACTTACGAAATTTGGTCCAAATTTGACCTAAATTGGCCAATTTTAGTCAAACCTGGCAACATCATTGTCAAATTCGAAATCAGCATCTTTCAATTGTAATCCGTGCAAAAATTTCATGAAAATTGAAGAACTTTCGAAATTTGGTCCAAATTTGGCCTAAATTGGCCAGTTTTAGTCAAACCTGGTAATATCATTGTCAAATTCGAATTCAGTACCTTTCAATTGTGCTCTGTGCAAATTTTCATGGAAAT
Source organism: Turritopsis dohrnii (assembly GCA_027922465.2). Lineage (NCBI taxonomy): Eukaryota > Metazoa > Cnidaria > Hydrozoa > Anthoathecata > Oceaniidae > Turritopsis > Turritopsis dohrnii. The sequence continues at coordinate 1,102,024 of BQMF02000021.1, forward strand.
TGAAGAACTTACGAAATTTGGTCCAAATTTGACCTAAATTGGCCAATTTTAGTCAAACCTGGCAACATCATTGTCAAATTCGAAATCAGCACCTTTCAAATGTGATCCGTGCAAATTTTTGTGAAAATTGAAGAACTTTCGAAATTTGGTCCAAATTTGGCCTAAATTGGCCAGTTTTAATCAAACCTGGCAATATCGTTGTCAAATTTGAAATCAGCACCTTTCAATTGTGATCCGTGCAAAATTTCATGAAAATTGAAGAACTTTCGAAATTTGGTCCAAATTTGGCCTAAATTGCCCAATTTTAGTCAAACCTGACAAAATCATTGTTAAATTCGAAATCAGCACCTTTCAAATGTGATCCGTGCAAATTTTCGTGAAAATTGAAGAATTTTCGAAATTTGGTCCAAATTTGGCCTAAATTGCCCAATTTTAGTCAAACCGGACAAAATCATTGTCAAATTCGAAATCAGCATCTTTCAATTGTGCTCTGTGCAAATTTTCATGAAAATTGAAGAACTTTCGAAAATTGGTCCAAATTTGGCCTAAATTGCCCAATTTTATTCAAACCTGACAAAATCATTGTCAAATTCGAAATCAGCACCTTTCAAATGTGATCCATGCAAATTTTTGTGAAAATTGAAGAATTTTCGAAATTTGGTCCAAATTTGGCCTAAATTGCCCAATTTTATTCAAACCTGACAAAATCATTGTCAAATTCGAAATCAGCATCTTTCAATTGTGATCCGTGCAAAATTTCATGAAAATTGAAGAACTTTCGAAATTTGGTCCAAATTTGGCCTAAATTGGCCAATTTTAGTCAAACCTGGCAATATCATTGTCAAATTCGAATTCAGCACCTTTCAATTGTGCTCTGTGCAAATTTTCATGAAAATTGGTCAACTGGAAGTCCTAATTTGACCAAATTTGCGAATTCGGCAACGATGTCATGTAAACGCTGCACGAAAACGTTCATAACTTGGAGGAGTAGTAGTAGTAGTAGGAGGAGAAACACGGGTATTTTAAATACTTTACTCCACCACGGGTGTCCTAAAGTCAATAAATACGCAATTTCATTATTTAAAAGCTTTTCGGCCTACGCCATCTTCAATAAAACAATTATTATTATTGTTATTAGATTTCTGCGAAAGCAAGAAAGCTATTACAACCGGCTTTGGTTTTTTTTCATACTGTCCAAACCTAGCGGTTTTTTGAAAACTCATGCGTGCGTTTACATGAAACCAAAACGCCGTGCAATGTCACCAGCGAAGAAACCCTTTTAGATTTACAAGTTTCTTCGGTCAATATTAAATATATTTTTAATAGCATATACATATTTTAAGATGAAAAAAAATCTATAGAAGAAACTTTGAATTATCTTGAACTGTGACCATTCTTTTCTAAAGAAGATTTCAACGTTTTGTCAACAGAAGAGTCAAAAGGTATATATTTGTTTGTTTTTAATGAAAACACAAAACATCTTCGTTTGTTTCATGTATGGGCTGTTATTCTTTTTAATCTGTGGATACTGAAGCTCAGCTTAGAGTGCTCCTCAGCTCCAACATCAAAAAATGTGTGTCTACTAATGTTTTAATGTAATGTTTTAATGTTTGATGATAATATTTTAATGTGTTAATGTTTGATCTGTTTTTAAGTTCATATATATTGTCAATGTCCTTTATTACAAACTGCTTTCCTAATTACTATAGCAAATTGAAACATCTTCCAATTGCCTGTAAACTCAATACACAGCAAATCATGTAACAAAATCCAAAATATTTCTTTCACAGTGTTATATAAATATATGTGTGTGGTGATTTAGATAACTTTAGAGCATAGGTGTTTGTAACATTGGGAATTACGTTTGTAATTAAGAAGATTGATAGTACATATCAAATATTTAAAGTTTATGATTTACGTACGTAATCACTGTGTGAGATCTGATAATCATAAGCTGATTCTGTACTCCCAAAAGAAGGGATGTTTTATGTCATTCAGATGTAATTAAGTTTATCGGTGGTGTATATGTATATGCAATGAAGTTTTGCAAAGTGTTGACTACAGTTCTGCAATGCCTCTAGGTGCATATGTAATCAGAATTAAGAAGATTGATAATACATATCAAATGTTTAAAGTTTATGATTTATGTACATAATCACTGTGTGACATCAGAAAAGATCAATATAAACATAAGCTGATTTTGTACTCCCACAAGAAGGGATGTTTTATGTCATTCAGATATAATTAAGTTTGTCGGTGGTGTATACGTGTATGCAATGGAAGTTTCGCATAGTGTCAATTACAGTTTTGCAATGCTTCTGGGTGCATATGTAATCAGAAATGTAATGTTATGTTGTTAAAATCATTCAACTTTTCTTAAATTTCCTAAAGATTTTTTTTTTAACTAATCATGAATTTCAACTTAAATGAAGAATGTAAGTGCATGCCATATTGTTAATCAAACTAAAACATAAATTTCTGGTTTGAGTTAGCTTTATATGTATCTATATATGTTGATTTTAGTCTATATGAATGTATTTTGCATGATGATCAAAATTTATATGTTCTTGGAAAAATGTTGAGTTTATGGGTTATGAGCATACTCATTAAGATATCTGAAAGGATCCATAGTCGTTTATATTATTTTGTATCAACAAACATGTCATTCAGTTTATTGTTTCAGATTGTGTGAATTTTTCAAAATTGATTCAAAATCAGTCAACTTTCAGGAATGCTATTATAGTATTTCATTTGTCAAATTTTCATTTTTCAACTGATTTTGCAGAAATCTTTCTGCCCGTAAGGGCATCTTGTTATTATTATTATTATTATTATTATTTTTTTGTAAAAATTATGTTTTACTGAAGATGGCGTAAGCGGAAAACCTTTTAAATCATAAAATTGTTTGTTTTTGAAATCTTTGAATTCTAGGGAGCCCGTAAGTGGCAGTTAACCAGTAAACTTACAAACTTCAATCATATCTCCCCTGCATCAACTACATTGAAACGTTTATACATCAATTGCTTCTGGGCTCAACAGTGATCACTGTTGATACATTTTATTTCCCATGATAAAAACAATGAAGGAACAACGATTACATTAACCATGTTGGCAATCAAAAATACCCGAATGATACAATTGATTTATAAACGGCTGTCACTTAGGAAGTCATCGTTTTGGGAAACATCATGAAGCTTATATATAAAGTTATCACTTATATACCGTTTAAAAAACTTTGAAAGTAAATAACTTCAGAAAATTCTCTGGAAAGACTTACTTAAGTATGTTTAGCTACCTCAAAATATAAATGGAAATAGTTTTATCTTATTACCAGAGAAAGAAATAATCTGGGGAATACACGAAAAGTAAACAATCAGGTTTCCTGGAAGAGAAACTGTGTGCATTAACACCAGGGCAGAAATCTATCTATGCTAACTACCTATGCTACTTCATCTTGGAAAACTCAAAGCAGTTACAAGCTTGATTCCAGTTCAAAAATATGCTCTTCTTCTTTAAACAATTTTATAAACATTATAAACGTTACACCCAAACTTCCCTGCCATTTTCATTCTTATTTGTGCGCTATGCTTACGCGGAAAAGAATACGTAATTTCGTAAAGTAATTTTTGTAAATACGTAAAGTCTAGTCAAATCTTGGAAAAGTTGTTGTGTCGTATGACGCTATTTTATCTTAGCCAGTGTGCATCGAAGTTTTCGGGGGGAAAATAAAAATAAACAAGATTCGCAAAAATGCGACTATATATTTCCCCAAAGTTGCAAAACTTTTATCAATTATTGTGTGTACATAGAAGACCATAAGAAAAGTGGTATAACTACCATCAACGCAAATAAAAATGCTGTCCATACTAATCAGGGTAGAATTCAATTTAATACCACAAAGGAAGTTATTTCGAACTTATTATGAAATGAAGATATTCATGGTCATGTGACATGGTTTCTCTTATAATTTTTGCTGAGGAGTTAAAAAAGTTATGAGTTATGAGAAGTTATTATGGACAAAGCTAAAAATTGGAAGACCTAAATGCAACTAATATTTCCCCTTAAACAACTGAATATCAACAACTGCATCAATATGTATAAGGTAAATTCATCATAATAAACGTATGATCTTCATTGCTGCAGAAGCTTGACATCCTTTTACACAGTAATATCATGGCAAACAATGTAACTCGACAGAACACAGCTTTTCATAACTCGTATTAAACTATTTTACAACATCATACAATGAAATTTGTTTACAAGTTTACAAAAGAAGAAAAGAAAATTGTCAAACCTAATTTTAATACTACAGTCTAAGTATTAAAAATACTTTGGGGTAGACAGCAAATAACTATCAAAAACAATCAAAATTTGTACTGTGTAGCATTTCAAATTAGGACAAGAGTTATTTTCCAAAAAGAGATGGTCTTAAAAGTGACAATTTATAAAATTAAATTCAAGTATTCAGAATAAACATCTCAGTCACAAAAATATGTGGACACTCATTATTTACTATGTGATAAAAATGACTTTCGTAAATCTCAAATGAAAAAAACAAACAGATTTTGGTAGTGAAAATACACATCCATAACCAAATCACTACGAAGCTAAAAAAAGAAATTTGAGTTCTGGTTTGATTTAATTTACAGATTCTTATGTTGGATTATGTTTTGATTTATGTTTGTTGTTTGTGTAAGGAAAGTTGACAGTATAAATATTATATATATACTTTTTACAAAATAAAATATCATAATACAGTATCAAAACAGTATACGTGATCATGGAATTAATCCATAGTATCCAGCCTATCCAGGCCAGGGAAGCACATTCAACCAGGTTCTTTCAAGTTATTATCTGTCTCAATTCTGTGTATAAAAATATTGTACGTAATTTGTTTTCTGGAACCTTATTGCATATACGACATCACGTTTTTACTTGCTGTTTTTGTAATGTACTCTTTGAATTAACATAATTGGTTGAACTATTTGTTCTCCACGTATAAAAGGTTTCCCTTGTGGTGGCTGTACATCATGTGCGTGCTGTGTCAGTTCAGTTTGGCTATACATTTCTGTATTATATATACATTATCCTGTCAAATCAGGATGTAAAATAAAAATAAATCTTCAGCCTGTATTGATAATGAATTTTCGTCTTTGCACTGAAATCACAGCTTCAATGTTTTGCTGTTCCAAACATTTAACTACCAACCAATCATCCATAGCATTATTGTTATCAACAAAAAACAAAACAATTTTTTTCTGTATTTTACACGTTCATTAAAAAGTTTTTACAAAACCTTTCATAACAACACTGAACTAAAACGATTATTTCCATCATTTAACAACCTTTTATCTTTTGAATCATTTTAAAAGCTGGCAGGAAAAGCAAAGTCTTCTACTGACAATCTGCACTGACTGAAAAAAAATGGCGCACTACTTCACTGTAGACTAGCCTCTATTCTTATCTACTTTGGCGGCTAGGTGAAAATTCAATACTGAACCGCGGCTATAAAAGTGAACGAAAAGAAGGAGGAGAAGAAGGAAATGCCGGTTTTAACATATATTTCGCCCTACGGGGAAATATATAAATATTGATTTTAATACACGGCATGCTAAAGCCGCTGACTAATTGCTTAGATCAAATGTACATCGTTAAGCTGTCATTAAAATAATTTAAGTGAAATAGACAATTAAATTTCAATTTTCATCTTCAAGAAGTTCTATTAATAAACCTTCTGAGTCTGTTTAAACATCGTGCCTTGGCTTAGTCGTTCCATATGACCTCTTTTTGACTTTAGGACAGTGGAGTAAAGTCTTTAAAATACCCGTGTTTCTCCTCCTCCTCCTCCTCCTCCTCCTCCTCCTCCAAGTTATGAACCATTTCGTGTGGTGTTTACATGAATTACATGAATTCTGCGATAAGTTTACAGTCAAGTGCTATTATAGGTCACGTGTATGTTTTGTTTCACCAATCTTTCTAATTACCCTGAGCAGTAGTACCACGTGGTAATTTGTAAATCATCTTTGAAAAAAACAATATTCTGAAAGAAACCTGAAGAAGCTGAACGCGTGTTGAAGAAAGTATTTTTCTTGTTTAATGTTAAAATAGCTTCTAGTCATCATGAATGATATCAGGGTATAAAAGATCAAAATTATTTCGAAACAATTTAATCAATTTCTGATATATGAAGGCAAGGGTGAATGCACTGACTAGGTTAAAGTACGACGTTTAAACAGTCAGAAGGTGTAGCATAACTTCTCGAAATTAAAATAAACTTTCTTTCTAAACTGTTGATTCTTGTAGGTAGTAGTGTTTTTTGTTATTGATGTTGCTTTTGTGTTAGGGGCTGTTTATATGGAAGCCGAGCTAGTCCGTTAGCAGGGATAGCCCTTTAGCCGATATCTCGCCTTGACGATAATTTAAAAGGAATTAAGAATTTTGCTTATATGGATGGGAGGGCTCGTACGCTTGCCGAGATCTTGGCTATTTTACCCGAGATCCCGGCACACGGACTGGTCTCGTTACAAATACATAGACTTTGACTGGCTTAAAATTTGCTAATCTTTCTTTCTGAGGCTTTAATTTTCCCGCTTGATTTGTATGAAAAGAGGTCTGCCCTTTTGCAGGGCCAGCCCGCTTCAATTAAACAGAAAAAAATTTCCAGCCCAGCTAAAGGGCAAACGGACTGCCTCGGCTTCCATATAAACAGCTTATAATAGATTATAATTTTTAATGGAATTAAAGTGAAATTTCAGTAAATAAATTGTTTGATCAAAACTTAGATGTTGGTCAATATAAAGTCGTTGCTGTTTCAACTTTTTCCTTCAATCGTCAATTGCTTTTGAGACTGGAACAAGATGCAAAATGTTTAGTCAAATACGTACAAATGCCCCACAATACCTATCTCTACACAGCATTAATTTTTAAAAAAAAGAAGCAGTTTTATCTAGCTTGAGTAAGAACCCACCAAACACCATGACATCCTTATGAAGTCATAATCAAGTCGGACGATGACCTTATAAGACGTTACGAGAAGGTCATCATAACGTCATATTCAGATCCGTGACGTAAGGACGTCATCTAGTAACCTCCTTGTAACCTAGCTGTTTCACTGAGAGTCTTCTGCGGCGTCATTGCGACGCCACTGAGACGTCATACGACCAAGTCCTGACATTATTATTACGATTGAAAATTTGCTTAATCACGATGGAATGCACAGATTTTGACTGTATCAAAGTTTGGGATTAAAAAGTGATTCTTTCTATAACGTCATTACAACGAGACTGAGACGTCATACGACCCAGCCCTGACATTATTATGGCGATTGAAAACGTGCGTGCTAAACCATGACGGACGCACAAATTTTGCCCTTACCGAAGTGATGGGAATAAATACATGAATATTTTTTAAATGACGTCATGAAAAAGTCACCTTGGTGACGTCATATTAAATGACTTTAAATAACGTCATGAAAAGTCATATGACTTCCTGACCAGATTAAGACGTCGTGGTGACGGTATAGTGACGACATGTGTTTGGTGGGAAATGACAGACATTTTTTCTATTTCTATTTCTTTTTTTGACAAAACATTTGTATAAAGTTTTTTTTACATCCACATAACTAAGTAGCTTTAATCCAGGTAACTTTAGAAAATATACATTCAAATACTTATGTGTTTTTCTAGCTCTATCATCGACAACATGCAACATATCATTCGAAGGACATTCCACAATACTGTTGTTGTTGGGAAACGAAACGTCATATCGCCAACACGATCACTACCAACAGATTTTTTTCAGAAATCCCTACCTACTTTACCGTTTCCTGACTTGCATGAAACTCTTTCCGCGTATCTGGAACAGCAAAGTGCAGTAAGGGAGACAAAGGAATTCCAGCAGTTGGAGAAGTTAACCAACGATTTTTTTCAAAAAGATGGAAAGGTTCTGAACCAACTACTTGCTGAAGAATACAAGAGCGATAAATCTATCTATGGTGGCCTTCAGTACATCGACAGCCTTCGTAGATGGCGAAACCCGACGATAAAGCAAACATACGGCAGCATGGTGTTCTATGTTGATAATGCTGATCCTCAATTAGTCATTGCATCAAAACTTCTCCAATCCATTGGCATTGTGCAGAAATCTCTTCGCAATAATACCTACAAACCTGTAATGTTTAAATCTAGTCCAGGGTTGGAAGACATTTTATTGCAGACGCCAGAGAAATATCGAACTCAGGTTGCTCAAGGCCTTGGTATCATTCCGTTTGATATGGCTGTTTACAGAAATACCCTAAGTGGATCAAGATTACCTGATGCTGAGATGGATACATCTTACGTTGCAACGAGCTCCAAGAATGTTATAGTAATTAGAAATGGGCATATGTTCTCTTTAGATATTATGAAAGATAATGGTAGCTTGTTGACTCCTGGAGAATTGTTGCAACATTTAAAAAGGATCGTGGAGCAAAGTTCAAAAACCTCTAACACTCCTGTTGCTGCGTTGACAGTTTTGAGACGAGCTAAATGGGCTGAATATCGAAACCACTTGTTGTCTGACAAGCGCAATGCAGAAACATTGAAACAAATTGAAGATGCTATAACTGTTCTGACACTTGATGGAACATACGATGCATATTCCAAAGGAAAACGTATGCTGCATGGGGAAAAAGCTGGTGACAGGTGGTTTGACAGAAATCTTGCATTTTCCATTGATGAATCAATGGGATCGGTGGTAAGTTCCGGTACTGGCACCGAGACACATGGAGCAATAATGACAAATGTTCATGAAAAAATCCTTGATGTTTATAATACATTGTCGCTTACTTCAACAGAATGTCACCCAACATCCAACCACATGAAATTATTAAAATTTGCTGTTGATGACAAATTACAGCAGGGAATAGAATTGGCTAAGGCAGAATTTAATGCAATTTACGATGACTACGAGTGTGTCCACATAGAATCAGACATTATCGGTAGGAAGCAGTTCAGTCAGTATCAATTGAGTCCGGACAGCATGATCCATGTTGCGACGCAAATCACATTCATGAAGTTACTTGGTCGACCACAGAATATAGTCAGTCCAGTCATGGTACCATCTTTCATCAACAGTCATTATTTTGTTACGTTCGCCCCATGGAAGAGCACTAGTGCATTGGCAAACAGGTATCTTTCGCAACGGAAAGTGGATTTGCAGGACTTGCAGTTGCATTCTCAGAAATATGTATCTCTACTGATGCAAATGAGATTTGGATTGGTTGCTACAGAACCGCATCTCAGAGCACTTTCTAACTTTGCAGGAGTTACTGGTAAAGGTCGACAGTTTTTTGAGAATGATTTGGTGGAAAAGTCACTACAAACAATAATGGATTTAGCAAGTAATCCAAATGAAGGTATACAACACATGGTATATACAGGTTTTAATGGCGCAATGGCTTTTGGAAATTTATTCAAGAAAGATAAATTCTATGGAACAATTGCCACTGGTGATAAAAACAAGCCACACCCTGAACGATTTAAAACTGTTTTCATGGAAACAATGGATGATCTGATGCAACAAATGAAAAAACAAGAATAATATTTCAAATGAACTCTAGTTTTCACTTTAGAAGTTCTTTTAATGGGTTTTTCGGTGCTAGTGCTAATAATTTGTAAGTCTATAGGGTTATTTTTTCAGACTATATATCTGTTTTGATTAGCTCCTTGTGTTGGTTTCAAAAAGGGATGTTTATATGGAGCTTAAAAAAGATTTTGCAGTATCAACATATTACCCAAATTAATGTTATCAGTTAGTTCAATACATGTTTATATTTAGCTACTCAAGCCAGTTTTCTAATTCTTTATTACACGAAATTAACGTGGATTTTAAAAAACCGCGTTAACTAAAACCGTGTTAATTTGTACCTCGCGTAATTTAACGCCCCATTAATTAATGTTTTGTTACCCTCTTTAATTTCTTATAGAGCCATTAACTTGGAGTTTAATGACGAAATTACTCTTTGTGTTTACTTGACAGCTTTTTCATTTAATAGTGATCATTTTGGAAATTAAATTCCGTGAACAACTTACGTTAAAGTGTTGTAAAGTTTTGTTAATGAATCTTTTTGTGTCAGAAATAGATTTCTTTTGTGAAATAGAGTTAATTGATCTTTAAGAATGTAACAAGAGTTGTAACGTTTTTGACTTTATGACACCCGTGGTGGAGTAAAGTATTTAAAATACCCGTGGTTTCTCCTCCTCCTCCTTCTCCTCCTCCTCCTCCTACTACTCCAAGTTATGAACGTTTTCGGAACGTTTTCAAGTATAAATAAATAAATAAATAAAATTCGTGCAGCGTTTATATGACATCGTTGCCGAATTCTCAAATTTGGACCAAATCTCGAAAGTCCTTTAATTTTTCATAAAAAATTTGCACGGATCACAATTGAAAGGTGCTGATTTCGAATCTGACAATGATATTGCCATGTTTGACTAAAATTGGGCCAAATTTGGACCAAGCTTAGAAAGTTCTGCAATATTCATAAAAATTTGTACAAAGCACAATTATAAGTTGTTAATTTCGCTAGTATAGCGAAGTATTGGTATCGTCGTTCTATATTAAAACATGTGGGTGATGAGTATTGAGGACAGTGCTCGATACGAAGTAGAGCAAAATATAGTTATTTATTTATTAAAATTTGTTAAAAATCCAGTATACAACTGTCAGTTTCACGCTTAGTGCGATCATCAGATATACATAAAATTTGCTTGTAAAAAATCTTTATATACAAAATGTTGAAATTATTAAAAATGTTAAAAGTATTAAAAGTAGTTAGTCCGGTGGGACTGATTTATAGTTACTCAAAATGAATTTGTTTACATGACGACACTTAGAGATCAGTTCTGTTCTTTTATTCAATAATGGTAGTTTTGACGTGATGATGTGGTATTTTTCCGTCAAACAAAGGTTACAAGTTTTACTACCATTTTTATAAGGTATGGCTCGATCCACAATCTCCCACGAAAGTTTTGGTTCAATTCCATTATTTTTTAATTCCCATACGTATTTGGAAAGTTCAGTGGATTTCGCTGCTTTTTCGTGTCTGAATGAATAGTTGTGTCCCACCCAGCGGTCTTTAAACTTTCCACCCGTCAAACCAATATAATGCTTTCCTTCATCATTTTCAGATTTTGTAACGAGACACTTATAAATAACACTTTCCACCAAGCATGTACCATTAAGGGGACATGTACTCTTATTTTTGCAGTTACAGGTTTTTACATCATTTTTGGGTTTCTGATTTTCGCTCAAAATCTTTTTGTTATGTGTGGAGACGATGCTAGCCATGTTTGGGAGACAACTATAACTAACTTTCAGCGTATTTCTGTTGAATATTTTCCGGAATTTGTGATTGCGTGGGAAACATTTGTCATCGTTCTATGTATGTATATCTATACATATCTATATATCTATACATATGTATATATCTATACATATACATATACATATGTATATCTATCTATGTTCTATGTATCTCCGTGACATTTTGGACGATCTCACTAAAGTAAATAATTGCATATAAAAGCCATGTCCGCACACACCTTAGCAATAAAATCTTTTGCAGGCTGACTAACGGGCTAAATTTGGACCAAATTATGAAAGTTCTCCAATTTTCATAAAAATTTGCACAAAGCACAATTGAAAGGTGCCGATTTCGAATTTGACAGTCATTTATCAAATTTGGCCAAAATTGGGCAATTCGGGCCAAATTTGGACCAAATTATGAAAGTTCTCCAATTTTCATAAAAATTTGCACAAAGCACAAGTGAATGGTGCTGATTTCGAATTTGACAGTCATTTTGTCAAATTTGGCCAAAATTGGGCAATTCGGGCCAAATTTGAACCAAATTATGAAAGTTCTCCAATTTTCATAAAAATTTGCACAAAGCACAAGTGAATGGCGCTGATTTCGAATTTGACAGTCATTTTGTCAAATTTGGCCAAAATTCGGCAATTCGGCAATGCTATATTGAGAGTGTTTTATAATTTTTGAGAGTAGATTTGTGTAATTGTGACACCGTCCTAAAGACTTAAAGCCAAATTTGAGACGAATAAGTATTGATCTATTTGTTTTGTATAATTGCGAGTTGAAATTCTGCTACCGTTATCAACTATTGCATTTCACAGTTTTATGAACAGTATATATTTGTTAGAATTGTGAGAATGCAATATAGCGAAATTTTCGACTTCCAAGTCGTCTTGTTGATTTTGAATTTGCCAGTTATTTTATTAGATTTGAACATAGATTTGGCAATTCGGCAATGTTGTATTTTTGAGACAAGATATGCATCCTTGTTACGTCCTGAAGTCTTCAAGCCAAGCGGCTTCTTGTTCCTTTACCAATTACCTGGACAAAATATTTTCAGAATAAAAATTATATATTTGAATAGATCCCAAAAATAGCTTTTTTCTGATTTAAGAAGTTCAAAATACTAATAACTATGTAGCAAAAAATGCGTTCGAAAATCTTGCACCAACTTTTTTTATACACACTGTATATTGTGACTTTTGTAACTCTGAAAACAATAAAGCTTTTGATTTCGTTTCGGTATTTGAAAATACACCTACCAAATCATTTAAACTAATCCGTCAAAAGCCAAAACTACAAAAATCACATTCCGCTTCAATTTAACACCATTTAAAAATTACAGTCCTTGAACCGTGTTAATTAAAGCACACTTTTAGAAAGTCTCTTCGTCCGTCCGCGTTGATTTGTGACGGCGTTAATTTATGGCGCGTTAAATAGTCTGCCTGTTAATTTCGTGTAGTAAGGTATACGAAATTCTTCGTTGCTTTCTTATGACTCTAGGAATCTGCGAGGAGTTGTTTTTTCTTGTAGGCCCATTTATAAAGAAAGAAACTATAAGAATTTATTTGCAAAATTTCGCAAACAAACTGGCGCTGAACCTTTCATCTGGCAAGTTCATTTTTTATTTTTACGTCGTACAGAATATGTAACTACTCAACCATGAACGATTCTTAATTGAACTACGGACTAAAATAGCCTAAATTCGGGCAGCCCTCATGGTATCAACCTACTGCTACATTGCACACAGAATGAATGACTGATTGACAGACACGGGTAAATGAAAGATTAGCTTCCATGTGGCGCTGACCAATAAAACTGCATATGAAAGCCTTTTTTCTATAAAATTAATTTGTGTGTAGCCATTTACAAATGAGGAATTGATAAGTGTTTGAGTGAATGCTTTGTATTTTCAATTTCGAGAAGAAGATTTTATTGAATTCAGTTTTTTTTCCAGTGATATTGGTATATGCACACACTTTTGTAAGGGCACATGTTTATCTGGAATGTCTTATCACTGCCACTTTAGCTGCCACTCAGAAATTTCTATTTTGACCTTCCTGGAATAAAAATGTTTTTCGATGTGGCTTCAAGATTTTTTAACTTTGGATAGTTGGACTGTGAAGGTCAATACTCCTATTCATGAATTTATAATTTATCCATTGTGAAGAATTACATCATAATTAGAAAGACTTAAAATGAAGGCTGCAATGAGAGATAATTTAAGGATTGCTAGATAAGAGTATGGAATTTCTTTCCTACATTCACCTTCTTAATATACTTATCCCCTTTACCACTGATATTTACAGGTAGTGTTTCTGGATTCCTCAGTATGCAATGGTAAGCATCATAAAAGGCGTTATGTTAACTGAATTATTCCGTGAAGCAAACAATGTGTACGCTTTTGACATTCTAATCAGAATGCGTTTAAAAAGACTAAAATACATTTGCAAACGATCTGGTTCTTTCATATTGTTACCATGTTGATGACCTTCAGCTTCTTTATGTTCTTAAAATCATACTTAACGAATTAGAAAGCAAGGGGAAAGCATAAACAACGAGTTCAGTTCATAGACAATTGACAAATATGGGATACCGCAAGGGTCAATTTTAGGTCCCTCGCCATTTAATATTTTCATATGTGACCTGGGTTTTTTTGTGCTAAATAGCGACATTGCCAGTTATGCTAATAACACTACGCCGTTTTCCACAGGTAAAGATATAATCGAAGTTGTAAGTTATTTAGAAAAAGCTGCTGAATTAATATTCAATTGGTCCAATAATAACTGAAGATAAGGCCAGATACATCACATTTGTTCACAAACGATGTCATTAATATCTTTCTGGAAATGCGCAATAATTCTTTAACCATAACCATCAACGGTAAACTCTCTTGTTAAAGAGTTACACAAAGTTAAAACTGCAATTAGCCCGGAACTTATGAGTGAACTTTTTAAATTTACTCACCAGATTTATAATATATTTATATATATTTATATATTTATATAAGGAGTGGAAAGCTAGAATCGAGCAATAACCGTACAGTAAGGTGTGGAGCTGAAACATTCGCCAATACTAAACTCTAAGTTGTGGAACACCCTCACAAACGAGTGCAAAACATCTATAAAATAATTGATGAACTCAAAAAGCAAAAACAAATTGCATTCCAACTAGTTGTTGCTGCAAAATATGTAAAACTTACAAAAAAGATATCGGTTTCCCATAAACTTGTAGCATATAATTACTTTTCTTACTTTCCGTTTTTTTAAAATTTTTGTTACCTTTATTTGTTGTTATTTGGCACTCTCTCTTCAATTTCACAACAGACTAACTGGAGCCTGACTGGATAATGGAGCCAGTATGGTATTTATATACGATATTGTATTGAACTTTTTAAAATTTTAAAGCATTTTGCCTTTATTGGTTGACTTCTATATATTAATAGCCGATTCTCCGTCTGTTTGTTTGTTTGTTTGTTCGTTTGTTTGCAATCGAACGTGACTTTTTTGGCTGATGAACTAATAGGAATAACGTTTTGTTTTTATCATTATTGTTAGTTTTATATTCCACGTTGACTTGGCTTTGAAAACAGTACATCAACTAAATACAAAGAAACTAACTGATTAAACATTTTGGACAAAAAGCAGCAGTGGCAGAACGTGGCAGCATATGTTCGGTTTGCCACTAACTCTTGCCTGACTGTCTGAGACGGGTGAACTTTTTTTTTGAGCAATCAAAATGTTTAAAAACCGATAGGTAAAAAAAGAGTATCATATCAAAACAAAATGTTTTTTTTTTGCTTTTCTTTTAATAAATTAATTTCTTCTTTTAATTGTTAAGCGTTCTGATAGAACGTTTTTTTATTCTACAGTGTGTCTCAAAATGTTAGCTTCAGTAACTTTATTCTCAATTTTCTAAAAAATGAATAATGGTATAATAATGAAATATATACCATTAGAAAGCTGAGTTTCTTGGCTTTCTATTGATGTGGTACCCATTAACTGGTTTTTTATATTTAGGTTATAATCCAAGAAAAAAACAAGTGTTTTAATCTAAAAATTCTTAACGATCAATTAAAACTCAGTTAACAATAAAAATATTAAACAACAAAAGTTATAACACAAGTGAAAAATTATCATTACAATAAAAACGTTTAAAAAAATAACTACCTTTCAATGTTATGTTAACATTTTTTTTATTTTTGGTAACAATTTTTGAGAATTCTCAAACGGTTTGTAAAAAATCAATACCATAATTATAAACAACAATGAATATTTTGCTCATTAAACGGGGTGTTAATTGATCATTAAGAATTTTTAGATTAAAACACTTGTTTTTTTCTTGGATTATAAGCTAAATATAAAAAACCAGTTAATGGGTACCACATCAATAGAAAGCCAAGAAACTCAGCTTTCTAATGGTATATATTTCATTATTATACCATTATTCATTTTTTAGAAAACTGAGAATAAAGTTACTGAAGCTAACATTTTGAGACACACTGTATTTATTCATTTAGCACGTGCCTTTTTTCTCTCCTCCGTGTGAACTTTTTAAGAAGAGAAACCATTTTCCCCCTGTTTGATAGCACCCATGTTAGAGCGCGTAACGTTTTTAAAACAAAAGCTAATAAAAAGTTTTTTTCTCTCTACGTTTTGAGTGCAAATAAATAACACATGAAATTTGGGGTTTTTTGGAACCATTGTTTAAACTGATATTTGATATTTGATTTCGAATCTGTCTCTAGGATAACTGACGTTTTTTCGGGTCCGCGATACAGGCGATGGGGTGACAAAAAATTTGGGTCTAACTTTTTTGGGAGGGGTCTGTGACGTCATCAAAATCTTTGAAGAATGATATCTCTGTAACGGTTGATCGTAGCGGAACGATCCCATACATTTTTTTAATCAGTTTTTCGAGCTCTACAACATGGTAACACTTTCGGTTGCCAATTCCTTAATTTTATTTTTCGTGAAGTCAACGCATGCTGAACATGGGCGGCGAGCGACACCGCCTTGGCGGCTAGTCTATATATTAATAGCCGATTCTCTGTCTGTCTGTCTGTCTGTCTGTTTGTTTGTCTGTCACGCAAAATGGTAGATTGAGTTGTGAGCGAAATTATTTCTTTTTTTGTGTGCGACGTGAATTCGAAGCAAATACATTGCAACCCCAATCGAACGTGACTTTTTTTGGCTGATGAACTAATAGGAATAACGTTTTGTTTTTATCATTATTGTTAGTTTTATATTCCACGTTGACTTGGCTTTGAAAACAGTACATCAACTAAATACAAAGAAACTAACTGATTAAACATTTTGGACAAAAAGCAGCAGTGGCAGAACGTGGCAGCATGTGTGATTTGCCACTATCTCTTGCCTGACTGTCTGAGACGGGTGAACTTTTTTTTTGAGCAATCAAAATGTTTAAAAACCGATAGGTAAAAAAAGAGTATTATATCAAAACAAAATGTGTTTTTTTTTTTTTTGCTTTTCTTTTAACAAATTAATTTCTTCTTTTAATTGTTAAGCGTTCTGATCGAACGTTTTTTATTCTATTTATTCAATTAGCACGTGCCTTTTTTCTCTCCTCCGTCGTGATGTTTTTAAGAAGAGAAACTATTTCTTCCTTACGTTTGATAGCACCCATGTTAGAGTGGGTAACTTTTTTAAAACAAAAGCTAATAAAAAGTTGAAGTTTTCTCTCTCTACATTTTGAGTGTATTGTTACACTGATAAAAGATTGGTTTTATCAGAGGTTATGACTTCGAATATGCTTCTGGTTGAACACAAGTTGTACGAGCCGTTTATAAGGAAATTTGACGTTTATTGATACAGTGATACAGAGCATGTGAACATCGGCGGCGAGCGACGCCGCCTTGGCGGCTAGTCTATATATTAATAGCCGATTCTCTGTTTGTTTGTCTGTTTGTTTGTCTGTCACGCAAAATGGTAGATTGAGTTGTGAGCGAAATTATTTCTTTTTTTGTGTGCGACGTGAGTTCGAAGCAAATACATTGCAACCCCAATCGAACGTGACTTTTTTTGGCTGATGAACTAATAGGAATAACGTTTTGTTTTTATCATTATTGTTAGTTTTATATTCCACGTTGACTTGGCTTTGAAAACAATACATCAACTAAATACAAACTAACTGAAACTAACTGATTAAACGTTTTGGACATAAAGCAGTGGCAAAACGTGCGGTTTACCAGTGTATCCTAACGTATCCTTGCCTGACTGTCTGAGACGGGTGAACATTTTTTCGAGCAATCAAAATGTTTAAAAACCGATAGGTAAAAAAAGAGTATATGATAGAAAATATTTTTTTTTGCTTTTGTCATAATAGTTGTCTTAATTTGTTTTAATCGATTTCTTTTAATCTATTTTAATCAGATCGAACGTTTTTTTTTATTCACTTTATTCATTTAGCACGTGCCTTTTTTTCTCTCCTCCCGTGTGATCTTTTTAAGAAGAGAAACCATTTCCCCCTTACGTTTGATAGCACCCATGTTAGAGCGCGTAACTTTTTTAAAACAAAAGCTAATAAAAAGTTGAAGTTTTCTCTCTCTACGTTTTGAGTGTATTGTTACACTGCTAAAAGATTGGTTTTACGAGAGGTTGTGACTTCGAATATGCTTCTGGTTGAACACAAGTTTTACGAGCCGTTTATAAGGAAATTTGACGTTTATTGATACAGTGATACAGAGCAGGTGGACATGGGCGGCGAGCGACGCCGCCTTGGCGGCTAGTCTATATATTAATACCCGATTCTCCGTCTGTCTGTAAGTCACGCAAAATGGTAGATTGAGTTGTGAGCGAAATTATTTCTTTTTTGTGTGCGACGCGAGTTCGAAACAAATACATTGCGACACCAATCGAACGTGACTTTTTTTGGCTGGTGAACCATTAGAAATAACGTTTTGTTTTTATCCAACGAACACCGTTGATTTAGCTTTGAAAACAATACATCAACTAAATACAAAGAAACTAACTGATTAAACATTTTGGACAAAAAGCAGCAGTGGCAGAACGTGGCAGCATATTCGGTTTGCCAGTGTATCCTAACGCTTGCCTGACTGTCTGAGACGGCTGAACTTTTTTTCGAGCAATCAAAATGTTTAAAAACCGATAGGTAAAAAATATTATTATGAAACAAAATATTTTTTTGCTTTTGTTTTAATAGTTGTCTTATTTTCTTAATCGATTTCTTTTAATCTATTTTAATCTGATCGAACGTTTTTTATTCACTTCATTCATTTAGCACGTGCATTTTTTTCTCCTCCCTTGTGATCTTTTTAAGAGAAACCATTTTTTCACCTACTTCTGACAGCACCCATGTTAGAGCGCGTAAAACAAAAGCTAATAATAAGTTGAAAAGTTTTTTCTCTTTGCGTTTTGAGTGTATTGTTAAACTGATATTTGATTGGTTTAAAATCGTAAAAAAAAAACTCGTGAAGTTCACGTTGGGAATGCGTTGTGTAAAGCAAGAAAGACAATGAACGGCTGAGTTAAGAACATGCAAGATTTGAAACACCAGGAACGTATTTCTCTTCACGTGCAAACGAGCTTTATTAAGCGATAAAGCCAGCAGCTAAGGAAGTCTTATCGCTGGTTTTAAGTGCAATAATTTGGAGCAGGTGGTGATACAACGCAGGCTGAACATGGGCGGCAAGCGACGCCGCCTTGGCGGCTAGTTCATTAATATTTTGCCATTGTGCAATGTCAACGCAATCAAAATTGACATAAATAAGTAATCGAATTGGATTAGGTGAGCTTCATTTGAAGGTGCCTGGATACTCATTTCATCAATCAAGTGAGCTTGATTAAGTTAACAGTTGTCGTTGTCAACAAAAGATGCATGGGCTTCCATCGCTCGTGAAAGCAGCTTGTTAAGGTGAAACTGTGTATGTTTGTTGCGGCAAAGCTGTGGTTGTTTGGGAGGCGATAATGTGACGCTGTGGTTGCTGGTTTATGGCGACACCTAATAAGGTAAACCATTATAGTTCATTTGTGATAATGCCGTTTACACCTACATGACCGGCAATCCTTCACAAATATTACTGACAGACCCCTCTTCGAAATGAAAACTCAGAAAGATATATGTCAAGACCCCCTCCCCTATATTTCTATTTTGTATACGGCTTCCAAACAAGACATTCAGCCACGTGGATGGCTGGCTTTAAATTTTCCCGAATTTCCCGAATTTCTGATGAAAGGCAGCATTGTGACCGAGTTTTCTTGTCAACGTCAACTCTTGTCAGCCTCGATTTTAATATTCTAACTACCACTAATTATTGGCATGGTCATTGGGAACAAATAAAGACTATTATTAGGTTGTAAAGTATTGAAATCAATGAAACAATCAATCGCATAAAAACGAGGTTAGATATGAAGCTCGGCCAAAATTCAGTGTCTAAATAGAAAATAGGGAAAGGTCTATTTTGAATCATTTACTTTCGATTTATTGGTGTACTTCGAAGATCAGAAATTCGTAAGAATATCCTCTTGGATGAAAAGGAACTACTACAGACGATCATTCAACTTTTATCAAGAATAAAAACAATTTTTGACAAGATCGATAGCTTTAAGATTTCAAAACGTTAATAAAAACCCTCAATTAATTAATAGGTATAATATGCTTTATCAAAACAATGCCTTTAATTACTTGCCCCTGTATCCATCAGTACCGTATCGACGATAGCGGCATCTGTAAGATGCAAACACTGAAATACAGAGCTCCACACCCATTAATGCCGTTAATGATATGTAGCATGTTTGATCACTGGACCGAGCGACTCTGAAAAGCAGACGAAATGTTGAAGCTATTTTGATCATGTGTTATCTTGTCCAAAAGGAGAATATCGGACTGATTTCGGCAGAGTTATCTCCGATTTAAATGGGGAAACATGTCATTCAAACCGGTGCTTGATTATTAACACCTTCTCGACATGTGCTTTGAATAACAAATCAATTAACCACACATTTTAGACATTTTGTTGCTGGCTTGACAAAACTAAGTGAGCCTGTTTTGAATGACCAAGCTCTTCATATGAACTTTCCTCGTGATGTGACTAAAAAACTACTAGCTTGCCAATTCATTCAGGAAGCTTTCGTCTATGAAAGAATATATTATCAGGCCAATGAGCTATTAGGTAAAAGCTCTTGTAATAAAATTTGAAAAGACGAGGCTTCACATGAGCAAATGCTCACCTTTCCATGTTGATGGCAGCAGCTTTTGATGGTCTAATGGTATTCTCTTATAAACAATATACGTTTGAAATATTTTTTATTTTCGCTATTTCGCTATCCATGATGAAAAAGAGCATTTAGGAAAAGATGCAGGTATCGTCACAGTTTGTGAATGATATAGACGTCATTCTTGTGTTCGTCATTATCAAGTTGAAACAAAACGAGGGATACTAGCATGTTATTTCTAGTCCGGTGATTTCAGTTTACAACCTTGGTCAAATCTGGACAGCTTTTTTTCATACATTCACGAAATTGGTCAAATCATGGTAAAGCTGTGTATTTGCTGACGTTTTTGCTGTGTAAGCGCCTGTCATGTATTGAGAGAACATTCTGCCATTCTAATGCAGCCCGGTTCCACCCACTTGAGATAAACAGGGAAACACTGATGTTGGCTTTCACAAGAAAACAAAACACCATAATTCATCAATCATCATTATCTTACTGTTTGATCACCATGAATACAACAGCCATTCCCAAAGAAGCAAATACCATTAAACCATTGCATAGGATATGTAATACCACAATGAAGTTTTTCATTACGTTGAACGCAACTGCAAGTGTTAAACAACCGCAAACAGCAATAGCAAAGCCAATTACTATACCACTCCCTGCTATGGGTACTTGTCTATTTTTATGACCTTTTTCGTTTTTGCTAAGCAATGTCGATTCAATAGAAATACACACGAAGGAGAGTATTAGATGTAGAAAACCTAAAATAAAGTATTGGTGAAGACACAACTATGAATTATAAAGCAAGGAATCGCGAATTGGAGGTTCTTTGAGCCAGAAAAAGCAATAATATGTTTTTCAAAACAAAACAGTCAAAACAAGGGTCCCAACCTCAAACCCAGAGTTTTGTATTTTGCCTTTATGAAAAAAGGAGTAAACCCTGGGTACAAGCTTGAGGAGTTTTAAACGTTGGAAGACCATTGATTACTTTAATTATTTCAACCATCCGAATCAGCCCTTGAGAAAATTACTTTAGGCTAACTTTCAAGATATATGAGTGACAGAGATAGAGAAGATAGATACATAGATAAATAGATAGAATGTGTAAACCAAACAATTTCCTACGCTATAAGCGCGGAAATCGAAAAACATTGTAATTCTAAAATATCTAGAACAACTTTCAGTTCCGTATGAATTTCTTCAATTTTTCCTTCAATAACAGGATTTATGTCAGCATAGAGGTATAAATAGAGAAGGGCTTTTCACAGTCTCAAATATGATATTTTCAGAATTGATGTAAAAGCATTCTTCTTCCTTTTCATTCTCAGGCTTCACCCAAACGTCTTATCAAAATATCGAATTGTTGGGTAAAAGTACATACACGCAATACTGCTTTCTTAGAAATTCAATTCCAATGCAACATTTTTAGAAAAGGTTGCGTTGAAGCTTTGTGATAATAAAAAAGTCGTAGATGTATCTCTAAATCATACTTCTTCTAATTTCTTTGATTTTTCATACGCGTTAGCCCTAAAGCGTCGTATAAACCTACCCATCTACGTCAAGAAAATGAAAATAAAATAGTTTTTAATAATATAAATGTAAGGCTTATGGATCAGTTGTGAGTTCCTTTCTTTTTATACGTCCATAATGCCAGATGTCAGTTAAAGCTATTATTTTTAATTTAAACACACTGGCTGCAGGATGTCTGAAATTGTCTATAACCTTCTAACGGAACCAGAGCAGCCAATTATTCATAACATTCATAAACAATTATAGGATTGTCATAAAACAACTCATACCAACAGTTTTTACTGCTCGAGCTGGCGGTTCTCTATAGGATCCAGTTTGACTAAAACGAAAATTGAGTTCTCTTATAACAAATTTTTTTGAAGTTTGATAGATTATTTTACTCAAGCTATAGTGTCTAAAATCGTAATCCGATTCACCCTGCCGAGAACTTAGTTGCACCGCAAATATCGTATCCCACCAAACACATGACGTCATTATGACGTCTTAATAACGTCTTAATTTGGTCATGAAGTCATATGACATCCTTATGACTTTTTCATGACGTCATTGGAAGTCATTCAATATGACGTCAGCAAGGCGGCGAAATGATGACTTACGTATGACCTGAAGGTCATGGTTATGACGACTTCGTAACCTCACTTCATGGTTCTTCCGAACTACGGAGTTAAATTTCGCAAGTTTCGCGAATTTTTGAATTAATAGCGAAATTAAATTCCCGCGAAAATTAATCCCCTTAAGGTACCATTGTTTCGTGTAGTTGAGCAATTTAGGCAATCATTTTATTAGGCAATTATTTTACTCTTGAAAGATTTTCTAAGAATGTTTCAGTACTTTCAGAATAATGAAAAGTTTTTCATGAGGAACAATCACGAGGAAATGTTAAAGGAGAAAAATACAGGGGAAAGCATGTTTTTGTTTTGGGGCCGTTACTAAAAAAATATACACAAAATCATTAAAAAAAGACACATCGTGTATTATAGCAAGGTTTCATTTATTAGAACTTCAAAAATAAACAGTAAATTAAAAAATAATAAATAGTGAATATATGAATAGTAAAACGTTACAAATTGAATACAAAAAATATCAAAATAGAGAATGATAAAATAATACAATTTAATTACAATGGACTACGTTGCACATTACACTGAAATATATTGGAGGATTTAGAGGAAAACTAAAGATAAATAGTGAAATCATGGATATTGTGTATGTATGTGGCAAAAACATCAGAAGGCTTTGAGGAACATGAAAAACATTTTCTTCTACCATAAAAAGATAACTTTTTCTTTTTTCAAGTGCAGTAAAAACCCATAGAATTGAAAACACAGGCTTAAGGTCAAAATACACGATCTGATTTTACATATATGATTTTACATTATATAAAAAATACATTATATAAAAAATCATATATGACTTTTACAGATCGTGTATTTTAAAAAATCATACGACTTTTGCTCTTATGACTTAACATATATGACTTTTAAAAAGTAGGATGGTCTTCTACTTTTTAAAAAATCATTTATGACTTTTTACAGCTGTAAACAAATTTCAACCAATCAGAGTGCGTCTAGAGGTTTGAATGAACTTTTTGAGATTTCCCTAGAGTATATTAGTATCAAATAAAAACTTTTTACGTGTATTTTACTGTTACATATGATCTTTTTCCATCCATCAAATGAGTATGTAAAATCATATACGTAAAATCAGATCATGTATTTTACTATTACATATATGACTTTTTCCATCCGTCAAACGAGTATGTAAAATCATATACCGTCTTCGTGTCTAATTACGGACAGCCTTTGCAATTACGGACATCAAAATGTAAACAAACATTCTTGTCACGAAAATAGACATGCGTTCTTGCCAAGTTCACCATGTATAACTGAATAAAATGTTTTATGAAACAGAGCAATCCAATAGAGAGCAATTAGCACTAACACTTGAAGAATAATAGACCGTGAAAATCATAATGGCCTATATTTCAATACTCAGTAAAAAGTGTCCTCCCCCACTGTGATTGACGTACAAAAACTTTATTTATTTGACGTGTTTTATGATAATTAACTTTCTAAAAGCATGATCTAAAAACATTTTCATTCCTCAATTCATTTTTAAACATAAATTTTCGACCTGTCGATATTTCATGAGCTCATAAAAATACGCATGATTCTCAAGAGGGCGCAGTCTATTTTAAATCTTTAAAGTTTAGAAAAATAAATTCTAAATTGCATATTGGTAATTTTCTCTAGCGTTCAAATAAATTTAATTATCTCTCTCTGAAGTTTGTTTTATTACAGTTTGGTTGACAGTACGTGATGTGCTGTGTTTTTAATTTACAGACGGTTGGAATTATGTTTTGATCATGTCCGTAATTACCAAGGCTGTCCGTAATTAGACACGAAGACGGTATGTAAAATCAGATCGTGTATTTTGACCTTTAATATAACACTTGAAGACTTCCCCCAATATCATCGTTCTAACCACAAAAACCTGATGGAGAAAAGAAATCTTGAAAGCTTGGGGAAACGACAGTAGTTTTTATGATACATAACATGTATAATAATTGTATAATATATCTATGAGAGTTGCAAAAAATATATGTGTAAGAAACTTCGACTTTCGTTTTTCGAGTGTGCCATCATCCATCACATTTGAAAGACATCACAGTAGACTTCACAGAATTGCTTCGTACTGGGAATAAATCTGAATTCTTGTGTATTCTGTGTATTCTTCTGTATATTCTGTGTATTCTGTGTATTCTTCTGTGTATTCTGTATATTCTGTGTATATATAACAAGATTTTTCAACACTTTTTATTCGCCTTTTTTGACTTTTCCATAATGATGGTTTTCAAGGCGTAAATATTTCTTTTCATGCAACCTCACTCTTTGATGGTCCCTGAAATAAAAAAAGGCAGAGAAGCAGCAAAATTTTTCATAGATATTCAATAACAACAAATGAAAGATATAAATAATCACATTAATAATTCTATGATTTTGATTGAGTATCAAATCAATGAAAAAACTTGTTTTATGTGCAGTAAATATGCGATTTAGGTCTCATTTCCTATTTTACATGAAAGTAAAAGTAATACAACATCAAAAATACTTGGGTATCATTACAACTAAACGTGGGATTATTAATAAGGAAGGCAAAATATAGATAACATGTTTTTCTTCAAGCATTTTTCCTTTCCTGAAACACTTGGAGCTTGCTTTTTGCCCTATAGCTACTTTCAGTATACATAAGTGAAATTCCTCACACAAAACTTATGCCAAACTCATTAAAAGTCTCGGATTTACCTTGTGTTCGCCGAGTCTTCTTGTGTATTTTTTCCGCCGATTTTCTTCTATTCTCCTCCATTTTGCTGAGTTTCTTTACGCGCCTCCTTGTTTAAAATTTTCTTTAAAAATGCATGGCCTATCGTTACCAAATTTCGAAATGTTAGTTCACATGTTATTTATTCCATACAGTATGACCATTATTTTTATTGTCTACTTTGATACAAGCTTAATTTAAAGTCATTATTTAAAATGACACACTCTAACCAGGGCGTAAATATATTAATTATATGCTTGTTCTTATTGTCATTTTTTCGTCAAAGTTTAATACTAAAAGCTTATTTCTATCTGTTTAAATTTAAAATCTTAATGATCATGAAAAGAGCCTTCAACGTTTTAATTTGTTTCTTAAACACATCACATGATTTTTGTTTACCCCCGTGAAATAACTAACACGGTTCATTCTGGTTCGCACACGTGGTGAAGACAAACATTGCTTTCTCACTTCTTGAATAGTTTATAAAACATCGTTAGAATGTCAAGATATAGTAGGTGGCGCAGAAGTTTACAAACTGAGAGATTTTTACTGGATTACGAAGGTAGTAGTTCTGAACACGAGGAAGATAATGATAACATTCAAGAAGGCAATAATCATAATTATCTTTTGAGCATCGATGATGAAAGAGAAGAAGAAGAGGAGGATGATATAACGGATGTTGAAACGGATGATGATTTTAGATCAGACAGCCCTCGTGATGATTGGTAAAGTTGTTGGAAGGGAACAAAATAGAAGAAGCTGTTGTTTCTTCTAATTGGATTTCTGGTGACCGAGTTTATTGGTCCAATAGTGTCAATGCATCAAGAGATCTGAAGGAGGGGAAGATGCCTGATTATGCCAGTTGGAAATCATACAAGTTAATTAAAGTAAAATTTCAAGATGGTAATTGTTGGCTGGAGTTTTAACTTGTAAATCAGGTGTGTTTTCATAAATAGTTCTTTTTGTTTTTAATATTAAACTGTTTAGAGGACTACGATCTGGTTTGTGATTACCAGTTTTCAAGCTGTGATGAACATTTGTCTGTGAAGAAAACTAAAACTACTTCAACAGGTATAAAAAAAGTTTTTTTAAAGAAAGTTGCCCCATAATTTGTCGTAACTGCATAAGAAATTTGACATTTCAGATATCAAATTACCTACGCCACCACGTTCAAAATCTGGAAGGAATTCAATAGAAAGAAGTTTTATAAGTAGTAAGTTGTTATACTTCAATAGATACTTACACTACATATAATATGTAAGAAATTATACTCTTGAAATAATGAATTTAGGTTGGACTAATTTCAAATTTCATATAAAAATTGGATAAAATGTTTCTATAGTTAATGTTGATAATTTCGAAATACTTTGCTTGGATGCATCATTAGATTTTCCGATTTAAAATGCTAATTGGAATAGTCTGTCTCTAGATTGTTTTTAAAGCTGTTATGAGATTACTTCTATTTTCATTGTCACCTACAATTTCAGACTCTCTGCCATCAACACCCAATGCAAAGACAACAAGTAAAGGATCAAGTCACCAAAGCAGTGGGCATAAAAGTCAGTCCGGTTAACTTCGAACTAAAATATGATCAAATTATTGATAAATACGTAACATTATTTTACTATTTTTTTTTTTTTTTTTAGGATCAAGGAGGGAAATAATATCTGATTCGGACAGTTCATGTTCGCCAGTCTGACTGACTTTTCTTCTCCCAGAAGATCACCAAGAACAAGAAAGCCTTGTCAAGAAACTTCACCTGTACAAAGTTCGAACTCATTCAGCAGAGCGAGTGATGCTTCTAGCTCTTCTTTGTTATCTATTATCCAAAATAGAAAAAGAGCATCCAGCTCACCACCAAAAAGTCAAAAGACAAAGTCTAATGGAAATAAGGACCGATATCCCTTTACTACTGATGGTATGTATAAATTGATATTTATTACTGTTAATATCTGTTCATTGTCTTGTTAATGGAAATCCCATCACTTAACTCTAGAATTCCAACGAAAAGTTCTATATGCATTATCAGAAATCTTGAATGCTGTAAATGAAGGGCTAAGAAAAAATAATCAGAATTCTGCTGACACCTTCATTGAGAAGTGCCATACAATTGACGATTTTATTCAACTGAATGAAACCCTGAAAAATGATAGAGATGCCTATCAAAGCTTGGTAAGCAGAATGTAGTGTTAATTTGCTTCATTATTTTTTGCATTTTTTACTGATTTCTTTTATTGGATAGTTGTTAACCTTAAAGAGGATGATATATATCACTCACCCCACAATTATTTGTTAATAGGATGTTGTTAATATATTTTATTTTAGCTTTCTAAAGTGTCCAGAATTGGTGGCAAAGATGTGAGAGCAAATGTAAAAAATATCTTGTTATCGTAAGTAAAGTATCTTTCTCGAGAGAGTCAGTATTCAGCTGTATGTTATAACAGCAAGACTCTTGAATTGGCAAAGGAAACAAAAACGATCTAATTAAAGTTTCTGCATCCCAACCAAATCTTCAGGTGTGGGACAAAATATGGGCTGGGTTTTCCCTTAACTGCTGGCTAATAATTTGATTTTTAATTGTTAGTTTAAAAGTAATCAAGACATAATAAAGCAAGCATTTTTTTCTGCACTTTTTTTTCAGGGTAACTAATGATGAAGTACTATCTGAGTATAGTCTTTGTGGGCTAAAGAAGAAAAGAAAATTTGATGGGTTAGCCATTCACGATATTGTCATGGGTAAGTATTTTGCTTTTAAATCTAATTTAAACAGGATTGTGTTTTGAATACTTTTAATTTGGTTGTTGCTTTTTCTTTCTATAGGTGGCGTTTTGGCAACTCAAAAATCTACGGAAGCGTCTGTGAACAAAGCGATTATTGATGTTTTGAAGAATTTATGGATATAGTCTTTTCTATCTCTTGTATTTATGAACATGGTTATATCACTAATCATTTTTTAACACTTTCTTAATTGTTAATATTTTGTATTTTAATTTATAAAGCACATATTTTAAGAGATGATATTTATTTGAAAGATATTTCTGATGAAAAAATCTGTTATCTTTGCTTCCATAACTATAAATTCGCTTCTTTTCATTTTGTTTAAGTATCTCTCATCTCAGTAAAAACGTCACGGTGGGGTCATAAATGCGTCATAAGACGTCTTAGTGACGTCGTTATGACGTCATAGCTGAGTCATTCTCACAAAACTATGTTATGAATAGGTCATTTGATAACGTCTGAGGGACGTCAGCATATGACGTCGGTTTATGTTGCAAAAATAACCTCACGATGACCTTTCAATGACGTCGTATAAAGTCATGGTCGGACTTACTTATGACGTCATAGAGACGTCATTGTGTTGGGTGGGATGTAGCTCAGCCACCCTGTTGTTCCAATTAAAAATGAAACATGTTTATAGAATTACGGAGATAACATTTTATCAACATAATTCTATGACTATATCTTTTATCGCGCGAAATGTTTAAAACCTAAAACGTGCACTTTATGAATTCAGTCAGCTCATAGTCTTTTTTTGACTTTGGTCAGCTGTTTGTCAGTTCACGAGATTGATATTGAAACCAGTGAAATAACCGAAAACAACCTAGACTAAGTTAAAGCTTTAAAATTCATAAAATTACTCCAAAAGCATGAAGAGCGTGAAAGCTCAAAATTGGCATTGAAACCCGATGAACATCTCAATTTTTAAGCAGCATTTAGGGACCTCCTCCTGCTTTGTTGTTTGCAGGATACCTCCACAAAGTAATTATCATCTTATGAATACGTGATGCTCTTTGTATATACAGTTGTGCCATAGATATTTTTTGTAGAACTGTGTTGGAACTTAATATACCCTTTCCTGTAACATTTGGCACCATACTTATCACATTTTTATCATTTAATTTCAAATGCATCTGAAAAGTATAAATTCCACTCAATTAACTAGTACCTACTTTGAGGGTAGTTTTTGAATTGCTTTCACTTGACGAACAATTTCAGTAAATGTTTGCAATAAATTTGAGCCTTCCCAACCAAGGGACTGCAACGCACAGTTTTCAGAAATTTTTCAAGAAGCTGTTTTCGGAGAGCTTACCTTAACAGAAAGATTCTAATTTGTCACAACGCATGATTATAATAAAGATTGTCACAGCTGCATTAATCTTTTGCAAGGTACATGTCATACTTTTATGCAATACGATAGTAATCCAGGTGTTTTATCTGGAGATTTTCTAAAATTATGGCCATAGCATCTTTCTGCAAATCAATTAATTTATTTATTTATTTATTAAACGAATATTTTTACAGGGTAAAAAGACTCAGAAATGAATAAAATATATACAATTCTGTTTTCAATGTCCGTCCTGTAGCCCAATCCCCAATAGTAGATAAAATTTAAAAACAAAGAAAAAGATGTGAAAAGTAAAAGAAGCGATGGCACATGGGTAAAATTACGCCCAGTGAAGTAAACAAGCTGTAGAGTCTTGATCGTTAAGAGAATGATAACTTTTCTTCAAATGTATTTTTAAGTTTTCGGCTTAATGAAATTAAAATGCGCTTCCCAGACAAATAAAACTGACAAAAAAATATGCTTACATAACTTGAGTATGGAAATGCCCATGCATAATTTTTTAAGCGTCCTTACATCCGATATTTTCAAAATTTTCTTTCCATTAAATGACGTAGGAAGAGTAACTTCTCTTATATAGCTTCGAATACATAAAAACAAAAAAACTTTATATCTACGTCTCGTGTTCATTGACAACGAATCCATAATTAAAAAGCATGTAATTCTTAAAGGGGAGCACAAGTTTTTTTTAATATGTAATTTATCGATTCATATTTCCAAAATAAATCAAATTTCAATAACATCATTTGCCAGAAATATTTTTAAAATCATTTTACTTCGCCACATCTGTTGCTTTTGAACAGCTATTTTTTGATAATCTTATTCAGCTTCAGTATGACGTCATTGATTCATCTTTTGAAAAAAAATTATTCGACGAGGTTTTCGTTATAAAGGCCCCATTACACGAAAGAATAATCGTGAAGAATAAGACGATATTTTGTTATTTTTTTCTTATTCTTTCAAAATCTACACGTAGGAATTTAATAAGAATAACACGTTTGAGAAATTCAGTGTTGATTATTCTTTTATAATTCTTGAAAAAAATACACGAGAGAATTTCAAAGAATATTAAAAAAATCAAATCAAATATCAAAACAAAAAGAGCGCGCAGTACGTTATGTGTTTAGAACAGTTGAGTTTGCAATGATGTATGAAGAAGAAGAAGAAGTAATAATTGCCACTTGTGCTACTATTACTTTGGCTTAACACTTAGTGATGACTTGGATAATCGCGTTGGAACAACTTTTTTTGCTCAATTGTTGCCCCGTTGTTGCTTGCCATGAATCCATTTTTTAAATAAAACCATGAGTCTGCCTAAAATTTCTCCTCAGCAGTCACATAAATCACTACTTTTTCTTCGTTTGTCGTTTACATCTCTTAGTTAGTTAGTTAGTTAGTTGTGCTTTATTTCACGTTGACTATATGCAGAATCTACATATACATATATACCCACCCAACACAATGACGTCTCTATGACGTCATAAATAAGTCCGACCATGACTTTATACGACGTCATTGAAAGGTCATCGTGAGGTTATTTTTGCAACATAAACCGACGTCATATGCTGACGTCCCTCAGACATCATCAAATGACCTATTCATAACATAGTTTTGTGAGAATGACTCAGCTATGACGTCATAACGACGTCACTAAGACGTCTTATGACGCATTTATGACCCCACCGTGACGTTTTTACTGAGATGAGAGATACTTAAACAAAATGAAAAGAAGCGAATTTATAGTTATGCAAGCAAAGATAACAGATTTTTTCATCAGAAATATCTTTCAAATAAATATCATCTCTTAAAATATGTGCTTTATAAATTAAAATACAAAATATTAACAATTAAGAAAGTGTTAAAAAATGATTAGTGATATAACCATGTTCATAAATACAAGAGATAGAAAAGACTATATCCATAAATTCTCCATTACACTCCTTGTACGTATTAACGTTTTGAAGGTCCTTGGACGGTGTACTCAAATGAAGTTACCTTAATGTTGAACATACGACGGGAGAGCTAAGTATGGAAAAAATTTATGGATAGCATGTTAAACACACGAAAACTAAGGAAAGTGTTTTTTCGTTTTATCGTTTCTTTAGTCTTTCAGGCGCGTGCTTCAAAACATCAATAATCGCTTTGTTCACAGACGCTTCCGTAGATTTTTGAGTTGCCAAAACGCCACCTATAGAAAGAAAAAGCAACAACCAAATTAAAAGTATTCAAAACACAATCCTGTTTAAAGTAGATTTAAAAGCAAAATACTTACCCATGACAATATCGTGAATGGCTAACCCATCAAATTTTCTTTTCTTCTTTAGCCCACAAAGACTATACTCAGATAGTACTTCATCATTAGTTACCCTGAAAAAAAAGTGCAGAAAAAAATGCTTGCTTTATTATGTCTTGATTACTCTTAAACTAACAATTAAAAATCAAAGTATTAGCCAGCAGTTAAGGAAAAACCCAGCCCATATTTTGTCCCACACCTGAAGATTTGGTTGGGATGCAGAAACTTTAATTAGATCGTTTTGTTTCCTTTGCCAATTCAAGGGTCTTGCTGTTATAACATACAGCTGAATACTGACTCTCTCGAGAAAGATACTTTACTTACGATAACAAGATATTTTTTACATTTGCTCTCACATCTTTGCCACCAATTCTGGACACTTCAGAAAGCTAAAATAAAATATATTAACAACATCCTATTAACAAATAATTGTGGGGTGAGTGATATATATCATCCTCTTTAAAGTTAACAACTATCCAATAAAAGAAATCAGTAAAAAATGCAAAAAATAATGAAGCAAATTAACACTACATTCTGCTTACCAAGCTTTGATAGGCATCTCTATCATTTTTCAGGGTTTCATTCAGTTGAATAAAATCGTCAATTGTATGGCACTTCTCAATGAAGGTGTCAGCAGAATTCTGATTATTTTTTCTTAGTCCTTCATTTATAGCATTCAAGATTTCTGATAATGCATATAGAACTTTTCGTTGGAATTCTAGAGTTAAGTGATGGGATTTCCATTAACAAGACAATGAACAGATATTAACAGTAATAAATATCAATTTATACATACCATCAGTAGTCAAGGGATATCGGTCCTTATTTCCATCAGACTTTGTCTTTTGACTTTTTGGTGGTGAGCTGGATGCTCTTTTTCTATTTTGGATAATAGATAACAAAGAAGAGCTAGAAGCATCACTCGCTCTGCTGAATGAGTTCGACCTTTGTACAGGTGAAGTTTCTCGACAAGGCTTTTTTGTTCTTGGTGATCTTCTGGGAGAAGAAAAGTCAGTTGAGACTGGCGAACATGAACTGTCCAAATCAGATATTATTTCCCTCCTTGATTCTAAAAAAAATAAAAAAATAGTAAAATAATATTACGTATTTATCAATAATTTGATCATATTTTAGTTCGAAGTTAACCGGACTGACTTTTATGCCCACTGCTTTGGTGACTTGATCCTTTACTTGTTGTCTTTGCATTGGGTGTTGATGGCAGAGAGTCTGAAATTGTAGGTGACAATGAAAATAGAAGTAATCTCATAACAGCTTTAAAAACAATCTAGAGACAGACTATTCCAATTAGCATTTTAAATCGGAAAATCTAATGATGCATCCAAGCAAAGTATTTCGATTCCCACACCTAAATTATCAACATTAACTATAGAAACATTTTATCCAATTTTTATATGAAATTTGAAATTAGTCCAACCTAAATTCATTATTTCAAGAGTATAATTTCTTACATATTATATGTAGTGTAAGTATCTATTGAAGTATAACAACTTACTACTTATAAAACTTCTTTCTATTGAATTCCTTCCAGATTTTGAACGTGGTGTAGGTAATTTGATATCTGAAATGTCAAATTTCTTATGCAGTTACGACAAATTATGGGGCAACTTTCTTTAAAAAAACTTTTTTTATACCTGTTGAAGTAGTTTTAGTTTTCTTCACAGACAAATGTTCATCACAGCTTGAAAACTGGTAATCACAAACCAGATCGTAGTCATCTAAACAGTTTAATATTAAAAACAAAAAGAACTATTTATGAAAACACACCTGATTTACAAGTTAAAACTCCAGCCAACACTTACCATCTTGAAATTTTACTTTAATTAACTTGTATGATTTCCAACTGGCATAATCAGGCATCTTCCCCTCCTTCAGATCTCTTGATGCATTGACACTATTGGACCAATAAACTCGGTCACCAGAAATCCAATTAGAAGAAACAACAGCTTCTTCTATTTTGTTCCCTTCCAACAACTTTACCAATCATCACGAGGGCTGTCTGATCTAAAATCATCATCCGTTTCATCATCCGTTATATCATCCTCCTCTTCTTCTTCTCTTTCATCATCGATGCTCAAAAGATAATTATGATTATTGCCTTCTTGAATGTTATCATTATCTTCCTCGTGTTCAGAACTACTACCTTCGTAATCCAGTAAAAATCTCTCAGTTTGTAAACTTCTGCGCCACCTACTATATCTTGACATTTTAACGATGTTTTCAAGAAGTGAGAAAGCAATGTTTCTAAGTCTTCACCACGTGCGCGAACCAGAATGAACCGTGTTAGTTATTTCACGGGGGTAAACAAAAATCATGTGATGTGTTTAAGAAACAAATTAAAACGTTGAAGGCTCTTTTCATGATTATTAAGATTTTAAATTTAAACAGATAGAAATAAGCTTTTAGTATTAAACTTTGACGAAAAAATGACAATAAGAACAAGTATGTAATTAATATATTTACGCCCTGGTTAGAGTGTGTCATTTTAAATAATGACTTTAAATTAAGCTTGTATCAAAGTAGACAATAAAAATAATGGTCATACTGTATGGAATAAATAATATGTCAACTAACATTTCGAAATTTGGTAACGATAGGCCATGCATTTTTAAAGAAAATTCTAAACAAGGAGGCGCGTAAAGAAACTCAGCAAAATGGAGGAGAATAGAAGAAAATCGGCGGAAAAAATACACAAGAAGACTCGGCGAACACAAGGTAAATCCGAGACTTTTAATGAGTTTGGCATGAGTTTTGTGTGCGGAATTTCACTTATGTATACTGAAAGTAGCTATAGGGCAAAAAGCAAGCTCCAAGTGTTTCAGGAAAGGAAAAATGCTTGAAGAAAAACATGTTATCTATATTTTGCCTTCCTTATTAATAATCCCACGTTTAGTTGTAATGATACCCAAGTATTTTTGATGTTGTATTACTTTTACTTTCATGTAAAATAAGAAATGAGACCTAACTCGCATATTTACTGCACATAAAACAAGTTTTTTCATTGATTTGATACTCAATCAAAATCATAGAATTATTAATGTGATTATTTATATCTTTCATTTGTTGTTATTGAATATCTATGAAAAATTTTGCTGCTTCTCTGCCTTTTTTTATTTCAGGGACCATCAAAGAGTGAGGTTGCATGAAAAGAAATATTTACGCCTTGAAAACCATCATTATGGAAAAGTCAAAAAAGGCGAATAAAAAGTGTTGAAAAATCTTGTTATATATACACAGAATATACAGAATACACAGAAGAATACACAGAATACACAGAATACACAGAAGAATACACAGAATACACAAGAATTCAGATTTATTCCCAGTACGAAGCAATTCTGTGAAGTCTACTGTGATGTCTTTCAAATGTTATGGATGATGGCACACTCGAAAAACGAAAGTCGAAGTTTCTTACACATATATTTTTTGCAACTCTCATAGATATATTATACAATTATTATACATGTTATATATCATAAAAACTACTGTCGTTTCCCCAAGCTTTCAAGATTTCTTTTCTCCATCAGGTTTTTGTGGTAAGAACGATGATATCGAGGGAAGTCTTCGAGTTTTTTTGTTTTTTTGATGGATGGAAAAAGATCATATGTAACAGTAAAATACACGTTTTTATTTGATACTAATATACTCTAGGGAAATCTCAAAAAGTTCATTCAAACCTCTAGACGCACTCTGATTGGTTGAAATTTGTTTACAGCTGTAAAAAGTCATAAATGATTTTTTAAAAAGTAGAAAACCATCCTACTTTTTAAAAGTCATATATGTTAAGTCATAAGAGCAAAAGTCGTATGATTTTTTAATATACACGATCTGTAAAAGTCATTATTTTTTATATAATGTAAAATCATATATGTAAAATCAGATCGTGTATTTTGACCTTAAGCCTGTGTTTTCAATTGTATGGGTTTTTACTGCACTTGAAAAAAAAAAGGTATCTTTTTATGGTAGAAGAAAATGTTTTTCATGTTCCTCAAAGCCTTCTGATGTTTTTGCCACATACATACACAATATCCATGATTTCACTATTTATCTTTAGTTTTCCTCTAAATCCTCCAATATATTTCAGTGTAATGTGCAACGTAGTCCATTGTAATTAAATTGTATTATTTTATCATTCTCTATTTTGATATTTTTTGTATTCAATTTGTAACGTTTTACTATTCATATATTCACTATTTATTATTTTTTAATTTACTGTTTATTTTTGAAGTTCTAATAAATGAACCCTTGCTATAATACACGATGTGTCTTTTTTTAATGATTTTGTGTATATTTTTTTAGTAACGGCCCCAAAACAAAAACATGCTTTCCCCTGTATTTTTCTCCTTTAACATTTCCTCGTGATTGTTCCTCATGAAAAACTTTTCATTATTCTGAAAGTACTGAAACATTCTTAGAAAATCTTTCAAGAGTAAAATAATTGCCTAAATTGCTCAACTACACGAAACAATGGTACCTTAAGGGGATTAATTTTCGCGGGAATTTAATTTCGCTATTAATTCAAAAACTCGCGAAACTTGCGAAATTTAACTCCGTAGTTCGGAAGAACCATGAAGTGAGGTTACGAAGTCGTCATAACCATGACCTTCAGGTCATACGTAAGTCATCATTTCGCCGCCTTGCTGACGTCATATTGAATGACTTCCAATGACGTCATGAAAAAGTCATAGGGATGTCATATGACTTCATGACCAAATTAAGACGTTATTGAGACGTCATAATGACGTCATGTGTTTGGTGGGTATAAAGAAAGAACATAGCTTTACAATAGTTTAGCTAATTAAAGTCAACAATATAAATCTACAATTACACAAAGCATAAGAAATGAAAATTCACAACACAATAAAATATTCCTGATTTTCAGAGAATTTATGTCCTATGCATGCCCAACATTAACAAATCCTAAATCAGGAATGTAGGTTTTGCAAAGTCTACATGGGCAGTTCTCTGGAGCCCATTTCCTGATTTTGTTTTTGAAGGAAAACAGTGTTTTCAAACTCTTAATTTCCTCCAGTACAAGGGCCCAGATTTTTGGGCCAAGATAGCTTAGGGATTCTAAACCATAATGTACTGTTCTAACATTTTGAATCGAAAAGTCGTTTCTTTTTCTCAAAGTCTTTTCATTTCCATTTATTTTAAAATTTTCACTCATCAAAACTGTAGATAATCCATTTTTTATTTTATATAGCTCAATGGCCAAACTTTGTAAATTTTTTTGATGTATTGTGAATGAGTTTTCTTTTTTTAGAAGTTGAGCAAAAGACGACTTTCTGTCATTATAGATAGTTCTTAAACATCGCTCATGTAGCCGATTGATTCTATTGTTTAATTCCCTGCTATGGCACATCCATATTAATGGGCAGTAATTAAATTGAGAGTAGAAAAATGTATTCATAAGTAACTTTTTCTTTTCAAAATCCAGGTAAGGCGAAAGACGAACTATTGCGTTAAGCTTTCTTGAGGCATTTATACACAATCCAGTTACATGTTGTTTAAAAGATAGTTTATTATCAATTTCAATACCTAAAAGCTTTTGACATTTTGTGGAATTAATATTACAATCTCCAATTTTTATAAAGACTGGATTTTCTGATTTAATCAACAAGTGACATTTTTCTGCATTTGCTTTCATTGAGTTAATCTCAAACCATTTAAATATTTCATTAGTGGCGGATTCAAGCTTTCTCAGTGTGAAATCAAGATTTGGACCAGAAGTATATGGTGTATTATCATCCGCAAAATTAGCGATGTCAATATTATTTACACATAAAAAAAGATCGCAAATAAATATATTGAAAAGCAGCGGACCAAGAATAGATCCTTGCGGTACGCCAAAAATAATGTCTTCCCAGGTACTGAGTTTTTCATTTATTTTAATACATTGACTTCTATTTATAAGAAAGCTGCACAAGAATTTTAAGGTTGATTTTTCAATCCCATACGCATTAAGTTTAGCTATTAAAAGTTCGTGAGGTAGACAGTCAAATGCCTTAGAGAGGTCTGTAAGAACAGCACCAAATTGTTCTCCTTTGTCAACAGCTTTTCTCCAATGTTCAATCATTCTGAGCAAACATTGTTGCGCGCCATGACCTTTGCGAAATCCGCATTGATATTTTGAGAGAATCTCTTCAAAATATCCATTCATTTGATTAAAAACTAAACGCTCGTACACTTTAGAAATATTAGACAAAATACTTACAGGTCTATAATTTTCTTTTTCTAAGTTTGATCCCTTTTTTTTGTAAACAGGTGACACTTCTGCAGGGGCGGACGCAGGGTACAGCTCATACAGCTCAAGCTGTAGTAAAATTTCGTCAAGAGAATGGTTACTAAATGAGTTACGGCCGTTCTCCTATTCTTTTCGTCGATTTTTTACGTCGTCATTTATCACGCGACGCGACGCCGTCACTCAAAAATCTGTCTAATACATTTATTTTCGGATTAGCGCATTATTTGTTGGCGCCCCATTTGACTCGCAAATTTTAGGTAAGCTATAACTGCAAACCCCACCGCCTGATTGTTCTTCTTTACAGCTCAAAAAGCGGCCCCTTCTGATCTATGATGATACGAATTATAACTAACAGTTTTGAGCTGTATCGATACAGCTCAAAGATACAGCTCAAGTCCCGATTCTACGGTAGTTCGACACCCATAGCCCTAATCGTAGCTTAGCAGTAATTCTTTCGTTCTTCCGTCTGTTTGAACAGTACAGCTCTCGTGCCTAAAGTACGTAGAACGATAATAGGTTTTAGCCCAAAGTGTAAGCCTTTAGGTCTTTCGGTCGTCGGTAGAGTGGTCAAATACAGCTCAAATACAGCTCAAAGCCCATACCATGCACGTGCGTGGAACCTCTTTCTTGATTTTACCACGACAGAGAATCATTGTTCTCCAAGACTTTTTTATTTCTCCAAACGAGAAGGGACTTTAGAGCTGAGAAATACCTTGCAGAAGATGAAAGAAAACATCGTGATGGATGCAAAGTAAGTTTATGTTTTCTCTTTTATCAAAACTTTGTATTTTTTAAATCTTCACCAGTTTTGTTTGTTTTGTTTTATATTAATTTGTTTAATTTAAATGCAGAACAAATAAACAAAGATGAATGTGAGTTTAGATTCAATATAATTTGTTCACACATATCTCTACTCTTGATATATTTGTAAATTTGTGGAAAAAGAACATAATTTCATGATTTTTTATTATCTTTTGCCTTGCTAAACTCTGAACTTTGGAATTTTACTCCGAGTTGTTGATGTTGTCTTGATTACTTTAAAAACTTGTTATGTAGTTTGAACATGGTACACTAGTCGTGATAAAAAAAATACAGAGTTTGCTACTTACATTACGTTAACTTTGATTTTTAAAAATTATTACATTATCTTGAGATATTTTGGTGTGATAACTGTTTGTATAGCTATATGTTTTGCTAGCTTTATTTGGAAATAATTCGTCAGTGAGTTTGTTAGGGGCTCTTACATGATTAATACTTCACAGCCCAACTCTGCATTTTACAGTGATCACCATTTGTTGTTTATATGTTTGCCATTAACAACCATTTGTTGTTAAAAGCATTTGCTAAAGATCAAGGATAAATATTTAAAGGAAACATTTCCTTGTTGTGTTTTGTTGAAGTATGCAGCCATGAGATTAATATATTTTTTCAGAAACAAAAGTTGAATATATTTCAAAAATTATACAAAGCTTTCTCTCGTGTTCTCTCGAACATCTTCAGGTATATGTTACAATAAAATTAAAACCATACCTTCAAGTATAAAATTGTCTAATAAAATTGTCTAGGGGATTCTTAAGTAATACCGTTTCTAAAAAGTCGTAAAAATTTTATTTCCTTGTTGCATTTCTGTGTATCCTCTGATGTTTCAGATGTAACTGATAGGTTTATTTTAGTTAATGTGGAAGCAAACTGAAATTCAATCACAACATTCATCATTTAAATCAGTGCAAAATTAAATCAACGCTTGATCAGTTAATGTAGCCCTGTAACCTAAAGGAGTTACCCTTCAATTTCACTATCCATGTTTTGTTTTGAGGAGACCTCAAGCATTTTCCCCATAATCGCTATGTTCCATTGGTTCTTGGTTTTCTTTGTAAAAGTCTGGTTCTTTATAGAAATCCTGTGTTTTTCCTAAAAAACATATGGACAGTCATTTCTGTTGAAAAGGCTAAATGCTTATTCTTCGTGGTGTTATTCCCCAAGTACAAGCTTATGTGGCATCTTCAGGTTAAAAAATATTCAGATTGATATCTTACTTATACACAGCTCAATAATTGCTTGTATTTACAATAAAAAGACATAAAACAGTTAAGATAAAAAGAAATGAAAATTGGCAACAAATACCCAGAAGATCAAGTGATAAGAAAAAAGAGAAACTGCATGATTGTTATTAACTGTTTGTATTGTGTGCTTTCTTGTAGGAAAGTTAATAAGTTTTGATAAACGTCATGAGAAATGTACACTGAACATGTCGCATGGCTTCAGCTGTCCTGTTTATAGTCATCTCCATTATAGCTTGAAATAGAAAGTATTTTGTTGTGTTTACAGTTTTGCTTTAGCATGTATGGACTGTACAATGTACAACAATAGATAGAAATACTTCTGATTGCTAGTTTGAATATTGACTAGACTTTGTTTTATATCCAAAAATGATATGATTGATTTGCATTTACTTGCATTTGCATTTCTCCTTTTGGGATTCCAAATCCAATATCTTACCTTCACATGGTGTACCCTGTTAATTTAACCATGGAATTTAAGTAAGATTTCATGATCTGTATTTTATTTAGAGATTGCAAAATCAGTTAATTGAATGGTTAATGGTTACTATATATCATACTAATTTACTATAATGTAACATATCTTAATTGTTCATTGTCTGTCTTTTTAGAAACATTAACAGTATCAGCACCTACTGCTGCAGCAACAAACAGCAAATTAATTTAATCAAGTCTGGAACTGGAACTTTCTTGAAAGTGAGCATGCTAGGAGGTTTTTCGTACAACAGAAGGAACATGTTTTATTGGATATAAGAATACTAGTTTTATGACTTTGTACATAAAAGACGTTGACATTTTATATTATGTTGTATTTACTTTTGTTGTGCTAATATCGAATAAAGTTTTAAATTTTGGCTTCTATCTTTATGGCTCTGTGGTTGCAATGCTTAGTGAAAGGTAATTTTGGTGTCTGGGGTGTTCACCGTGAGTAACTACGACAGAACTCGTCTGTTAAAATGATCGCACATTTTCGGACGGCATTTTCCGGAAATCGGGTTGTCCCGAATAAAAATCGGGAATCGGAATACTTATTGGAATCCGAAAAGTTGAGCTGTACCTACAAAATATTTCTGCGTCCGCCCCTGTTCTGCCAGTTTTAACTTAATTGGAAAGGCAGATCGCATTAATGAATCATTAAAATTGTTCATTATAAATCGAGTAAAGATGTCTTTATTTTGTTTTATTAATTTTGTAGGAATATCTGTGCTATGTATTGCTTTAGAATCATCTAGCCTGTTTATTTCTTTCAGTACTTCATCATAGGTGACTGGCTGCAGAGAAAACTCCGAATTTCTAATGTTAGATTTAATAGCCGTGATGCTTGGATGAGTTTCAAAAGCTCTGATGATTAGATCTATATTCTCTATGCCCAGATTGATAAAAGTTTTGTCATTATCCCAACTCTTTATATCGAGTGAAGAAACTATATTTTTAAAAAAATTTGAAAAAACTTTACATATATCCTCTTCAGAGTCAACTATTTTTCCGTTTTCAACAAGTGTAATTTTTTTGTTCTTTCTATCTTTATCTGAGAGCAAAGGTTTAATTACTCTCCAAAACTTTTTATTATCTGTTACTTGTTTTACATCAAGGGTGTTATAATACCTTTTTTTCTCTTGGCGAACTAATTTTGTACAGAGGTTTCTTTGTTTTCTATAAGCTGCATTGTTTTCAGCGGTAGGGGTTTTTATTAATCTGTTACGTAATCGTGAACGCGTCATTATGGCTTTATGAATTTCCCTGCTCATAAAAGGGGCATTGTTCCCTCGGACATACTTTCTCTTTACGGGCGCATGCATATTTACAATTTCCGTACATAAACTAAAAAAACTTTCAAATTGATTTACTGGTGTGCTATTCAACACATTACATAGGTCATTCCTGAACGCTTCCTCAGAAAACTTTCTGTAATCTCTATAACTCACGATGTTTGGTTTCTGCTTCGGAAAAAACATTTTCATTACTGTCAATGACATTTTATGAAAGTCAGACAACCCGGTTTCTACGGTAATAGAATTACAGAAACATCTTGGTTTATTTGTGATAATAAGATCAATACATCTAGGGTTTTCAGGGTTTTTAAAGCAAGTGGGCTCGTTAATTAAGCTTGTAAAATTATACATATCAAAGAAGCTCTGAAAATTTCTTTCGTGTGGTTCCTCATTGTAGTCACCAAGTAGTAGAATATTTTCATATTTGCAAGAAAAGTGATCTAACTGCTTAGATATTGCATCTAAATGATTTGTAAGAAAATTTCTGTTAGGGTTGTATGAACAACATAAAAGCCATCTTTTCCTTCTCAGATTTATTTCCAGAAGCAGAAATTCATACGGTATTGTACTTTCATGAATTAACTTGCTCGGTATATCTTCCCGAATAAATACCATAATACCACCCCCATTCGCATTTCTATCCAGTCGATAGGGTGGATGGAAACCATTGATATAGAATTGACTCTTAGGAAACGAGTCATCAATCTTGGTTTCTGAGATCATAATTATATCAGTTTTATCCGCAATGCTGTCAGAAAACATTTCAAATTTATTGCGAATAGAGTTGATATTTAAGTGAGCAATGACTAATCTATGGACGTTTTTTAATCTTACATCTTTCAGAGTATTTATAAAATAATTATTTGAGCTTTCATTTAGCTCACTCCCAAAATTGGAGATATCATTTATTATTAAATTATCTTTAGAAACATATGTTTCAGAAGCATCCAAAAGACTTCTCTCTGTTGATGAATTTAACGAAGCATTAACGGAGGCAACAGAGAAAAGCCTATCAAATGAGAATTCGTTCAATGATTGTCAGTCTGACAAACTTAGTATACATTCTTTCAAATTTTTCGTAAAAATTATCGTTCCCTCTTTGCTTAAATGAAGTTTGTCGCGCCATCTATATTTCGGCGAATCGATGTTTTCATTACATAGAAAGCCAATATTCCTTTCTAAACAAAACATTTTTACCTTTTTGTTAACTTCTTCTGCTTTTTCCTTGAATTTGTCACCACGTGGCGTGATCCCTGAGACAACGACTGAATTTTCTTCGGATTTAAAATTTACTGCAAGATCCACAATTTCCTTTGCAATCGTATTAGCATCTTCTTCGCGTCGTAGATCGTTTGTTCCACAGTGTAAAATTAGTGTTTCAGGATTTTTCTTCATCGTTGGAACAACATGGTGATACATATCTTCAATCGTAGCGCCACTGTACGATTTGACTTTTACCAGGTTTTCACTCGAGCTAAGTTCCTTATTGCGCACAAAGCGCAGGACGGAATCACCTACAACTGCCGTGACTTTGCGTTTCGATTTCTTTTGTTTACCACAATGGCTTGCAGATAGGTTGTCATTTGCGTAATTAACATTGTTGTCATGGTTAACATCTTGGTCATTATCTGTTAAAGTTTGTAATGCTTCGTAGCGATTTGTAACAGTTATGTCGTTACTCACATTTTTTGTCATTAACCTTGGCTTACACAGGCGTTTGGGAGTTATAAAATGTTCTTTCCAATTATCACCCATTTGTTCATTTATCTCTTTCAATGGAACTGCATGTCCCTTAGGGAATTGAAAAGGTTCTACTTGATCATCAATCGTTTTTTTAGCATGAAAAGCAATTTTTTCTTCTAAGAGCAGTTTTATGATTGTATTTTTTGAACTATTTTCATCCCTTAAGTGTTTGGTTTGATCGAGCAAATCTTGATGTTTATAATCGTTTTCCGCTTTCACATTGATGCTTTTATTGATAGCGTACAGCTCTTCCATTACAAAATTTTTTAACGCTTCAAACTGAGCAGTAATATCAAGTAACATGCTTTTTAAGTCAGCAAGATCTTTATTTTCGTAATAATCCTCTAAAACGGTTGAGTTTCCAGAACCCTTAAATTCCTTTACGTTGATAACATCCTCTTCGCAATGTATTTCACTCTCAGACAACTTTTTTAAAGTAGCGTTCACATAATAAGAGTCACCATTTTGTGTCGCTTTATTTGTAATAACATTACTTTTTAACAGGAATTCAACAATTTTATCAACCTCTTGTTTATCGATGTTACAAGAGAATTTCCTACTCACGTATCCAAGTATTGACGTCTTGTCTGGTCTACATTTACTCTTCCTGATTTCATTGATTGCTGTTATAACATGGCTTGTATTAAAGCTGACGTTAAATTTATCAAAATTAGAATCCACTACTCCGGTATGTACGTCCGCCATGTTGCCTATACCAATGATTGTTGCCTGCCTTTAAATTCCCTTTAAATTTCAAAACACAATTAACTCACATGCTTTCCTATTGTTTCAATATTCTTCTCATGGTGAATTCATTTGAACCAGTTCAAATGAATTCACGATGTGAAGAATATTGAAACAAAGAAAGTGGAAACCCCCAAGTTTTATTCGTATATAAAAATACACGAAAGAATTTTAAAAAATCTTTTAAAAATAACAGGTGCGCTCAAAATATCGCCTTATTCTTCGTGAATATTCTTTCGTGTAATGGAGCCTTAAGGAATAAAAGAGATTTTCGGTAGTGTTTACATCGTGATTTCATCTCAAAATGTCTGAGATATATTCTATCAATTTTTGACAGAATGTAAGAAGAGGTTTTAGCGAAGATAAAGATACAATGTATTTTGTTTCCAGCAGGGGATTATTGTATGACTGGAAGTTATCATCAGC
The DNA here is from genome assembly GCA_027922465.2 of Turritopsis dohrnii. NCBI lineage: Eukaryota > Metazoa > Cnidaria > Hydrozoa > Anthoathecata > Oceaniidae > Turritopsis > Turritopsis dohrnii. The sequence goes on from BQMF02000021.1 coordinate 1,146,845, forward strand.
TTCTGATTCTGTCTCGTTTTCAGACAGATGAAATGATGCATCATCCGAAAGGCTCTTTGTTTCTGCGTCCTCGTCAGAACTTAGAAGTGGCTCCGTGTTAGTATTGACCTCTTCCATAATGACTGTAGAAAGTGGGCTGAAAGAAGTTTTGGTATTAGTAGACGCATCTTTCGTAACTTTCTTCGCTATTTTCACCTTTAGTAATGGCGTTTTTTGTGATGCTGACACTTGTTTAGAACGTTGAAAATCTCGTGTGCAGTACTGTGTAGATCTTGTGATGTGAGACGTCCCGCTACTTGATGCTGAAGTTTCTAAGGCATCCTGTAATAACTGAAAAAGGATATCATGTGACTGTTTACCGCACAAATATTATATTGCGAATAACACTTGCAAAATACACTTACATCCATTCTGGCATTTTTAGATGCTCTTTCTTCATAGTGAATTCGCTTTTTTGGTGGTTCAATAAATGAAAATAAAGAAGGAAATGCATCATCTTTCAGCAAACGTTTCCTTTTTTCTCCAAGTAGTTCCGACTACAGAAATACGCAAAATGGTATAAATAATGACATATATTCGCGAATAGAAGCATAAAAAGTTAAAATATACCTTAAGATCCCGCTGAAAGTCTTCTGCGTTGAAATGTTCACTGCAAAGAACAACCTTTTTATTTTTGCTCACATCTACTCTTCTCATTTTTTGCAACCATTTTTGGCGAAGTTCTTTATTTTTTGGCAAACGATGAAAACTTAACTTAGTATTTTTCGAATTGTTGGAACAACCTATAGCACTACATCCAACCATTTTCACTTTTAAACAGATTAAATATCCTCTTTTTCTCCACTTTCATGTGTATAATTTAATCTTTCTCTAAACACTTTGAATCAATGACGTCAAAAATAAGCGTCAGGTGGGTCGTTCAAAGAAGAAAAAAATTAGCATTTGTGTAGAGCTTATACATATAAAAATATATCGTCAGAGTATTTTGTATGTTATTTTTTGCATTGTACTCATGATAGTGAAATGTTATTGAAGTTTTTGAAAAAATCTTGTGTTCCCCTTTAAGTTTCTTTGGCCAATTTGAATGAAACAGCTTTCATTAAATTTTAAAATTCAATACTTTGATATTTACATCACAGGATTTTTAAATTTCGTTCGAAATGATATGGTCCTATACAGATTGATTTTTGACTATCACTAGATTCTTCTAATGTAAATCAAGCCTTTAAAACCATTCAAAGGATTTTGCTTCATAGCGAATGTTATTGCTAAATAATACAAAACATTCTGATTAAGGCCGTGATATGAATATCCGTAGATAAAGAGGCCTTTTTTGAATACTAACTGTTTGCAGCTATAAATTGGAACCAGACTTTTATAACATAGGTTCGGTATTCTGTTACTCATTCTCAGGTGTCTTCGCTTTTGTCCTGTTGTATTTTTTGGTCATCTCATTTGGATTCGCTCATGATCTGTTGACAATTCAGGAACTCCACTTGGTTATTAACTTTCCTGGAGTTGTACAGAATATTATTATATTTCACAAATAAATTATACAGGGGGACAAAGATAATTTTCGTGAGTACTAGTTATTGACCACAACTTATTTTCATGTGTTTACAGTTTGCGTAGTGTCGTATAATAGAAGATTCATATCAGGTGAAGAAAAGAAAAATGAAGAAAAATGACATTTCGTTGCACTTGAAAGATCAGTCTATATTTACTGAAATATTGTAATACTTAGAAAATTCTCATATTGCAGTCATACTTTTAACTGAGAAGCAACTGGAAACGGTAGTGTATGTTCGAAAGTCATGGTCGGTGTTCACAAGCTTATCATTTTGTATATAAGTCAGTGCCATCTCCTCTCCTTTCTATTGATCCTCTCTCCAACTGTTTCCAGGAACCTCGTGTAGACAGCAACAAAACGACTAATGAATGTATCTTTAGTCAATATTTCAAGAATGATAATAATAAGAAGGTTAAATAAATTCTTACTGATTTCCCCATCAACGTTTTCCATTGGCAATTCCTTAATTTTTTAAAGTAAGCTGAAAAGACAACGAACGAAGCCGCCTTGGCATCTTGTGAAAATATAATGATATTGCCAGTCATACGATTGATGAATATTTTTCTGCCTCATCTTTATGCCGTTCCACTTAATTTAGTCCTGAATTTAGCTCGCTCTCTTAACTACTATTGCAGTAATCCTTCAGAGACAAAACTTTGGAATGAAGTATTCTTCAATTTCCGTGTGGTCAAACTAGAGGAACAAGATTGCACTTTTACACCCAGATTGGCTCAACAATAATCCTTCAGTACTGTGAAGCAATGAGATTGCAAAGAAAGTTTACTCCGCTATATTTTACGCCTTGGATTGGAAAATCTCCTTTACACATCATCGCTGATTTTATTTTATAGTGTTCATTGCTTTTAAGAAAAAAATACAATAGCTTTTTATAACATCTTTTTACATACGTAAAAGAAATATTGAACCTCCCACTATTATTTACAAAATTCATGTTTTAAAAATCATTAGTATGAATAAACCATCAAAACCGGTAGTTACGGCACTGTGAAGTGAAAAGAGCTTTTGTTGTTGCATTGAAACATATAGCTTGGTCAATATCATCACAATCTACAGTTCGTCCACGAGTCTGACCAGATCAGACAACAACAAAATAATAAACAAAATAAATCAGGCAAAAAACCATATATAGGACTGGACAAACAATTCGAAAAACCAAATCAATGATATATGAAACCTCTTGCGACTTAGATTCATTATAATCTCTGTTTACTACTGGGCGTCCATTTCGTTCCAAAACAGCAATCTTTCTCACTCGTTTTTGTGCATTTGGTGTTTCAGCATAGCCTGGATTTGTTTGAGCTAAAACGTCCTTTGCTGAAGATTGTTTTTTCTAAAATATCAAATGGCGAAAGTGAAAATCTTTTACAATTGTGGGTTTATGACTTGTAAATTGTAAGCTGATCAGAAAAGAAAACTTGAAGTCTTTCAGAGACATGGATTTTCGTGATTGACGCATTATTGCATGTTGACCTTACAAAGGCTTAAAGAAAATTGATCAACAGTTTATTGGACTGATTCTCCACCAATTGGTCAAGTAGTAATCGTCACTAGTAAAAGTCATGTGGGAATAAGTGTTCAAAGAAAGTGTTTAATACTTTATTAATAGTGAGTCACTCATGTCAAAATTAGCAGCTATACAACATGTTGTTGCTTTTTTGACTAACTTGTGTAAAAAATATATAAAGGCAAGATATGTACAGATACTTCATCATAAGAGACGTTTTTGATTTGAATAATGCTATAACAAACATGACAAAGACTGACCTTTGCCACCTTTTTTCCTTTCAAAAATATCACCACAACGTACTCGATGATTGATATCGAGATCAGTATCACATTCACTAACATGAATAACTGCATAGGTGTTGTATATGAAACATTGACAGTCTGTTCACTGACGCTCTGTAATATGAAAGTACTTGCCAAAAACGTTGTCACGATTAGCCCTATTCTTGCAGGCACTGCAGTTATGGGGATCCAATATGAGGCCATATTGAAAATCATCAGCAAGAATGAAGGGATGTAGGCTCGATAAAGAAAATACAGAAATGTCCGCCGCACTCGAAAATGCACTATCAGGTTGTCATATGATTCTGTAGAACCTAAAATCAAAATTACTTAGATGTATGGCTGAAGATTGTACAAGAATATTCGGTTTCCTTTGACTTAAGACATACTTACGACAATGTCTGCGACAACACAACTGCCTAATTAAAAATGAATATATATAAAAGAAAATATCCTTACTTCCTACACCGACATGTAACTTAAGATGCTCTGCAGTGACTGATTCCACAACGTAACCAGTCGTTTCCAGTTTGTTTGGTAAAAGGATAGGTTTTTCATGCCATTTCAATATCATCTCCTTATTCGTAAAAGCAACTAAAATATCATGGATTAATAGCTTGTAATATTTTTTACGCTTTTTTCAATTTGATTCTCTTCATGACTGCTCATTAAAAGTTCGAGTTTTCATTTATCTCTCAAAGCCTTCTTCTGGCAAAAACGTTAGAAGAGCAATTATACATATTTTGACACAAAAATTTAAAGAAAACAAAGATACCAGTACAAAACTAAAAATGTACATGCAAGATCCGTTTCTTCATGTTTTCTCAAGAAAATAACACAGTATAATATGGCTGCCACATTGGATTTCGAAAACGTTCATAGAAAGGTTTATCACTTACAACTTTCAAACACCATTTTGCAAGTCTGATGGTCCATCGGATAATGACGCAAATCCATGATGCATTCACATATTGTTTTCATCCTGTAAAAAAATCGTATTGGTTAACGTCAATAGTCATGTTCAAACATGTGATGCCGATAAGACAATTTGGTTATTACGGTAGCAGCGAAGCGAATACCGTATTAAAACACCCTTGGACTACTCCTCCTCCTCCTCCTCCTCCTCCTCCTACTACCGACCGAAATGGCAGTTTAGCCTGTGCAGTCTACCAATGTCGCTTCCGAAACTGCGTAAATTGCAACTAAAGAACGGAGGCTAATAGTAATAATTTTTATAACTATCAAAACATTCTTTATACGTTCTTTTAGTATTTTACCATAGATTCGCCATTAAATAAACATTTTCCTATTAAAAACACGGTGGGGAACTTTAGTTGCACCTAATTTGAAACACGGTTAAAATAAACTTAAGCTTTGTTTTTGGTAACGTCTGTGCTTCGAAGTTCGAAGCTCTCTTCTTCTTGCAGTTACAAAGATTCATCGAAATTCATCGAACTTAAACCTTTAAAAAAGCATTTTACATTTTTTTTATATTTTGTACGTGTGTATTTTGTTTGCTTGTCTACAAAAATGTCTTGGATTAAAGTTTGAAACGGTTTTACTTTGTTTCTTATATTTTTAGAAGACGTTTGTTTTTTTTCTTTTCGGTCAGCTTTCGTTTTATAAAAAAAACTCTGATATAAAAAAAACATAGTTTCATGTATTGTGCATATTTCTTTTGTTTGTATCAAATAGTTTTCTGGTGGTTTTAGTTAAGCCCTGTTTACACTTTTTCAAATGAAAATTGCCTTAATTTAAGCCTAAGAGATAAACAAAGGTCGACAAAGCTTCATGGGGCTTTCAGACTAATTAATTTAGAATCTATTTCGTTTTATACGTTGCGAGTTGAAATGCTGCTACCGTTTTGTGCCATATGGCTCTTGTTTAACATTGAAAGATCGCTAAATATAAGAGCTGAGTTGTGTCACTTGCAATGCTCTGGCTCTGTTCACATAAACAGCCCATTATATCGGAAATCTTTCATCTAATGTGACTTTTCTACACTTCATACGATCTGGTTGGAAATTCAAATGGTATAGATTAAAATGTTGCTACAAAAGGTTATAACTAACCATTATCAATAACTAACCATTAAAAGGACAAATTACCTTTTAACGTAATAAATCTCTCCATTTGATTTAACCAGTGTTCTGATTGCAGTATTGTAGCTTTCAATCACCCTTGCATTTGTGATGGTCAAATCCGGCGTCCAGAACAGTTGTTCAGCTGGTATGTTGGTGTTTAATTCTTGCACATTGCTGTCGTTCACATAAAACCGCGAGTCGTGCCACCAGTAACGCAAATAGAACTCTGTTTCGTACGTCTATAATACCCCAAATAAAATTTCCCTTAATTTCTGTTTTAACACCCATGCTTTGTTATCAAGTTTTGCCTCGTTTCTATATGTTAGCTCCAGATGAAATTGATAATAAAGCATAAAATAATATGTGACTGACGTACGGTGGCCCATAAAAAAAGCTAGAAAAGCTAAAAGATGTCATGTATGGGTCACCGTACTGACGAAATAACGTTAAAATGAACAAAAGAAATAAAGATAAAATATAGTTAAAGTAACGTTATTAACAAAAGAATAACGTTTATGAAGTTTTACAGTTTGATATGAAAATCCTATGGAGCGTCACATATATTCTATGGTTTCACTATATATTTAGCACTAGGTAGTATTCACAATTACTTTATTTGTTCTATTAGCATCTTTAAGGGCTCAGCGTACGTTTCAAAAGTGGAAATTTTCTTTTTCAAATTTTTTTTGACAGATGCAATCATTAGGTTATTGTTACACTACATTTAAAGTTATAGCGAAAAATAATGGTTTTTGAGAAAGTTATGGGTATTTTTTAATATTCAACATTTTTAAGTTATGACAACCTTTAACTCATTGGCTGCCGGGCATAAAGTGCGAAAAACCAGACACATTTTTCAGCAGTAGATGAAAGACTGTTAACGAAAAGTGTGCCCGCGATTTGAGAGAAAATTCCTGATAGGCTCAAAATCCGAGATTGTTTTCAACTATCCAAAAAGTATTGCAAAAGTATGCAATAAACAAAAAACTGTTTTTCTCCTGAACAGAACCATTAATTGAGATTCGCGGGCAAACTTTGTTTCCACTAATTATGAGGAATCGCCACAAACAAAAAAAACAAAAAAAACTTTTTCTTCGGGAGTTGGAGCTCAAAGAAGCAAACAAAAGTCCGTATTTTTTATCGTTTTCGCAGACTAATTTCTTCCTTATTATTTATGTAAATATATCCTTTTATACACCGTTGGAAAGAAAATTTATTGCTCTACACGAATTCACGAAATATTTTTACTTAAAATGTATTGGTAAAAAGAAATAACGGAAAAAGTTATGCATTGCATATGAGAGTAAAAGGTACGCTGAGCCCTTAAATTGAAGCTACATTTGCTGGCTAGGTCATAACACGGTGTTTAAACAGTTTAAACAGTAATTTCATGATGGTTTTACAATTTTAATCTCCAAATTCGAGTGAGGGACCCTCCTTTTTTTATTTCTGTGATCTTTATCAAAATCTTTTTGACGAGAGCATCAAATCTACCCGGTGAGCTTTCAAATTGCTTTCAAACTACATTAAGGATATATCACTTACGAAAGTCAGCTCTTTGATGTTACCAAGTGAAAGGACACCAATTTGTACTTGTACATTCACTGGCTTTCCATCTAAAAATTGCATCATATCAAATATTACAAATGGTTAGATAGTGAAAATGGGCATGTTCTAAGTAGCTAGTTGTAATATTTCTATTTTGACAAATATTCCTTAATAGAATAACATTCCATATATTCCACACGTATTTTATAAGGTAGAATTTCCTTCTTAGTTGTGTGAGAAGGAAAAGAGAAGTTCATCAACAACCTCTATAAATATATTCAAATTAAGGTGGCCTCTGTTCAGAGGCGTCGCCAGAGGTCAGTCAAAATTTGTGGAGGAGAGTTAAGTCATTTAGTGTTGAAAAGGGACAGCGTGCAAGTAACCTAATCGCCACTTAAGGCTGAAAAGAAATATCATAATGTTGGACTCCTCCACTTTTTTTGACTGACTATAACTACGCCTCTGCTGTTTATTTCAAATTTAAAAATGGATATGTTCGACTTTAAATAGATCATAGACTTTCCTTTTTCCATGTTAAAGATGCGACCGTAGTAAACAAATAAATCAATGTCACATCTATGTATGAAGCATTACAATTCCAATAAAACTGTCCACTTAGACCAAAATCCGAAGAGATGCGGTGCGATGTTTTTGTGCTAGAAATGTCGACATAAAATGCAAAAGACTTCCAAAGATAGCTGTGAGTCCTTCTCTTTTTATATGTACAAAGTCCTACCCAGTGGAAAAATTTGTTACAAAAAATCACTGCGAAGGACTGCAAATATACACACTAAACACACAAAGAAAGTCGATGGTATACTTAACCTGGAAACCTAAACTCACACTGAATTTTTCAGATCGATCAAATTCAATTTTCGGAGCTTCAAATACTTCAACGATTATGCAAAAAAAAGCTCACCTCCTGGTCTTGCTCTTTTGTCAAACTTTGATGAGTTTATAACATTATCCAAAAACGTAAAATTTTGACCGTTTGAAAAACTAAGCAGATTTAGGAAAAGAATAATAAACATTCCCAAAATGTTTGAAGTAAATCTAACGACAATGACACAGAGTTAAATATCAACTGCAAATTTTCCTTGAAAGATTTTAGCAAAATCGTGTAGCCACATGAAGTCTGTTTTTAAAACAAATGGTTAAGTTGAAAATTTTCATCTATTTCACGGTCAAACAGCAATATCGGTTGGCCATATTGATCTAACTCTGATTTTTCTAGCAAGTCTGAACATTTATTAAGGTATGAATAAGTTTGATGTTTTTAAATTATTGACAAATAAAATCGAATAAATTTTAATTAATTATATATGCTGACTACGGTTTATTTACGTGTAAAGAAATAGAAAATTTAAGATTTCCACGAAATTCACAGTTTAGCTAGAATTGAGTTCACTAACAACTACGACACTTGAGTCAGTTCACCATTAATTTACTGAATTTGCTACATTATAGGTTTTGATAGTTATGTTGTCATGTATTAACCACGAGAGAAACTTTTTTGAATAGTAGTATTAAGACGATGAGGAATGGGAGAAGGGGGTATTACCACATCATGGTATGTTTCAATTCCATAACTGGGCATGTAGCACGTGTTTGGTTTGAAGTATACGAATGAATAGTTCAGATATGTAACAAAATATGTCTAGGAGGAGCATTATCAAATTTTCATTCATTCATCACACTAAAGAGAACAAGATGCCCTGACAGGCATAAGGATTTCTGCAAAAGCAGCTGAAGCATGAAAAATGAAAATCTTATGACCTTAAAAATTTGAAGGTTTAATGACTTCTACGTTACAATACTACAATATCACACTCTCCCTAGGAATTCATGAAAGTATAACTGATGAAATATTTTTTATTCTGTTCGTACGAATTAGCTAATACAAGAGCCATATGGCACAAAATGGTAGCAGCATTTTTTGCAAAACAAATTGATCTAAAGTTATTCGTTTGAAATCCCGCATGAAACTTTGTCCAGCTGTGTTCATCTACTGGGCTGATGGTAATTTACCTTTTAAAAAATTTTAAATAGGGCTTAACTTGAAAACACCAGAGCTATTAGAAATAAACAAAAGAAATATGCATAATGTGTGAATTGTAACCATTGATACGCCTTTTATATAACGGTTTTTTTAAAAAAGAAACTACATGAACTACCAAAAATTTGGGCGTTACAAAATTTGGGACAAAATCGATGCCCAAAGTAAATTCGCAATTTTTGGTGTATGCCCAAATTTTTCAACACCCAAATTTTTTGTAAATATAGATTTTCATATTTTCTTTGAATTCATCTAAAATCATATCATCTGAAAGTTACTACTAAACCACAAGCTTTTTGTTTCAATCCATCACAAAATAAAAGAAAGCAACAAAATGTAATTGTTTCTGGATGTTGTTTTGTTAAATTGTATCAGTTGTTGATAGTAGAAAAGGCTATTGAATTTGTAGAGAGTGATGCTCTTCCATTCCTTCAGTTCAAAAAAGAAGAGCTTGGCTTGCCATCAGATAAAAAATCAATGTTGATATTTGACGTCTTTCGTGGTCAAGCTGAAAAGGTGACTTATTTCATTGAAAAAACGATTGCGTAATTTTGTATGTTCCGAGCAACATGACAATATATTTTCAAACGCTCCGAGGTTAACGTAAATGGTCAGTCGTACCAAAGAATTTTGGGGAAAAAATTTGAAGCAGCAAGTCAAGAAACAATTAACAATTGAACGAAGAAAAAGATATTTACGATGTTAGTATTTCTATTAAACTTTCAGACATGAAACTAAAGCATGCCCAATGGCTAAAAGGCATGTATGACTATTTTCAGAATAGCAAAGACAGCATTCTAGTGTCACGGAAAATGACTAGTCTTGAGAAAGCCTTTCATTCAGAACTGCCACCGAAAGACCAGTTTGCTGACTTAAACTAACAAGAGGCCAAGAGGCCTGAAGGTCAGCACTTTCGCCAAAGTTGAAAAATGTTTGACTGTGAAGCAGAATGAAATAATCATGTTTTTGTTCCAGGAAGGTCAAAATAGGAATTCATGAGATAACTGAAGTAATAGTGATGTAATAGTGGGAATAAGACATTCAATGATAAAAACCAAACAGGTGTGCTCTCAAAATTGTGTCCATGTACCAGTGTCATTGTAACAAAACTTAATTCAAAATAATGTGTATCTAGAAATTAAAGATACAAAGCATATCAAACACTTATCAATGTCTTGTTGAGTTTTATGTACAGTTTTATGTATGCTATATCTAAGGACGTCTTTACAATGAAACAAATGGGATTATCTTTGAAGTGAATTGAATAAAATCGGATTGCGAATAAAACAGGCTTGTATTAAAATCAAAAGAAGTAACCAATTCCTTAAAAATGCTTAGAGTATACTTCTGAAGTAAATTTCATGCAGACTGTAATGATAACAAAGAATTCAAAGTGACAAGACAAGAGTTCAAAAACAAACGTCTCACACACATTAAAAAGATAACTGATATATTAAAAAAAACATATACAAGTGCTTGTATGAGTGGTAATGTCATTCATAATTGTTGCCCTTCTTCACTGAAAATGAAAATAAAAGCATGCAAAAACAACTGCAGATTATTTTAAAGATTAAAAAATCAAAAGGGACTGCTGGTCATGCAGAGAGAGTGTAAAAAACAATTTAAAAATACGTGACGAAATTGAAAACAAAAATGACAAGACTTTATAAATATGTGAGGAGCTTTTCTGCTTAAATGACTACCGTAAAGCGGGGTGACTTCGATCAGCGGGGTGACTTCGATCAGTAAAAATAAACTGTTTAAACTCTGACATTAAAGTGCGTTTTTCACATTTTTTAAGATTTTCATTTAGATTCTTATTGTAAAATATCATCAGAATCGTCTTCAAGCGAAACAATCAATTTCTTCCGAAATTAACGACGAAAAACATCAAAATCTTCACCGCTCACATTGGTCATCGCTCTACGTCGTATTCAAGAGTCTAGCCTGGACATTTTTGGTACATATGTGAAGTATAGAGGCTGAATGAAAAGAAAATTATAATATGTCTGAAAGAAATTCTGTTCTTCACCGCTATATTCTGTTTTTCTTTTCCTTATTCCTTTATCGATAATATCGTGTTTATAAAAACACGAAAAAAACGAATGTTTTATATCGCTATAAGTTACATGTTCGCAAGAACTTCGTGAAAAGTCGTCGTATCACATGGGAGATTTAATGACTTACCGAAGAAATTTTAATAAGCGTGCTCTTTCCCCATGATGATAGATCTCAAAAATTTTGTTTGAGATACAATGAAATTTCAATGTTAATTTCGTTTCGTATTAACGAGGCTCACACATGCGTGAACGTCGTAAATATCTTTTGTTTTACTAACATTTGCTGATCTTTTACGGTCAAACATTTACCGCGGATGACAAATGGTGGTCTGTTAATATTGTAATAATGGCGCTTTAAAAACATTGTCAAATACAATTATAAGTAATTTGGCGCTTCTCATAAGCTGATCGAAGTCACCCCATAATCGATATTGTCGTTTTCTTGGAAAGATCAGGTTATTTCTCTGGAATTACAAGTTTAGTTAATGTGAATTTTTGCACTGAAATAGAAGAAATATGAAATGTAATGATTCCAAAGTTTCAGAAGTAATGGTTTAGTATTTCGGAAGTTACTTTTAAAATAGTGGCAAAATTGATCGAAGTCACCCCGCTTTACGGTACGCATAGGTATTTTGTTCATTAAAATGTTGAAAAAAGGGATGTAGAGTTTATAAACATATATATTTCGTTCTTTTGCTTGATAAATACTACATTACATTACACTTACATGAGTATTTAGCTAAATGCTTTATAAACTTCAAGATGTTGTCTGTTTATTTTTGTGTGGATGACTAGATAAATTTCTCATTTTATAATTATTATTTTAGAAAGGGTAAAGTAACATTGAAAACTCGACTATATTGATGGACACATTTGTACGAATACATAAAAAATAACACATATCCGATGTACTGAATGTAGGAGGTCGTTTTGGAGGCAGCGCAGAGCTCTCTCTATCTCCAGGTCTGACCAATATAGCACAAAACACAAAATCTAACTGAACAGTATACAAACAGGTTCAAGAATTATAGTATACGGTGATAATATTACCATCCCTTTACTTCTCTGGTGAAAAATAACCCTTCCTGTACCTTTTATTTCCAAAACGATATCTGTGTGACGGACTTTTTATTAAGCCCATTAAGCCCATGTTTTAATTTCAAGCCGCACTCACCCTGATAAAATAGCTGTAATTATAAATTACCTGAAAAACCTAAATTAAGCCACGATTAGTAAACAGCCTCTAGTGATATCAGCCTTCAATGAGGAATCCAGGCTAGAACTGTGGACAAAAATTCTGGAATAACGGACGGAAGGACAAACGCTAATGAAAGATCAGCTGCTTCGCGCTGACCAACAAATCTTACTTTGTATTTCATTGATTTCCACTTCTTTAAATTTTTTTTAACGCATCGTATTTCTAATGTTAACCATTTTGTTTTTAAACTGATTTGAAAAGTTGCTTAGCGAAAAGAGACTTTTTTATATTTATCTATTTATTCTCCCTTTCACTTTGCACCTTAGATTAAGTAAATTGAACTTGCCTAACAACTCATGTGTAATTGATTTGCGACAAAATAGCACTGGAAATAACTTTTACCCAACTTCTGATTCTACCTAAAATTTTTAACGCCCCAAATCGTCAAAAATCTTGCCCAAAGAACTAGCGCTTTTTGTAAATAATTTGTCAATGGTTTCTGGTTATGTTAGTTATATTGCATGGTTGTCAGGACATTTACGAGCCATTCATGAGCATTTCAAAATTGAATCGGGTACTGCAACGTCACTGAGAAATGTGCAATATCCAGAAGTTAGGGGTGACTGCATACCAAAGATCCCATACATTTCTTTGATCTGCATTACGAGACCCAATGGAATGCTACATTCCAGTTGCTATTTCCAGAGATAAATTTTCATCGACGCAGGAAATGGTATGTTATTCACGAAAGGCAGTTGACATCACTTTGGCGCCCAGTTTAGTTCATGCAACATGCTAGATTAAATTACATTTTCGAGCTCTACAAGTTATTGCTAATCTTTAAATTTTATGTTGTTCATGAATGGTGAGCAACATCTCCTTGAACCCTAATTTTTTGTGATCTGTCAGTTACGTCCGTTACTTCATGTCAGCAGAAGATGAATCTCTTAGGAAGTAAAATGTTGAACTTTTGAAAACAGTTTCGCTCTAGGTAACTCGTAGCAACTAAGAAACCATGATCACTCATTACAATTGAATTAAATTATTAAGATTCTAAATCTGAAAGAACCGTTCAAGTGATAAACCACTCATGCAAAGATTATGGTTTATCATTCCATAGCATTCACTTAAAGTTCTACCTCGTTCCCAGGAAGTTTTCTCTTCTGACATTGACTGATAGAACGGGCCATGGAATCGATTGTTTCCTTAACAGAACAAGAACTGATTATAAACTCGAGAACCTCAGTTTTTAGAAACCATTTTGTTTTTGCCTCGATTTAAAATTCAGCGCTACGGTATATTGTAAATCCCATTTTCATCAAAATGGTAGATTAAATTGTGATAATTGGTTGTATATAAAACTTTGGTGTTTACATAAACTTGGTTGCACGATATTGGATAATTGGAACGTTTTAGTAGTTGACTTAGGTTATATTTGGCGTTGCGAATAATAAGTGGACTTAGCAAAATTTTCTATTTTTCATACCTTCATCATTCATAAATTCATCAAATTGTTAATATCAATTTTTTAAAAAAATTATGAGTGATTTTTTTATTTTCTGCTTTAAGAATTTATTATTAATATAGTCCAAGGCTGAGTATATTCTGACAATGTATATATTCAAATCATTATTTTAGAATTGATACTAATGTGAATCAGATTTAGAAAAGGATGGATAAATTTACCATGATGAGAATGCATAAACTTTTCAACATGCATATGTTTCTTATGATTGCTACATATCAAGGTAAATATGTTGTTGTCCTAATGATCATAGGTAGCACAATTCAAAATTTTTGCTTAATATTACACAACATAGGGGCTTTGAAAGGCCTAAACGGAAATGGTGACAGTATCTCGAATTGTTCAGCAATTGCTCTAAAGACTATATGATGTATGTAACGTCGCTTGTAAAATGATTTTCGATATCTGTAAAATGTTAGAGCATTTGTAGGTGCGAATTTTGAAAATGTTAAGAACTTTTGTAGGCATGTGGATATGTGTGGTATGTTGGTCGGGTATCTAGCATTAATCTAATTATTGAACAACTTAAATGATCGTTAAGAAGATATTGAGTTTATTTTTTCGATTTTCTCTTCATTTATTTTTCATTTTTCTGAAAAACATACATCTTTAGAAAGCTGAAAAATGGACTCTATAATGATATAAAATTTATTGCTAGTTCACAAAATGTTTGTAAAAATAAACAGGGTTAATAATTCTTAGTTCTTTTTCTTAAAACACGCTGTATATACAGTAGTTAATGACATTTTGATTAATATTTGTTTACACGTAAATAAATTTTTACATTCTTTTTCCTTAACGTTTTAAATTTAGCTAACGCGGAATCAAGTTATATTGAACATAAAAGCTCGGAGTGGACATTTGGACTAAAGGAATTTAATCTTACTTTTATGATAAAACCCCAGAAGGATCACCGTATTACCAATATAGATGTTTATCTTCGAAACGGTGGAAAAGATGACCCCATCACATCATGTGATGATATAAAACCAAACTCAACTGAATATATCAAGTCAATTTCATGCATCTCTGACGGAAAACCTGTGAACAAATGCTGTGATGATAATGACAAAGACACAGAATACACTATCACTGTATTACCTTTTCACGATAAGCAACATCATTTCTTCATTTATGTCGATACCTATTTTGAGAATGGATCTTCTAAATCTTTAAACTATTCTACTCCCATACAAGGTGAGAATGACATTATTACTGCGGAAATATTTTTAAGCTATTTTTCATTCCCTTAAATTTATTTCCAACGAATATCTTTTAGATACGTGTGTTACGTCAGACATTACAGCAGTAATAGGTGGGTAATATTTCAACCTTAAACATATTGAGTAGCACCGGATTAAAGTTATTTATTTAAAAATTCATTCTTTATAACTTTTTAGACTTCTGTAACTCTGGAACACCGACAGGTATGTACAACATAATACTATTTTATTCAGCATTTAACAAGATTTTAGCATCCATTCCATGGAAGCAGTCTTCTTTACCATTCGCGTTTTATGCATATTTCATTTCTATTCAACTTTTGCTCTCTTGAATAAGTCGTCACTTATTTACTGGAATATATCCAAGTTTTCATTCAAGATTCATAAGGGTGATGACCTTTGAAACACGGAGGTTTCTTGTTTCTTTAAGAAACGTCCAATTCTTTTACCCGTTGTGTATATAAATGGATTACATTTTAGACTGTAGGTTTCCCTTTGTTCCTTTGTTTAATTAAATGTAATCGTTTAGCTTTTTCAAGTTATTAGAATATTTAACCTAAAGTTTATCAGTGGAATAAATAATTAAAACACAGTTTTTCTCAATACTCAGAGTTTCATGCTCTCGCAATCGTCAGTTGAGAATAAAAATTTACAATGTGATGGTATCTTTGACGTCAAGTTGCAATGTGGCGTCATCAATAGACTTTCAATCAATCTTTAGTGTCAAATTTATTAAGCGTATACTTGTTTAGATGGCGGCACTTAGAAATGAGCTCCGATCTAGAGTTAAGCAAATTATCTCTGTCAAAAATCAGACTTATCAACCCAGCAAAAAACGAAATAGGGAGAATAAGCAAGGTTTGTTTGGATAACATTAACGCGAAGCTACGAGAAAAGTTAAAAGTAAACCAGTGGCGAAACACAAAGCAAGTTATAAATTGGTTTTGCAGCTTGGAAAATAAAAGCAAAATGGTATTTACAATGTTTGATGTCAAGGATTTTTATCCATCAATCACAAAAAGGTTATTGACAAATGCTTTAAACTTTGCTAAACAACATGTACACGTAAGCGACGACGATATACGCGCTATTTATCACTCACGTAAGTCTCTTTTGTTCAACGACGGAAACGTTTGGATGAAAAAGGGAAACGAAATATTTGATGTCACCATGGGTGCATACGATGGAGCAGAGGTACGCGAGCTAGTTGGTTTATATATGCTCAATAAGCTTAGTATTCACTACGACAAGGTTTGTACAGAGACGATGGGTTAGCAGTTCTTGAAAATGTTAGTGGCCCTAAAACAGAGAAAGTAAAGAAACATATGCAAGCTCTTTTCAAAAGAGAAGGTTTAGAAATTGTTATCGAGAGCAACAGGAAGATCGTTGATTACTTGGATATAACTATGAACCTCAATGATGGCACATAAGACCATATCATAAACCCGACAGTGAAATCAAATACATCAACGCAAAATCAAATCATCCTGTCAACATTATAAAACAGCTACCAAAATCAATCGAAAAAAGATTATCAGAACATTCCAGCAACCAGCAAATGTTTTTAGAATCAACAAAAGATTACGAAGAAGTTTTAAAGAAATCTGGATTCAACGTCAATTAAATTATCATCCAGCAACGCCAAACAACCAATCCAATCCAAGAAAACGAAATGTTATTTGGTTTAACCCACCATACAGCCTAAACGTCTCCACGAACATTGGTAAAAAGTTCCTCTCACTTATAGATCACCACTTTCCTCGACATTCCAAGTTCCACAAATTATTTAACCGCAATACAGTGAAGATAAGCTATAGCTGCATGGAAAACATGAAAACTTTCATAAACAATCACAACCGAACAATTATGACTAATGACAACAACACCAATGACCATCGAATGTGTAACTGTGTCAGAAAGGAGAACAGCCCCATGAATGGAAATTGTCTATCCACAAACATTGTATATAAGGCAACACTAACATCGAATGATCCAAACTACCAGGAAAAATCATACATAGGCTTAGCTGAGACAACATTCAAGAAACGATATGCAAACCACCAAAAATCATTTAAATACGAAAAGTATGCCACTGAGACTGAACTGTCTAAAGAAATATGGAAAATGAAAAAGGCAAATCAAGCACCTCAACTGAGATGGGAAATTATTCGTAAATGTATACCGTACAACCCAAGTAGCTACAAGTGCAACCTATGTCTCAATGAAAAGTTAGAGATTACTTTGCACGACAAAGATAATTTGCTCAACTCTAGATCGGAGCTCATTTCTAAGTGCCGCCATCTAAACAAGTATACGCTTAATAAATTTGACACTAAAGATTGATTGAAAGTCTATTGATGACGCCACATTGCAACTTGACGTCAAAGATACCATCACATTGTAAATTTTTATTCTCAACTGAAGATTGCGAGAGCATGAAACTCTGAGTATTGAGAAAAACTGTGTTTTAATTAATTCTTCCGCTGATATCATAGCTCCACTCTAGACTTGTGTTGAGCACTCTACTTGAAGTAAAGATACTCTACTAACCTAAAGTTTATGTAACTTCATGAGGAAATTTGATTATTTCCTGGACTCAACGATTAGTTTAAATCAGTATGTGTGTGTCGTCAATGTTACATGAACCCTAAAAAGAAAAATTTGTTTTAAAAGAGTGCTTAAAAAGGTTTCTTTAGCTCGTTGTTTTAGGATAAAAGTTTCTGCTAAATGAGTAGATCATTTGTCACTCATATATTTGTAGAAACGCCACCAGCAAATCAAATTGAAAAATGTTCAAAAAACTCAATTAAGATCATCATTTCGCTTTCAATCTTATTTGGAATCAGCTTTTTATGCAATATTATTGGCATTATAGCATGGTGTTGCCATCGAAATGTAAGTTGAAGTTCCCAAAGTTTTATTTTCTTTGAGTTGTTTCATCGTGCTGTTAAGAAATATTTTAATTCTAGAATGCAGATAATGGAGAAACAAATTACGTAATGGACGGAATTTATAATTTATTGTTTATAATGCGAAATAGCCTTTTCTCGAACTTCTGATGTAAATGCATATTAACTACGTTTCCCCTCGTTTCTGTCATATTCATTGTAAATCTTTTATTTCTTAGCAATGTTTCTGTTCAACAGCAGGATTAGTTAAAGTAATTGGTCAGCGCGGAAAGCAGCTGATATTTCATTAGCGTGTGTCATTCCGTCCCATATCTGCAGCCTGGATTCCCTTTTGGAGGCTTTAAAATAAGGCTGGATTAGATGCTATAAGTTGTTCGTAGCTTAATTCAGAATTGTTTATTAACTCATAACTACAACGATTTTATCAGGGTGAGTGGGACCTCAAGTTTAAACATGGGTTTGCCCGTCACACACATAGCTAGTGTTTTGTGGAAAGCGAAGGACGGGTATCTTTTCACCAGAGATAGAAGCAAAGAAATTAGTAATATTTTGGCTGAATATCATAGTTGAAGCTGTTGTTATATAATGTTGAGTTAGCTAGCGCTGATGTTGTGCTTTTTGCTATATATTGGTCAGGCCTTAATGGGGATGGAGGGAGCTCTGCTGCCTGTAAAAGTATATGTTATTTTTTATGTATTTATACGAATGCATCCATCAGTATAAAAGAGTTTTCAATGTTGCTTTAACATTTTAATGAAAAAATTTGAATTACCTATGTACTTATACTTATTTACGGTCTTGTCATTTTTTTGTATATCGTATTTTATTCTGTGTCTCTGCATGTTTAATGAACTTATGACCTCCTGTCTTAGGGATGTTGTGATACTAGACGCCAAGGCGTCGTCGCACGCCGCCAACGATCAACATGCATTTGAGGTAAAACATTTCTTACCGGCTTTTATTTCGAAAATGATCCTTTTATTCAAATCCCGTGTGGAAGCGTATAAACGTTGTTGTATGTACTGATAAAAAAACTGACGTCAAATCAATGATTCAAAAGAATCTGACGTCATTACAGAGAAAAAACGTTCTCGCATCTACGTGGCTTTACGCGGCCAATATAGGAAATACTACGTAAAATATAGTTAAACTAGTATCCCGGGTAAAAACTTTTTACCGTACTTAACTTCGAAAACATTAGGTCAAATCCACCATTCCCGTGTACGTACCCCGTGACGGAAAAATAAATCATAGAATCGCAACTCATAAGTGTACCTATGTTGTAGAGCTCGAAAAACTGATCAAAAAAGTGTATGGGATCGTTTCGCTACGACCAACCTTTGCAGAGATATCGTCGATTAAAGATTTTGATGACGTCATATCCGCAGTACCAAATTAAATTTAGGCCCAAATGATGCGTCACCCTATCACCCGTATCGCTGACCCTAAAAAACGTCAGTTATCCCTATTGGTTCTCGAGATATTTCCCCAAAAACGTCGCGTTTGATTGGTGATGCAATGCAATGATTCCCCGTGATCATAAAAAAACTGACGTCAAATGATGCCACGTGCTTTTGGAATGATCGTGAAAAAAGTGTCTCTCGCTCTACGTGGTTTTACGCACACATAAGAGGACGATGACCATAAATTAAAAGTAAATATATCACTCTCTAAAATAAAAGTGGGATGCACAACGCGGATTATTATAATAAGATATATCACTCTCTAAAATAAAAGTTGTATGCACAATCGCGAATTATCATAATAAGACTAGTATCCCGGGTAAAAACTTTTTACCGAACTTAACTTTGAAAACATTAGGTCAAATCCACCATTCCCGTGTACGTACCCCGTGACGAAAAAATAAATCATAGAATCGTAACTCAAAAACATCCCAGGCGGCGTCGCTCGCCACCCATGTTCAGTATGCGTTGTGTTGCAAAATTTAACTCGTGTAAAAGTTTCTACAGGCATTAATTTTTTAATTCATTTCTTACATTCAGAAGATTAAAAACAGAAACAAATAGCAACATGGCTCAGAATAATATATTTATACGCAAAAGAGAAGTAACTTTAATGTAAAAAAAATGGCAATATATAACACAGAACTGTTTACCCAGACATACGAAACCAAACATTACAAAATGTTATTTCAAAACAAATTGATACCTTCCAACTTTTTCTTTTGTTCCAAAGTTATTACTCGACTGCAAGCATTAATGAATTTTTGAAATGATATGTAGTCTGTTCTTCCCAAAACCATCAACGTCATGATTAAAACCATGAGTTTCATTTCTTTATGCTTTTTTTATTATTACCTAAAAAATTAATACTTGAATTGTAATACCGAAAACCTAATCATGCTATAACAATATTGAAATAAAACAAAAAGAAAGAAAAAACAAAAAGAAAATTCAAGTACGCATTTATCCTAAAGATAACAATTAAAAACAAAATTTGGTCTATAAAGTCAACCGATACTGTGAGTCAATACGGGTTCACTCAACACTGGAGCTGAACAGAATAAAGACTTTTACCTGGCATACACAACCAAACATCAAATTAATAAAAATAATTGAAACAACAAAATGCCTTACTTTGACCAAAACCATAATTGAATACCCAGAAGATATTAAAAGCAACAAATAAAAACATAATGCTAAACTTATATACCTAGCAAGTATGTATGTAGCAATTAATATAACACAAAATAATGAATGCCGTAAACAAATATAGAAACTGAAGAAAAATATACCCCAGCAATGCTTCTTTTTTGTAGTACAATCGCAATGAAATACATAATCCATTCTTCTCTTAAATAACCTTCTCAACATACCATGTGTTTCATTTATACATTTATAAATTTCGTTTATAAATAGCTACACTTTTTCTTTTCTGACCTAAAAGAAAAAGATTTCAGTAAAGAACAGCTACAATACTTACTACTACTGCAACCATATTTAAGCAAACCAAAACAAAAGGCATAAATGGCTGGCAGAAAGGCATGCAGACAAAACATCAAACATCGTCAATAGATACAATTTGACAGCATAACACGTTCCCTACTTCCACAGCCATGAGAAAGGAAAACAGTCATAGCTGTGGGACCATTTTTAATTGATCTGTAAATAAATAAATCAAATCAAATCTTCTTTGCTAACTATAAAAATAATAATAGCGCGCGTTACCAAAACAAATTACTTTCGTCTTCGAAAAACGAAAGAACTCATATAATAAGATATTTATTCAAAGCTATAGTATTTAATCTTTCAAAACTAAATTAAAACCATTCCTTACTGTGTAAATAAACATCATTTTGTTCTGCATTTCTTCACTAAACTTTCTTCTGTATAGCGATATTTGATAACTAAAACGTAAACAAACATTTAAATACATTTAAATACAAATACATGTACCTAACTTGTTCTTTTATTAATCAAAAATAAAAGTTTTATAATAATACCTTTTGTTCGTTTGATCTTTCTGCAGCTAATTTTTAAAAACTTCACTGCACTTCTTCTGTGTATCTAAATATGATTTTTCATTGTAAACAAACAACTAACTCCCTTACACGTGCTACCCGATAATAAAACGTTTTATAATAATAACAATACCTTCGTGCATACAAACCTGTGTTTCTTCGTCAGTTCTTTCGTCGATTTGCTGCCTAAAACAATCAAATTTAAATTAAAATATTCGTATACAAAAAGAAACGCGTCTTCTTCGCGAAGTTTCTTGCTCACTAAATGATCGTTGACAAATTTCGAACGAAGAAGATTGCATTGCTCGCACTCCTCCAAAGACGTTTTTCGGCTGATTTCCACTGCGCAAACCAAAAATAACAAAACGGAGGAGCATATACTAATCGTGGAAAATCAAAAAAAGTGTTCTCGCCTCTACGTGGTTTTACGACAAAAAGGGAAAAAATAAGAAGGATTTGACAGTGAAAAATAACCAAATATGTCACTCTCTAAAATAAAAGTGTGACACACAATTGCGAATTAGTATAATAAGATATGTTTAACTAACGAAAGTACTTACAGGTTGAGAATACATATACATGTTGAGGGGTTTGGAACTAATACAACAACATCCACAAGATGAAAGTAACAACATAATTTAGTATCAGTTCATGTTTGGAAGTTCTTTCTCATCTATATATTTAACTTGAACTTCGATTGTGTTGTTGCATTCTACTGCATACAGTTTATTTGTTGGTCTATGTATCCATATTTCCTTTCCATTCGTTTTATATCGGCCATTTGCGATTCTTCTTTTTCCGTCAGGAATGTTCTACGAGTCCAATTTTATACTTGATTCTAGGATTGTTGTCTTCGTGTCTCAAAACAACATCTCCTAATTTGCAAGCGTTTTTACCATTCCGTCTTGATACTTTATGTATTCCGCAAAGGTCAATTAGATATTCGTTACTCCATCTATTTACAAATTCCAAAAACAATTAACCTAGAGAATTTTCTGGAAAGCAATTTAACCTGTGTAACACTTCTAACGAGTACTAGAATCAAAAAGCTGTTAGTTGCGAATTGACTGCAGTTACCTATGCAATTGTTTGTTTAATTGTTTGGTTAAAGGCAACTTTTGTTCATATCCGTTCTGTTCCTATCCACGGACCAATCAGAGAATGTTGAAACGAGTTCAACTTTTTCGGTTTGTTCCGAAAAGAAAAGAAGGAAAAGAAAAACAAACAGATTTTAGGATTTGTTATTTTCCGTGCATGTCCGCAGAATAAGTAGAAACAACCTCGAACCCAGGGTTTCTTGCCTTTTCGATATACGGATGGCGGCGAAGAAGACCCTGGTCCCGGCTGCTCAAAATCAATAGTATAAGTGTTGATTTTAATTTATGCAATATTTGCCTCAGTAAGCCCCACATTTTCATAGTTGCTTTTTCAAGTAAGCAAGTTCTGCATAAATTATGTGAAAAATACTAGGAAGACGGCCAAACAGAAAGATCGAAAGAGAAGGGTTCACGATTAATAAACATGGAAAATGTTGTGAAGCTTTTTGAAAGGCTGCAACTTGCTTTGTTATCGTGCAACCTTGATAATATTTGCTTCAAACCTGAACAAATTGTTTGTTTTGAACATTTGTTATTTGTTATTGCTGTTTTACCAACTGGTTAACGGGAAATCTTGATTTCTTAGTTGCTTCTTAGCTTTTTACGAAGTAAAAAAATTTCAAACATAGTTATCGTTATTAGTCCCTTTAATTCGACCATTGAAAACCAGATGAATTTTTTAAACAAGATTGGTATTCCTAAGAGTAATGCAGGAAGAGAATTTGTTACAGATAATATTTTTTCTGAAGTTAACTGTAGTAATTGTGAAGAATATGATTTAACATTTCCCCCATTGATTCTGGGAGGGAGAGCTTAAATTGTTTTCTGTCATCCAGAGGGGGCTCTTAATGAAAAAAACTATTTCGGAGCCAAGTAAAGTATATCAAGATAATGTAATGGCTGCAGTCGAGTCGTGGTAAGAAATTATATTGTTATTTCAAAATTTCTACTGCATTGGTTTTTTATCATAACAAACATGGTCTTTGCTTTGTGGATATCATCAAACATTAAACATAACATAATTCATATATAAATAAGATATCTTGCTCTTTATAATAAGATTTAGCTAAATATCTAGCTCTTTATAATAAGACTAGCCGCCAAGGCGGCGTCGCTCGCCGCCCATGTCCACCTGCTCTGTATCACTGTATCAATAAACGTCAAATTTCCTTATAAACGGCTCGTACAACTTGTGCTCAACCAGAAGAAGATTCGAAGTCACAACCTCTGGTAAAACCAATCTTTTATCAGTGTAACAATACACTCAAAACGTAGAGAGAGAAAACTTCAACTTTTTATTAGCTTTTGTTTTAAAAAAGTTACGCGCTCTAACATGGGTGATATCAAACAGGGAAAAAATGGTTTCTCTTCTTAAAAAGTTCACACGGAGGAGAGAAAAAAGGCACGTGCTAAATGAATAAATAAAATGAAAAACGTTCGATCAGAACGCTTAACAATTAAAAGAAGAAATTAATTTATTAAAAGAAAACCAAAAAAAAAAACATTTTGTTTTGATATGATACTCTTTTTTTACCTATCGGTTTTTAAGCATTTTGATTGCTCAAAAAAAAATTTCACCCGTCTCAGACAGTCAGGCAAGAGTTAGTGGCAAACCGAACATATGCTGCCACGTTCTGCCACTGCTGCTTTTTTTCGAAAATGTTTAAGCAGTTAGTTTCTTTGTATTTAGTTCATGTACTGTTTTCAAAGCCAAGTCAACGTGGAATATAAAACTAACAATAATGACAAAAACAAAACGTTATTCCTATTAGTTCATCAGCCAAAAAAAGTCACGCTCGATTGGGGTTGCAATGTATTTGCTTCGAACTCACGTCGCACACAAAAAAAGAAATAAATTCGCTCACAACTTAATCTACCATTTCGCGTGACTTACAGACGGAGAATCGGCTATTAATATATAGACTAGCCGCCAAGGCGGCGTCGCTCGCCGCCCATGTCCACCTGCTCTGTATCACTGTATCAATAAACGTCAAATTTCCTATAAACGGCTCGTACAACTTGTGTTCAACCAGAAGCAGATTCGAAGTTACAACCTCTGGTAAAACCAAACTTTTATCAGTGTAACAATACACTCAAAACGTAGAGAGAGAAAACTTCAACTTTAAATTAGCTTTTCTTTTAAAAAAGTTACGCGCTCTAACATGGGTGCTATCAAACGTAAGGGGGAAATCGTTTCTCTTCTTAAAAAGATCACGCCGGAGGAGAGAAAAAAGGCACGTGCTAAATGAATAAAATGAATAAAAAAAAACGTTCGATCTGAAGCCCATAACAATTAAAATAAGAAATTTAATTATTAAAAGAAAAGCAAAAAAATATTTCGTTACATGATATTTTTTACCAATCGGTTTTTAAACATTTTGATTGCTCGAAAAAAAAGTTTACCCGTCTCAGACAGTCAAGGATACGTTAGGATACACTGGCAAACGAAACATGTTGCCACGTTCTGCCACTGCTGCTTTTTGTCCAAAATGTTTAATCAGTTAGTTTCTTTGTATTTAGTTGATGTATTGTTTTCAAAGCCAAGTCAACGTGGAGTATAAAACTAACAATAATAATAAAAACGAAACGTTATTCCGATTAGTTCATCAGCCAAAAAAAGTCACGCTCGAGTGGGTTTGCAATGTATATGCTTCGAACTCACGTCGCACACAAAAAAAGAAATAATTTCGCTCACAACTCAATCTACCATTTTGCGTGACTTACAGTCAAACAAACAAACAAACAAACCAACAAACAAACAAACAGACAGACAGACAGAGAATCGACTATTAATATATAGATATCTAGCTCTTTGAAGTGTCAATGTTCCTAATTCAGAACAACAAACAATATGGAATGTAAGTCAAAGCAAATTCCAAACATTTTTAAATTAGAAACGCTGCAAATCACTGTGGATCAAACTAAAACAAACAAAAGGCCTTAGGCCTTAAGGTCAGCGCGAACTGTATGCTCAAAAATCTAAAGATCATAATGACTTTACAAACGAAATGACCAGCATTCCAAAATAGTTTGATTAGTATCTGGGTACGCCCGTATTCGGTTGGTGAACATGCCAATTGAAAATGTAAATCCATTCGCCCAAAACAGATATATTAAAAACCTCCCGTGATAAAAAGGGGTCCAGACATTGCGTACAGATTACTACCTCTGACTTAACATCCTATCTACATATGTCTCATCGAGACCAAAAACGCAAAGTTCTATGTAATGAGCCGAATAACGTACTAAATGAGTATTTTTTCTAATGGAAGTCGCTTTAACTAAATCTCAAGGCAAACGTTATAAAAGAAAACTTTGCATTTCCACAACAATCCTTTTCCTCATTAGTTACAAAGTTTTTATGACAGCAACTACATACGGCAATAAGATATGCATCAACAGAAATCATATGGCCATTACAATTACAACAACTTCGTTACTTTATTCGGTTTTATTTAAGCTTCAAATTTCAGTTTTACAAGTTCCAGCTTCCAGATTTATGTTCTTACAGAAACTATGTGTTCGGTTAATCACGCTAGTGAACTTTCGTTTCTACCAAGTGTCGACTGTCAGAGGAACGATAAATGTATACATACATTTTGGTTCTTGTTGATACGTGAAGATCCAATACCAAGCAGTTGCTGATTACTAAAAATGAAAGTGTAAAAGGTTATGTATAACTGCACAACGCACCAATTAATTATAATTTATTCCATTTAACAAAATTCAGAAACTTCAATTACAGAATCATAATTTTAACTCTAATGTTATGCCTGAAGGGAAAATAGTTACTGAATTTCTCAATTTAATGGTGGCAGGTCAGTGTCTTATATTAAGATTTTATCTGGGTTTTATGCCAGGCCATTGACATCATTGGTTTTTTTGGTGACCAGAAGGAAATTTTAACTGCCCGAAATTCAATAACACTATACAATTTCATTTGGAAACGCTTAGAAATGCGCTGATAGAAAATAGAAAAATGAGCTGAAATTGCAAAGACAAACTATATAAAGCTCAAAAATCATATTTCCAATTTATACTTATACTTTTTCTGCCTGTCCAGTCGGGCCACCAGGGCACTGGTTTTTAAAACTTTTGGTGGCCCGAACCAATTTATGATTGCCTCAGACAGTCGGGCCACCGCTATGATCAGACACTGCAGGTTAGTTAATATTGGTCAACAAAACTCAGTAAAATAAACTTTTCATTCCGAAAAAGGTAAAATTCAGTTCATGAAAATTCAAATAGATTTGCGGGACAAACTTATGCAACTCAAAATTACAAAAACAAATTACTGCAAGAAATTCTCCAGCATTTATAAGAGTATGAATAAGGTATATTGTATAATTGTTTTTATTTGTGTTTTTTTAATATTTTCTTCATTTTTGTCTTCTTATGAGCTGATGTGTGTTATTGCTACTGTAATTATATAACAATTTCTCTAACTAACTTCTAAAATATTTTACATTTGTGCCATTAAGGTCTTTTGGTAACTTTTTGTTCAGTTGTTGGAAGTTTCCATACCGCAAAACCAGATCATACAGAAATGGGAAATTTTTGTTTATATAAATTTATTTATATGATCCATAATTTTATGCAATTACGTCATTAAATTGGCTATAATAATTCATGTGCATCAGTTATCTTTCCAGACGGTTTAAAGAAAAGGGCAGAATATCTGAAACCCCAATTTCTTACAGTGTATGTATTTTAACTATCATTCAAACTATATAATATACTTTTCCAATTGCAGTGCAAAGTTAGCGGATCGGGAGGAGAATCGAACCCACACAAAATATTGCAAAGCATTATGGTGTGAATGACAGTAAAAAGGAAGAAGTCCTAGGATACTTAAGATTTATAATTAAAGTTTCAACTCAGAAAATTTATACGCAAAAATCCTTCCAAGATGATGGCGATGAAAGACAACAAACAAAATTTTATTTTTCAAACAAAATTAAATTTTTTCTGTTTTAACCGCTCATACATATCAGAAAATTCTCTTTGGAATAAAAACAATTGTTCCTCCCTTTCTACTTTCAACTGACGTCATGGATGACTTCAGAGAAGTAAGCAACTTCAGATATGGGTTCTAATTTTTTACTTTGTTTGATTTGATCTATTTTTGATACTCTTTGGATGGTAAAGATTTTTTGCACTTTCATTTTTATTTTTCAGCATGTCCAAAACTATGACATGTGTCGTCAACCGTGTCACATGACAACTAGCACCTAATTAAATAGGTATCAGGTGGAAATCGAAATCTGACCATCCAAGGACCAAATATCAATATAAATAATTGATCAGTTTGTTATCAAAATATCCTTGTCTATGACTGTGATATGACTCTTTAGTAGTCGCCGTCCTAATTTTCTAGTAAAAACAAAATGGACTTGATGAGTTCGAACATTTACCTCTCGAAAAATCGTTAGGAAACGAAAACGCACTATACCAATGTTCTATTATGCCTTACAGAGACAGTAATTCATAAATAATAGATATTTTTTAAAAAACAAACTTCGGTTATTTTTATAAGAAACCGCACTTTTTTTAAAAGAAACTTTATTTACCAAGAAAAGTTTCATCTTATGTATGATTTGACCAAAATTGACGAGGGAATTCGGTGTTTTTCTTGAAATATCAAGAAATCTTTGTGGAGAAACAACCGTACGTAGTAACAGGATTTCTTACAATATATATGATTCTTGGATAATTATCATAAAAAGTAACATTACTTTTCAATTTCAAACCCGTATTTTCTGATCTGGTTTTGCAGTATGGAAACTTTCAACAACATTCAAAATTCAAGCTACAAAATTGAAGTGTAGCTAGTATATACAAGAACACAATAAAATAAATAACTCAGTAAAAATCACCTAGTATTCCCTTAAGGTAGGTAAGCTAACATGTTATCTTTAATACATAATGTTTTGAAGAAAATAACTTGCCTGACTTGCCTGACTTTTTCTTCCTCCTAAATTTTTATCCCATCCAATTAGGATACGTGGTTGCTAATGTCTTGATTCAATACACTTCAATATAAGTTTATACTGTTGTTATATATTTGCATCTGTAAAACTAATTCGACTGTTAGAGGAACCATAAATGTATACATACATTTTGGTTCTTGTTGATAAGTTTGATCAGCGTTTCGCTCCCAAAATGCACTACCTTAAAATAAAGGATGGAGGGAGGGCGCATATTCAAACAAATAATTTACTTATTTATTCGTCACACACAAGTGATATATTTTCCAAAAATCAATGTTGTGCTTTAAACTTTCGGATTTTGAACTAAGAAAATTTGAAATTAGTAACTACGGGCGTATAGCTGGGGCGTATAGAACTGCAACATTACACACACACACACACACACACGGACTGACAGACACGGGGAAATGAAAGATCAGCTACCTTGCGGCGCTGACCAAAAATTCTACTCTGCTACATTTTATAATCATGATCTTTCTTTATTTTCGCCGTTGGAATTAGGAAGGATCATTCAGAATTAAGATCATTGACAGTTATACATACTAAACTATGGAAATATAATTACAATGTAGCTATTTATTTTACGTAATATTTGTTTTTTTAATTGGGTTTTATATACCAGTAACAACAAACCTTACATTTTTGCTGCAGCTTCCTTCAATCAATAAAACTGTATTAGACGTTGTACTAAAATCGAATTGTGTTTACCCTTCATATCTAGTGTGTTTCAAGACTGATATGGTGAATCTTTTCTGACACAAACTTGTTAAATTGATGTTTCCATATCTTTGAAAATATTTCGTTTTATTCCCAAAAGTATGTGTGGGCAATGATCGTCAATGACCCCAGCAATGCCCAATGATTGTTTTGTATTTTAAGCTGACAGGAATTTTTTTTCTTGCATCAGTGTTATTGACGTAGTTATGATTTCATCATAGTGTTCATGATATGCAGATGTATATATGTTGACTTTTTTATTGGTGTTTAAATTTGTAAAGGAAGATTGCGTTGTGTTAAAATTCTATTGTAGTAACCATTGATTTTGCAGGTGGTTACATGCTGGTTTCAGGTGAACCAGTAGACATTCATTTAATGGAAAATTTTTGTTTTTATTTGTCTTTATTTGACTTCTCTTCTCTGATTTAAGATTTTCTCCATGAAGGCATTGCATTTTCGACAAATAGTTTCTGGAAGGACGTCACCATCATGTATGTTTACACCACATACCGTTAAAATTTTCCTGCTTAAGTTTTTTCTTTTAACCAGACACAGAATGTACTTTTAACAAAAAGCTATTGTCAGTGAGTTTACTGCACAATCTGCATGTTCCTTCGACTCTAGGTTTTCGAGAATAGACTTTTTTTAGGTGTAATTTTCAATAACTCTTCATTCATTATTTAACTAAAAATTTATATTCATCAGTCAACTGATATGCTACTTGAAAATTATAGGGAATGAGCGGCACAAATTAGTCAGAGAACTAAAAGTCACACTGACTGGCAGCCTTTTTTAACTAAAAAATATTTCATTAAAATCATTATTATGCTATCAAGTTTGGCCAAAAACACATGTAGATGAAGGGTTGATAAGTTGGAATGTATGCAAATTAAAGAAAAACAAAAATATAAGGGTTTTTCAAAAATTTTTTCTTCCAAACCACGTAAACGCAGAAGCGAGAATGAACGTCCGAGTTCATTCTCGCTTCTGCGTTTACCATTTTGATAAACAATGCGCTGCTTAAATTATTCGAGAATCCTGCTGAACCAATGAAATCAGAGAACGCAGCAGCCGGGACCAGGGTCTTATTCGCCGCCATCGGTATATCGAAAAGGCAAGAAACTCTGGGTTCGAGGTTGAAGTAGAAAGTCGCCTTTAAACAGAGCCTGTTACATGTAGCAAATTTGTTTAAAATCACTGTGGAGGAGTACATTTACATGGAAAAGCTCACAATACACAAAATTCACACCATTTCAACGAAAATGCACTTCATTTGCCAACTATTACTTGATTACATTTTTTTAAACAAATTTTCTTTATAACCAAGTAAGGTTAGACGTTAATAGCTATGTTGCTTAATTTGTTGCTAAGCATTAATCGAAAATATATATATCTCCAATCTTGAAATCCTTTGTGTACGTTTTAGTTATTTAATTAAAGTACGTAAGTATACCGTTAATGCTCGATTAAACGCCCTGGATGCTAAATTTTTTGGAGGCGGGTGCTTAATCGAGAGGGGTGGTAACTTGAGAGAGGGGCGCTTATAAAAAAGATTGAGTTTTTGCTCCAAAGTGTCTTTCTTTTTCTAGTCAATAAAATGAAAATAAATAGAAGATCACTAGGGTCTAGTATACTATGAGTCCCATATGCTAACATTAAATTTCAATAACCAACCATGGCATCGTCTGTTTTGTCATTGTCTAAAAATAATGTTTCGTTTTCAGCATCTTCTACGTCAGAATCGGTCGCGATTATCTACAGAAATGTATTCGTGTCGTCTTCTACATGATTTTATAACTCTGTTTAATGTTTTAACATTATTCATGTATGCGTTCTCTTTGCTTCTTATTTGGTATTCGAACAATTATCCCTGGGCGCTTATTTGAGAGGGGCGCTTATTAAATTATTTTGCTGGAAACATGGGCGCTTATTCGATATGGGGTGCTCAATCGAACATTATAGGTAAAGTCAAAGGTATTCAAACCATTACATAGAGTGCACAACCTCATAGTGCAGCCTAGTGTAATAACATAAAGCAACAATTTTAAGAAATGTGCTGTAGCATCATTTCAAAATTTCATGTTGCTAATTTATCTAAGATTCCTGTGGTATTTTTGCTTAACTATTTGAGAAAATTTACTATCGTTGCTTATGAACTTGTTGCTTATAAAAAAACATTTTCTTGTTTAGATTCCTGATTTCGTTTTTAAAGACAAAACGACAAAGGATGTTTCTCTGAAAATATTTTACGGAGAGGAAGAAAAGGAAATTTTTTGATGAATGGAAATGGAGAACTTTCCCAGGACAATTAAAATGGAATATTCAAGTGTATATCTAAATAATTATGCTCAGATAATAAAAAAGTCCCATCACTTAAGTATTCCTGACTTTATCTTAGTGAGCAACAAGAAAACCATGACAGCAAAAAATAAAAAGGTAGATCTGCACATGTATTCTCTTTCTGACACACATTTATGAAATAATAATGATTTACATGATAATAAGATAATATTATCATACTGTTTATAAATTAACTGCATCAAAATACATCATTATCTTTAGTCTATCATCAACATTCCAATTCTGAATCCTCCTATAGTGACTATCATTCAGAATGGGAGCACCATTCAATCTCACATATACCAGCTCAAAATCTCTTGAATGGAGTTTAGATCAATGGGAGTATGACAAAATAAAATCTTTTGCTCCAAATTTCCATAAGCATTGACTGTTTGATGAAGTTATTGATTGATATCTTCGATGACTTTCTCTCATCAATAATGCAGTCCTTGTATGTGAATCAACTATATATAGTTTAACTTGAGGGATAGGACATTCTCCATCTTTTCAATCTTTCTTTGGCAGATAAAGATGTTACACAAAGTGAATTCGTTTATCTCCATACAACATAAATAATTGTCACTGGGTATTTAAAAAGAAATCAATCATGCATATAGATCCAATGGAACCAGTTACACCAGCATCAAATCGGCATTTGAGAAATGCTGCATCAGTTATTAAAAGCAAATGTTGATGAATTCGATATGATTTTACCTAAACACAAAGTACAAGATGATAACTGTGGTGTTTATGTCTGTTTTTAGGCAAAGCAAATAACAGATAACAAAAGCTTAGAATAAATGTTTTCGAAACATTTCAAAACCCCATTTTGGAAAAAATATGTAGGAAATTGTTTGCAAAATTTCAGAAATGGCTTCGTAGTCATCGATGTGATGTTCATTGCCATATATATAGTTCTTTCATTTCATTTTCACTATACTTTTTATTTAATCATTTTAATTATGCTAAACTGCTTATTACTGTTGATAATAGGACAAAAGATTGTTTTTTATACTGCATATGTGACTCGTATGACGTATGTCTCTTTCTATCTGGACAGTGCGTTGGTTTCTTTATTATGTATGTAGCGTCTTGCATTGTTTAGTTTTTCTATAAGTTCTTTGTTTTTTACGTTCTTGTTTTTAACGAGTCTGTACATGTGAGTTTTATAAGAAGGAGTTATATGTTAGAATAGAAAAAGTACTCTGTGAGAAAAGTCGTGTTCTCTGTGCAAAATAACTTTAACAATTACAACATCTGTGTAATAGCCCCTATTATACTTAACTTGTTATATTCTGATGAAGGGCAATGTAGATGGATGGAAAGATAAAAGAACTTTTTTATTAAGAAAAAATAACTTTACTTATTGGATATCTAGCTTCAGTCACTACTGCGTTGCTGTCCCACTATATATTATTCGTACTCTTTAATACCAAATTAGATGACTTAGGTCTAAATCACATGGCTTGTAAACGGTGTTTTTTGCTTTTATTAATAAAAATATATTTCACAAATTATATTGAATTACAGAGATAAAAAGATGAAAGATAAAAAATAAATGTTGACTATGTTATATATGTTTTGCTTTTATTTCACTTGATATATAAGGCAAATTTTCAACAATGTAGTAGTCTAGTAGTCTGTGTTAATCAAGAACAAGTGACTGCCAATTCATTATACAATTATTAATTTATCTGTCATTTGTAGATAATATTAATATAATAATAGTATTAAAATAAAATGATTATGATACTACAAAACTATAATAATATAATTATAACTTAGATATGCCCTTTCTTGAAAGCAAGTATATAAAACATTTGAAAGTTATCTTATCTATAAATCGTTTACAAAGCTCATGATCTGTTCCCAATAATTTCTTGATTTGTTACGTTGATTTTAACTGTACTGTTCACTTTTTTTTGCCAAAAATTAATTCTACATTGATTTGATTACAATTGTGGGTTGATTGATTACACATCAGAATTGTAGTAAGTAAACATTTTTTGGTGATAAACCCCTGGAAGTCATCTCTTCTCTATACACATATATAAAGTTAGGTCAGCAGAAGATTTAAAAGAGGATCTAAAAACATAAACTTACCCTAAACTTGTCTGTCTGTGCATCTTCTCTAAAAACTTTCACACATAACTCCACAAACGCGAGAGAGTACAGTGCTGTTTTCTTCGTCTAGCCAGTTTGACAACACTCGCCCGCTTTTCACTCGCACGGGAAGTGCACATCGATCTCACTGGATTTTTGCTTTCCCATTTCGATAGTATTAGATCTTGCCAAAGTAGTACCCTTTCGCTCCGCTCGCTGGCGCTCTCTACGCTCCATTCTCCAAAAAGGTTCGTCTTTGTCAATGGTAAAAAAATAGAGAGAAACTTTAAATAATAATGGGTGTTTGTAGACCTATATTTGATTGTCTCAAGCACGATGTCCTCATTGTAAAGGTAAGTGAATGTGGATTCATGTGCTTTTAAACTTATAAATAGCTGTTTTTCTTAACGTGAACACAGGATAAACATCATCTTTCGGCGAGTGGTTTGAATTGTGTTGGGTGTTTCACAAGGGTCAATTTTACGATTACTGTTATTCAACACTCACACGTGCGAATAGTCAGTTTGCGATCTATGTTAAAAGATCTGGTAGCAATTTAGAGCCGAAAAAGACAGCTAAAACTGGACGGACTCCTATAATGAACAATTGGCATATTGTGCTGTTAATTGCTACGAATTGTATTGTTGCATGAAATTGCATCAGCCTCAATACAGGGGAAACCCCTCTTGACGAATAGTATTAATATATAATCGGTTAATTGGTGCTAACAATTAGCTATTAACCATTACAGATGATGTGATTATATGAACAACCGTTATCTTGAACTGTTTTAGGAATAAATAAAATAAAATACTGACAAGGACATCAATATCTCGATACTTGTGTCATTCGAAAAATGAACTTGTGAATGAACCGAGGTCTGTAACGATGGATATGTTATGAATTCATTTATTTATTTTATGTTTACAAGCATTATGAGCTCAAAATAGGATCATAGCAGCGACTTAGCATTCTAACCTGGAGTTAGTTAGTACACATGAGCCGCCGTAGTTAACGAATAATAGACCTTTCCCGAATTCTGTTTAAACGCCGTGTTATAGCCTAGCCACTAAGTTTCGCCTCTTTTTCAAACTCTTAATTACTTTTAATTAAATTCTAATTACAGAAAAACACAAGTTTTTAGGATTTGATTTCAGCAACAACACAACTCCCCTGATTTCAACTTTCCACGTTTCGCACCGAAACGTATCAAGATCAATAAATCTGGCCAATCAGATGTTAAATTTTCATACGATACGCGTATCAAAATCCCGCTTAACATGAGTTCACGTGAGTTAATTTTCTTTCCAAACTCATGAGTTAATCTTTGATTCGCATGGTTCATATTGAAAAGAAGCATTGACCCCACGAGCTCTTAAACCTGAAGCTAGCTAACGTAGACGGCGCCATTTTTCCTATAATAATTTTGTGGGTTAAAGATTTTAAACGACGTTCACACTTGTGCTAATCTCAGTTAAAAATTTAACTCAAGAAATTAACCTTTAATTTAACCTAAACAAGAAGCCGCTTGGCTTGAAGACTTCAGGACGTAACACAACGATGCATATCTCAAAAATACAACATTGCCGAATTGCCAAATTATGTTCAAATCTAACAAAAATGACTCTCGGCAAATTCAAAATCAACAACTTCTAATTGTGCGTTGTACAAATTTTTATGAATATTGCAGAACTTTCTAAGTCCAAATTTGGCCCGAATGACCCATTTCTGGTCAAATCTCACAAAATGACAGTCAAATTCGAAATCAGAACTTTTCAAATGTGATCTGTGCAAAATTTGTGAAATATGAAGAACTTTCTAAATTTGGTCCAAATTTGGCCCAAATTGTCCATCTACTTATACTAATTCGCAATCGTGTGTAACACATTTAACTTAGAGAGTGTTTTGTTTTTGTTTTTTTAATGGTCAAAATCTTCTTAATCGTGGTCATATAGCGGCAGTCCGGCCAGTGAAGAAACTCTTCCACTGCAATCCAACGATCATTTGTTTTGACACGTGATCGTCTTTTCCCCGTTTTCATTGGTTGCCGAAATCGGAAAAACTATAGCGACAATGTTCGTTGATAAGAAATCCATTTTCATTAATCGTTTGACGAACGAACAGGTCTGTACGAAGGTATTATTATAAAACGTTTATTGTTTAACTTTTTGCTCTTCTTTTGTTGTTTTTCTATTTTAGATTAATAAAAGAACGTAAGTAAATGTATTGACGTATTATTTATGTATGTATTATGTAAAATCATACTGAAATGTTTTTTATGTGGAAAACGAAAACGAACGAGTATACATCCAGCACATGTTTCAACGTTTTACTTTGTTTTAGTTTTCGTTTACTTTGTTTTAGTTATCAGATGTGGATATATAGAAGAAAGTGCAGTGAAGAAATGCAGAAAAAATCAATTTTCATTAATCGTTTGACGAACGAACAACAGGTCTGTACGTGAAGGTATTATTATAAAACGTTTATTGCTTAACTTTTACTGCTATTATTCTATTTTAGATTAATAAAAGAACAGGTAAGTTATGTATGTATTTAAATGTTTGTTTACGTTTTAGTTATTATGGTTAACAGAAGAAAGTGCAGTGAAGAAATCCAGAAAAAAATGATGTTCCTTTACACAGTAACGAATGGTTTTCATTTTAATTTAGTTTTGAAAGATTAATTAATTGAGTTTTGAAAAGATATACGAGTCAAAATAATTCTATCATTTAGTATGTATCTTCGCTGGATGAAAACTGGATGCTGGATGAAAAGGAACGCGGAACGAACGAAATTTGTTTTGGTAACGCGCGCTGTAATTTATTTATTTACAAATCAATTAAAAATGGTTCTCATGGCTGTGGAAATGGGGGGAACGTCAACCATGTCTGCCTTTTATTAGATTTTCCTGTACAATTTAAGATGCTTGGTACTTTGTCTATCTGCCTGTCTTCCAGCCAACTTTATGTCTTTTGTTTTTGTTTGCTTCATTATGGTTGCAATGAATGTGATTATTTTAGCTGTTCTTCAACTGGAATATTTTCTTTTATTAAGTCAGAAAAAAGAAAAGTGTATAAACCATTAAAGAAATGAAGCACATGGTTAAATTATGAAGTTGAGAGGGTTCTGTACAAAAAAGAAGCATTATTGGATTGATTTTTCTTCAGTTTATATTTTATCAAGTTTATGCATTATTTTGTGTTATGTATGGTGGTATATAATCGTTTACGTACTATATGCCTGGGTGTATAAGTTTGGCATTATGTTTTTATTTGTTACTTTTTATCTTCTGGGTAAATTTGTGTTTTTAGGATATGCGTACTTGAATTTCCTTTTTGTTTTTTGTTTCTTTTTGTTTTGTTTTTTATTTTCGGTATTACAATTGAAATATTATTCTTTTAGGCAATAATAAAAAAGCATAAAGAAATGAAACTCATGGTTTTAATCATGATGATTTTGGGAAGAACAGACTATATATATATAATTTCGAAATTCATTAATGATAACAGTCCAGAAGTAACTTTGGAACAAAAGAAAAAGTTGGAAGGTATCAATTTGTTTTGAATTAACATTTTGTAATGTTTGATTTTGTGGTAAACAGTTCTGTGTTATATATTGCCATTTTTTTACATTAAAGTTACTTCTCTTCTGCGTATAAATATATATTCTGAGCCATGTTGCTATTTGTTTCTGTTTTTAATCTTCTGAATGTAATAACAAATTAATGCCTGTAAAAAACTTTTACACAAGTGAAATTCTGCGACAGAACGCATACTGAACATGGGTGGCGAGCGACGCCGCCTTGGCGGCTAGTCTTATTATACTAATTCGCGTTGTGTGCAACACATTTAACTTAGAGATTGTTTGTTTTTTTGTTTTTTAATGGTCAAAATCTTCTTAATCGTGGTCATATAGCGGCAGTTCGCCCACGCAAGACACATTCACGATTAGTATAATAGCACGTGGCTTCATTTGACGTCAGTTTTTTATGATCACGGAGAATCATTGCATTGCATCCCCAATCGAACGCGACGTTTTGGGGGAAATATCTCAAGAACCAATAGGGATAACTGACGTTTTTTGGGGTCAGCGATACGGGTGATGGGGTGACGCATCATTTGGGCCTAAATTTTATTTGGTACTAAGGATATGACGTCATCGAAATCTTTGATCAGCGATATCTCCGCAACGGTTGGTCGTAGCGAAACGATCCCATACACTTTTTTGATCAGTTTTTCAAGCTCTACAACATGGTTACATTTTCCGTTTCCAATTCCTAAATTGAAATTTTCATCACGGGGATCGTTCACGGGAAAGGCGATTTTGACCCATCCTTTTCGAAATTAAGTTCGGTAAAAGGTTTTTACCCGGGATACTAGTCTTATTATGCTAATCCGCGTGCGTGTGCAACACATCTAACTTAGAGAGTGTTGTGTTTTTGCTTTTTTAATGGTCAAAATCTTCTTAATCGTGGTCATATAGCGGCAGTTCGACCACGCAAGACACATTCACGATTAGTATAATAGCACGTGGTATTTGACGTCAGATGTTTTTAAATCACGGGGAACCATTGCATTGCATCCTCAATCGAACGCGACGTTTTTGGGGAAATATGTCGAGAACCAATAGGGATAACTGACGTTTTTTAGGGTCAGCGATACGGGTGACGGGGTGACGCAACATTTAGGCCTAAATTTTATTTGGTACTGCGGATATGACGTCATTAAAACCTTTGATCAACGATATCTCTGCAACGGTTGATCGTAGCGAAACGATCCCATATACTTTTTTGATCAGTTTTTCAAGCTCTACAACATGGG
Organism: Turritopsis dohrnii; assembly: GCA_027922465.2. Lineage (NCBI taxonomy): Eukaryota > Metazoa > Cnidaria > Hydrozoa > Anthoathecata > Oceaniidae > Turritopsis > Turritopsis dohrnii. The sequence continues at coordinate 1,185,375 of BQMF02000021.1, forward strand.
TAAATTTTCCATTCACAATTCCGTGATTTAAATTTTAGTCACAAGGTACATACACGGGAACGCGGGACTTCTGCACATCTTTGACCACCATTCCCGTGTACGTACCCCGTGACGAAAAAATAAATCATAGAATCGCAACTCAAAAGTGTACCCATGTTGTAGAGCTCCAAAAGCTGATCAAAAAAGTGTATGGGATCGTTTCGCTACGACCAACCGTTGCGGAGATATCGCTGATCAAAGATTTCGATGACGCCATATCCGCAGTACCAAATAAAATTTAGTCCCAAATGATGCGTCATCCCATCACCCGTATCGCTGACCCCAAAAAACGTCAGTTATCCCTATTGGTTCTTGAGATATTTCCCCCCCCCCCCCCCCCAAAAAAAAAAAAAAAAAAAAAAAAAAAAAAAAAAAAAACGTCGCGTTCGATTGGGGATGCAATGCAATGATTCCCCGTGATCATAAAAAACTGACGTCAAATGATGCCACGTGCTATTATACTAATCGTGAATGTGTCTTGCGTGGGCGAACTGCCGCTATATGACCACGATTAAGAAGATTTTGACCAAACCAACACTCTCTAAGTTAAATGTGTTGCACACAACGCGAATTAGTATAATAAGACTAGTATCTCGCGTAAAATTTTTTTACGACTTTAATTTCGAAAATGTTGTCACGAAAATAGGTGACGAAAAATTAAAGTACCAAATCTCGAAAAGAGACTGTACCCATGTTGTAGAGCTCGAAAAACTGATCAAAAAAATGTATGGGATCGTTTCGCTACGACCAACCGTTGAGAGATATCATCAATCAAAGATTTTGATGAAGTCATAGCCGCAGTACCAAATAAAATTTAGGCCCAAATGTTGCGTTACCCCATCACCCGTGTTGCCGACCCTAAAAAACGTCAGTTATCCGTGACGTCAGTAACTTGCGTAAAAAATTTTTACGGCTTTAATTTCGAAAAAGATGTGCAGAAGTTCTACTTATACTAATTCGCAATGTGTGTAACACATTTAACTTAGAGAGTGTTTTGTTTTTGTTTTTTAATGGTCAAAATCTTCTTAATCGTGGTCATATAGCGGCAGTTCGACCACGCAAGACACATTCACGATTAGTATAATAGCACGTGGCATCATTTGACGTCAGTTTTTTTATGATCACGGGGAATCATTGCATTGCATCACCAATCGAACGCGACGTTTTGGGGAAATATGTCGAGAACCAATAGGGATAACTGACGTTTTTTAGGGTCTGCAATACGGGTGAGGGGGTGACGCAAAATTTGGGCCTAAATTTTATTTGGTACTAAGGATATGACGTCATCAAAATCTTTGATTGATGATATCTCTGCAACGGTTGGTCGTAGCCAAATGATCCCATACATTTTTTTGATCAGTTCTTCAAGCTCTACAGCATGGGTACACTTTCCATTTCCAATTCCGTAATTAAAATTTTCGTTACGGGGTACACACACGGGAACGCGTCGTATTTCTGCAGATTCTTTTCGAAATTAAAGTCGTAAAAAACTTTTACGCGAGATACTAGTCTTATTATACCAATTCGCTTTGTGTGTCACACTTTTATTTTAGAGAGTGATATATTTAGTTTTAATTTACGGTCATCGTCCTCTTATGTGCGCGTAAAAACACGTAGAGGCGAGAGACACTTTTTTCACGATCATTCCAAAAGTACGTGGCATCATTTGACGTCAGTTTTTTATGATCACAGGAAATCATTGCATTGCACCCCAATCGAACGCGACGTTTTTGGGGAAATATCTCAAGAACCAATAGGGATAACTAACGTTTTTTGGGGTCAGCGATATGGGTGATGGGGTGACGCATCATTTGGGCCTAGATTTTATTTGGTACTGCGGATTTGACGTCATCGAAATCTTTGATCAGTGATATCTCTCTAACGGTTGGTCGTAGCGAAACGGTCCCATACATTTTTTTGATCAGTTTTTCGAGCTCTACAACATGGTTACATTTTCCGTTTCCAATTCCTAAATTGAAATTTTCATCACGGGGAACGTTCACGGGAAAGGCGATTTTGACCCATCCTTTTCGAAGTTAAGTTCGGTAAAAAGTTTTTACCCGGGATACTAGTTTTTACACTAATCTGAAAAAATGACTGTCAAACTTGAAATCAGCACCTATCAAATGTAATACATGCAAAAGAATTTGGGAAATATGGTCCAAATTTGGCCTAAATTGCCCAAGTGTAGTCAAACCTGGCAAAATCATTGTCAAATTTGAAATCAGCACCTTTCAATTGTCTTCTGTGCAAAATTTCATGAAAATTGAAGAACTTTCGAAATTTGGTCCCAATTTGGCCTAAATGGCCCAATTTTAGTCAAACCTGGGAAAATCATTGTCAAATTTGAAATCAGCACCTTTCAATTGTGATCTGTGCTAAATTTCATGAAAATTGAACTGTTAACTTGCATCACAATCCTTAAAGATGAAAATCAACATACCAGCCAACTCAAGTACACAGTCGAATGAATTTTGAACAAATCTACATGTCTGTCCTGACTCATTTCATCGTCATCGAGCATAGCGTAACTATCAGTTTGAAAGATCAAACCGTTTGAATCTAACGTTTTGCTAGAGATTATCGACAAAAGAGGATCAAATTTGAAGAGAAGATTGAAGTTTAAATCCTAAACATAACCTACAACTTGGACAGTTTAGTAATAACTAGAAACAAAGAAACTGGGTATTTCTGTCGTTCGAAAAACTTCTGCAGTCCCTTGGAAACTCAGTTATCGATAAATTATTTCATACGTTCAAAGTCAGTACAAAAGAAATACTTTGACATTAAATTCCATAATGCTATAAAAGTCTTGTATTCAAAAGCTCGTTGAATAGGTGAATAATAAGTTAAATAATAGAATAGAAATGAATCGACGGATATATTATGAAATTATCGATAAACATCATCAGTTTTAAAAGTAAGATCAGTTAAGAAGAAACTACGTAGATCAAAGTTCAAAGATGACGATGACAAATATGACGAATGTATTTCATAAGCCAATCACATTAAAGAATTTCATTCAAAACTAATTAGTTGACGTAAAAAACCTGAAACATGAAAAACGCCCATGGAAAACTGTTATGGATAATAGTTATGGGCTTCATGTGATGCTGTTTTCATATTTACATACCGTTTGTTTTTAAGAACTCAGTAATATTAGAATTCAGTATATATCAAGTTGTGATCAAAGGTAGCTTTGTGATAAAGAATGAAAGGATTTTAACCTACAAAATATTTGGTTGTTATTGTTTGAAAGCTTGTTGTATTTTTGCTAATGTTTTCATACATTTTTCATCAAGTATAGCGGCCAAGTTAACAATCAAGAATATTTGCCTTTAGAAACGTCTATATTTCAGTTTCTCGTACACCCAATCAATCTTAATATCTGTTGCAATATTTTCAGAATCAAATTGTAGTGAAACCTGGTTGAACCTTGTTGCTTATGTAGAAATAAGTCTATATTTGGAAGTGTTTATGAGGAAATAAGAAAAGGAAGCAAATACAAAGTTTTAGTAAGAAGCTAAAATTTCAGTTGGATATTTCCATTTCTTCATACGAATAAAAATCATCCAATTGTATGAAACATATTATTTTTCTTATTAAGAACTACTGTATCAATCTACCTATGCCACAAAACAAACGGAATTGAATTGAAGTACAGGAAATACAAAAGTGAAAAATCTTACTGTTGTTATATGGAAATACTTTGTGTGAGTTATCCTCTAATGTTATTTTAGAGTAGAATGGCAAAGCTGTTAAGGAAATGTGAAGTGATATGCTTATGTGTGATGGTATTTAGCATTTATTGTGATGAAGGCAAGTGCTTTTTTCAATGATAAAATAGCGTATGTACAATATTAAGCACAAATGTCACTTTGTCACGGAGATCTCGTTTTGAAATAAAACCGTTAAATAGTCATTCTGATATTTCTTATATCATGTTAGGACTCTATTGCAAGAGTTCATTAAACTCTTAATGATTTAATGAAATGCATAAAAATTTTTTTTTAAATATTCCTATAGCTACAAAAGTTCTTAGCCTTTCACTTGATTAAATCTAAATTATTTTGATATTGGAGAAATTGATAACTGGGAAAATCCCAAGCAACAATCACGCTTTATAAACCCTGTATAGTAATTTTAACTTGTTTTTAACTTGTCATTTATTTTATTTTAGCCAACGAAGAATCACCTTCCATTGAACATAAGAGCTCAGTCTGGGCGCTGGCTCTAAGAGAATCCATTCATACATTTGAGTTAAAACCAAAACCAAACAGTAAAATCATCAACATTGACGTTTACAATCTCAACGATGGAGAGCCCAAACATATTATCGAACATTGTGACAAGCGACGTAAACACCCGGATGTGTACATCAAATTAATTATGTGCACATTTAACGAAAAACCCATTGGTTGCTGCGAAAATTATGACAAAAACATAAATTACTCTATTACTGTAATATCAATTAGTGACAAAAAGCTTAATCTTACCATTGAATTCGATAACTATCCTGCAGATGGATCATCTCACGCTTCTTTAAACTTTTCTGCTTCATTAACAGGTGAGCGTAACCATTCTCAGATAACCGTTCCTGTTCACTTTTAAACATTTATAGGAACAAGCAGTTATTACTTATCTCAGTTAAGCTCATTATTTTGCAATCAGAAGCATTCAGAGGAAATAATAGGTTGTGATCAGGATTGTTCTTTCTTTTATTGACCAATCAATAGACTTTTCCAAATTTCTGCTAAAACACTGTGTTAATGCCACTCTCGCCTAAGGACACATAGGTGTTCTATTGTTTCACTAGTTACATATCCTTTCTTGTTTAATTTCCATTCCACAGTGGGACTAGTTAAAGGAATAAAATTCTTTAAAATGAAGTCTTATTTATTGGCTTGCCCATAACAGGTGTTCAAGCAGAAAATAACAGGCTGAAATACATTATACATTTAATGGATCAGTTTAAATTGTTTGAATTGAAAGAAAACGTGATGGATATAGCGAATTAAATAGAAATATAATCCCCGTGAGCAAAACCGTCATAAATAGAACATTTTAAAGCAATTTAAACTGATCCATTAAAATGATAATGTATTTCAGCCTTTAGATCAATACTCCTGTGAGCATAAGGAGGAACAGAACTGGCAAAAAATACTCCAATTTTGTGTCCTTGAGAAAAAACATACTAAAAGTACGATCAGATTTACTGATATGAAATATATATTCTGTTTTAGTTGACTTGTCTATTGATATTTATTGATATATTTGTAGATATTTCAGCACAGGATTCAAAGAGCAACTCGTGGAAGAAACGATTTGGAGATAATTATCTATGGTCTATTGCCGTTACCAGTATTGTGCTGAATTTCATATTACTTTTTTTTGCTCTGCAACGGTAACATATGATCTTCTGCGAGTTTCCCGCATTGTCAGAAGAAACATACAAGGACAGTTTATATTCAGATAGTTTATCTATCAGTCAATCTAATCTACTTATAATAATCCGCAATCGTGTGCAACACATTTAACTTAGTGAGTGTTTGTTTTTGTTTTTTTTAACGGTCAAAATCTTCTTAATCGTGGTCATATAGCGACAGTTCGACCACGCAAGACACATTCACGATTAGTACAAACAGAAACCCTTCCAGTGCATTTTATCGTTTTAAATGTTTTGATTTGAAAAAATCATCGCTGTTGAGTTGACATAAGGTCGACGAAAATATTAATGATGAAAATAATATGTTATATACTTATAAGCAAATAAAATAAAATGACAAAATGAAACTAGGAAGATAAGTACGCTTTAGAACTTTATTATGGTTTCTGCGTCATTACTTTAGAACTTTTTTGTTTGCTTTGTTTTTCAAATATTACGCGATTGAAGAAATGAATATCATAGTTTTTAATCATGATGCTCTGTGTTCGTAAAGAAAATCGCAATTGTTTACAATTCACATTTTGACAATTTTAAGACTTTCGCGTTTGGCTTTTATTTATGGATTATGATTATGATGGATATGGATATCATGAACAGTTACAGTGATTTTAATCTTTTTGTTGTTTACCTGTACGCACAATTTATTTTTACTACTGCATATATCCTATCGTGAAAGATTTATTATGAATATTTTGATGTGTTTCAGATCTTCCGATTAAATGTTTTTCTGTTCATAATTCCAGTGTTGAACTAAAAATGCTTTAGCTGGAATACCTAGAGATTTTTAATTGAGTGTTTTTTTCTGTATTTACGTTAGATTTTTTTAATCACGGGGAACCATTGCATTGCATATGCAGTCGATACAATTTATTTTACAGATGAAAAAAGTGGATGCACAGCGCGTACTTTTATTTTTTATGGGTTTTAGTTTTTCTGTTTTGCGCTCCAGTGTTGATTGCATGCCTGGAATAATGTTTGATCTAGATGGCGTCTGTTTAAGTGGATCATTAAATCAGGGGAACCATTGCATCGCCTTTTTAATTAGATGAGAAGTTTTGGAAAATATCTCTAGAACCTCTAAGAAAATATATAACTGACATTTTTTATGGTCCATGACATTGACGAAGGGGTGACAAACAGAGCTTTTACGTCACTAAAATGTTTGATCGCCGATATCTCGGTAACAGTTGGTTGTCGCTTAACGATCCTGTACATGTTTTGGTATATCTTTTAGAATTCAGCAATACAGTTAGAACTTCCAAATTCGATCTCTCTAATTTTATGGATCGAAGTTATGGTACCTGCGCCTTCTGTTTCTTTTTCTTAATTTTAGGGTTTAGGGAATTAAAGAGAGAGTTTACAGTACTTACAACACTGATGCACTTTCTATTTGTTATTCTGTGATTTAATTTTTCCTAACCATTTTTTGAGACGTCATTTTCAGAATTAAAATCTGTAAAAATGTTTTACACGGGATACGTAAAAAACTTTTGCGCGAGTTACTAGTATATTCATATGACTAAAACAAAATTTAACTGAAAAATCTTTACTGAAACATCAAAAATTCAATTCAAGGCCCTGTATCTATGAATTTCTAAATACACTAAAGAAAAAGGGGTAGTGGTAGTGGTTCAAATTCCGGCACTGTAATTGCTAATGTGTTAGGATCACTTATAGAATGCATGAAGCAGAAAGCTGTATGAAATTGTGTATGATGTAAATGAACGAGTGCCAAAAAAATTACATAAGTCCACAATCACCTATCAGTCTAGTATGTGCAAGTTCTCGTTACGTTCGATTTGCGTCTCAATACAATAGCTTCACACTGACCTTGCACAAAAGAAAAGAAATAATTTCTCTCATCGCTAACAGCTACCATTTTGCGTGACAGACAGACAAATAAACAAACAGAGAATCCGCTATTAATAAAATTATAAATAATCGGTTCATAAGTAGCATCAATTAGTGATTAACCATTACAGATGATGTGATCATGTGAACAAGAACAACCGAGGACTGCAACGATGGATATGTTATGAATTCATTTTTTCATAATATTCATTCATAATATTCGATCATCAAGTATTCAGTTCAAAATAGGATCATTGGAGCGGAAATCTCGTAGCACAAAGACTTTCAGTAATCGTAATTTTAAAAACATCTCCAAGACGTAACGATAGAAAATGCTTGGTCATTAACTGAAACGCCTATCGATACATGTTTCGACATTGTTTTGGTTCGGCGATCAATTGATGTTTAGTCAAGCGCTTTGATATTGCAAAATAAACGAAAAGAGATCTTGAGCAAAATGATTTACTATATTTGGAAAGATTTACTTGTGAAACAGATCTATTAGATATACCGGGTGAGTCAAAAAAAGTACCGTTGTTTCACAAAACATATCTTTGGATTGAATAATTATAAAAACTATTTATTTTTATTTCTGAATAGAGGAATCCTTTACCTATATTTCGGCGTATTACTTTTCTAATTCGGTTGAGTAGAAAAGAAGTTATAGACAAAGAGCTGGAAGCGGTCTTTGTAAAAATCTTTGAAAAATGGACAAAAAAGCCGAGCAAAATGTCTCAAAACAAGATTTATGTTTTTATTGGAAACCAGAGGGGAATTAGTCCGGTGGCGGTCTTTGGTAACCCATACAATTAGCATATATGGGTTTTTATTTTCTCATTATATAGGCCCTTGAGACTTCAAAACCATTTTTGCCAAGCTGGCAAAGCTGGAGAAATTTTTTTATAGGATTTTGAATTGGATAGGGTCACTGCCCTTAAAAAGTCGATTTTCGAAGTTCTTATTAAGCTAAAACTGATTGTACCATCAGCTAGGGCTTGGAGAGTAAATCTCCGAGATGGGGTTGATTTGTCTAATTTGGTCGACTTAGTCCCCAGAATTGGACGAGATGTCTTTATTAATGCAATATCTTAGGCTGACGTCAGCATTTTTGAGAAAAATTTGAGAAAAAAATACCACCTTAATCAGACGCGTCTAGAAGAGTACTATCGATTAGAGGCATAGTTTACAAGGTTTCCATGGCTAGATCGTGAAATACTTGAGTTTGAAAATTTGCTGAATCATCGTTTTTCGACGATTTTTGACGCTGAGAAAGACATTCACTATTAAATGTGAAAAAAAACGTGTTTTTCTTAATAATTAAGTTAAGTAAAAAGTTCAAACTTATTTCACTATTTTCTTGAAACTTTTTTCGCTGAAACTTTTATAAAAACTGTCTTGTATATAATATTGAGAAATGCCATAACTCCGTACAACAATGAGTTTGTGTGTGCATCCACATTGCTGGGGTAAATATTTCTAAAGAGGTGATTTCACATATTGTGTATTCTTTCAATCCCCTTAGCCTTTTCATTAACAATATCGAATTTAATCAAAGAATCTGGCAAGAATATTTTGTTCGGCTTTTTTATCCATTTTTTGAAGATTTTTACAAGGACCGCTTCCAGTTCTTTGTCCATAACTTTTTTTCTACTCAACCAAATTAGAAAAGTGATACACCAAAATATAGTAAGGGAATTCCTCTAATCAGAAATAAAAATAACTATTTTCATGATTATCCAATCAAATGATATAACTTGTGAAACACCGGTACTTTTTTTGACTCACCCGGTAGTATATTGAAAGCATCGGTGTTTCTTCTCTGACAGCTCTTTCAACTAGTAGTCCATGTGATGAACGATTTTCTGCAATCTTTACATAAAATTTCAAGTTTGGTGTTCAAAGGACCCTGATTTAAGTCGTATTTCCAGGCTAGATGAAGCCACACTCACAAGAGAGACTTGAAAAATGTACGCATGCTCCGTAACGTTTCTTTTCAATCTCATTTCGGTCATTAATTTTAAAATCGATATAATTTAATAATGGCTATCATGTTGACGCTGGAATAATCCCATCTGCATTAAAATATGAAAACACAGTTCTTGTACTCAAAATAATGATAAGACTGGCCATTCAAATGCCTGACCTGTTACTATATTATTTTTACTATCTAAAATCCATGAAGGAAACTGCGAGCATGTGAACAAACTAAAAATTTATAGATGGAAAAAAGTTGCTTGTGCAGCGATGGTGTAGTGGTTCGTACCTTTGATTGCGACCGCTGCGACCCGTGTTCGAGTCCAGTCGAGTCGTATCTCAAGACACCACTCCGATGCGCTTTAAAAGTAGCGTATCAGCCCACTAGGAGCCATCGACTTACTGCACACTGGCTTTCGGGAAGTTAGAGCAATGCTATACGTATCTCTGCCGGTAAGTCAACTAATAGTTGCAAGTCGGCGGGCGGAAGAACCAACTATTACGAATGGAAGCCCAAAGACTAAAAACTTCCGTTACTTACTTACTCACTCAAATCGGAGAGGGGACAATCACCATATGAATTTATGAATTTATAGGTTGGATGAAATTGCATCAGCCTCCAGAAAGGGAAAACCCCTAGCGACAAGTCAAATAATCTATTAACGTTGATGTTAAATTCTAAAGCTCGCATTAATTAGGTTTGTTAGCGAATGATTGTTGACAAAAACTTTCCTACCGAGTTAATACACAAACAATACCATAAATTATACTGTATAATGGGGATTAACCATCGATATTTTTGTTCATTTAGCACTATTGTATATGAGTTATTAATTTTCTCAAAGGGTCAAAGTTCATCGATGGCGATATTTCATAAACCAATCAGATTAAAGAAAGTCATTTTGGCTAAAATGATTGGTCAACGTGATAATAAAAACATGGCGTCTCAACAAACACGCGGCAATTGAAAAAACGCCTATTAAAAACTTTTATATATCCTTGTATAGATTTAGTCTACTTCATATGATGTTATTTTGGTATTTACGTACTGTTTGTTATCAAGAAGACAGTAAAATTAGAATTCATTCCTAATTAATCTTTTATCAAAGGTAGCTGTGTGATTATGAACGAAAGGGTTCGCATAACAAAATGTTTTGGTTGTTATAGTTTAGGTCACTGCACGAAATTTAATGTTGTCTGAAATCTGTTCATGGCGAACATGACGTTTTTACACTTTTGGACAACATCAAATGTGATGTTTTGATGTTTTCGTATTTTTAAGTTGAGGTTGTCATGTTTTTCTCTCTTACGTCATGTTTCCACTTATCTAAACAACTCAAAACATCATGTTAAAATATTTTCGCTTTTCAACATGATGTTTTGGAACAATTTTTGGGACCATTTGGGAAGTTTTCATATTCATGTTTTGATGTGTTTGACCATGTAGATATTTTTCTATGAATATGTCTTGTTTTTTGTTGACATAATATAATGCACGTTTATGGATAACCTGGTCGGTGTTGTTAACGGAACTTTTTAAGTTTTCTTTTCCAGTAATTATTCAAATGTTACTGGAAAGTAATAATATTAACTAGGAGTAATTATCTTTAAATACTGATGCTCTCACAACCCTGTAAAATATTGTTGACGGTTGTAAAATATTGTTGACGTGTGTAAAATGTTGTTGACGGGTGTAAAACATTGTTGACGGGTGTAAAACATTGTTGACGGGTGTAAAACATTGTTGATGGGCGTAAAACATTGTTGACGGGTGTAAAACATCATTGATGCTTTTTTCAGAAATCTGATGATGAAAGTTAAATCTATAACCAAATTCTAAAATGTATTATTGAAAATTAAGTGCAACGGCTACTTTAGCGCGATTTATTGAAGTCAATTTTGTGTTTCGACTTAGGTAATGCAGATTGGATATTGAAATTACTTAAAACTACTCTAATTCAAAGCAGGTTCTTCTAATTTAACGCTGATTTTCAGGAGCACTTTTTGAATTCTAGTTAAATAGCATAATTCACCAAAAATATTTTTTTTGGCCCTCACTAAATTATAAATTTTACGTTAGGTTGGATTAATCCTGATTAAAATTTTAGAAGTAATGTTTGTAAAACTCTCACAGTATAATTTTTTATCATTTTTTGTATGTATATTCTATGTGTTCTCCAATTCAAGTGGTTTTCTCTTTTGTTCTGAAGTCCAACGACAAAAATTTTCAGATTTACTGATTTTGCAAACTTCAGTTGACTGTAGTTGTCGACAAAATCAAATGTTCATGTTGTCAAGTTTTCCACCAAGCAACAACATCTGGGCATATATTCTAGCAAGGCAAAAGGAGACGTTTTTATGTTTTCAGCAATAGAATATCCTCAAGTTGCCATGTTTTCGTTCAACGGGAAACATCACTTTTTCGGATGAAATCATACACAGAAAACATGCACTAATCCGTCGGAAAACACCAGACAACATCTGATGTTTTCCATCACAGAAAACCTCAGTAAATATGAAAAACATGATGTTTATCTGGAGTATTCATGGGCTTATTTTCATAGGAAAACAAGCATTTTTCGAGCAGTGGGTCACTTTCGACTTTGAACGTATTGAAAGCTAACTAAGAAAGTAAGTAGGTATTCGCTCCGTATTTATGCAGTTCGAAAAGCTTCTGCAGCTGATTAAAAACTCAAGCTATCGAAAATTTAAAACTGCTTTAAGTTATTTTATACATTCAAAGTCACTCCAAAACAGATAAATTGACATTAAATTCCGTTATACATATAAATACTTACATTAAAAATTCGTTGAATAGATTAAATGGAATAAATGGAATAATAAGGCTGTAGCGATGGAGATTTTATGATGTTAACGATTCGGGATCAAGGGAGTAAAGTACAAATTGCTCATCATAAAAAACAACGTGTCTCAACAAATATGGCGGAAGGCGATCAAAACACGCCTATCAAACGTTTGCGGATATTTGTATATGTCTTAAATTGGTATTGGTTTGGTATTTACATACGGTTTAATTTCAAGAACACAGTGAAATTGGAATTCAATATATGTTAAGTTATAATTAAAGATAGCTCTGTGACAATGAATGAAATGTAATGTTTTAAATCTTGGTGAATTATCGGAAATTTAGCCATACATTCTTCATCAAGTTTAGCGGACAAGTTAACAACCAAGAATTTTTTAGAATCTAATTGTAATGAAACCTGGACAAACACTGTAGCTAATACAGAAATAGGTCTGTGCTTGCCTTTGAAAGCGTTTCATGAGAAAATTAAAAAAGGAAACGAAGATAAAGTTTTAGTAAAAAGCCTAAGTTTCAGTTGATGTTCTCAGCTTTTCATGCTTATTCAGTTTGGAAGTTCTTATTTCTGTTCTTTTCATTAACCGGAATTGAATTGAAGTACGAGAAAAACAAAAATTAAATATCTTACTGTTGTTGTATGGAAATACCTTTTGGGAACTGTGGTGAAGCTGTTGATGAAATGTAAAATGATACTCATATGTGTTGTGGTATTTAGTTTAGTTGGTATTTGTTGTGGTCAAGGTAGGTGGATTGTTTTCGGCGTTAAAAAAGCTGTATAACTTATAATATCAAGCAGGCACAAATTCTGTTAAAAGGGAAGTATGCTGTATTTTCTTTTTGGATGTTGTAATGTCATTATTACATGGAGTTTTGAAATAAAACTTTGGAATGACAATTTCTCGGAACCATACTAAAATTTCTCGAAAATATAACTGATTTTAATTATTTTTAAAGCTATTTCAGACAGAAACCACCGCATGTTTTGGTATACTTTTCCTTTAAAATTAAACCGAACCTTTTGCGAGATTTGGAGAAAAAATATTTTCAATGAACTTTCCTTATATTTTTGATATCGTGTTAATTCTAGACTCTTCAATACCCGTTATTCAAGTAGAAAAACTTACTAAATCTAAAGATGTAATGAAATGCAAAAAATATTTCAAAAGCAAATATTCCTATATCCACAAATGTTCTTAGCCTTTACTTGATTAAATTTAACTTACTTTGATATTGGAGAAATTGATAAAAAGAAAATTCCAAAACATACCTTGCAAGCCCTTTACTAAAGATTTTCCGCCTAGTACTAAGTACTGGAGTACTCAGTCAATAAACAAATCGTCTTTTCTTGAACTATGGTATTTAGCTTTCTTTGTAATTCAAACAAATATTGAGCACTGTGTCGATTCAAAAGAAGACAACATTTGTGTAAGCCCTCTAACATAAATTCACTTCTTTTTTCTCATTTATTTTACTTTAGTCAACAAAGAATTACCTACTATTGAACATGTGAGTTCAGTCTGGACGACTTCTCGAAGAGAATCCATTCATACATTTGAGTTAAAACCAAGACAAAAAAGTCGAATCACCAACATTGATGTTTCCATTCTCAAAGATGGAGAGCCCAGACGCATCATCGAGACATGTGTGAATATCGTACCATATTTAGACCGAGATGTGTACGTTACGTCAGTTTCGTGTAAATCAAACAGACAGCCCATTGATTGCTGTGTAGATAACGACAGAGTAACACAGTTCAGTTTCACTATATTATCAATTTCTGATGAGATGCGCAACTTTACCATTAGATTTGACCATCATGATCCAGATGGATCATCTCTTTTAAAATTTTCTATTCCACCAGAAGGTGAGCATAGTCATTTTCGAATAAACAATTCCTGTTCTGTACTAAAACTTTACAGCAGCAGGCAGTTATTAATGAGTTATTAATCACCGAACGTTTCTTAGGATACTATAACGAAGTATACTTCCCACCAAACACATGACGTCTTAATCTGGTCAGGAAGTCATATGACTTCTTTATGACTTTTTCATGACGTCATTTAAAGTCATTTAATATGATGTCACCAATGTGACTTTTTCATGTCGTCATTTAAAGTCATTTAATATAACATCACCAAGGTGACAAAAAGACGACCAAACCATAACGTAATGATTGTACTTACGACATAAAAACGTAAAATCGGTTTAAAAATACAGTAGAGCTCTACATATCGAGTGGAAGTGTCAGAACCGGATAAAATATTCGAAATAAAATTTCTCGAAAAAAGTACCTTGAACAGTTAGTAGCATGTTTGCTATATCAGTAAAAATGCAGCTTTTTCTGACAACAGTTGTTTTACCTAATCTGAAAGTATATGTTTATACACATATTGCAAAATATATGGATTATAAAATAAAAACAATAATATGTAATATATTAGCGGGATTCGGAAAAACCATGTTTCGTTTACACGAAACTATTTTTCTATAGA